>JAJEKV010000085.1:4038035-4776936 GCA_021234155.1 Isoetes taiwanensis
TACGTTACGTATATTGCTCCCTCAAGGCTCTCGGGACGGGACGGGCATCATTCGAATCAAGGACTGACCGCCAATGGACGGAATGCCGACATTGCCCTCGGGACTAAGTCTCCGCGGGCTGAAGACCTCACCCGAATTCCAAGAGCGCCAAAGTAGCCTGCCACTTCCATCACACCGTAGTCAATTGGGCCTAGGATGTGCATGCGGATACCGCCGCGGGAGGGCGGAGTGTTTCCTTCTTCGCAAAACCCACCGCAACTTACACCTCAGGTACTCCCTCACCATTCGACGATTTTGTAGGGTTCATTTGCCATTCCCGAGCATCCCCGGCACCAACGACAAAACAGTCATGTTTTACAAGGTCGCATATCGACGCCTGCTGTTTGACAAGTTCTCCTTAATCACCTTAATCTTTTGGACCTTCAAGAGGGGCTCCTCAACGAGGGATCCAACGGGTTTGGATAGGGGAACCGCCTGAGGGTGGTCATTAGAGCCTCGGGAAGGCCGCTGTGAAGGGCTGCCTCGGAACTTTGGATCCCGCCTGTCCTGACTCTCCCCTTGTGAGGGATCCCCGCAGGTCCCCGCCACCATGGATCTGGGCAGGCGTTGCTCCGGCAGAATCTGCCAAGGTTCTCGACCGCTCTGTAATGCTAACCCTTTGACTCCTAGACCTCCAAAATCTCAAAATTGGGCCGCAGTCGAGATGAATTAGGACTCACTGCAAAACTGAATTTATTTTGTGCAATGACACTAAGTGCACTTACTTAATGTCTTACATCAAAAGCTCACTCTCTGTACTTGCCACATCGGGAGGAAAGGCCCAAACCTGCCTCACGGGCCTCTTGTTCGCATTCTACTGGGCCGCTTCGCCAGCCAGTCCCAAGTGCAATGTACTCAGACCTGCCCTAAAACGAACCTTCTGTGAGCCCGGCAACCCACGGCTTTACGCTTTCGAGGCCCCTCCTGTCGTGATTCGCCGGACCTTGGCGGCCGCGGTTCTGGAAGTGGTTGCGGTGGGACGAGCGCCGGGACCCTAAAATCCTCCCGGAGGTCGCTGTCTAAATTCTCTCCTGCCCTGGGATCTGACGCACCTCCCATCATGATTCCACTCGCCAATGGACTCGTGAACGCCGACATTGCCCTCCTGGGACCGTTCCGCGGGCTGTAAGACCAATCTCAACCCAAGAGCCAGTAGTTTCACTTCCATCACACCTCGTAGCCACCTGGCCTAGGGGATGCATGCTGGATACCGTCGTGGAGAGGGCGGAGTGTTTCCTTCTTCGCAAAACCGACCGTGTAACTTGCTCCTAGGGTACTAGCCATTCTATCATTTGGTAGGTTCATTTGCCATTCCTGAAAGCATCCTGCCCCAACGACAAAACAAGCAAGGGTTTACAAGGTTTATTACATCGGGGACGCTTCATGGATATTAAAAGTTCTCCCCGGACCGACTGAATCTTTTGACCTTCCCGGCGAGGGGGCCCCGAACGGTGATCCAACGGCCGGATAGGGGAACCGCTCCTGGAGGGTGGTTACATGCAGCCTGGGAGCGCCGCTAGAAGGGCCGCCGGAACTTTTTTGATCCCGCCTGTCCTACTCTCCCCTCTTGTGAGGGATCCTCAAGGTCCCGGCCTCATGACTTGGGGTGCCACGGCTACCCCTAACCCGCTGCCCCGGACTGCTTAATGTTAACCCTTGACTGCAGACTCCTCCCAAAATTCAAAATTGGGCCGTAGGTTGAGATGACTGGGTGATCCCAACAAAACCCGGAATTCCATTTCCTCGCGCAAATGCACACTAAGCACTTCAATGTAACGTTCACACCTAAAAAGCGCCTCCCACTTCTCTGCTGCCACATCGAGGGAGGGAAGGCCCAACTCCTCCGCTGGGGCCCCTGTTCCATTTCTCCCTGCTTAGTCGCTGCTGTGTCCTGGGTACCGTAGGCCAGACTCGGGCCTCAAACGTAAACCCTTCTAGGAGCTCCTACAACCCATTGCTGTTTACGCTGAGGCTCCTCTCCTGTCGATTCTACCGGACCCTAACTGCGGTTCTAGCGGGGTTGGTGTTGACGCCAGCTGACTCCTAAAATTCTCCGGAGGTCGCGTTGCCCCACTTTCTCCCCTGCCCTGGGACGGATCGGGCGACCTCCGCCTCCCCTGGATCAACAAGGACTGACTCAATGGACCCTAACGCCCATTACTGCCTGGGACTAAGTCTGCGGGCTGTGAAGACCTCACCCTAACTCCAGTGAGCGTCAGCAGCTCACTCCATCACACCGTAGTCACCGGCCTAGGATGTGCATGGATACCCACGTGGAGGGCGTGAGTGTTTCCTTCTTTCAAAACCCACCGTAACTTTGCTCCCTAGGTAATTTCACATTCCTGACGACATTTATGTGGTCTATTTGCTATTCCGAGCATCCTGCAGTTCTAACGACAAAATAACAAAGTGCGGTTTCTACAAGGCCGACATCGACTTCCGCTGCTTGGACAAGTTCTCCTGACCATCTCGGAATCTTGACCTTCAAGAGGGGCTCTAACGGGAGGATTCAACGGCTTGATAGGGGAACTGGCTCGGAGGGTGGCTGGCTAGCGCAGCCTCGGGAGCGGCCGCTGAAGGGCTGCTTTGAACTTTTGGATCCCTCGCCCGGGTCCCAGGACTCTCCCTCTTGTGAGGGATCTCGCAGGTCTCCGCCTTGACTTGGGGCACAGTGGAAGGGTGCGCCACCGGCTGTTCCGTGAATCCGCTGCCCCGGACCGCTCTAATGCTAACCTTTGACCTAGACTCTTCCTCGGGTAAATTCAAAATTGGGCCGTAGGCCGAGATGAATTAGGGATCCCATTGCAAAACCGAATTTATTTTCGCAATGCACAATTAATTTACGGCGTTCACACGAAAAGCGCCTCCCGACTTCTACTTTGCCACATCGGGAGGAAAGGCTCCAACCTGCCTCACGGGCCTCTTGTCTGCATTCTCTACAGCCGCTTTCGCCGTCCAGTGTACGGCATCAGATTCGCCCCAAACGAAACCTTCTAGGAGCTCCGCCAGAACCTTCACTGGTTGACATGCCGAGGCCCTCCTTGTCGTGATTCTACCGTTCTGAAGTGGGTTAGTGTGTTGTTTCGTGAAGCGACCTTGAAAATCCTCCTCCGAGGCTGCTGCCCCACCTCTCCCTGGGCGCCCCGGGACGGGACGGCGCACTCCGCCTCCGAATCGCTGATCTGACTCGCCAATGGACTTTAACGTTTGTTGTCTCAATGCTCCCGCCAAGACCACCTGAACTCTGGGGTGAAGTTTCGCCCATCACACTCCGTGAAGTCAATTGGCCGATGTGCATGCGCGGAGACCGCTGCAGGGCGGAGGCTTTCGCAAAACCGGACCGGTAACTGCCCCTAGGGTAATTTCTATTCCTGACGCATTTGTGGTCTATTTGCCATTCCCGAGTATCCTGCGTTCAACGACAAAACAAAGGCGTTTCTACAAGGTCGACATCGGGACGCTTCACGTTTGATGTAAGTTCTCCTAATCGACTGGAATCTTTGGACCTTCCCTCAAGAGGGGCCCCTAACCAGGATCCAACTACGGATAGGGAACTGGCCTCGGAGGGTGTGGTTACATGCAGCCTCGGGAAAGGGCCGCTAGAAGGGCAGGGCCGGGAACTCTTTGGATCCCGGCCTCCTCGGGTCCCACTCTCCCTCGTGTGGAGAGGGATCCCCGCAAGGTCTCCTCGGGCCTCGGCTTGGACTTGGGGAGCCACCGTTGCCCCTCGCACCCGCTGCCCCGCTCTAGCAACCCTTTGACCTGACCCTCTCCTAAAAATTCAAAATTGGGCCGCAGGCCGGAGATGAATTAGTGGATCTCACGGGCAAAAACTGAATTTATTTTCGCGGTGCAATGCATTAATTGCACTTACGAATGTCTTGGTTAATCGGGTAAAAGCGCTCTAATTTCTACTTGCTACATCGGGAGGAGGAAAGGCCCAAACTCCGGCCCGCCGGGCCTCTCTTGGTTCGTATTCTGCTGCTTCTGGCCAGTCCTTGGTGCAAATGCACTGTGACTCGCCCCCAAAACGCAAACCCTTCTAGAGCCCGGGCAAACCACGGCTTCACGCTTCTGAGGCCCCCTCGTCACCGGCCGACTCACTGTCTTGAAGTGGGGTTAGTGCTGACGCTGCAGGCGCTGGACCCTAAAATCCCTCCCAGGTCGCTGTCTCCAAATTTCTCTCCCTGCCTCGGGACGGATCAAGCACTGGGCCTCCGGGAATCGCTGACTGGACTTAATGGACTCAACGCCGACATTGCTCCAACTGCCCCGGCCGGCGACCACACCCGAACTCCAGCCAGGGGTGAGCCTACTTCCATCACACTCAGAACAATTGGCCTAGATGCACGCTGGGAGCCCGTCAGGAGGGCGTGAGAGCTTCTTCTTCAGAAACCGACTGCAGCTTGTTCCTAGGGTAATTTCCTCACATTCCTGACGATTTATCAGTTCATTTGCCATTCCAAGCATCCCTGCGTCTCAACGACAAAACAAGCAAGGGTTTGGCTAAGGTCGACATCGGGGACGGTTTGACAAGTTCTCCTGGACCGACCGAATCTTGGACTCTCCAAGAGGCCCCTGAACTGAGGATCCAACTACCTGAGTTAGGGGAACCGGCCCTGGAGGGTGGCTACATGCACTCTGGGAGCTACCGCCAGAAGGGTCAGCTTCTGAACTCTTTTTTTGATCCCCGGGCCTCGGGTCCTGGACTCTCCCAGAGGATCCCCAGAAGGGTCCGCCTCGCTTGGATTTGGGAAGGGTGCTGCTCTGCCACCTGCAACTGGGTCAGCCTCGACCGCTCTAATGCTAACCCTTTGACTTAGACTCCTTCTCCTAAAATTCGGGGACCAATGTAAAATGGAGATGAATTAGGATCCTCAATGCAAAACCTGGGGTTCTGTTTTCTCGGCAGCGCATTAATTATGTAATTCTACTTTAGCCCGCCATCGTGCCGCCTCCCCGGACTTCTTGCCACATCGGGAGGAGGAAGGCCCAAACTCCGCCTCCTGTTCAGAGCCTTCCCTGGCCGCGCCGCCGCCGTCCCAGTGCACAGACAAGATTCCCCGCCCCCGCAAACCCTTCTAGAGCCCGGCAACCCACGTGGTTTACGCTTTCTCTGAGGCCCCTCTCCTTGTCGATTCTCCGCCGACCTTGCCTGTCTTGAAGTGGGTTAGTGCTGGACGCCAGAGCTGGACCCTAAATTCCTCCCGGAGGGTCGCTTGCCCCAAATTCTCTCCCTGCCCTGATCTGACCGGGCGCACCTCCGCCTCCGGAATCGCGATTCCACTCGCCCATGGACTCGTAACGCCGACATATTGCCCCTTGGGACAAGTTCCGCGGGTTAAGACCACCCAACTCCAAGAAGCTTCTTAAAGTAGCTCACTTCCATCACACTCAGAATAATTGGCTCAGGGATGTGTATGCTGGGATACCCTGCGGAGGGCGTGGAGTTTCCTTTCTTTCGCGAAACCGAATCGTAACTTGCTCCTAGGGTATTCTCGCCATTCCGGACGATTTAAGGTGGTCTATCGCCATTCCTAGCATCCGCCCGACCACAAAAACAAGCATGTTTCTATGTTTTATCATCGACGCCTACGGCCTGACGTCTCCTGACCTATCCGAATCTTTTGGACCTTCAAGAGGGGTCTCTGAATCCAGGGATCCACGGATAGGGAACTGCCCCGAGGGTGGTCGACAATGCAGCTCGGGAGCGCCGTGAAGGTCAGCCTCGGGAACTTTTGGATCCCGCCTCCCCGGGTCCCACCTCTGTGGGATCCCCTGTCTCCGCCTCGCTTGACTTAGAGCAGGCCGGTTGTTCCCTGCACCTGGCCGCCTCACCGCTTCTAATGCTAACCTTTTGACTCTAGACTCTTCAAAATCAAAAATTGGGTCATGGTACGGAGATGAATTAGGATCCCACTGCAAAAACTGGAATTTATTTTCGCGGTAAATGCATTAATTCAGCACTTACTTAACATGTTCACATCGTAAAGCTCAATTTCTATCACTTTGCTACATCGGGAGGAGGAAAGGCCCAAACTCCGGCCCGCCTCTTGTTCAGATTTCTATTGCTGCTGCTGTCCCGTGTATCAGATTAGATTGGGCTCTCAAAAACGGGGAACTTTCTAGAGTCTGTAACCCATTGGGAGTTTTCTTGAGGTTCTCCTTGTCGGGATTCTCCGGCCGGACCTTGCTCGTCTTGAAGGGGCTGGGGTGCTGACGCAGCTGACCCCAAATCCTCCCAGGTTGTTGCCCTACTTTCCCAAGGCTCCCTCGGGACGCGACGTGGGCTGCACTCAGCCCGAATCATGCTGACTGACCGCCAATGGACTCAACGCTGACATTGCCCTGGGACTCAAGTTCCAAGGGGCTTAAGACCACCAACTCCAAGAAGCCAGTAGTTTGCTACTTCCATCACACTCGTAGCCAATTGGCCTAGGATGCATGCTGATACCGTCAGGAGGGCGGGAGTGTTTTCTTCGCAAAACCGACCGTGGTAACTTGCTCCTAGGTAATTTCATTCTACGAGATTGAGTAGTCTATTTGGCAAGGCCCGAGCATCCTATGTCTCGAACGAAAAATAAAGGCGGTTTCTACAAGGCCGACATCGACGCCCGTTTGCAAGTTCTCCTGATCATCTGGAATCTTTTACCTTCCCTAAGAGGCTCCCTCAACGAGGATCCAACGGCTGGATAGGGGAACCGGGCCCGAGGGTGGTTGCTACGGTGCAGTACTCTGGGAGCGCCATGAAGGGCCGCCTCGAATCTTTTGATCCCGGGCCTGGGTCCGGACTTCTCAGGAGGGGATCCCCTGCAAGGTCCCCGCCCTCTGGACTTTGGGAGGGTGCTGCCCGGGTTGCCCCGCAACGCTGCCCCACCGCTCTAATGCTAACCCCTTGACCTAGACCTTCTCCTGTAATCTCGGAAAATTGGGCCGTGTGTCGAGACAATTAGGGATCCTACTGCAAAACCGAATTTATTTTCGTAAGTAAATGCATTAATTATGTAATTTTAACAATGTCTCACCCAGCCCGAATTTCTACTCTGCCACACGGGAGGAGGAGGCTCAAACTCATTCACAGGCTCTCTTGTTCAGATTCTCTCATTGCCGCTTCTGGCCAGTCCCAGTGCAACACTGTGACTCGCCCCCAAAACGTAAACCCTTCTAGAGCCTCGCAACCCACTGGTTTACGCTTTGAGGCCCTCTTGTCGATTCTACGACTCTTTGCGCCTGCAGGTCTTGAAGTGGGTTAGTGTTGACGCCAGAGCGCTGACCCTAAAATCCTCCTAGAGGTCGCTGTCTAAATTCTCCCTAAGTGCCCTCGGGGTTTGTCATGCACTCCGCCTCCGGACCGCGACCACTCTAATGGACTCCTAACGCCGACATTGCCCCGGGGACCAAGTTCCGTGGGCTTAAGACCACCAACTCCAAGAAGCTGCTTCAGTAGCTCACTTCCATCACACTCGTAGTCAATTGACGGTGATGGACACCGGGTCGCGGGAGGGCTGAGTGTTTCCTCTTCTTTTCACAAAACCGACCGTGTAACTCGGCTTCCCCTAGGGTAATTGCCATTCTAATGCATTTGGTGTGGTCTATTTGCCATTCCTGAGCATCCCTGCGTCCGGTAATCCACGTAAAAACAAGGCGGGTTTCTGCCAACACACTGTCGACAAGTCTCCTGACCATCTGGAATCTTTGACCTTCCCAAGAGGGGCCTCGACTGAGGATCCAAATCTGGGCCGGGATAGGGGAACCGCTCCTGGAGGGTGGCTACAGGACCCCCTGGGAGCCACGCCGTGAAGGGCCGGGAACTTTGGATCCCGCCTCCAAGTCCCGGGACTTCCCCCTCTGTGAGGGGATCCCCGGCGGTTCCGGGTCTTGGACTTTGGGAAGGGAATGCCTCTGCTCGCGAACGCTGCCCAACGCTCTAATGCTAACCTCTTTGACTCCAGACCTTCTCCTCAAATTCAAAAATTGGGTCAGTGGTGCTGGAGATGAATTAGGGATCCCATTGGCAAAACCGGAATTTATTTTCTGCAATGCATTAATTGTGACCACTTAATGTCTTGCCACTTAGTGCCTAATTTCTACTTTTACTACACGGAGGGAGGGAAAGGTCTAAACTCCATTCACAGCCCTCCCTCCTGTTCGTATTTTCCTATTGGCCGCTCAAGCTGCCTGCGTAACAGACCAGACTGTTCTCAAAACGTAAACCCTTCTAGAGTCTGCAACCCACGTGGTTTACTGCCGGAGACTCTCCTTGTCGATTCGCCGGGACCTTGCGCCTGCAGTTCGAAGTGGGTTAGTGTTGACGCTGTGAGCGCTGGGACTTAACCCTCCCAGGCTCGTCTTGGCCTCTCTCCTCCCCAAGGCCCTGACCTGACGGCGACCTCCGCCCGAATCGCGATTCGACGCCGCTAATGGACTCGTAACGGGCCGACATTGCCCTGGGACCAAGTTCCGCGTGGGCCGTGGCACCAATTCAACTCCAAGAAGCGCCAAAGTAGCTCACTTCCATCACACTCAGAATAATTGGCCTAGGATGTGTATGCGGATACCGGCCGCGAGGGCGGAGGTTTTCCTTCTTTCGCGAAAACCTAATCGTGTAACTTGGTTCCCTAGTAATTTCTCGGCCATTCGACGCATTTGGTGGTCTATTTGCTATTCGGAGTATCCTGCGTCTCGAACGACAAAACAAGGCGTTTCTGGGCATGTCGACATCGACGCTTCAGCGGCTGATGTTCTCCCGACCGATCTCGAATCTTTGACCTCCCGGAGAGGCCCCAATCCAGGATCCAACGGCCTGATGGAACCGGCCCCGAGGGTGGTTGGTTAGCGCGTGCCCTTTGGAGCGCCGCCAGAAGGGTCGCTGAACTTTTTTTGATCCCCTGTCCTGACTCTCCCTCTGTGAGGGATCCCCCGCAAGGTCCCGCCTTGCTTGATCTAGGGTGCTGCTTCTATGTTCCGCACCCGCTGCCTCACTGCCTTCTACTAACTCCTTGACCTAGACCTCTCCTCAAAATTCCCAAAATTAGTCAGGCCGAGATGAATTAGGGACCCCACAAAACCCATTTCGTGGCAATGCATTAATTGCGACTCTATCATGTCTTACATCAGTAGTACTCACTCTTCTACTCTGCCACACTCCGAGGAGGAGGCCCAAACCCTCACCCACGCCTCCCCCTGCTCCCGCATTCCTGGCCGCTTCTGGCCGTGTCCCAAGTGCAACAGAACAGGACCTTCCCAACGGTGCAAACCCTTCTAGAGCCCCGGCAAACCCACCGTGGTTGATGTCGTACTTCCTTTGGTCGCGATCTCACGACCTTGCTCGTCTTGAAGTGGGTTAGTGTTGACGCCAGAGCGCTGACCCTAAAATCCTCCGAGGCCGCTGCCCTGTAAATTTCTCCTGCCCTGGGACGGACGGCTAACGCCTCCGAATCGCCGACCGACTTCCGCCAATGGACCTTAACGCCGACATTGCCCGGGGACCAAGTTCGCGGGCTTAAGACCACCAAATCAAGAAGCGCCAAAGTGAAATACCATCACACGAATAATTGGGTCGCAGATGCATGCTGATACCGCCGCGGAGGGCGTGAGGGCTTTTCGTGAAACCATCAGTAACTTCCCAGGGTAATTTCGCCATTCTTAATTCCATTTTATGTATTCATTTGCTATTCCGAGCATCCCTTCTGCGCCCCTAATCCACAAAAACAAAGGCGTTTCCTACAAGGTCGACATCAGACGCCCGCTGCCGATAGCCAAGTTCTCCTGACCGACCGGGAATTTGGACCTTCCCAAGAGGTGGGCCCCCGAACCAGGGATCCAAATCTGGCTTGAGAAACCGCCCGAGGGTGGCTTCAGCGCAGCCTCGGGAGCTGCCAGAAGGGTCAGCTTTGGAACTTTTTGGATCTCAGCCTGGGTCCTGACTCTCTCAGGAGGGATCCCCTGCAAAGGTTCCGCCTGCTTGACTTTGGGGCAGGCGCGCTACTGGTTGCTCGCACCCAAGCGCTGCCCCGGACTGCTTCTAATGCGACCTAGACCTTTCTCCTCAAAATTCAAAATTGGGTCAGAAGGCCGAGACAGCTCAGGATCCTCACTGCAAAAACCGGAATTTATTTTCGCAATGCATTACTCATAATTCTACGCAATGTCTTACATCGCGAAAAGCGCCTCGGACTTCTACTTGCTACATCGGGAGGGGAGGGAGGGCCTCCAAACTCGGGCCCGCTGCCTCCCCTGTTCGCATTCTCGGGTTGCCGCTTCGCCAGTCCCAGTGTAACAACAGACTGCCCCAAAACGAAACCTTCTAGAGCCCAAACCTACTGTGGTTTACGCCGGAGGCCCCCTCCTGTCGACCGGCCACCCATGCCGTGTCTCTGAAGTGGGTTGGGGTGCTGGACGTGAGCGCTGACCCAAAATTCTGAGGTCAGCTTTTGCCCCAAATTTCCCTCTCCTGGGCCTGGGACGACGGGCGACTCCTCAGCCTCCTAAATCAAGGACTGACTTCCGCCAATGGACTCGTAACGCCGACATTGCCTCGGGACTCAAGTTCCGCGCTGTATGACCACCCGAACCTAAGAAGCGCTTCAGTGAAGCCCATCATCACAATCAGAGTCAATTGGGTCATAGGGATGTGCATGCTGATACCGTCGCGGGAGGGCGCGAGGTGTTTTCTTCGCAAAACCCACCGCAAAATTTGCTCCCAGGGTATCACTTATTCGGACGATTTGGTGTAACGGTCATATTCCTCGGAGTATCCCTGCGTCTAATCCATGCGTTTCTGGCTAAGTCGACATCGATTTCGTTTGATGTTCTCCGACCGATTCGAATCTTTTGACCTTTCCTCAAGAGGGGCCCTCGAATCCATATCCAAATCCGCCGGATAGGGGAACCTGAACCCCGAGGGTGGTCATTAGCGCAGTGTACCGGGAGGCCAAGCGAAGGGTTGCCTCGAACTTTTTGATCCCGCCCGTCCTGACTCTCCTCTTGTGAGGGATCCTCGCGAAGGTCCCGCCTCGCTTGACTTGGGAGAAAGCACTGCTGTCTCCTCGCACCCGCCAGCTCCCGACTGCTCTAATGCAACCCTTTGACTCAGACCTTCTCCCAAAATTCAAAATGGGGCCGTAGGCCGGAGATGAATTAGGACTTCACCGGTAAAACTGAATTTTCGTAATGCATTAATTAAGCGTAATTTACGTATCGTTCCTGCTACTTCCCACTTCTACTCTGCCACATCGAGGAGGAGTACCAACCCGGGCCCGGGCTGCCTCCCCTTGCCCGTGATTCACAGCTGCCGGCCGTGTCCCAGTGCAATGTAGGTGACTCCGGCCCCAAAACGTAAACCCTTTCTAGAGCTCCGGCAAACCTGGGCTGTGGCTTATTGCTGAGGCCCCTCCTTGTCGATTCGGCCGACCCGCGTCATGGTTCTGAAGTGGGGTTGGGGTGCTGACTGAAGGACTCTAAAAATCCTCCCAGAGTCTTGGTTCTTAAATTTCTCTCCCCAAGGCCCTGGGACTCGACGGAAGACCCGGCCCTGGGAATCAAGGGATCCCACTGCCAATGGGATCGGGAACGTCGACATTGCCCCCACTGTTCCCGGTGGCTGGGAGACCACCCAACTCAAGATAGCCAGTAGCTCACTCATCACACTCTCAGAAGTCAATTGGCCTAGATGTGGCGCGGATACCGTCAGGAGGGCGGAGTGTTTCCTTTCGCAAAACCGACTGTAACTTTTACCCTAGGGTAATTTCGCCTATTCCATTTGGCGGTTCATTCTTGCCATTCCGAGCATCCTGCGTCTAACCACAAAACAAGGCGGTTTCTACAGCGCCCACATCGCATTTGCCTCGACAAGTTCTCCTGATCATCTCGAATCTTTGGACCTTCCCCTCAAGAGGGGCCCCCAACCCGGGAGGGATCCAACGGCCGGGATAGGGAACCCCGCCCCGGAGGGTGGCTCGCCAGCGCAGCCCCGGGAGCTGCCGCCAGAAGGGCTGCCTCGAACTCTTGATCCTGGCCTGGGTCCTGACTCTCCTCGGTGGAGGGATCCCCCAGCGGTCCCGGGCCTCGCTTGGACTTGGGGGAAGGAGGCTACGGCTGGTTCTCGCAGAACGGCCGCCTGACCGTTTTAATAAAAACAATCCCTTTGACTTAGACCTTCTCCTCGGGGTAATTCAAAATTGGGTCGTAGGCCGAGATGAATTAGGACTACCGGGTAAAACTCGGCCTTGCTTTTGCAATGCATTAATTGCGAATTTACGGGTGTCTTGCCATCAGAAAGCGTACCGACTCTCACTTCTGCTACACGGGAGGGGAGAGTCTAACTCCGCCCGCTGGGCCTCTTGTTCGTATTCTGGCCACGCTTCTGGCCAGTCCTTAAGTGCAATGCACTGTGACTCAAATCAAAACGAAACCCTTCTAGAGCCCGGCAACCCACAGTTTACGCTTGAGGCCCTCTCCGCTGATTCACGGGACCTTGCGCCTGTCTTGAAGTGGGTTAGGTGCTACGCCAGAAAGGGATCTTTAAATCTCCGGAGGTCGCTTTTGCCTCACTTTCTCCTAAGGCTCTTCTGGACGGACGGGCGACCTCCGCCTCCTCCTGGACTGCGCATTCATTTTTCAATGGACCTTTAATCACGCATACGGGTTCCTCGGGACCAAGTTCTGCGGCCAAGACCACCCAACCCAAGAAGCCAAAGTGGAAGCCTAAATGCACTGGCCAATTCTGTAGCCAATCGCCTAGGATGTGCATGGATAATCACGTGGAGGGCGGATGTTTTCCTTCAAAACCGACTGCGGTAACTTGCTCCCTAGGGTAATTTCGCCCATTCCTGACCATTTGGCGTGGTCTATTTGCCATTCGAGCATCCCTATGTCTCAACCACAAAATGCTAAGTGTTTCACAAGGCCTAATGTTTCTTTTGATCATGGCTTGACAAGTTCTCCTAATCGTATCTCGGGAATCTTTGGACCTTCCCGAGGGCCCCTCGAACGGAGGATCCAACTACCGGATAGGGGAACCTGCCCGGGAGGGTGGTTTCACAGCGTGCTCGGGAGCGCTGCCAGGAAGGGCTGCTCCTCTCGGGAACTTTTTGGATCCCGCTCTGGGGTCCGGACTCTCCTGTGGGAGGCGGACCCCGCGCACCTGGCCCTGCCTGACCTGGGGAAGCGGCAGTTCGCTCCTGCAACGGGCTGCCCCGACCGCTCTAATGCTAACAACCTTTGACCTAGACTTTCTCCGAATTCAAAATTGGGCCGGTAATGATGAATTAGGATCCTACCGGGTAAAACTGAATTTATTATTTTCGCAATGCATTAATTGCGAATTTACTTAATCGTTCCTTGCCATCGCAAAAAGCTACCGACCTCTCTACTTGCCACATATCGGGAGGAGGAAAGGCCCAAACCCGCCCTCGCCGCCTCCCCTTTGCTCCGGCCGCCGCCGCCAGTCCCAGTGTACCGTATCAGATTCCGCTTCCCTCAAAACGTAAACCTTTCTAGAGCCCTGGTGAACCCACTGGGGAGCGACAAGGCTGGAGGTGCCCTCCTTGTCGTATTCGGGCTGACCTGCGCCACAGGTTCTGGAAGTGGGCTGGGTGTTGACTTCGCAGCTGACCCCAAAACTCCTCCCACGTGAGGTCGCTGTTCCCAAATTTCCTCCTCTCCCCAAGGCCTCGGGACGGATTCAAGCACCTCCGGGCCTCCTGACCTGACCGACTCTACCGGACCTCCTAACGCCGACATTGTCTGGGGACCAAGTTCCGCATGGGAAGACTCAACTAACTCTAAGAAGCGCAGTTTTCCATCATTAATTTTAGTCAATTGGCCTAGGATGTGCATGCGATACCTGCCTTGGAGGGCGGAGTTTCAAAACCCACCGTAACTTGCTCCCTAGGTAATTTCGCCATTCTCGGACGAGATTTGGTAGGTCTATTTGCCATTCCTGGAAAAATCCCCTGCAGTTCAACGCACAAAATGAAGGCGGTTTCTGGGTACGACATCAGGACGCCTCATGTGGGTTTGACAAGTTCTCCTGACCATCCGGAATCTTTGGACCCTCCAAGAGGGGCCCCCAACCAGGATCCAACGGCCGGATAGGGGAACTGCCCCGGAGGGTGGCTGTAGCCCTCGGGAGCGCCGCTGCATACCGCCGAACTTTTTTGGATCCCACTCGGGTCCCGTGACTCTCCCCTCAGGAGGGATCCCCTGCAAGGTTCCTCGGGCTCAAGCTTGATCTGGGGAGCAGTGCCGCATAATTCGCGAACGGCCGCTCCCCGACCGCTCTAATGCTAACCCTTTGACCTAGACCTCCTAAAAATTCAAAATTGGGTTTCTTCGTAGTTGAGATGAATTAGGATCCTGCCGGTAAAAACTGAATTCTATTTTTCGCGTAATGCATTAATTTCATAATTTACTTAATGTCTTTACATCAGTAAAGCGCCTCAATTTCTACTCTTGCCACATCGGGTAGGAGGCTCCAACTCCTCGTGTCGCCGCTCCTTGCTCGTGATTCTCTAACAAGTCAGCCGGCCAGTCCTGCGCAACATCAGATCTACCCCAAAACGTAGTAAACCTTCTAGAGCCCGCAACCCACGTGGCTTCACGCTTCGAGGCCCTCTTGTCGATTCGGGCCGACCTTGCCTGTCTTGAAGTAGAAAGAAAGTGTTGACGCCAGAGCGCTGACCCCAAAAACTCCGAGGGTCGCTTGCCCCAAATTCTCCCTGCCCCGGGATGACGGCGACCTCCGGCCCGAATCGCTGACCGACCGCCAATGGACTCCGGGGACCACCATTATTGCCCTGGGACTGTTCCGCACGTGAAGACCACCCAACTCCAAGAAGCTGCCCAAAGTAGCTCACTTCCATCACACTCGTGAAGGCCACTGGCTCAGGATGTGCATGGATAATCATGGAGGGCGGAGTAGCCTTTCAAAACCGACCGTAACTGTTCTCGAATTTCTCACTATCTCGACGACAAGGGTGGTTCATTTGCCATTCCCAGCATCCGCGTCTTAACGACAAAATGGGGTTATGTGTTTCTACAAGGCTTCACGTGATTTCCGCTGGCTTGACAAGTTCTCCTACCTATCCGAATCTTTTGACCTCCCAAGAGGGGCCCTCAACGGAGGGGATCCAACCTGGCCTAGGGGAACCTGCCCGGAGGGTGGTCATGCTGCTGCTATGTCGGGAGCGCCGCCAGAAGGGTCACCGGGAACTTTTGATCCCGCCCGGTCCTGGACTCTCCCCTCTTGTGTGGGATCCTGTCCCTGGCCTCGCTTTGATCTTAGCCTCGGGTTGTTCTGCAGAATCTGCCGCCTTCTCGACTGCTCTAGAATGCTAACCCTTGACCTAGATTCTCCGTGGACCTCGGAAATTGGGCCGCAGGGCTGGAGATGAATTAGGATCCCATTGCAAAACTGGAATTGTTTCGGTAATGTATTAATTTTGCGGGATTCTATTTAATGTCTTCAAGTTAGTTTGTGAAAGCTACTCGGACTTCTACTCTGCTACATCGGGAGGAGGAGAAAGGCCCAAACTCCGCTCCGCTGGCCTCTTGCCCGTGATTGCCGTTGGCCGGGCCAGGGTCCCAGTGTACGACAGACTCGCCCCCCAAACGTAAACCCTGTGAGCTCCTCGGGTAAACCTGCCAGGGTTTACGCTGGAGGCCCTCTCTTGGTTTATCTTCTGGGCCGGACTCGGCGCTTGCCTTGAAGTGGGGTTGGGGTGTTGACGCAGCTGACCCCAAAATTCCTCCTAGTCGCTTGCCCCACCTCCCAAGGCCCTCGGGACGGATCACACCTCCGGGCCCGGAATCAGCGATTCCACCGCCAATGGACTCCTAACGCCGACATTGCCCTGGGACTAAGTTCCGCATGGGACCACCCAACTCCAAGAAGCCAAAGTAGCTCAATTTCCATCACACTCGTAGTCAATTGGCCTAGGATGTGCATGGATATCACTGCGGGAGGGCGTGAGTGTTTCTCTCTTCGCGAAAACCACCGCAGGTGTAACTTGCTCCCCTAGGGTAATACTCCCTCGCTACCATTCTGACGATTTATGTATTCCACGGCTATCGTGAGCATCCCTAAGGCTCCAACGACAAAACAAGCAGAAGTGCGGCTTCTAAGGCTTACATCGACGCTCAAGGTTTGACAAGTTCTCCCGCGACCGATCTGAATCTTTTGACCTTCCAAGAGGGGCTCCCCAATCCTGAGGATCTAACGGCTGGATAGGGGAACCGTGCTCCCGGAGGGTGGTTATTAGCGCGGTAGCCTTGGGAGCGCCGCCAGAAGGGGCTTCAACCTTGGGATCTCCGGGCCCGGTCCTGGACTCTCCCTCTTGTGAGGGATCCCCCGCGAAGGTTCCCGGCCTCGCTTGGATTCTAGGCCAGCTCTAAGGTTCCAGAATCCGCTGCCCCGACTGGCTTCTAATGCTAACCTTTGACCTAGACCTTCAAAATTCGAAATTGGGCCGCAGGCCGGAGATGAATTAGGTCCTACCGGGTAAAAACCGGAATTTATTTTCGCGGTAATGCATTAATTGCTAATTTACGTAATGTCTTGCTACACTCTGCCAGCTTCACTTACTTCGCTACACGGAGGAGGCCCAAATCATCTCGCCGCCTCCCCTTGTTCGTGACTTTACCGCCGCTTCTGGGCCAGTCCTGCGCAACGTATCAGACTGCCCCAAAACGAACCCTTCTAGAGCTCCCAGAACCCAATAAGGTTTACGCTGAGGCCCTCTCTCATCGATTCGGCCGGGACCTTGCACCGGTCTTTGAAGTGGGTTAGGTGTTGACGCCGTGAGCGCCATCCCCAAATCTTCCTGAGGTCGCTGTCTCCAAATTTCCTCTCCCTGCCTCGACGGATGGCTAATTCCGCCTCCCGAATCGCCACCGACTCTGGCCAATGGACTCAACGCCTATTACTGCCCCGGGGACTGCCCGGTGGCCAAGACCACCAACCCAAGAAGCTGCCAAAGTAGCTCACTCCATCACACCTGCAATAATTGGCCCAGGGATGGCCGCTGACACCGGTCGGGAGGCATGGAGTAAGCTTCCCCTTCTTCGCAAAACCAATCGTAACTTGCTCCCTAGGTAATTCTCACGACCCTAATTTCATTTGGTAGTGGCTCATTTCAGCCCAGCATCCCTGCGTCTGAACGCATACAAACAAGGCGGCTTCTACAAGGTCGTGACATCGTGACGCTTCCGGTTTGACAAGTTCTCCTGACCGAGTCCGAATCTTTTTGACCTTCCCAAGAGGGGCCCCCGAACGGGAGGATCCAACGCCGGATAGGGGAACCGCTCCTGGAGGGTGGAGCCAGCTGCAGTACCGGGAGCCAGAAGGGCTGCCTGAACTTTTGATCCCGCCTCTGTCTCGGATTTCTTTCCTCTTTGTGAGGGATCCCCGTCCCGGCCTCTGCTTTTGACTTGTTAGAGCAAAGCGCCTCTGCTAGTTCTCAACGGGCCGCTCACTGCTCTAATACAACTTTGACCTAGACCTTCTCCTAAAATTCAAAATTAAATGTAGTTTAGGAGATGAATTAGAACCTACCGGCAAAACCTAAATTTGGCTTCAGGTAATGCATTAATTATGTAATTCTACTAACGTCTTGCCACTCCAGTGCCTCCACTCTACTTTGCCACATCGGGAGGAGGAAAGGCCCAACCTCATCTCTTGTTCAGATTCTCTACAGCCGCTTCTGGCTGTGTCCCAAGTGTGAACAGTGATTCCTCGCCCCTCAAAACGAACCCTTCTAGAGCCCTGCAACCCACTGGGAGCTTACGCTTTCTCGGAGGCCTCCTGGTCGATTCGGCTCTGACCTTTATGCTCGTGGTCTTGAAGTGGGTTGGGGGTGTTGACGCCAGCTGACCCTAAAATCCTCCCGAGGCCGCTTGCCCTGGGGCCTCTCTCTCTCCCTGCCCGGGGAGGATGGGCGACTCTCCGCCTCCCATCGCTGGACCGACCGCCAACGGACCTCGTAACGCCTCCACATTGCCCCGGGACCAAGTTCCGCGGGCCGTAAGACCACCAACTCCAAGAGCCAAAGTAGCTCACTTCCATCACACTCAGAATAATTGGCCTAGGATGTGCATGATACCGCCGCGGGAGGGCGCGGAGTGTTTCTCTTCAAAACCGAATCGCGTAACTTGCTCCCCAGGGTACTCGGCCCCTAATTTATTTGGCGGTGGTTCATTTGCTATTCCGAGTATCCTTTGGTGTTCTAACGACAAACAAGGGTTTCTGCTTACAGACAAATGCCCCAAGGTTTGATTAAAGTGCCCTCCTGACCGACTGAATCTTGACCTTCAAGAGTAGGCCCTCGAACGGAGGGGATCCAACGGTCGGATAGGGAACCGGCTCCCGAGGGTGGTTGGCGATGCAGCCTCGGGAGCGCTTCGTGAAGGGCTGCTCGAACTTGGATCCCGGCCTCGGGTCCTGGGACTCTCCTCTTGTGGGAGGGATCTCCTGCAAGGTCCTGGCCTCTGCACTTAGTGGTGCTGCTGTTCTGCAATGGGCTGCCTGACCGTTCTAATGCTAACTCCTTTGACCTAGATCTCCGAAAATTCCGAAAATTGGGCCGTGCTGAGATGACTAGGGATCCCGCCAAGTGCAAAAAACTGGAATTTATTTTCTGTGCAATGCATTACCTGCTCGCGAATTTCATGAATGTCTGCCAAAAAAGCGCCCCCCGACTTCACGCCACATCGGAGGAGGAGGGCCCAAACTCTGCCTGTCAGTTCCCTCTTTACCTGTATTTCGGTTGCTAAGCTGGCCAGGGTCCTGGGTGCAAATACTCAGACTTCGCCCCTCAAACGTAAACCTTTCTGTGAGTCTGCAACCCATTGCAAGGCCTCCCTGTCTTAGGACCGGGCCGGACCTGGGCGTCTTGAAGGGGGTTAGGTGTTGACGCCAGAGCGGACTCCTGTGTCCCGGAGGTCGCTGCCCCTGGGGCCCTCTCCCAAGGCCTCCCGGGGACCCATCACCTCCCTCCCAATTCAGATCCCACTCGCCAATGGACTAACGCCGACATTGCCCCCGTGGGACTAAGTTCCGCGGGCCAAGACCACCAACTAACCCAAAGAAGCCAAAGTAGCTCACACTTCATCACACCGTAGCTTCAATTGGCCTAGGATGTGCATGCCGCGGGATAATCGTCGCGGAGGGCGGAGTTTCGCAAAACACCGTAACTTGCTCCCTAGGGTAATTTCGCCATTCCTGACGATTTTGGCGTGGTTTCATATTCGGAGCATCCCAGGCTCCGAACGGCTGCAAACAAGGCGGGTTTCTACAAGGTCGACATCGGGACGCCTGTTTGACAAGTTCTCCTGACGACCGGGAATCTTTGGACCTTCCCCGGCACAGGGCTCCCCGAACGGAGGATCCAACTACCGGATAGGAACCGGCCCGAGGGTCATTAGCGTACTCGGGAGCGCCGCCAGAAGGGTCACGGAACTTTGGATCCCGCCTGGGTCCCGGACTTCCCCTTGTGAGGGATCCCCGCAAGGTCCCCGCCTCGCTTGACTTTGGGAGGCTCTGGCTGCTCCCCTGAACGGGCCGCCCCGACCGCCTAATGCTAACCCTTGGACCTTAGACCTTCTCCTAAAATTCCCAAAATTGGGCCGTGCTGGAGATGACCTGATCTCATTGGCAAAACTGAATTTATTTTCGGTAATGCATTAATTATGACTATCAATGTTCACATCGCAGTACCACTTCTACTTGCCACATCTGGAGGGAGGAAAGGCCCAACCCGCCGCCTCCTGTTCAGACATTCTGGCTAAGGCTTCTGGGCTGTGTCCCAGTGTGTGCAATGTATCAGACTCGCCCCAAAACGAAACCCTTCTAGAGCCCGGCAACCTGTTGGGGAGCTTACGCTGAGGCCCTCTCCTCTTGTCGCATTCGGCCGACCTTGCCCGCGGTCTCTGAAGTGGGGTTAGGTGCTGACGAGCGCTGACCCTAAAATTCCCGAGGCTGCTTGCCCCAATTTCCTCTCCAAGGCCCCCGGGATGACGGGACACCTCCCAATCATGACCGACTCGCCAATGGACCTGGGAATTGCCGACATTGCTCTGGGATCAAGTTCAGGCTGGAGACTCAATTAACTCCAAGAAGCCCAGTAGCTCACTCCATCACACCGCAATAATTGGCCTAGATGTGTATGATGGGTCGGAGGTATGAGAGCTTTTCGCGAAAACCGAATCGCGGTAACTTTGCTCCTAGGTATCATGCCATTCTATTTTATTTGGTAGGTCTATTTGCCATTCGAGCATCCCCTGCGTCCTAACCACAAAACAAGTATGGCTTCTACAAGGCCGACATCGATTCTCGCTGACAAGTTCTCCTAATTCCATCTGGAATCTTTGACCTTCCTAAGAGGGGTCTCCCGAACTAGAGGATCCAACGGGTCGGATAGGGGAACCACCGAGGGTGTATCACGCGTTCTCGGGAGCCAGAAGGGTCACTGGAACTTTGATCCCGCCCGGGTCCGGACTCTCCCTCAGGAGGGATCCCGCGAAGGTTCCTCGGCCTCGCTTGACTTTGGGAAGGGTGCTACCGGCTGTTCCCCTGCAACGGCTGCCCCCACTCTAATGCTAACCCCTTTGACCTAGACCTTCTCCTAAAAATTAAAATTGGGCCGTAGCCGAGATGAATTAGGATCCCACGGCAAAACTGAAATTTATTTTCTGCAATGCACACTCATGCACTTACTTAATGTCTTGCCATCGAAAATTCTAATTCTGCATCACTCTGCCACACGCGAGGAGGTGCGGCTCCAAACCTCGCCTCACGGGCCTCTCGTTCGGTGATTTCGCACAATGCCGCCAGTCCCAGTGCAAATGCATCAGACCCCGCCCCCAAACGCAAACCCTTCTAGAGCCCTGCAACTCATTGTGGTTTACGCTGGAGCCCTCTCCTTGTCGTGATTCGGCCGGGACTCATGCCGTCTTGGAAGTGGGTTAGTGCTGGACGCCGTGAGCGTGCTGACCCTAAAATCCCTCCTGAGGCCGCTGTCTCAGTCTCCTCTCCCCAAGGCCCTCGGGACCTGACGGCTGACTCTCCGGGCTCTCTCCCACCTGATTCCACCTCGCCAATGGACTCAATCGCCGACATTGCTCCCCTGGGATCTGCTCCCAAGGCCGTAAGACCACCAACCCAAGAAGCGCCAGTGAAGCCACTTCCATCACACTCAAATAACGGGCCTAGATGTGCATGCGATACCTGCCGCGAGGCGCGGAGTGTTTCCTTCTTTCGCGAAAACCGACCGTAACTTGCTCCCTAGGGTACTGGGCCATTCCCGGACGCATTTGGTGGTTCACGGCCATTCCGAGCATCCTGCGCCCCAACGGTACAAAAACAAGGCTTCTACAAGGCCGACATCGTGACGCCTCAAGGCTTGACAAGTTCTCCCAATCGGTCTCCGGGAATCTTGGACCTTCCCAAGAGGGGCTCTGAACGGAGGATCCAACGGCCGGATAGGGGAACTCTGCCCGAGGGTGGTCAGCGTGTACCGGGGAGCGCTGCTGAAGGGTCGCCGGAACTTTGATCCCGGCCTCAACCGGGATTCTCCCTCTGTGGAGGGATCCCCGCAAGGTCTCCGGGCCTGCTTTGACTTGGAAGCAAATTTTGTTCTCAAGAACGGGCTGCCCTCCGGTTCGCTTCAATGCTAACCCTTTGACTTGTGACCCTCCAAATTCCGTACCAAATGTAGCCGGAGATGAATAGGGAATCTGGCCGCAAAACCGAATTTATTTTCGTAGTAATGCATTAATTATGGTTTCAATAATGTCTTGCCATCGCAAAGCCGACTTCTACTTGCTACACTCGGGAGGAGGAAAGGCCCAAACTCATCTCGCCACCTCTGTTCGCATTTTCCCAGCCGCTTCGGCCAGCGTCTCAGTGTATCAGACATCAGATTCGCCCCCAAAACGAAACCCTTCTAGCCCGCAAACCCAGCTGTGGTTTACGCTCTCGAGGCCCTCTCCTGTCGCCCGGCCGGACCTTGCCGTCTTGGCGGGTTAGTAAGACGCCGGGAAGCGCCGGACCTTGTAACCCTCCCGGTGCCTGCCCCACCTCTCCCCAAGGCTCCGGGACCTGACATGACACCGAATCGCTGACCGACCGCCAATGGACTCAGAACGCCGACATTGCCCTCGGGGACTAAGTTCCGTGTATTAAGACCAATTCAACTCCAAGAAGCCGCCAGCAGCTCGCTCACCTCCATCACACCAGTCAATTGGCTCAGGATGTGCATGCTGATACCGCCGCGGGAGGGCGGAGTGTTTCTTCTTTTCTCGCAAAACCAATCGCGGTAACTTGCTCCTAGGGTAATTTCGCTTTATTCCTGACGCATTTGGTGGTCTTATTGCCATTCTCGAGCATCCTGCGTTCAACGCATAAAACAAGCATGGGTTTCTAAGGGCGTCGACATCGACGCTCGGTTTGACAAGTTCTCCCTGACCGACTGAATCTTTTGACCTTCCTCAAGAGGGCCCCTAAACGGAGGATCCAACGGCCTGATAGGTGAACCGCCCGGAGGGTGGTCATTAGCTGTACCGGGAGCGCCGTGAAGGTCAGCTTCTGAACTTTTTGGATCCCGCCTCCTCGGGTCCCGGAATTCCCTCCTGTGAGGGATCCCCAAGGTCCTTGGCCTTGCTTGACTTGGGGGAGGGTGCGCCAGCCCCGGCAATCTGCTGCCCCGGACCGCTCTAATGCTAACCCTTGACCTGGTGACCTCTCCCAAAATCTCCAAAATTCAAATAAACAGAGCAATTAGGGATCCTTACTGCAAAACCGAATTTATTTTCGCGGCAATGCATTAATTCTACCATTTAATGTCTTGGTTAATCATAAAAGTTTACTCCCACTTCTACTTGCCACATCTTGAGGCCCAAACTCATTCGCTGCCTTGTTCATTTCTACGTTGCTGTACAAACTTGCGTAACACTGTGACTCGGGCTCTCAAACGTGAAACTCCTTTGTGAGTTCGGTAACCTTATTGGGGAGCTTACGTTTTGAGGCTCCCTTCCTTGTTTACCGGGATTCGCCGACTCAAGGCTGTCTTGAAGTGGGTTGGGGTGTTGACGCCAGAAAGGCTGACCCTGTAAATCTCCAGGTCGCTGTCGACTGCGCGCCCCTAATCGCTGACTGACTCGGCCAATGGACTCAACGCCGACATTGCCTGGGACTGCGGCTGGAAGACCACCAACTCCAAGAAGCCAGCCAAAGTAGCTTCACTTCCATCACACTGCACAATTGGCCCAGGGATGTACGCGGGATAATCGGCCGTGGAGAGGATGAGTGTTTTCGCAGAAAACCGACCGTAACTTGCTCCCTAGGGTACTCGCCATTCGGGACGATTTGTGGTCTATTTGCCATCTCGAGCATCCCGTGTCCGAACGACAAAACAAAGGCGGTTTCTACAAGGCCGACATCGTGACTTCCGCTGCCTGACAAGTTCTCCGACCAACCGAATTTTGGACCTTCCCCAAGAGGGGCCCCTGAATCCCGAGGATCCAAATCCGGCCTGATAGGGGAAACCGCCCCGAGGTGGTCATTAGCGCAGCCTCCTGGGGAGCCTGCAAGGGTCTTGAACTTTTTGGATCCCGCCTGGGTCCTGGGACTCTCCCTCAGGAGAGGGATCCCCGCAAGGCCCCGGCTCGCTTGACTTTGGGGAGGGTGCCTGTTCGCACCGCCTCGGCCCGCTCTAATGCTAACCCTTTGACCTAGACCTTCTCCTAAATTCGTAAATTAACAAGTGGTGTCGAGATGAATTAGGGGATCCTACTGGGCAAAACCGGAATTCTATTTTCGCAATGCATTAATTAGCACTCATTTAATGTCTCAAGCATCAGAAAGCCTACTTCTGCCTTGCTACATCTGGGAGGAGGAAAGGCTCCAAACTCCGCCCGCTGGCTTCCTGTTCGTATTTTGGCCACAAGCTGCCAGTCTCAGTGTAATGTAGCTCCCCAAAACGTAAACCTCGAGCTCCTCAAACTCATGGTTTACGCCGCTGAGGTTCCTCTTGTCGGGATTTCCGCTGCCGGGACCTTGCGCTGTGTCTTAGTGGGTTAGTGTTGACGCCAGAAGGGATTCTAAAAATCCTCCCGAGGTCGCTGTCTCCCAAATTTCTCTCCGCCCGATTCACCTCCGCCTCCTGGACCGCGATCCGACCGGGCCAATGGACTCCGGCCGACATTGCCCTGGGAATGTCACGCCGCAAGACCACCCAACCCAAGAAGCTGTACGCAAAGTGAGGCTCACTCCACCACACCTCCGTAACACTGGCTCAGGATGCAAGGATACCGGGTCAGTGGCGGAGGCTTCCTTCTTCGCAGAAACCGACCGTAAATTCGTTCTAGGGTAATTT
The DNA here is from genome assembly GCA_021234155.1 of Isoetes taiwanensis. Taxonomy (NCBI): domain Eukaryota; kingdom Viridiplantae; phylum Streptophyta; class Lycopodiopsida; order Isoetales; family Isoetaceae; genus Isoetes; species Isoetes taiwanensis. The sequence continues at coordinate 4,062,446 of JAJEKV010000085.1, forward strand.
CGGCCCGGACGATTTGGGTGGTCTATTTGCTATTCCGAGCATCCTGCGTCTCAACGACAAAACAGCAGGCGCGGTTTCTGCTAAGGCCGACATCGTGACCGGCTCTGACAAGTTCTCCTGACCATCTGAATCTTTTGACCTTCCTCAAGAGGGGCCTCTCGAACGGAGGACCAACGGCCGAGTAGGGGAACTGGTTCGAGGGTGGTCATTAGCTGGGTACCGGGGAGCGCCAGAAGGGTCAGCCGGGAATCTTTTTTGGATCCCGGCCTCCTGTCCTGGACTCTCCCTTCTTTGTGAGGGGATCCCCGCACACCCGGGCCTCGCCCTTGAGCTGTTGTTCCCGCAGAACGGGCTGCCCCGGACCGCTCTAATCAGCAATTTTTTGACTCTAGATTCTCCACCTAAAATTAGCTGTAGGCCGGAGATGAATTAGGGATCCCAATACCGGCAAAACTGGACTTATTTTCGTGCAATGCATTAATTGCGAATTTACGAATGTTCTACATCAGCTCGCCACTTCATTTGCCATTCAGCCTCCTTGTTCGTATTCTACCGCCGGCCAGCTTCAGTGTAATGTGACTGTGACTCGGCCCCCAAAACGAACCCTTCTAGACCGGCAACCCACTGGCTTCAGCCGAGGCCCCTCCTTGTCGACCGACCCGCCGTCTCAGGGGCGGCTGGGGGTGCTGACGCCGCAGCTTTAATTCCCAAAATCCTCCTGAGGCCGCGCTTGCCCCAAATTCTCTCTCCTGCCCGGGACTGGGACGCACACTCCTCCTGGGATCAACAAGGACTGACCGCCAATGGACTCGTAACGCCGGACTCGGGACCAAGTTCCGTGGGCCAAGACCACCAACTCCAAGAAGCCAGTGAAGCCACTTCATCACACTCAGACACTGGCTTGGGATGTGGCTTTCTGGATACTGGCTGCTGAGGGCGGAGGTTTTTCTTTCGTGAAACTGACCGTAACTTGCTCTAGGTATTGGCCTCGGATGATGGTAGGTCTATTTGCCATTCCTCGAAAGCATCCCTGCGTCTAACGACAAAACAAGGCGGTTTCTAAGGCCCACATCGACTCGCCGGCTTGACAAGTTCTCCCAGGACCGATCTGGAATCTTTGACCTTCCCAAGAGGGGCTCCCCGAACGGAGGTAATCCAATCTGGCTGATAGGGGAACTGCCCGGAGGGGAGGGTCATTAGCGCAGTGCCTCCTGGGAAGGGCCAGGAAGGGCTGCCTGAACTTTTTGATCCCGCCTCCGGGTCCCGGGACCCCCTCTAGGATCCCCGCGAAGGTTCCGGGCCTCAGCTTGACTTGGGGAAGGTGCCCTGCTGTCTCCGGCCCGGCCTCCTAATCGCTCTAATGCTAACTTTTGACCTAGATCTTCTCCGCCAAATTGAAAAATTGGGCCGTAGGCCGAGATGAATTATTAGGACTCCACAAAACCGAATTTATTTTCGTGCAATGCATTAATTGCGAATTTAATAACAATGTCTTACACGAAAGCTACTGACTTCTGCCTCGGCTAAGACGGGAGGGAGGAAAGGCCTCCAGCCTCCGCCTCTTTGCCCAGACATTCTGGGCCGCCGCCAGTCCCAAAGTGCAAATGCACTGCACCTTCCCCAAACGTAAACCTGTAGCCCGGCAACCCACTGTGGCTTACGCCGAGGCCCTCCTCCTCGCCGTGACCTCTACCGGGACCCTACCGTCTTGAAGTGGGGTTGGGTGTTGGATGAAAGCGCTGACTCCTGTCTCCCTCCTCCGAGGCCGCTTGCCTCTGGGCCTCTCCCAAGGCCCTGGACTCACTGCTAGCCTCCTCCTGAATCAAGGCCCGACTCTCTAATGGACTGTGGCCATATTGCTCCTTGGGACTAAGTTCCGCGGCCGTAAGCACCACCTCAACTCCAAGAAGCTAAAGTGCAGTTTCACTTCCATCACACTCAGAAGGTCAATTGGCCTAGGATGCATGGATACCGTGGGAGGGCTGAGTAAGCCTTTCAAAACCGGAATCGCAGTAACTCTGCTCCCCAGGGCAATTTCTATTCCTGACGCATTTGGTGCGTGGCCTATTTGCCATTCAGCATCCTCGCGGCCCGAACGACAAAATAAAGCAAGGGCTTCTACAAGGTCACATCGTGACTCGCCTGACAAGCCCTCCCTGGACCGACTGAATCTTTTGACCTTCCCTCAAGAGGGGCCTCGAATCCGGGAGGATCCAACGGCCTGATAGGGGAACCTGCCCGGGAGGGTGGTCATTAGCAGCCTCCGGGAGCGCCAGAAGGGCTGGGAACTTTTTTTTTGATCCCATCTGGGTCCTGGACTCTCCCCTCTTGTGAGGGATCCCCGCAAGGTCCTCGGGCCTGGGCTTGACTTGGGGAAGGGTGCCACCCTGCTGTTCTGCACTGCCGCCTGCAATCGCTCTAATGCTAAACCCTTTGACCTAGACCTCCAAAATTCAAAATTGGGCCGTAGGCCGAGATGAATTAGGGATCCTACTGGCAAAACTGAAATTTATTTTCGTGTAATGCATTAATTAAGTGAATTCTACGTAATGTCTTGCCATCAGCTCGATGCATCACTTACACACGGGAGGAGGAAAGGCCTGGCCTCCGCCGCTTCCCTTGTTCGTGATTTCTCGGCTGGCCGCTTCTGGCCAGTCCTTAAGTGTACTGCACCCGGACTGCCTGCAAACGTAAACCTCTAGAGTCTGCAACCTTACGTATTTACGCTTCGAGGCCCTCTCCTTGTCGATTCGGCCGACTCCTATGCTCGTCTTTGAAGTGGGTTAGTGTTGACGCCAGAGCTGACCCTAAAATCTCCGTGAGGTCGCTTTGGCCCCAAATTTCTCTCCTGCCCTCGGGATCTGACGGCGACTCCGCCTCCTAATCGCTGACCGACTCGCCAATGGACTCAGAACGCCGACATTGCCTGGGACTAAGTCTGCAATGTAAGACCAATCTAACTCCAAGAAGCCAAAGTAGCTCACTTCCATCACACTCTCGTGAGTCAATTGGCCTAGGATGTATGATAATTGGCCGTGGAGGGTGGAGTGTTTCCTTCTTTCAAAACCGACCGTAACTTGCTCCCTTTGTGCACTGGCCTATCTCGACGCATTTGCAGGGTCTATTTGCCATTCCCGAGCATCCTGCACCGGAACGACAAACAGGCGGTTACAAGGTCACACCGTGACGCCCCGCGTTTGACAAGTTCTCCTGACCGACCTGGAATCTTTGGACCTTTCCCAAGAGGGGGCCTCAACGGGAGTGATCCAATCTGGCTTGGATACAGTGGAACCGGCCCGGGAGGGTGGCTGGCTAGCTGCAGCCCCGGGAGCGCCGCTGCATGGCTGCCTTCCTGAACTTTTTAACCGGGCCTCGGGTCCTGTGACTCTCCCCTCTTGTGGAGGGATCCCCGCAAGGTCCCTCGGGCCTCGCTTGACTTGGGGAAGGTGCCCGCCTTCGCTGTTCCGCACCCGCTGCCTTCGACCGCTCTAATGCTAACCCTTTGACCTAGACCTTTCTCCTAAAATTCAAAATTGGGCCGTGTGCTGAGATGAATTAGGATCCTTACTGCAAAACCGAATTTATTTTCGCAATGCATTAATTGCTAATTTACTAATGTCTTGCCATCGGCAGTGCTCGACTTCTACTTGCTACATCGGGAGAGGAAAGGCCCAAACTCCGGCCCGCCAGTTCCCCCTTTGCCCGTATTCTCGGCTGCCGCTTCTACTGTGTCCCAGCAACACAGGACTGCTCGTTCCAAACCCTTCTAGAGCCCTCGGGTAAACCTACGGTTTACGCCGAGGCCCTCCTTGTCGATTCTACCGGACCTTGCGCCAGGTCTTGGAAGTGGGGTTGGGGTGTCGACGCCAGAGCGCTGACCCTAAAATCGGAGGCTGCTTGCCCTAAATTTCTCTCCTAAGGCCCTGGGACGGATTTGCCACCTCCGCCTCCTAATCGCTGACCGACTCTCTAATGGACTAACGCCGACATTGCCCTTGGGACTAAGTTCCGCGGGCTTAAGACCACCCGAACTCCAAGAAGCTAAAGTAGCTCACTTCCATCACACTCGTAGGGTCAATTGGGTCAGATGCATGCGGGATACCGTCAGGAGGGCGGAGCCTTCTTTCGCAAAACCGAATCGCGTGTAACTTGCTCCCTAGGGTAATTTCGCCATTCGGATGATTTGTTGTGGTCTATTGCCATTCCGAGCATCCTATGTCTCTAACGCATAAAACAAAGGCGCTTCTACAAGGTCGACATCAGACGCTTCATGGGTTTGACAAGTTCTCCCGGACCATCCGGAATCTTTTGGACCCTTCCCCGGCGAGCCCCGAACGAGGATCCAACCTGGCCGATAGGGGAACCGGCCCGGAGGGTGGTCATTAGCTGCGTTCTCGGGAGCTACCGCCAGGCTGGCCGCCTGAACTTTTTGATCCCGCCTGGGTCCGGACTCTCCTCTTGTGAGGGATCCCCAAGGTCCCCGCCTCGCTTGACTTGGGAGGGTGCTCACGGCTGTTCCCGCACCGGCTGCCCCGACTGCTCTAATGCTAACCCTTTGATCGACCTTCTCCTAAAAATCTCAAAATTGGGCCGTGGTGCTGAGATGAATTAGGATCCTTACCGGCAAAACCGGAATTTATTGCAATGCATTAATTGCGAATTTACTTAATGTCTTGCCATCGGCAGCTCGACTTCTACTTGCCACATCGAGGGGAGGAAAGGCCCAACTCCGGGCCCGGCCTCTTTGCTCCAGATTCTCATTGCCGCTTCGCCGTGTCCCAGTGTAACAGACCAGACTCCGCCCCCAAAACGTAAACCCTTTCTAGAGCCCTGCAACCCACAGTTTACGCTTTAGGCCCTCTCCTTTCTTTGTCGATTCGCCGGACCTTGCGCCGGTCTTGAAGTGGGTTGGGGTGTTGATTTTACGGACTTAAAATAATTTCCCGAGGTCGCTATTCTAAATTCTCTCCTGGGCGCCTGATCGACGCCACTCCGCTTCCTCCGAATCGCTGACTGACTCGGCCAATGGACTCCTAATCGCCGACATTGCCTGGGACTAAGTTCCGTGGGCCGTAAGACTCTCAATTCAACTCCAAGAAGCTGCCAGTTAGCCTACTTCCATCACACTCGTGAGGGTCAATCGCCTAGGATGTGCATGCGATACCGTCGCGGAGGGCGGAGTTTCCTTCTTCGCGAAACCGACTGCGGTAACTTGCTCCTAGTAATTTCATTTATCTCGACGATTTATGTGGTCTATTTGCCATTCCCGAGCATCCTGCGTCTCAACGACAAAATAAAGGCGCGGGTTTCTACAAGGCCGACATCAGATCGCTTCAGCTGTTTGACAAGTTCTCCCGACGATCCGAATCTTTTGGACCTTCCCAAGAGGGGCTCGAATCCGAGGGATCCAATCCACGGATAGGGGAACCGGGTTCGGAGGGTGGTCATTAGCTGCAGCTCTCGGGAGCTGCCGTGAAGGGCTGCCTCGAACTTTTTTTGATCCCCGGCCCCGGGTCCTGACTCTCCCTCTTGTGAGGGATCCCCTCAAGGTCCCCGCCTCGCTTTGATTCTGGGAGGGTGCCCGCTTCTGCTCCCCTGCAACTGCTGCCCCGACCGTTTGCACGCTAACCTCTTTGACTCTAGACCTTTCTCCGGTACCTCGTAATTGGGCCGCAGTCGAGATGAATTAGGGATCTACCGGGCAAAACTCTGAATTTATTTTCGTAAGTAAATGCATTAATTGCGAATTTTACGTAATGTCTTGCCATCAAGAGAAAAGCTCTAATTTCTACTTGCTACATCGGGAGGAGGAAAGGCCCAAACTCCTCATCTGGCCGGGCCCCTTTGCTCCGTATTCTCGGCTGCCGCCGCCAGGTCCCAGTGCATCAGACAGATTCTCGCCCCCAAAACGCAGAAACTCCTAGCCTCGCAACCCACTGTATTTACGCTGCCGAGGCCCTCCCACGTGATTCTGGCCGACCTTGCTACCGCGTCTTGAAGTGGGTTGGGGTGTTGACGCCAGAGCTGGATCTAAAATCCTCCCGAGGCTGTTGCCCTAAATTTCTCTCTCCCCAAGGCCCCGGGACTGACGGCACCTCCTCGGCCCCGGGACCAAGGATCCGACTCGGCCAATGGACTCCTGCAACGCCGACATTGCCCTCGGGACTAAGTTCCGCGGGCCGTAAGACCACCCGAACCCAAGAAGCTAAAAAGTAGCTCACTTCCACTACACCTGCACACCCTGGCCTAGGGATGTGCATGGATGATCACGTGGGAGGGCTGAGTGTTTCGCAAAACCCACCGTAACTTGCTCCCTAGGGTAATTTCTCGCCCATTCCTGACGACGGTGTGGTCTATTTGCCATCTCGAGCATCCTATAGTCTCTAATCCACAAAACAAAGGCGGTTTCTACAAGGGCCGACATCGACTTCACGCTTGACAAGTTCTCCCGGACCGATCTCGAATCTGGACCTTCCCGAAGAGGGGGGCCTCAACGGAGGGGATCCAACGGCCGGATAGGGGAACTGCCCGGGAGGGTGGTCATTAGCGGTACCGGGAGCGCCATGAAGGGTCAGCCGGGAACTTTTTGATCCCGCCTGGGTCCTGGACTTCCCCTCTTGTGAGGGATCCCGCAAGGTCCCGCCCGCTTGGATTTGGGAAGGGTGCCACTCGGTTGCCCCGCAGAACGGGCCGTCCCGACCGTCGGTAATGCTAACCCTTTGACTTAGATCTCCGGGGTAAATTCAAAAATTGGGCCGCAGGGCCGGAGATGAATTAGGGATCCCGGCCGGCAAAAACCGAATTTATTTTCGCGGTACGCATTAATTGCGACTTATTTAATGTCTTGCCATCAGTGCTCACTTCTCTACTGCCACATCGGGAGGAGGGGAAAGGCCCAAACCTGCCTCCGTCAGTTCCCCTGCTCCGTATTCTCGGTTGCCGCCGCCGTGTCCTGGTGCAATGGGTATTTCAAAGACTCTCGCTCTCAAAACGTAAAACCCTTCTAGAGTCTCGCAACCCATTGTGGTTTACGCTTCGAGGCCCTCTCCTGTCGATTCGCCGACCTTGGCGCTCGCGGTTCTTGAAGTGGGTTGGGGTGTTGACGCCAGAAAGGCTGACCCTAAATTCCTCCCCGAGGTCGCTGTCTCTAAATTTCTCTCCTGGGCCTCGGGGACGGACGGGCTGGCCTCCGCCTCCTGAACAAGGATCCGACCGCCAATGGACTTTAATCACGACATTGCTCGGGACTAAGTTCCGCGGGCCGAAGACCACCCAACTCCAAGAAGCCCAAAGTAGCTCACTTCCATCACACTCGTAGTCAATTGGCCTAGATGTGCATATGGATACCGGCCGCTGAGGCGAGTGTTTCCTTCTTCGCAAAAACCCATCGCGGTATTTGCTCCTAGGGTAATTTCGCCATTCCTGACGATTTGGCGGTGGTCTATTTGCCATTCCTGAGCATCCTGCGGCCTCAACGACAAACAAGGCGGTTTCTAAGGCGTCGGCATCGATCACGGCTTGACAAGTTCTCCTCGACCGATCTGGAATTCTTTGACCTTCCCGGAAGAGGGGCCCTGAACGGAGGATCCAACCTGGCCGATAGGGGAACCGGCTCCCGGGAGGGTGGTCATTAGCGCAAACTCTCGGGAGCCATGAAGGGCTGCCTCGAACTTTTTGGATCCCGCCTGGGTCCTGACTCTTGTGAGGATCCTCGCAAGGTCCTGGCCTCGCTGGACTTGGGGAAGGGTGCCAGCTCTGCCCCTCGCGAACGGGCTGCCCCACCGCTCTAATGCTAACCCTTTGACTCCAGACCTTCTCCGGCACCAAAAATTGGGCCGCAGGCCGAGATGAATTAGGATCCTTACCGCAAAAACCGAATTTATTTTCGCAATGCATTAATTTAATTTACTTAATGTCTTCGGCCATCAAGAAAGCTCAATTTCTACTTCTGCTACATCGAGGAGGAAAGGCCCAAACTCCGCTCCGCCGGGCCTCCCTTTGCTCCGTGATTCTCGGCTGCCGTTTCCTGCGGCCATGTCCCAGTGTAATGTACTGTGACTCGCCCCCAAAACGTAAACCTTCTAGAGTCTGCAACCTGCTGTGGTTTATTACGCTTCGGAGGCTCCTCTGTCGATTCGGGCTGACCTTGCGCCAGGTCTTGAAGGGGTTAGTGTTGACGCCAGAGCGCTGGATTCTAAAATCTCCTGAGGCCGCTGGTTCTAAATTTCTCTCCTAAGGCCCTCCCCAAGGATGGCCACCTCCCGCCCTAATCGCGATCCGGACTCTAATGGACTCGAACGCCGACATTGCCCCGGGACCAAGTTCCGTGGGCCGTAAGACTACCCGAACTCCAAGAAGCGCCAAAGTGGCTCACTTCCATCACACTCGTAGTCAATTGGCCTAGATGTGCATGCGGATACCGGCTGCGGAGGGCGGAGTGTTTCCTTCTTCGCAAAACCGACCGTAACTTGCTCCCTAGGGTAATTTCGCCATTCCGGACGATGCAGTGTGGTCTATTTGCCATTCCGAGCATCCTGCGTCTAACGACAAACAAGGCGGTTTCTACAAGGCCGACATCAGACGCCATGTTTGGACAAAGTTCTTCCTGACCATCCGGAATCTTTTGACCTCTTCCCCAAGAGGGGCTCCCCGAACGGGAGTGATCCACCTGGCCGATAGGGGAACCGCCCGAGGGTATCATTAGCGCAGCAGCCCCGGGAGCGCCGCCAGAAGGGTCAGCCTCGAACTTTGATCCCGGCCCGGGTCCTGGACTTCCCTCTTGTGAGGGATCCCCTGCAACTCCGGGCCTCGCTTGACTTGGGAGCAGCAACAAGGTTCGCACCCGCTGCCCCGACCGGGCTTCAATGCTAACCCTTTGACCTAGACCTTCTCCCAAAATTCAAAATTGGGCCGTGCTGAGATGAATTAGGATCCCACGCGTGAATTTATTTTCGCAATGCATTAATTGGGCGTAATTTACTTAATGTCTTGCCATCGGTGAAAAGCTCGGAATTTCTACTTGCTACATCGAGGGAGGAAGGCTCAAACTCCGCTCCACAGTTCCCTTGTTCAGATTTTCGTCGCTGCCAGTCCTAAGTGCAATGCATTAGGATTCCTCCGGGCCCCCTAAAACGTGAACCTTTCGAGCCCGGGTAACCTGGCTGTGGTTTACGCTTTCCGGGAGGTCTCTCTCTTGTCGATTCGCCGACCTTTATACCGTCTTTGAAGTGGGGTTAGTGTTGACGCCGCATTGACCTAAATTCCTCCTGAGGTCGCCAGTTCTAAATTTCTCTCCCAAGGCCCCGGGACGACGGCTACTCTCCGCCCGAATCGCTGACCGACCGCCAATGGACCTTTAACGTCGACATTGCCCTCGGGATCAGTTCGCAATGTAAAGACCACCAACTCCAAGAAGCTTCAAAGTAGCTCACTTCCATCACACTGCAAATAATTGGCCTAGGATGCATGCGATACCGTCGTGGAGGGCGTGATGTTTCTTTCGCGAAAACCGACCGCGGTAACTTGCTCCTAGGGTAATTTCGCCATCTCGATTTATTTGGCAGGTCTATTTGCCATTCCGAGCATCCTATGTCTTCAACGACAAAAACAAAGGCGTTTCTACAAGGTCGACATCGTGACGCCTACGGCTTGGACAAGTTCTCCGACCATCTGGAATCTTTTGACCTTCCCCAAGAGGGGCTCCTCAATCCGAGGGATCCTAACGGCTCTGGATAGGGGAACCGGCTCCGGAGGAACGATTCCACCGAGATCCCATATTCGAATTGATCACATGAACTTTGACCTAGACCTTCTCCGGTACCCAAAATTGGGCCGTGCTGGAGATGAATTAGGATCCCGCCTGCAAAACCGAATTTATTTTCGCAAGTAATGCATTAATTGCGAATTTACGAATGTCTTGCCATCGCGAAAGCTCTAATTTCTACTTGCCACATCGAGGAGAGGAAAGGCCCAAACTCCGCCCGCCGCCTCCCTTGCTCAGATTCTCTAGTACACGCCGCCGTCCCAGTGCAAATGCATCAGACTCGCCCCCAAAACGCAAAACCCTTTCGAGTCTGCAACTCCATGTGGTTTACGCCGGAGGCCCTCCTGTCGATTCGGCTGACCTTTGCGCTCAACCCTTGAAGTGGGTTGGGGTGTTGGACGCCGCAGCTTATTCGTAACTCCCGAGGCTGCTTGGTTCCAAATTTCTCTCCCCAAGGCCCTCGGGATCGACGGCGACTCCGCCCCGACCGCTGACCGACTGCCAATGGACTCGTAACGTACGACATTGTTCTCGGGACCAAGTTCCGTGGGCCGGCGACCACCAACTCCAAGAAGCGCCTTCAAAGTAGCTCACTTCCATCACACTCGTGAGTCAATTGGCCTAGATGTGCATGGATAACGTCATGGAGGGCGAGGCGTTTCCTTCTTCTTCGCAAAACCCACTGCGGTAATTTTGCTCCCTAGGGTAATTTCGGCCATTCGACGATTTTATAGGTCTATTTGCCATTCGAGCATCCTCGCGTCTAACGACAAAACAAGGCGGTTTTACAAGGTCGACATCGACGCCTCCGCCGTTTGGACAAGTTCTCCTCGACCGACCGAATCTTTTGACTCTTCCCAAGAGGGGCCCCCGAATCCGGAGGAACTAACGGCCGGATAGGGGAACCGGCTCCGAGGGTGGTCATTAGCGCAGCCCCGGGAGCCATGAAGGGTCAGCCGAACTTTTTGGATCCCGGCCTCGGGTCCTGACTTCCCTCTTGTGAGGGGATCCCTCGCAAGGTCCCGCCTCGCTTGACTTGGGGAAAAGCGCCTCGGTTGCCCCGCAACCCGCCGGGCCCCGACCGCTTAATGCTAACTCCTTTGACTCTAGACCTTCTCCTAAAAATTCAAAAATTGGGCCGTGGCCGAGATGAATTAGGATCCTGCAAAACCGAATTTATTTTCGTGCAATGCATTAATTACACTTTACGTAATGTCTTACATCGCAAAAAGCGCTCGGACTTCTACTTGCCACATCGGGAGGAGGGAAAGGCCCAAACTCCGCCCGCCGCTTCCTTGCCCGTGATTCTGGCCAAGCTGCCGCTGTGTCCCAGTGTGTAACAGGACAGATCGCCCCCAAAACGTAAACCTTCTGTAGCCCTCGCAGTCTTACGTGGTTTACGCCGGCGGGGCCCTCTCCTTGTCGATTCGCCGACCTTGCGCTCGTCTTGAAGTGGGTTGGGGTGTTGACGCCAGAGCGCCGACCAAAATCTCTCCCGAGGTCGCTTGTCTCAAATTTCTCTCCCTGCTGCCCCCGGGACGCGACGGCCACTCTCAGCCCATCAAGGACTGGACTCTCGCCAATGGACTCAAAACGTCGACATTGCCTCGGGACTGCCCGCGGGCCAAGACCACCCAACTCCAAGAAGCCAAAGTAGCCTACTTCCATCACACTCGTGAACACTGGCCTAGGATGCATGCTGGGATATCAATGCGGAGGGCGGAGTGTTTCCTTCTTTCGCAAAACCGACCGCGGTAACTTGCTCCCCTAGGTAATTTCTCAACATTCCTATTCCATTTGGTGGTGGTCTATTTGCCATTCCGAGCATCCCGCGTTCAACGCATAAAATCACAAGTGGTTTCTATAAGGTCGGACATCGTGACTTCCGCTGCTTTGACAGTTCTCCTGGACCGATCTCGAATCTTTTGGACCTTTCCCGAGGGGCCTCGAATCCGAGATCCAACGGTCGGATAGGGGAACCGGGGCCCGAGGGTGGCTTAGCGCAAGTGTACTCGGGAGCGCCGCCAGAAGGGGTCACTGAACTTTTTTTGATCCGGCCTGGTCCGACTCTCTCCCTCTTGTGAGGGATCCCCGCAGGTCCCGCCTCGCTTTGACTTGGGAAGGGTGCCACTTGCTGTTCCCAACGGGCTGCCCCGATCAGTTTTAATGCTAACCTTTGGATCTAGATTCCTTTCTCCAAAATTCAAAATTGGGCCGTGAAAGGCCGAGATGACTAGGGATCCCTACTGCAAAACCTAATTTATTTTCGCAGTAATGCATTAATTGGCACTTACTTAATGTCTTGCCATCAGAAAAGCCTTAATTTCTACTTGCTACATCGGGAGGAGGAGGCCCAAACTCCGCCCGCTGGGCCTCTCTTGTTCGTGATTCTCATTGCCGTTTTTCTCGCCGTGTCCTGCGTAACAGACCAGGACTGCCCTTCAAACGTGAACCCTTTCTAGAGCCTCGGCAACCTGGCTGTGGTTTACGCTTTCGAGGCCCTCCTTGTCGTGATTCATTGACCTGCGCCTGTCTTGAAGTGGGGTTAGTGTTGACGCCAGAGCGCTGACTCTAAATTCTCCCGAGGCTGCTTGGTTCTAAATTTCTCTCCCTAAGGCCCTGGGACTACTGGCGACTCTCCTCGCCTCCTAATCGCGATCTGACTCGCCTAATGGACTCCGTGAACGCCGACATTGCCTCTGGGACCAAGTTCCAGGCTAAGACCAATTCAATCTAAGAAGCGCCAAAGTGAAGCCTACTTCATCACACTCAGAGTCAATTGGCTCTAGGATGTGCATGGATAACGTCAGGAGGGCGGAGGTTTCTTCTTCGCAAAACCCACCGTAACTTGCTCCCTAGGTAATTTCTGCCATTCCTGACGATTTGGTGTATTCATTTGCCATTCCGAGCATCCTGCGTCTCTAACGACAAACAAAGCATGGGTTTCTACAAGGTTTACATCAGATTTCCGGCTGCTTGACAAGTTCTCCTGCATCGACCGAATCTTTTGGACCTTCCCGGAAGAGGGGCCCCCGAACGGGAGGATCTAACCTGGCCGATAGGGGAACCACCCCGGAGGGTGGTCATTAGCTGCGTACCGGGAGTACGCCAGAAGGGTCAGCTTCTGAACTTTTTTGATCCCGGCCCCAACCTGACTCTCTTGGTGAGGGGATCCCCGCAAGGTCCCTCGGGCCTCGCTTGGACTTTGGGAAGGGTGCCACCGCTAAGACTCTGCACCCGCCGCTCCCACTGCTCTAATGCTAACCCTTTGACTCTAGATTCCTTCTCCTAAATTCAAAATTGGGCCGGTGCTGAGATGAATTAGGGATCCCACAAAAAACCGAATTTATTTTCGTGGCAATGCATTAATTGCGACTACTAATTTACTGGGTTAATGCAGTCTTGCCACTTCTACTTCTGCTTGCCACATCGAGGGAGGGAAAGGCCCAAACTCCTCGGCCCACAATTTCTGCTCCTCGTGATTTCCTACAGCCGCTTCTGGGCCAGTCCTGCGTAATGTATCGTGACTCCGCCCCAAAACGAACCCTTCTAGAGTCTGCAACCTACGTGTTTACGCTTCGAGGCCCCTCTCCTTGTCAGATTCTCGGCCGACCCTTTGCTCGCGGTTCTAGCGGGTTAGTGTGCGTTGACGCCAGAGCTGACCCTAAAATTCCCCGAGGTCGCTGTTCTTAAATTTCTCTCCCTAAGGCCCTGGGAGGACGGACCTCCCCTCATCGAACCGCTGATTTGACTCCGGACTCCTAATGTCGACATTGATCCGACGAAGACCGTGACTAACTCCAAAACGCCAATGGACCAACCATTAACGCCGACATTGCCCTAGGATGTGTATGTCTGGGGACCAAGTTCGACCGTAACTTGTTCTAAGTCGCTAAGACCACCAACTCCAAGAAGCCTAAAGTAGCTCACTTCCATCACACTCCCCGAAACCCTGAGAGGATCCAATTGGCCTAGGATGTGGTCATGCTAATGCCGGCCTTGCCGGGAGGGCGGGTCCTGGAGAGGATGTTTCTTCTTTGCAAAACCGACCCGATCGGTAACGCCTTGTTCCCTAGGGTAATTTCCAAGCCATTCCCACCTGACGATTTGGCAGGTCTATTTGCCATTCCTTGAGCATCCCACAATGATGCACTCGAACGACAAAACAAGGGCGGTTTCTACAAGGCCGACATCGTGACGCTCAAGGGTTTGACAAGTTCTCCCTGACCGATCTGGAATCTTTTGGACCTTCCCGGCAGAGGGGCCCCGAATCCAGGATCCAACGGGCCGGATAGGGGAACCGGCCCGGAGGGTGGGTCATTAGCGCATTTGGATCCTTCAGCATGGGAGCCCAGAAGGGCTGCCTCGAACTTTTTGATCCCGCCTCGGGTCCTGACTCTCCCTCTGTGAGGGATCCCCGCAAGGTCCCCGGCCTCGCTTTGACTTGGGAAGGGTGCCAGCTCTGTTCTCGCCCAACCGCTGCCCCTTTACCGCTTCTAATGCTAACCCTTTGACCTAGACCTTCTCCTAAAATTCAAAATTGGGCCGTAGGCCGGAGATGAATTAGGATCCTACTGCAAAACCGAATTTATTTTCGTGGCAATGCATTAATTACAATTTACTAATGTCTTGCCATCGAAAAGCTCGACTTCTACTTGCCACATCGAGGAGGAAAGGCCCAAACTCCGGGCCTCACAAGCCCCTTGCTCCGTGATTCTCTGGCCAATTGCCGCTTCTGGCCAGGTCCCAGTGCAACAGACCAGACTCCGCCCCAAAACGTAAACCCTCTTCTAGAGCCCGCAACCCACGTGGTTTACGCCGAGGCCCTCCTTTGTCGATTCGGCCGACCTTGCGCCGTCTTGAAGTGGGTTTAGGTGTTGACGCCAGAGCTGACCCTAAAATCCTCCTGAGGTTGCTTGTCCCAAATTTCTCTCCCAAGGCCCTCGGGATCTGACGGGCGACCTCCGCCTCCTGAATCGCTGATCTGACCGCCAATGGACTCGAACGCCGACATTGCCCCCGGGGACCAAGTTCCGTGGCCAAAGACCACCCGAACTCCAAGAAGTTTCAAAGTAGCTCACTTCCATCACACTCGTGAATCAATTGGCCTAGGGATGTGCATGCGGATACCGGCGGAGGGGGCGGAGTGTTTCCTTCTTTCGCAAAACCCACCGTAACTTGCTCCCTAGGGTAATTTCGCCATTCCTGACGATTTGGCAGGTCTATTTGCCATTCCGAGCATCCCTGCGTCCGAACGACAAAACAAAGGCGGTTTCTACAAGGTCGACATCGTGACGCTTCATGTTTGACAAGTTCTCCCGACCGATCTGAATCTTTTGACCTTCCCCAAGAGGGGCCCCCGAACGGAGGATCCAACGGCCGGATAGGGGAACCGCCCGGGAGGGTGGTCATTAGCGCAGCCCGGGAGCGCCGCCAGAAGGGTCGCCTCGAACTTTTTGATCCCGCCCCCGGGTCCTGGACTCTCCCCTCTTGTGAGGGATCCCCGCAAGGTCCCGCCTCGCTTTGACTTGGGGAAGGGTGCCACCGGTGCTCCTCCGCAACGCTGCCCCCCGACCGCTCTAATGCTAACCCTTTGACCTAGACCTTCTCCTAAAAATTCAAAATTGGGCCGTAGGCCGGAGATGAATTAGGATCCCACCGCAAAACCGAATTTATTTTCGTGCAATGCATTAATTGGCGAATTTACGAATGTCTTGCCATCGGGAAAAGCCTCGACTTCTACTTGCCACATCGGGAGGAGGAAAGGCCCAAACTCCGCCCGCCGGGCCTCTTTGTTCGTGATTCTCGGCTGCCGCTTTCTCGCCAGTCCCAGTGCAACAGATCAGACTCGCCCCCAAAACGTAAACCCTTCTAGAGCCCGGCAACCCACGTGGTTTACGCCGAGGCCCTCTCCTTGTCGATTCGGCCGACCTTGCGCCGTCTTGAAGTGGGTTGGGGTGTTGACGCCAGAGCGCTGACCCTAAAATCCTCCCGAGGTCGCTTGCCCCAAATTTCCTCTCCCCAAGGCCCCGGGACGGACGGGCGACCTCCGGGCCCCTCGGAATCCCAAGCGATCCGACCGCCAATGGACTCGTAACGCCGACATTGCCCCCCGGACCAAGTTCCGCGGGCCGAAGACCACCCCAACTCCAAGAAGCCAAAGTAGCTCACTTCCATCACACTCGTAGCCAATTGGCCTAGGGATGTGCATGCGGATACCGGCCGCGGAGGGCGGAGAGTGTTTCCTTCTTTTTCGCAAAACCGACCGTAACTTGCTCCCTAGGGTAATTTCGCCATTCCTGACGATTTGGTGGTCTATTTGCCATTCCTGAGCATCCCTGCGTTCAACGACAAAACAAGGCGTTTCTACAAGGCCGACATCAGACGCCCTCATGGCTTGACAAGTTCTCCCTGACCGACTGAATCTTTTGACCTTCCCCAAGAGGGGCCCCCGAAACGGAGGATCCAACGGCCGGATAGGGGAACCGCTCCCGAGGGTGGTCATTAGCGCAGCTCGGGAGCGCCGCCAGAAGGGCTCCTCGAACTTTTTGGATCCCGCCCTCGGGTCCTGGACTCTCCCTCTTGTGAGGGATCCCCGCAAGGTCCCCGCCTCGCTTTGACTTGGGAAGGGTGCCACCGGCTGTTCCCCGCAACCCGCTGCCCCGACCGCTCTAATGCTAACCCTTTGACCTAGACCTTCTCCTCAAAATTCAAAATTGGGCCGCAGGCCGAGATGAATTAGGATCCTACCGGCAAAACCGAATTTATTTTCGCAATGCATTAATTGCGAATTTACTTAATGTCTTGCCATCAGCAAAAACGCTCGAATTTCTACTTGCCACATCGGGAGGAGGAAAGGCCCAAACTCCGCCCGCCGGCCTCTTGTTCAGATTCTCTACCAAGCCGCCGCCAGTCCTGTGCAACAGACAGACTCGCCCCCAAAACGTAAACCCTTCTAGAGCCCGCAACCCACAGGTTTACGCCGAGGCCCTCTCCTTGTCGATTCGGCCGACCTTGCGCCGCGTCTTGAAGTGGGTTGGGGTGTTGACGCCGTGAAGCGCTGACTTAAAATCCTCCCGAGGTCGCTTGCCCCAAATTTCTCTCCCCAAGGCCCCGGGATCTGACGGGCGACCTCCGCCTCCTGGACCGCTGATCCGACTCTCGCCAATGGACTCTTAACGCCGACATTGCCCCTCGGGACTGTTCCGTGGGCAGAAGACCACCCGAACTCCAAGAAGCCCAAAAGTAGCTCACTTCCATCACACTTCAGAGTCAATTGGCCTAGGATGTGCATGGGATAATCGCCGCGGAGGGCGGAGTGTTTCCTTTCTTCGCAAAACCGACCGTAACTTGCTCCCTAGGGTAATTTCGCCATTCCGGACGATTTGGCAAGTGGTCTATTTGCCATTCGAGCATCCTGCCCGAATCAACGACAAAAACAAGGCGTTTCTACAAGGCCGACATCGTGACGCCCTCCGGTTTGACAAGTTCTCCTAACCGATCTGAATCTTTTGACCTTCCCCAAGAGGGGCCCCCGAATCCAGGATCCAACTACCGGGATAGGGGAACCGCCCCGGAGGGTGGTCATTAGCTGCAGCCCCTCGGGAGCGCCACAGAAGGGTCTGCCTCGAACTTTTTGATCCCGGCCCTCGGGTCCCGGACTCTCCCTCTTGTGAGGGATCCCCGCAAGGTCCCCGGCCTCGCTTGACTTGGGGAAGGGTGCCAGCTCTGTTGTTCCCCGCAACCCGCTGCCCCTGACCGCTCTAATGCTAACCCTTTGACCTAGACCTTCTCCTCAAAATTCAAAATTGGGCCGTAGGCCGGAGATGAATTAGGGATCCCGCCGCAAAACCGAATTTATTTTCGCGGCAATGCATTAATTGCGAATTTACTTAATGTCTTGCCATCGGGAAAAGCTCCGACTTCTACTTTGCCACATCGGGAGGAGGAAAGGCCCAAACTCCGCCCCGCCGGGCCCCTTGTTCCGTGATTCTCCGGTCGCTACCGCTTCGCCAGTCCTGTGCAATGTATCAGACTCGCCCCCAAAACGTGAACCCTTCTAGAGCCCTGCAACCCACAGGTTTACGCTTTGAGGCCCTCTCCTTGTCGATTCGCCGACCTTGGCGCCGTCTTGAAGTGGGTTTAGGTGTTGACGCCGAGAGCTGACCCTAAAATCCTCCTGAGGTCGCTTGCCCCAAATTTCTCTCCCAAGGCCCCCTCGGGATCGACGGGCGACCTCCTCCTCCTCGAATCGCTGATCCGACTCGCCAATGGACTCAGAACGCCGACATTGCCCCTGGGGACCAAGTTCCGTGGGCCGTAAGACCACCCGAACTCCAAGAAGCCCAAAGTAGCTCACTTCCATCACACTCAGAAATAATTGGCCTAGGATGTGCATGCTGGATACCGTCGGGAGGGCGGAGTGTTTCCTTCTTTTGCAAAACCGACCGTGTAACTTGCTCCCTAGGGTAATTTCGCCCATTCCTACGATTTGGTGGTCTATTTGCCATTCCTGAGCATCCTGCGTCTCGAACGACAAAACAAAGGCGTTTCTACAAGGTCGACATCGACGCCGGGTTTGACAAGTTCTCCTGACCGATCTGAATCTTTTGACCTTCCCCAAGAGGGGCCCCCGAACGGAGGATCCAACGGCCGATAGGGGAACCGGCCCGGAGGGTGGTCATTAGCGCAGCCCTCGGGAGCCGCCAGAAGGGTCTGCCTCGAACTTTTTGATCCCGGCCCCGGGTCCTGGACTCTCCCCTCTTGTGAGGGATCCCCGCAAAGGTCCCCGCCTCGCTTGACTTGGGGAAGGGTGCCCGCCGCTGTTCCCGCAACGGGCTGCCCCGACCGCTCTAATGCTAACCCTTTGACCTAGACCTTCTCCTAAAATTCAAAAATTGGGCCGTAGGCCGGAGATGAATTAGGATCCCGCCGGCAAAACCGAATTTATTTTCGCGGTAATGCATTAATTGGCGAATTTATTTAATGTCTTGCCATCGCAAAAGCTCGACTTCTACTTGCCACATCGGGAGGAGGAAAGGCCCAAACTCCGCCCCGCCGGGCCTCTTGTTCGTGATTCTCGGGTTGCCGCTTTTGGCCGTGTCCCAGTGTAACAGACAGACTCGCCCCCAAAACGTAAACCCTTCTAGAGCCCGGCAACCCACGGTTTACGCCGGAGGCCCTCTCCTGTCGATTCGCCGGACCTTGACCGCGGTCTTGAAGTGGGTTGGTGTTGACGCCGTGAGCTGACTTAAAATCCCTCCCAGGTCGCTGCCCTAAATTTCCTCCCCCAAGGCCCTGGGACGACGGGCCACCTCCGCCCTCCCACCGCGACCGACTCGCCAATGGACTCCGAACGCCGACATTGCCCTCGGGACCAAGTTCCGCGGGCCGTGAAGACCACCCGAACTCCAAGAAGCGCCAAAGTAGCTCACTTCCATCACACTCTCAATAATTGGCCTAGGATGTGCATGCGATACCGCCGCGGAGGGCGGAGTGTTTCCTTCTTTCGCAAAACCGACCGCGGTAACTTGCTCCCTAGGGTAATTTCGCCATTCCTGACGATTTGGCAGTGGTCTATTTGCCATTCCGAGCATCCCTGCGTCTCTAACGACAAAACAAAGGCGGGTTTCTACAAGGCCGACATCGACGCCCATGGTTTGACAAGTTCTCCTGACCGACCGAATCTTTTGACCTTCCCCAAGAGGGGCCCCCGAATCCGGAGGATCCAACTGGCCGGATAGGGGAACCGCCCCGGGAGGGTGGTCATTAGCGCAGCAGCCTGGGAGCGCCGCCAGAAGGGTCGCCTCGGAACTTTTTTTGGATCCCGGCCTCCTGGTCCCGGACTCTCCCCTCTTGTGAGGGATCCCCGCAAGGTCCCCGCCTCGCTTGACTTGGGAAGGGTGCCGCCTGTTCCCGCAACCCGCTGCCCCGACCGCTCTAATGCTAACCCTTTGACCTAGACCTTCTCCTAAAAATTCAAAATTGGGCCGCAGGCCGGAGATGAATTAGGGATCCCTACCGCAAAACCGAATTTATTTTCGTGGCAATGCATTAATTGCGAATTTACTTTAATGTCTTGCCATCGCAAAGCCTCGATTTCTACTTGCCACATCGGGAGGAGGAAAGGCCCAAACTCCGCCCGCCGGGCCTCCTTGTTCGTGATTCTCTGGGCTGCCGCTTCTGGCCAGTCCTGTGCAACAGACAGACTCGCCCCCAAAACGTAAACCCTTCTAGAGCCCGCAACCCACGTGGTTTACGCTTCGAGGCCCTCCTTGTCGATTCTACCGACCTTTGCGCCGTCTTGAAGTGGGGTTGGGGTGTTGACGCCGAGCGCTGACCCTAAAATCCCTCCTGAGGTCGCTGTCCCCAAATTTCTCTCCCCAAGGCCCCGGGACGACGGCGACCTCCGCCTCCGGACCGCGACCGACTCGCCAATGGACTCTCAGAACGCCGACATTGCCCCTGGGGACCAAGTTCCGCGGGCCGAAGACCACCCTAACTCCAAGAAGCCAAAGTAGCTCACTTCCATCACACTCGTAGTCAATTGGCCTAGGATGTGCATGCGATACCGCCGCGGAGGGCGGAGTGTTTCCTTCTTTCGCAAAAACCGACCGCGTAACTTGCTCCCTAGGGTAATTTCTGCCATTCCTGACGATTTGGCAGGTCTATTTGCCATTCCTCGAGCATCCCTGCGTCTCCGAACGACAAAAACAAAGGCGTTTCTACAAGGCCGACATCGACGCTTCCGCTTTGACAAGTTCTCCCGACCGATCTGAATCTTTTTTGACCTTCCCCAAGAGGGGCCCCGAATCGGAGGATCCAACTGGCCGGATAGGGGAACCGGCCCCGGAGGGTGGTCATTAGCTGCAGCAGCCCCGGGAGCGCCGCCAGAAGGGTCTGCCTCGAACTTTTTGATCCCGCCCCCGGGTCCTGACTCTCCCTCTTGTGTGGGGATCCCCGCAAGGTCCCGGCCTCGCTTGACTTGGGGGGAGGGTGCCAGCTCTGCTGTTCCCCGCAACGCCTGCCCCGACCGCTCTAATGCTAACCCTTTGACCTAGACCTTCTCCTAAAATTCAAAATTGGGCCGTGTGCCGAGATGAATTAGGATCCTCACCGGGCAAAAAAATCGAATTTATTTTCGCAATGCATTAATTGCGAATTTACGAATGTCTTGCCATCGCAAAGCTCCGACTTCTACTTGCCACATCGGGAGGAGGAAAGGCCCAAACTCCGCCCGGCCGGGCCCCTTGCTCCAGATTCTCGCTGCCGCCGGGCCAGTCCTGCGCAACAGATCAGACTCGCCCCCAAAACGTAAACCCTTCTAGAGCCCGCAACCCACGTGGTTTACGCCGAGGCCCTCTCCTGTCGATTCGGCCGACCTTGGCGCCGTGTCTTGAAGTGGAGTTGGGGTGTTGACGCCAGAGCTGACCCTAAAATCCTCCTGAGGCTGCTGCCCCAAATTTCCTCCCCCCAAGGCCCCGGGACTGACGGGCACCTCCCCCTCTCCCAATCGCGATCCGACTCGCCAATGGACTTAAACGCCGACATTGCCCTCGGGACCAAGTTCCGTGGGCCGTAAGACCACCAACTCCAAGAAGCTACAAAGTAGCTCACTTCCATCACACTCGTAGTCAATTGGCCTAGGATGTGCATGCGATACCGCCGTGGAGGGCGGAGGTTTCTTCTTTCGCAAAACCGACCGTAACTTGCTCCCTAGGGTAATTTCGCCATTCCTGACGATTTGGCGGGTCTATTTGCCATTCCTGAGCATCCCTGCGTCTCGAACGACAAAACAAAGGCGGTTTCTACAAGGCCGACATCGACGCCCATGGGTTTGACAAGTTCTCCTGACCGATCCGAATCTTTTGGACCTTCCCAAGAGGGGCCCCCCGAACCGGGAGGATCCAACGGCCGGATAGGGGAACCGGCCCGGAGGGTGGTCATTAGCGCAGCCCCCGGGAGCGCCAGAAGGGTCTGCCTCGAACTTTTTTTGATCCCGCCCCCTGGGTCCTGGACTCTCCCTCTTGTGAGGGATCCCCTCGCAAGGTCCTGGCCTCGCTTGACTTGGGGAAGGGTGCCCTCTGCTGTTCCCCGCAAACGCCGCCCCGACCGCTCTAATGCTAACCCTTTGACCTAGACCTTCTCCTCAAAATTCAAAATTGGGCCGTAGCCGAGATGAATTAGGATCCCGCCGGCAAAACCGAATTTATTTTCGTGGCAATGCATTAATTGCGAATTTACGAATGTCTTGCCATCGCAAAAAAGCCTCGACTTCTACTTGCCACATCGGAGGAGGAAAGGCCCAAACTCCGCCCGCCGCCTCCTTGCTCCAGATTCTCTGGCCAAGCCGCTTCGGCCAGGTCCCAGTGCAATGTATCAGACTCGCCCCAAAACGTAAACCCTTCTAGAGCCCGGCAACCCACTGTGGTTTACGCTTCGGAGGCCCTCTCCTTGTCGATTCGCCGACCTTTGGCCCGTGTCTTGAAGTGGGGTTAGGGTGTTGACGCCAGAGCGACTCTAAAATCCTCCCGAGGCTGCTTGCCCCAAATTTCTCTCCCCAAGGCCCTCGGGACGGACGGGCCACCTCCGCCTCCGGAATCGCTGATCCGACTCGCCAATGGACTCGTGAACGCCGACATTGCCCTCGGGGACCAAGTTCCGCGGGCCGTAAGACCACCCGAACTCCAAGAAGCCAAAGTAGCTCACTTCCATCACACTCGTGAGTCAATTGGCCTAGGATGTGCATGCTGATACCGGCCGTGGAGGGCGGAGTGTTTCTTCTTTTCGCAAAAACCGACCGTAACTTGCTCCCTAGGGTAATTTCGCCATTCCTCGACGATTTGGCGTGGTCTATTTGCCATTCCTCGAGCATCCCTGCGTCTCGAACGACA
Source organism: Isoetes taiwanensis (assembly GCA_021234155.1). Classification (NCBI taxonomy): domain Eukaryota; kingdom Viridiplantae; phylum Streptophyta; class Lycopodiopsida; order Isoetales; family Isoetaceae; genus Isoetes; species Isoetes taiwanensis. Next base: position 4,085,102 of record JAJEKV010000085.1, read on the forward strand.
AAAAGCAAGGCGGTTTCTACAAGGCCGACATCGACGCTCCGCTGGGTTTGACAAGTTCTCCTGACCGATCTGAATCTTTTGACCTTCCCCAAGAGGGGCCCCCGAACGGAGGATCCAACGGCCGGATAGGGGAACCGCCCGGAGGGGGTGGTCATTAGCGCAGCCCCCGGGGAGCGCCGCCAGAAGGGTCTGCCTCGAACTTTTTGGATCCCGCCCCGGGTCCTGGACTCTCCCCTCTTGTGAGGGATCCCCGCAAGGTCCCCGCCTCGCTTTGACTTGGGAAGGGTGCCACCGGCTGTTCCCCGCAAACGGGGAAGGGTGCCCCGACCGCTCTAATGCTAACCCTTTGACCTAGACCTTCTCCTAAAAATTCAAAATTGGGGCCGTAGCCGGAGATGAATTAGGATCCCTACCGGCAAAAACCGAATTTATTTTCGTGCAATGCATTAATTGCGAATTTACGAATGTCTTGCCATCAGCAAAAAGCTCCCGACTTCTACTTGCCACATCGGGAGGAGGAAAGGCCCAAACTCCGGGCCCGCCGGCCTCTCTTGCTCCGTATTCTCTACCGCCGCTTCTGGCCAGTCCCAAGTGCAATGCATCAGACTCCTCCCCCAAAACGTAAACCCTTCTAGAGCCCGGCAACCCACGTGGTTTACGCTTTTCGAGGCCCTCCTTGTCGATTCGCCGACCTTGCGCCGGTCTTGAAGTGGGGTTAGGGTGTTGACGCCGTGAGCTGGACCCTAAAAATTCCCTGAGGTCGCTTGTCCCCAAATTTCTCTCCCCAAGGCCCCCGGGGACGACGGGGCGACTCCGCTTCCTAATCAACAAGGATTCCGACTCGCCAATGGACTCGAACGCCGACATTGCCCTGGGGACCAAGTTCCGCGGGCCAGAAGACCACCCAACTCCAAGAAGCCAAAGTAGCTCACTTCCATCACACTCGTAGTCAATTGGCCTAGGATGTGCATGCGGATACCGGCCGTGGAGGGCGGGAGTGTTTCCTTCTTTCGCAAAACCGACCGCGGTAACTTGCTCCCTAGGGTAATTTCGCCATTCCTGACGATTTGGCGGTGGTCTATTTGCCATTCCGAAAGCATCCCTGCGTCTCAACGACAAAACAAGCAGGTTTCTACAAGGTCGACATCGTGACGCCCGCGGTTTGACAAGTTCTCCTGACCGACTGAATCTTTTGGACCTTCCCCGAGAGGGGCCCCCGAACGGAGGATCCAACGGCCGGATAGGGGAACCGGCCCCCGGAGGGTGGTCATTAGCGTGCAGCCCGGGAGCGCCGCCAGAAGGGTCTGCCTCGAACTTTTTTGATCCCGCCCGGGTCCCACTCTCCCCTCTTGTGAGGGATCCCCCAAGGTCCCGCCTCGCTTGACTTGGGGAAGGGTGCCACTCTGCTGTTCCCAACGGGCTGCCCCGACCGCTCTAATGCTAACCCTTTGACCTAGACCTTCTCCGAAAATTCAAAATTGGGCCGTAGGCCGGAGATGAATTAGGGATCCCACCGGGCAAAAACCGAATTTATTTTCGCAATGCATTAATTGCGAATTTACTTAATGTCTTGCCATCGCAAAAGCCCCGACTTCTACTTGCCACATCGGGAGGGAGGAAAGGCCCAAACTCCGCCCGCCGGGCCTTGTTCCGATTTCTGGCCGCCGCTGGCCAGTCCCAAGTGCAACAGACCGACTCGCCCCCAAAACGTAAACCCTTCTAGAGCCCGGCAACCCACGTGGTTTACGCTTCGAGGCCCTCTCCTTGTCGATTCGGCCGGACCTTGGCGCCGTCTTTGAAGTGGGTTGGGGTGTTGACGCCAGCGACCCTAAAATCCCCTCCCGAGGCTGCTTGCCCCAAATTTCCCTCTCCCCAAGGCCCCGGGGACGCGACGGGCGACCTCCTCTCCTGAATCGCTGATCTGACTCGCCAATGGACTCGTAACGCCGACATTGCCCCGGGGACCAAGTTCCGTGGGCCGAAGACCACCAACTCCAAGAAGCGCAAAGTAGCTCACTTCCATCACACTCGAATAATTGGCCTAGGATGTGCATGCTGATACCGCCGCGGGAGGGCGGAGTGTTTCCTTCTTTCGCAAAACCGACCGTGTAACTTGCTCCCTAGGGTAATTTCGCCATTCCTGACGATTTGGCAGGGTCTATTTGCCATTCCTCGAGCATCCCTGCGTCTCGAACGACAAAACAAAGGCGGTTTCTACAAGGCCGACATCGACGCCCCGCTGTTTGACAAGTTCTCCTGACCGATCTGAATCTTTTGACCTTCCCAAGAGGGGCCCCCGAATCCGAGGATCCAACGGCCGGATAGGGGAACCGGGTTCGGGAGGGTGGTCATTAGCGCAGCCCCGGGGAGCGCCGCCAGAAGGGTCAGCCTCGAACTTTTTGATCCCGCCCCGGGTCCTGGACTCTCCCTCTTGTGAGGGATCCCCGCAAGGTCCCCGCCTCGCTTGACTTGGGGAAGGGTGCCACCACTGCTGTTCCCGCAACCGCTGCCCCGACCGCTCTAATGCTAACCCTTTGACCTAGACCTTCTCCTAAAATTCAAAATTGGGCCGTGGTGGCCGAGATGAATTAGGATCCCGCCGGGCAAAAACCGAATTTATTTTCGCGGGTAATGCATTAATTGCGAATTTACTTAATGTCTTGCCATCGCAAAAGCGCCCGACTTCTACTTGCCACATCGGGAGGAGGAAAGGCCCAAACTCCGCCCCGCCGGGCCTTTGCCCGATTCTCGGCTGCCGCTTCTCGCCAGTCCCAAGTGCAACAGACCAGACTCGCCCCCAAAACGTAAACCCTTCTAGAGCCCGCAACCCACTGTGGTTTACGCCGGAGGCCCTCTCCTTGTCGATTCGGCCGACCTTGCGCCGCGTCTTGAAGTGGGTTGGGGTGTTGACGCCAGAGCTGACCCTAAAATCCCTCCGAGGCTGCTTGCCCTAAATTTCCTCTCCCCAAGGCCCTGGGGACGACGGGCGACCTCCGCCTCCCAATCAAGGATCCGACTCGCCAATGGACTCGTAACGCCGACATTGCCCCGGGGACCAAGTTCCGTGGCCGTAAGACCACCCGAACTCCAAGAAGCCAAAGTAGCTCACTTCCATCACACTCGTGAGTCAATTGGCCTAGGATGCATGCGGATACCGTCGTGGAGGGCGGAGTGTTTCCTTCTTCGCAAAACCGACCATGTAACTTGCTCCCCTAGGGTAATTTCGCCATTCCTGACGATTTGGCAGGGTCTATTTGCCATTCCGAGCATCCCTGCCCGAACGACAAAACAAGTGGCGGTTTCTACAAGGCCGACATCGACGCGCCCATGTTTGACAAGTTCTCCCGACCGACCGAATCTTTGACCTTCCCCAAGAGGGGCCCCCGAACCGAGGATCCAACGGCCGGATAGGGGAACCGCCCGGGAGGGTGGTCATTAGCGCAGCAGCCGGGAGCGCCGCCAGAAGGGTCAGCCTCGAACTTTTTTTGATCCCGCCTCCGGGTCCTGGACTCTCCCCTCTTGTGAGGGATCCCCTACAAGGTCCCGGCCTCGTTTGACTTGGGAAGGGTGCCACCGGGCTGTTCCCCAACGGGCTGCCCCCGACCGCTCTAATGCTAACCCTTTGACCTAGACCTTCTCCGGAAAATTCCAAAATTGGGCCGTGTGGCCGAGATGAATTAGGGATCCTACCGGGCAAAAACCGAATTTATTTTCGTGGCAATGCATTAATTGGCGAATTTACGAATGTCTTGCCATCGCGCAAAAAAGCCCCAGACTTCTACTTGCCACATCGGGAGGAGGAAAGGCCCAAACTCCGCCCCGCCAGCCCCTTGCCCGTATTCTAGCTGCCGCCGCCAGGTCCCAAGTGCAATGATCAGGATTCTCGCCCCCAAAACATAAACCCTTCTAGAGCCCGGCAACCCACGTGGTTTACGCCGGAGGCCCTCTCCTTGTCGATTCGCCGACCTTTGCGCCGCTGTCTTGAAGTGGGGTTGGGGTGTTGACGCCAGTGAGCTGACCCTTAAAATCCTCCCCAGGCTGCTTGCCCCAAATTTCCTCTCCCCAAGGCCCCCGGGACTCGGACGGGCGACCTCCGCCTCCCAATCGCTGATCGACTCTCGCCAATGGACTCGAGAACGCCGACATTGCCCTCGGGACCAAGTTCCGTGGGCCGAAGACCACCCGAACTCCAAGAAGCGCCAAAGTAGCTCACTTCCATCACACTCGTAGTCAATTGGCCTAGGATGTGCATGCGGATACCGCCGTGGAGGGCGGAGTGTTTCCTTCTTTTTCGCAAAACCCACCGTAACTTGCTCCCTAGGGTAATTTTGCCATTCCTGACGATTTGGCAGGGTCTATTTGCCATTCCTGAGCATCCCTGCGTCCCAACGACAAAAAACAAAGGCGGTTTCTACAAGGCCGACATCGACGCTCCCGGGTTTGACAAGTTCTCCCGACCGATCTGGAATCTTTTGACCTTCCCAAGAGGGGCCCCCGAACGGAGGATCCAACGGCCGGATAGGGGAACCTGCCCGGAGGGTGGTCATTAGCGCAGCCCCGGGAGCGCCGCTGTGAAGGGCTGCCTGAACTTTTTGATCCCGCCTCCCCGGGTCCTGGACTCTCCCCTCTTGTGAGGGATCCCCAAGGTCCCGGCCTCGCTTGACTTGGGGAAGGGTGTCAGCTCTGTTGCCCCGCAACCGCTGCCCCACCGCTCTAATGCTAACCCTTTGACCTAGACCTTCTCCTCAAAATTCCGAAAATTGGGCCGTGTCCGGAGATGAATTAGGATCCTACCGCAAAACCGAATTTATTTTCGCAATGCATTAATTGCGAATTTACGAATGTCTTGCCATCAAGAAAAGCGCCCAGACTTCTACTTGCCACATCGGGAGGAGGAAAGGCCCAAACTCCGCCCGCCGCCCCCTTGCTCCGTATTCTCTGGTTGCCGCTTCTCGGCCAGTCCCAAGTGCAACAGACCAGACTCGCCCCCAAAACGTAAACCCTTCTAGAGCCCGGCAACCCACTGGGTTTACGCTTTTGAGGCCCTCTCCTTGTCGATTTCGGCCGGACCTTGCGCCAGTGTCTTGAAGTGGAGTTGGGGTGTTGACGCCGTGAGCTGACCCTAAAATCCCTCCCAGGTTGCTTGCCCCAAATTTCTCTCCCCAAGGCCTAGGGGAACTCGAAATTCAAGGTGAGACGCCGTTGAACCCCGAAGTCAGGTCCAAAACCCTTAGCAAGAATCTATGAAGAGGCTGCAACCATATATGAAGTTGTATGTGATCATGCACGAGAATATGGCAAATCAAAGAAGCTCTTCTTGCAGCTTTGCATGGACCTCAGAAGCCGGGCATGCCTTGTGTAGATTGTATGCGTAAGAGCAACCCGGTGAGCCATATGTTTGCACCGCTACAAATATGACCAAGTGATTGGCAAGCTTGATTTAGTATGAAAGTATGCAAGTGAAGCTCAATGGTGCACAAGTCCGGTTTATTAAAGTGGATAGATAAACAAGGATGGAGAGAAATCTAAGTGGATAGATAAAGAAGGATAGATAAAATACATAAGTAATCATTGCCAACTAGTGCTCCATTATTATCCGCCCCGTGATGTGTTAGTTTCATTGGAAGCAATACCCCAAGAATCATTGGCATCCGAAAGTTGCCTCCTCCCCATCTGGCATTTCCATTTGATGCAATTCCCCAACTATCATTCTCACCGATTCCTTGTTACCTCGTATCATTGTTACCAATAGCATCATGTTGATTTCCTCCCCATCGATATTCACAGAGTTTCAATGATGTTCAATGCTTTAAAATCTCAGCTAAAAAGGGCCACCAGAGTTTATTCTATGCATTCTACCTCAGAAAGACTGATCTCTATGCTGTGTAATGGTTTGATTCCTTTTATATGTAGTTTACGAAGGAAGATGCAATGCATACTTATGCAGAGAGATGTTTTGCGTAGGCCGCTTAACAAACCAAGCTTCGCCGACGTTGGAGTTGTTAATCGCTGTATAGTTCCTCCCCGTAATATAAATGATCAAGATTTGACTAATGTGGCTTTGAAAATTAATGCCAAGGTAACTCACTTGGTACCCCATAATGGCTCCCCCGCTCATTGAACTCAAGACTTACTTTCAAACTGTAGTGTGGAGGATATAATAATGATGTTATCGATGGAATTTCGCCGTGGTCTTCCAAAGGTCTCCAGGGGAGCCAACTATAATCTTTGGAATGGATGTGTCACATGGAGCCCCATTCTCGTCAAATTCACCATCAATTGCAATTGTAAGGATTGAACTGTGTGTGCACTTGACATTTCAAATTTCAATTCATTACATTCCTATTTTAACTTGCGTGCAAGGGGCTACAGATTGGCCAACGATATCCCGTTTGTCGCATCGGGTCAAAACACAATCACGAAAATGTGAAACTATGAATGCGTTGTATCCGAAGAACCTTCCGGGGCATGATTGCGTAAGTAACATAAATAACTTTTTTCAATCTGATATTGAAAGGATAATTAACTTTTTGCTTGTGGCGTGGAATTGTTGAAAGGGTTTGCGGGCTCGGTAAGTATCGAACAAAACAGTTGCCTCCACAAACTTTGTTGTATTCAGTTCCTACCCCTTATGACTATGTATAGTTTTCTCCCGCCTTTCGGGTTCAATTTTAATAAATTTTATTGTATTGTGGACTTCGTGGATGGTGTCAATCCCGTTTGCAAGTGTTCTTAATGTAGGGTTGGCGGCAATACGAAAGGTGTGCGATGTTGGTTTAAGAAATCGATTTTGAAATGTTTAATAAATTGATTTTTGCGTGAGATGTTTAAAGGGCACGCCGCTTAACACAAAGACGTCGTTATAGACGCCGTTTAACGACTATGACAGACGCCGTTAACGACCTCACGACGCCGCTCAACGACGTCCTCAGAATTTTTATCGAAAAACAGAGCCGGCTTTTCCGCCGCCCTAGTTTTTTGGTTCTAAGCGGCCGGAGGAGCCGCTTTTTCGCGGGCGGCGATTTTGGCGGATCATCCTTAAACGTCCTTTCCAAGCTTCAAGCAAGCATCCAAAGGTATTTCAATGGATCAATCAACTCTATTTTTGAATTAGGCTTGTTGTTTGATAGATTTAGGGCTTCTTGTTTTTTCTTGTTTGTTTTCAATCCATCCCATTTCTATCCTCCTCTTCTTTCCATCCTTGTTTTTCTTCAATCCATTTCGCCTCTTATTAGTATGAATCGAATCCTCCTCCTTCTTCTTCCAATGATCTTCCAATCATTGGTTTCTTCCTTCTAATCTTCTGTTCTTCCAATCTTCTATTCATTTTCTTCTTCTTCTTCTTCACCACTTTCTCATTCTATTCAATCTTTCTTTCCTATCTCCCTTTCTTCTTCTTCTTCTTCTTCTTCTTCTTTTTCTTTTTCTTCTTCTTCTTCTTCTTCTTCTTCTTCTTCTTCTTCTTCTTCTTCTTCTTCTTCTTCTTCTTCTTCTTCTTCTTCTTCTTCTTCCTCTTCTATTTTTTTTCCATGGAAGAAGGACGTTGTTGAAAGACGAGGCCCATTCTTCCTCTATTTTTTATTACAAGAAGGGGACGTCGTTGAAAGACGAGGCCCCTTCTTTTTATGTTCTTTTTTTTTTTTATTTTCATTTTTTACATGTCAATATATAGTTCTTTTTAATTAACAATGTAAATAGTTTTAATGTCAATGATCTTTTCAAACGTGAATCGCCTTTTTTTTTTTTTTTTTTATTTATTTCTTTATTTATGTAAGTTTTCTAATTATTGAATGCCTTTATTTTTTTGCATGTACACTAATAACAAAAATGCGCCGCTTTTGGAAATCGATTTTCAAGTCAAGACATTCTAGGTAAGAATTTGAGTTTGAGTAGGAGAATAAAATTTTAATGTTTTATTTAGGTTAAAAAAAAAAAACTTGGGGAGACTTGGACAAGGGCATGGTCGGGCCCGCTTTGAGTGGAGAAGACTAGGTGTTCCGGTCCAAGCTCACCGCTTACTCTTTGTAATTTTATTGATTAATGTATTTAGTTTAGAAAAAAATTGGGGAGACTTGGACAAGGGCATGGTCGGCCCGCCTTGAGAGTGGAGAAGACTAGGTGTTCCGGGTCCAAGCTCACCGCTTACTCTTGTAATTTTATTGATTAATGTATTTAGTTTAGAAAAAATTTGGGAGACTTGGACAAGGGCATGGTCGGCCCGCCTTTGAGTGGAGAAGACTAGGTGTTCCGGTCCAAGCTCACCGCTACTCTGTTTATTTTTTTTTATTAATATATCAATAAATAGAAATCTTTACTTTGGACAAGGGCAGGGTTTTTGAAAAAAATTGTATTATTGATTTTCGGGTTTCTAGTTAAGAATGTTGTTTTTAAAGATGTTAGGGATGTCAAAGAAACACCGATGTGGAGTGGTTAAGAGCAAGAAAAAATTTAAATAGTTGGTTTTAAAAAAAAAAAAAAATTAAAAGGGAAACTCACTCTTAAGAAAGTAGGTAAAGATTCATAATGAAGGTTTGAAAAAGTCACAAAGCAAGATTAATGAATCTAAATTGGTTTGTAGGTATGGCCCGACCGTGAAGACACTAATGATTAGTGAGATTAGACGCATGGTCATAAATGAGATATGTGCTAACGAAAAGTCCCGACCGGGAGATGCAACCGTCAACGGGTCGACCATTTTGTCGACATGTGAAAAGGAAGTGCCAATTTGAGTTAGCACAAAATGGCCAGGTCAAGAAGAAATGTTGACTTCTCTCCTTGACACACATGTAAAGCCAATGATTGGAAACCCCATGGATGAACTCAAGACATGTTTGAAGCATTCTGGTCAGCTTTTAAAAGTCCCAATGCCGAGGGCTCGTGTCAAGGAATGGGTAGCTTCATGGAATTCCTCAAAGAAGCGACGCTTGATCACAAGAACATCATTGCGGATCTCAATGCACGCCGGTTGGAGGTAATTAAAAATGCTTTGCATCGGGGGAAGCTCTAGTGGAGCAGGCCTAGCAAGCCCCACTTTTCTTTGGAGAATCACATGAACACATCAATCTTTGTTGATCCCATGCCCGTAGAGGCCGTGGATGTGATACGCCTTTATTGAGGAGAAACCAACACATCGCACGTATCAAATCAAAATCAACGGAACACAACACTTCCAAGATGATGAGCTATACAAAGGATGGGTTTTCAAGGGCAAAGATAGGGCGTAGACGTATGAGATGGCTCAAAGATACATACGCTTCAAGAGCCCGATCCCGCTTTGGCTACATCCATTGGACTTGCATATGAAGTTGCTAGCTCTAGTGGGGATACCATAGGGCCAATGGTGATTCTACCTTTCATGAATGGAGAGACACTTGCACACTTGTTTGACTATTTACCTAATAACTTGTCACGCTTTAGAAGATGGTCAAATGCAATTGCTAGAGCCAAGAAGAACCGACAAACACATAGGCTGAACTTAGGAGCAAAATGCGAGTTGTATATCAAGATGTTCCGTAGATAGCTCTTGCCCCAGCGTAAGGTGTCGTTGAGATCCACAAAGGCCACTTCACTCACACAAAGCTTAATTGCAAGAGAGTCAAATTACATTTTGATGATGAGTACCAAAATGTGTGGGTGGCCATTGGTGATTGGGACAATGCAATTCATTTTACGCCAAAGAGCGTCGTCCCTTGTTGAAGTGTCCAGTATTTACTTTCTGGATGGACAAGCAAAATATCCATGGTTAGAGGAAACCGTGTTTTGAGAAATCAAAGGATGATGATCGTGGTATGGGGACACGAAATTCATGATGTCTATGCATTGGGATATATTTATGAGATGCTTCGATTTCGCGTGCAAGCTATGCGAATTTAATGGAGTGGTTTAATAATAACAACAATGCCCAATGGATTAATCCAACCCATATGTACCAACGACGCCTTGACAAGTTGGAGGAGCAAAAACAAAGAATGATGTGCCTACGTGAAGACGTATTCTCATCACGACCCAAAGCTTCCGGGTTGTTGAAGCCTTACAAAGTGTTGGAATATCTTCTACCATGGTTGTGAGACAAAGACGACACATGAAGTGCATGGATGCCTTGAGATGTCAAAATTGTTGTTGTCACAACTCAAATAATGAATACAATATTGTATATCTTGCCATGTTTAAGAGTATTAAATTTTTTAATTGTCTAATAACCAAATATATAAAGACACTTTTAATTATTCAAATCCCAATGTTTTGTAATGAACTTCCCATGTTGCTAACATTTGTTGCTTTCCTACTATGTTATTCATCGCACTCCATATAAATAACTTGCAAGTTTTTGCACATGTCCAAAGAACCATGGGATGCGGCACGATGGCATATCTATTGTTCACAACTTTACTTCTCTCACGGGCTTGGTAGCCTTAATCGACAAACCCTAAACCCGCGCAGGCCTTTAAGAGGCGGGTTGGTCGCTCGGGTTTAGCTCGCCACCACCGCCACCTCCACCATTGTGTGGATTTGGTATGGATTTTTTCTAGGATAAAATGTAAGTTAACCATTTATTTTTAACGCTCTAATGTTTTTAAATGTAGCGTGTAAATGCGGTTCGCGCCCTTCTTTTCCTATGCATAATGTTCGCCGTCGTGGTTATGGGCGGATCTTCTTCTCAAAGACCACCGCCGAAGAGATCGGAAAAGGACCTCGTGATCCAAAGGAAGACGAAGAGCGGGAACTCCGAGATATCAACGAGGCGATAACCCCAAGATAGGTGGAATGCCTTGCAATTCGGGATGTCGCCCGCAAAATGGAGATTGCGCGCCAGCTGTTGAACAAAGTAGGCGAGGGTCCGGCGCCCATGACCCTCCACGCCATAGCTCATACACTCCTTCAGAATTCAATCTTGGGCCCGCCCCCGAACACGAGGAGAATGAACCCCCAAGGCGAGCGCCGACCGTCGCCCACGCTTGAGGGGACGCAATTCCTCTTCAAGCTCTGTTAAAGATCGTGCACCACCTGCACCCCCCACGAAGGCATCTCTTTCAATATGAGTGAGTTCATCTTGAATTATGCCCTTTTTGTTCACTAACACATATTCATATGTTAGTCGATGTTGAGTGTAGTAGCAAGAAGTTGCCGCCACCACAAAGACCGCAGATGGCTTACAATTTTTGAAGATGGCTAATAATGTCACAAATAGCATTTGCCATAACGCCCACAAGGGTGAATGGAACTTCGGGAGCCTATGATGAGGAAAAAAGAGAGGATCAAGGAGATTTTAGAAGCGTAATATCCCGAGCTCAAGTCGAGAGATCTCATGGAGGGAGCTTTGTTCAAAGCAGGGTAAACATGTTAAATCCACCGTGTATTAGGCTCTTTTCGCTCTTCATTATAACCTCATTGTACTCATATTTTATTTATATTTTGCAGAGGTAATCGAAGAAGCAAACAAAGCTCTTGCCAAAGCTACTGAGTCCCGATAGAGGAAGTGGCACGACCTATCCGGGTTGACTAATGAGGCATTTCAAGTACATCATCTCTCCCATGAGTCGTATAATTAGATGATGCCATGTGGACTAAGTCCTTGTATTGCATTGTAGTGTTTGAAGGCCAACATATTATCAAAGAAAGGGGAAGCTAGAACAAAGGCAGCTACTGACGCCAGAGGTAACGACGAAGCAAGTGGCGACCCATAGTGCCAATAAGACCGGTCCGGCGGTTATGGCTTTCCTCGATAAGCTATTTGTAAGTATAAATTTGGTTTATAATGTAGGTTCTCGAGTTGAACACTAACATTAGTTTTGGTGCTCATTCTCACTAGGCGCCATTTGGTCGGTCGCCCTACCGCTAAAGATGAACGCGAAAGGGCCTTCAAACAAGGCAAATCATGCGGCCATCAGCAGCGCCATCGCTAGCTGTGAAAGGGGGATGAAGTGTGTATCATTCATTAGATAATTATTTGTGACTACAATGAACTAATTGTTGCGATACAATATAATGCGTAAAATGAAGACGGCCAATGAAGAAGAAGAAGAAGAGAGCAACAACTAAAGACTTAATATATTTTGTAATGTGCAAATTACATTGTGAAATATATTAATTGAATTCAATTTAAATTTTTTATGCTTTGTTCTTATTATTTGTGATTTTTTTGTTATGTTAATTTTATGCTCGATTCTATTTTTTTATTCTTAGATTTATTAAACATTTAATTACATATTAAACAATAATGCTTATCTACCATTAATATAATTTAATCAATATTTGTTTCTATTTTTCGAATTTTTAAAATTTTAAATATTTATTCTCGATTTATTTTGTTCATATTTAATATTTATTAATACTATTAATATTATTGATAATATTAATATTAATAAATATTACTAAATATTTATTTATATTAAATATTTGTTAATTTTGCATATGAATATTAACTGTCCGTTAAATCATATTGAATAATATTAAATAAATATTTTTTTTTTATCAAAATTCCTTAATCGTCGTTGAACGACGTTGTCTGCGTGGCGCCAGGCCAGCAGAAAGCCGACAGCCACGCAGCAGACAGGTGACAGCCACGCCAGCAACGTCGTTGAACGACGTTTCACACGCGGCGGCGACCCACGCCACCGCTACATCACCGCAACGCAACGCCACTGATCGGACATGATGACGTGTACTTTTCGCCGTTGAACGACGTTGCCGTGTCATCCGCCACGCCACCGCCCGCCGGGCGCCTCTCACTCGGCGGTGAAGGCGTGGGCTGACCCACGGTAATGCCTAACGACGTTGAACGGCGCCATGTCGCCGCTAAAGACGCCGCAGCTTGCGACGCCGTATAGCGACGATAAACGCCGCTTATCGACGCCCGACGCCGAAATAGACGCCGTTTATCGACGCTTCGACGGCGATCATCGACGCATGTAAACGACGCCCGGGCGCCGTAATAGACGCCGTAAACGGGGCTTTGGTTTTGTAGTGTGCTTCTTGCCTTTGGATCCTCCCATCTCTCGACCTAAGGCTTGGGTGAGTGTCTCCGTGGAAACCCAATTCCCTCCCTAGGAGGTAGTCTAACTTCCCAAGGCAGGACACATTGGTCATATTGGCACATGATATCCGTGGTAATATGGTGTTCTAGATGAGTTGCATGAAGATCAAACAAGTGGTCAAACACGAGAGAAGGCTTGGTCGCAGGGAGCCGATGGATATGGTTTGCGACATTGTACCATCTTTCAAAGCTGCCGGGCCATTGAGCAAGGAAGGGTGCGTAAAATGGCTTGCAAAGATCGAGGAGGAGTCGAAAAATCGCCTAAGTGGCTGGGAGCAATTCTGTTGAAGGGAAAATGGCAAATGAGGCCCCTTTTTATAGACTATGGTTGACCTCGGGATTCGTGCAAAAGGTACCTACATAGGAAGGCCTTGGTTCTATGGCTATGGGTGTCCAAATAAGCTACCATGAAGTGCAAATCTAAGCAAAACAAAACAAGAAACACTACATGGCAGTTTGTTTGGCTGAATTTGGCTAATTTGGATCAAAAATGGGCTGACCCGGGTGAATCCGCGCGGATGGCCTCCGCGTCGCGAACGCAGACGCATTTGGCGCGGTTTCACCCGGTTGGCCTATTTTGGAGCCAATTTTGGTCAAATTTGAGAGTTTGAAGATGCTAACATGGCTAATTGGATCAATTCTAACTTAACTAGCAACTTATTTTGAACAAAACTGACATCTAAAAGCATAATTTCAAGCACCCGGTGAATCCATACAACGTCCGTCATGGACGCAGAGGCCATTGGCGCGGTCTCACCCGGTTGGCCGATTTTTTTTTGCTTTCTGGGTGATTCTTTTGCCAAAATTTTTGTTGCAGTCATGATTCCTAGGGTATTCCTAAGCATGCTATAAAGAATTCTACTACAATTGGGTTTAATTTCCTAAATGACAACATCCAACATTTTTCCATTTACAGAGGAAAATAACTTTTATTTTAATAGGAAAACACAGTTACATGAAAACTTTAACTTTCTACAAAATTCTAAAATTGAGGCGTGCTAAGTGAATGTCCTTGGGCATAAGGGTGACTCTCTTAGCATGGATGGCACAGAGATTTCCTTCCTCAAAGAGCTGCACCAACTCTGCTTCAGCACCCTCTTGCAGAGCCCGGGTCATCATGATTCCTAGGGTATTCCTAAGCATGCTATAAAGAATTCTACTACAATTGGGTTTAATTTCCTAAATGACAACATCCAACATTTTTCCATTTACAGAGGAAAATAACTTTTATTTTAATAGGAAAACATAGTTACATGAAAACTTTAACTTTCTACAAAATTCTAAAATTGAGGCGTGCTAAGTGAATGTCCTTGGGCATAAGGGTGACTCTCTTAGCATGGATGGCACAGAGATTTCCTTCCTCAAAGAGCTGCACCAACTCTGCTTCAGCACCCTCTTGCAGAGCCCGGGTCATTAGAGGGGTAACCCTATAATCGGTCCGGAACTGCTGCATGACTTCCCGAAGGAGGCGTTCGAAGGGCGCCTTCCTTATGAGGAGATTTGTGCACATCTGGAAGTGCTTGATTTCCCTAAACACCCGGGCGTACACACTGTTCGGCCCGTGGTGAACCCTTTTGGGTTTTTCCGGTCTAGGTGGGGGTGGCTTAGGCTGATTCTTCTTCGGCCTGCCGCCCTCGACGGCCCTCTGCACTTCCTGACGGCAGTACCATTCGTTGTACCTCGTCCAGCGACGGAGGTACTCTTTGTATGCCGTCATTTTGCGCATGAATTCACGATCCTGACGGAGCATGAATTCCCGTTCTCCCACCTTCTGTTTCTTGACCACCTTTGGTGGCTCCGGCCACTTAGGGTAAGGTGGTCTCGCGTCGGGGCCCTGCTGCTCCTCCTCCTCCTCGTCTTCTCCCTCATGCTGTACCTCCTCCTCTTCACGAGGCTCTTCAATAACGACAGACTGGCGAGGTCTGTCGTTTCTTCTCTTGGTCCTTCTTTCCTGCCGCCTGAGCTCCCGCTCGCGCTCCCTCTTCTTCCTAGCAGCCTTCTCCTCCGGCCACTCTGCAACTTTTTCCTTGCCCTTCTTCTTTGGTGCTGAAGGGCCTGCCTCTTGAGTTTGGTGCCGCTGCTGCTGCCCGCCCACCTGCTCTTCAACCTGCTCTTCTACCTCGGTGTCCGTCGAGGGCCCAAAGTGGCGGGACTCGCCGGTTCTCTGGGTGCCCGCCGATGAAGAGCTGCTGCTTGGGCTAGGTGCGTCCTCCTCAGCATCATGGAAGGAGTCGTCGCTGCTGCTGCTGCTGGCGGGAGACTCCTCATCTCCTGGCTTCGGTCGAAGGTGCTCAGGAACCTTCTTGACATGCCGTCCTGCTGCCGCTTGCGCCATTGAGAGGGTGGGGCGCTCGTTATACTTCCTGGCTGTTTGTTTAGTGCGTGCCATATCTTACGGTTCAAGAAATGGATGACGTAAAGCTGAGCAAGAGACAGATGGTGGTGGGAAAGGTTGGAGAGAGAATGAGGTGTCAGATATTTTAAAAAGGAGGGTCCCTAGGAATATTCTCCCACCATAATTACCCCTATTTATTAGCCTCCCTTATTAATTATCCAATATTTAGTAATTATTTAATTATTAAGGTGTGTATTATTCCTATATTAATTCGTATTTATACTTAAAAATTTTCGAATTTCCTAATGGTTTGATGTGCTAATTATGGATTCGCGCCATTTTTCACTCGGGTCTCCGATTGGCATGATTCTTCGACCCATTTTATGTGAAATTTGATGCAGATACATAATTTCCACACCAATTTACTAGAGGATGAATTCGACTCATTCATTTCTTCGTCTAACACTTAAGCTATTTTCGGACCCACTACCTAAGAGAAATTTTTTTCCCTTATTTTCGAGGTTCGATGGTGGAAATTTTTATTTCACACCCCTATAAGCTTGTTAGACTACTTTCAAGGTTATGGTCAGTGCTAGTTCCTGGTCAACCAAGAACATCGCTCTGATACCATTGTGACGCTCCCTGCTAAACATACGGCGCACGGCCGTATACTCGGCAGGAAATCCCCCATCCGGCTCATCAGCCGCACATGCCCTTCGTCTACCCCGCACTCTAAGGTGGCCCTAGTGCGGGGAGGGGACACGAAGGTGTCTTGGCGCGCCCTTCCCCTATGGGCTCCTATAACAGCGGAAGCGATAAACATGTCAGAACTAGCATCAACAATACAAATACTACCCCCAAGGGTAGTCCATCCCATATCCACAAGTGCAAAGAACATAATCACATACCATAAAACAGGAGAGCTCCTACCCGTGGCTCCGACACATAAGGAGGTCGACTGACTGGATAGGCCTCAAGATAGAGCAGACCGAGTCATAACAATGGCGGGGCTGGCATAAGATAATGGCTAGGGTTGACCACTCCATCCGCCCCTCCTGTGCATACTTTGCAGATGGGCTAGATCAAGCTGTGGCATGACTCTAACCTTCCGGATACGCAATCCCATGGCATCACCCATCGGGACTACTCCAGGTTGCATCTCCCTGGTCCGATGAGGTAGGAAGGGTTGCATCTCCCCTTCCCGGGGTCTAGAGGCTCCACGGGCGGCTAGAGAATCGTGGCGACACACGATTCGTACCCGACTGAACCCCCCAAAACAAGAGCCAAGCTGACACTTGCAACTCTTGAGAGGCAGGGCGACACCTTTGCCCCAGGAGGTGTCGGACCCATGCTCGGCCCACACGAAGTGACCGACCATAAGCCTAGCCCACTGTAGGATCCCCCGAAGCCCCCACTCGGCAGGGATCCACCCTCCATCTTGCCTCTAGCCCCGTTGTGTGGTGCTGAGTCACATCATAGCTTCCATAGCCCGGTGGGTTCCTATGTTTTTTTTTATTATAATTGGAACTAAGTGATCTACACTAGGAGCATACTACATATGGCCCTAGGTCTCTACCCCCCTTCCCAATACAAGAGGAGCACATGATCAACCAATATCACATACATCACATCATGATCAATATCAATATCATATGAACATCTTAACCTAACATACATACCTAACTATCAGTTATGGTTCCTTGGTTAGGGTTCAAGATGTTCAACAAAGGATCTAGGGTGGCTCTACTCTAGACACAAAATACTAACCCACCTGGAATGCTAACTTCCAGGTGAACTAACATGAACCCTACTCAACCTACCTCCTCCGGAAGCGCCTTCCTCCCATCCCCCGGGCGCCTCCATGCTCCTAGACGGGTTCAAGGCTTGCTCCCTCTACGATCATACACACCTTCCGTGGGCTTTGCTCCGAGCTAGACTATGATTTAATCGGTGCTCAAACGGGGTTTCGGGCACGTGGATGAGAGCTCAGGTGCTAGGTCAGGAAAAAGGGTCTAGGGTTAGGGTTAGGGCTTATATAGGTGTGGGTCCACATGGGATGCCACGTGGCACCACTAAGGTAAGGCCGTGTGGCGGTTGCCCAATAGGATAAGGCCATGTGGAAATGGGCCTTGTCCTAAGGTTATCTAAGTTAAACAATTAACTTAGATGTGCACCCCTTGCCACTTATCCAAGGCATACAAGGCTACCTAGGTAGACTTGTATGGTGACGGGTCCAGGAATATACGTATTTATGGCGTATATTCCCCTGGAACGTCACAGGTGCCGATATCAATAGAAAACAAGAGAAGCCCTCCGAAAGGGCTACAATTATCAGCATGCATCGTTAGTAGCACCCATTGGGAGCTCGCCCATGCTACATCAGTTTGAAGGCCTCAGGGCACTAGGGACAAAAATTCTATTCTATTCTATTTTTACGCAACCACTCCTCAATTTGAGGCAAAGGCGATGGATGGAGTTCTATGACTTTGAGATAGTCTATAAGTCAGGTAAATTAAATGTGGTTGCTGATGCTCTCTCTCGCAGGCCATTGGAGACTCAGAGTGCACTGCAACGCCATCTCCAGTTTGTGTAGTGAATTCGGCAAAATGATCGAAGAGGTCTTGCCCTCAAGCAACGTATTCAAGGAAATATGGGCTAGTTTTTGCAAGGAGGCAAGGACAGATAAGGAAAGAGAAGTTTATAAAAGATATAAGAGAGATGGAAATCTTCTCTATCATAAGGACAAACTTTGTGTCCCTGAATCATCAGGAGTAAGGAAGTCAATTCTTCATGATATTCACAAT
Organism: Isoetes taiwanensis; assembly: GCA_021234155.1. Taxonomy (NCBI): domain Eukaryota; kingdom Viridiplantae; phylum Streptophyta; class Lycopodiopsida; order Isoetales; family Isoetaceae; genus Isoetes; species Isoetes taiwanensis. The sequence goes on from JAJEKV010000085.1 coordinate 4,103,274, forward strand.
AACCTAATAGTGAACCATACAGGGTTCGTGAAAATCTACTTCAAGATAAGAAGTAGTTACTATTGGCCTGGCATGAAGAAAGAGATAGCCAACTACATTCGGCAATGTCAGCTTTGTCAGCAAACAGAGGCCGGGCAACTTCGAATTCTAGGTACTTTGGAACCTTTGGCAATGCCAACCGCTAAGTGGGAGGTTGTAAGCATGAATTTTATAACAGGACTCCCAAGAACAGCAAGGGGCCATGATGCCTTAATGGTAATGGTTGACAAATTATTTAAGATGGCTCACTTTTTGCCATGTCGAACTACAGATACAACGTTAGATACCGCCTTGCTCTTCGCAAAAGAAATATTTAGATTGCATGGGATGCCAAGGAAAATTATATCGGACATGGATCCCAAGTTTATAAGTGCCTTTTGAAAGGACTTCTTCAACACGATCTAGATCAAGTTGGTTATGAGCACGGCTTATCATCTCCAAACTGACGGTCAAACGGAGCACACCAATAGAATTCTAGAAGATATGTTGAGAAGCTTTGTGTGGAACAAGCAATCATGGGGGGAATACATTTACTTGGTAGAATTTGCTTATAACATCACCAAGTAGGAATCTTCCCAAATGTCCTCCTTTATGCTTAACTACGGTTATCAGTGCTTGAGACCTGACATTTGACATAATCTGGTGTCTAAAGTGGAAGTTTCTCAACAAATGTTGTCGGATATGCAGCAGTTAGTGGAAGAGATGAGAGATTATCTTCTAGCAGCAAGAAATCGACAAAAGAGCATAGCCAACAAGTATAGAACTGCAAGGGAATTCCAAGTTGGGGATAGTATTTGGGTGAAGATCAAGGTAAAGCAAGCAAAGCTTCGAATTGGAAATTGCAAGAAGCTTGCTCCAAGATGGGGGGGACCTTTCAAGATCCTATAAGCTTACAAGCTCAATTTGCCAGCCCATCTCAAAGTCCACAAAGCTTTCCACGTAAGCCTATTGAAGAGGCACACTCCAAGCCTGGAAGAGGTTTTGGAGACTCCAACTTTGTTGGAGATGACGGAGGAGCAAATTGAGATAGTGCCTGAGTTAATTGTCGATAAGACATTTAATAAGACAAGAAGGTCCCAATTCCTCCAATATTTGGTCAAATGGAAACACTCGCCCGTGAAGACACAACTTGGGTATTGAAGCAGGATCTAGAGAAGCAATACCCAGACTTTATGAAGGAGTTCGATGGCCAAGTCATCTCCGAACTGGTTGACACCAACTTGCCAGGTGCTTAGCTAAGTTGTATGTCTTAGTGTAGCAATAGGAAGGCATATGCATTCTAGGCCAGTAGAATGCATATGCCAGAATCTTCGAGTGTAGGCGATGATGGGATACCCCTTAGGGGCATTCTCTAGGCCAGCACACACCAAGAGTGCGCATGACCATGAGAGGTCATGGCGAGATATGAAGTGATCATGCGCGATGATGGGATCGTGAGACGTTCCCTAGCTTAAACCCCAGGGCATGAGGCACTGCGGGTGTACTCGATCAAAGGGGATCTTGTACAAGGTAGCACCCGATCATGGGCAATGACATGATCATCTTAAATGGCCCTTAAGCTCAAATCCTAAGGGCCATGATCGAGTGCAAGGTAGTAGAGGTAACCTTGAGCTAGTAGTTCGGCTCAAGGAGGTAGTAAGGGGGGTGGTTCCCTAAAACCACAAACTTATTAACTAAACTACCATAATGTGCTACGTGTGCAGGCCAGTGATGGGGAGCATAGATGAGGGAGCACGTTATGAGAAGATAGGAGTCATAATTTTTGCAGATGTAGATATGAACTCCTAATAAATTCAATGATAATGTCATGGTTATATTGTATTAAGTAACACCTTGTGAAGGCTATATAATTTTGTATAGGTACAAATATAGCCTATATGTAAGTGCTATGTAGCAAATAACAAGTTGATCCTTGCAATAAAGTTAAGTTCTATATTCATGTTGTGAGTTTTGCAGGGCTGTTGCAGGTTCGTCACCTTAGCTTAATGCTGAGGACAACATTATCCTAAGGGGGGAGAATGTGACGTTCCCCTGACGCTATAAATACATATATTTCTGGGCTACATCACCGTACAAGTCTATTTTAGTAGCCTTGTACACCATAGTTGGTGAAAATAGGAGCATGATTAAGTTATTCATGTAACTTAGCCAACCTTAGGCACGGGGCCATTTCCACATGGTCTCACCCTATTATGCACCAATTCATTAATTTGAGAATCTCAAAATTCTCGCTTTGCTCCAAATAGCTTGTAGCATGCATATAAAGCTTAGTTCGCAAATGGGCATAGTCCCTCCCATAATTTCGCATAATTTCACATGCGAACTAAGCTTTATACGCAAGCTACAAGCTATTTGGAGCAAACGAGAATTTTCAGAATTCTCAAATTAATGAATTGGTGCATTATTGGGCAACCGCCACATGGGAGCACGTCATTGGAGCCATGTGGCATAACATGCAACCCTAACCTATAAATGGCCAAACCCTAACCCTAGGCCATTTTTCAGTCTCCAACAGTCTGGGAACCTTGTTCGCGCTCGAAACTCCGTTTTGAAAACCGTGTGCTGTGACGCAACATAGCACAGCAGCCCCCAGAGCGTGAGCGCATCAGTAGAGTGGGAGCTACTTCGAACACCTTGAAGGCCATGGAGACGTCGGGAGCAGGAGGGAGTTTCTCGGGGGCAGGTATTTGGGGTTAGATCATCTGGAAGTTGGGATTCCAGATGAGTTAGCATTTCGTACTTCTGGTAGAGCCATTCTAGAACCCTCAGTCTATATCTTGAACCCTAATCAATGAACCTTAATTGTAGGTTAGACGCATATGATTAGGTTGATGTTATTCTCATTATTACTATCATGTTATGAAGATATGTGATGTTGGTTGATCATGTTTGCTCCTCTTGTATGGGGAAGTTAAACCCTTTAGTTCATATTATATGCGGCCTGTGCATAGGAACCCACCCGACTACGAAGGTTATGGAATGACTTAGCACTACACAACGAGGCTGGTGGCAAAGTGATGGGGGTCCCTGCTAAGCGTAGTTACTGGGGACCCATAGTGGGCTAGGTCTATAGTCGGCCACTTCGTGTGGGCCGGGTATGGGTCCGACACTACCTAGATCGATGGTGTCGCCCTGATCCTCAGGAGTTGCAGGTGTTAGCCTGGCTCTTGTTTGGGGTGTTCAGTCGGGGACGAATCGTGTGTCGCCACGATTCTCTAGCTGCCCATGGAACCACTAGATCTCGGGAACGAGAGATGGAACTCTTCCTATCTCATCGGACCAGGGAGATGCAACCCGGAGTAGCCTCGATGGATGATACCTCGAGACTACATTTCCAGCAGGTTATAGCCCTAGAGCCCGATCTAGCCAGTCTGCAAAGTATGCACCTGAGGGGCGGATAGAGTGGTCAACCCTAGCCATTGTCTATAGCCAGCCCCCCCATTGTTATGTCTCGATCTGCTCTATCTTGTAGCCCAGCCGTCAGTCTACTTCCTTACGAGTCTAAGCCTGGGTAGGAGCTCTCATGTTTTATGGCATATTGATATCTCTGTTATATCTATGGATGTATGGATGTACTACCCTTCGAGGTAGTTGGATGTATTATTGTTGTTAGTGCTGACGTTGTTTATGCTTCCACTGTTATAGGGGGGGAAGGGCATCAAGGCACCTTCGTGTCCCCTTCCCGCACTAGGGACATCCTAGAGTGCGGGATGGATGGAGGGCCCATGTGGCCAGAGGGCTGGATGGGGGATTTCTTACGAGGTGTACGACCGAGTGCCGTATATCCAGTAGGGAGCGTCACATTGAGCGGGCATTGTCTTCCCAGAAATGAAAATATAAACCAAGGCATAAGCGCGTCCTCTGTTCCCCGAAATCAACCTCGGTTTAAACCATAGCAGCTTTGCTCTGCCAAAAGGCTTTCGGCTTGTGGACAACATAACCACACTTTCAAATCAACATCACCACACTTTCGGCCTGTGCCCTGTATCTCAATCTAGCTTAGTAATCTAAATTCGAATGAAAACACTATATGGCAAACTGGAGGATTCGAACCTCCACGCCTCACCAGAACCCTCTAATTTGAAGAAGGCCACAAAATTTTCGACAAAAAACCTCCCTGCTACTCCGCTGTGCTAATCGACTCAATCGGCTGCAATCGACACACCTTTTGAATCGCCCGCCCGCACATCTATATACTCATGGCATTTTGAATCGACCTTTTGCACGTCTTCATACTCATGGCAGATTTTCATCGCCATAATGCATCTAGGGCTATCGCCCTAACCAACCCTGAGTTGAATTCAATACTTCGAACTGTCTGAATCATCCTGGGCCAGAATCCTGGGTCAATCCTCTTCCTCCACACCAGGGCTCACCAGAGTTCACCAGAACTAGGACTATAATTCACAAGAGCGTGGACTTCATCTGCCATAGGCCGTGCCGAAACCCCTGCCTGCCTGCCTGCTGGCATCCATTGCCGCTCCTGCTGGAAAAAGAAAGGCAGCATGTATTCTTATCCTTCTATCCTAACGGCAAAATAATCACATCCCAGAGCCAATTTTGGAATGCTACTTTGACTGTCCAACAAGCAACAGTTTGACCTAAATTCCGCGTACAATACAAGGGCCAAAACTTGGCCAAATCATGCCTGAAATACCGCCAGCAAATACCAAACGAAAAAATTGGAAGCTTATTGCAAGAAAATATTTTATTAGGATATCATGGTTACAAGGTTTCATTTTGTTCAGGACTATCGTTTAGGTAAGGTTTTACGTTTTGCATGTGTTTTGTCACTTGGCTATGGCAATGGGTGATGTACACGTGCATAAACCCAGTGCCGGATCGGCCATAAAATAGAAACCCAACACGCCTCATGCTTTCTGTTTTCTTACCTTGGAGATGAAGCGCAGTTTCATCAATTGGGCCGTTGGGCACAGAAGACACTATGTCGGATCCATGATAAAGCTTCATCATTCAAAATGGGCTCCATTTTATTCAGGTACCGTGCATGCAAACAGGATCTCATCTTCAGCTTCTACTCCCTTGTCAAAACAAGGCCCCTATGCTACCGCTGTCAAAACTCGTGGAGTGATAAAATTTGATGGAGATGATGTTTTTAAGTTCCTTCAAGGTCTTGTGACAAATGATGTTACTATTATACAACATGGTCATCCAGAACCCATTCCAACTCCAAACCAGCCTGCAGTTTCTCATTCCCCCATGTACACAGCGTTTCTTACTCCTCAAGGAAGGTTTCTTTTTGATATGTTCCTGTATAGGCCTGTGTACAGCGGTGAGAAGCTAGACAGGACAGGCTCTGGACCTGACTTCAATGAAGAGGACAAGCCTAAATTGCTTGGAGATGTGGATGCGTCCACTATAGATGAACTCCTTGCTCATTTAGACAGGTATTTTTGGTTAACTTCTTTAAGTAATTTGGAGAAAGCATGATATTTGAAGTGGCATTGCTATTGGTTGTTGATGTTCAATCCCTTTTTTTTTCCTGTCCATTCATTAATGAAGGGGTGGGTTTTGATATGGATAATGTGAAGTAGCATTTTTATGGTTGTTGATGGTCCATTGAGGGATGACTGAAGGACTAGATTAACATTGTCCTTAAAATTTGTCATGATTTTTTTTCTTTTTTTGTGGTTCAAAAGCTGGGTTTTATTTCATAAAATCTTAATGCAGACACAAACTAAGGCAAAAAGTTGAGTACCAAAACGTCTCAAAAGATTTCTTAGTTTGGCAAAACTTTGGAGGACCACTAGTAGAACCAGAAGATGGTAAGGGGGGTTCTATTGGATGGGGTGGTGGACGGGATCGTGCATCAACTGTGTCAGCTGAGAGTAATAATTTTGGTTGGCGATGGTACCAAGATCCACGACTTGATTGTCTTGGATACAGGGGCATATTCCCAGCTAACATGACCCGTAAGTTCTACTTGAATTCATTACGTAACAGTCTTAAGAAAGCTGTCATTAACTTGGGCAATGATCCTGGGTATTTCTATTTATTTTGAAATTGTTTCAGCGCCCAGAAAGCTCAGTCATATGTTAAGACTTGGGTAGAAGGGTTTAGGCTTCGAATTTCTCTCTGTTCCATGCCCTCTTTATATCATATACTTCACGTTTGCATTCAATACGGGGTTTGGAGAGTTGGATGTTAGGTTCTAATGCAAGCTTTCTGGTTTTGTTGAAATGCGTTCCTGTTGCTTTGCAAGGTTCAACTTTGTGAAATTCATATTCGCCCCCAATTCTATCTTCATAACTTTGTGCAAATTTTCTACCTTCCGTTACCTGTGGATTGCAACTTTATCATTTGTAGTTTCTTAGTATAAAGAAAGTGGAATGGGACATCAAAGTGAGTACAAATATTAAACAACTGCAATTGAGGCATCAAGCCAAGGGTATGCATATAGGACCAGGGCTTCTTCAGCTTTGAACCTCAATTATACTATCAGGCTTGAAATGTCCAAAATTTGCTGAGAGAATGGAACTATCCTTAAAATGTCTAAGGCAGAACATTTTCCAACTATCTGTTCTCCCTGTCTGAGTAGACGAAAATCCTTTCCCATATGACTCCAGCAGTTTGGGACTGAAGAATTGGAGCTGACAATTACTATTGATGAGACATTCAAGCACACTCCAAAGGCAATTTCAGGAACTTAAGCTATACTTAAGCTACCTTATCTTTGAAGGTTACCCACATTCAAGATGGGTAAGTCATATGACATCATTCCAGGTCTGTTATTAGATGGGCTCACATTCATGATTAGTGTATGTGCCATCTTGCATCTAGAGTCTGTACAAGACATATTATGGTCCTATGTTTGTGTATTTATTGTTGATGGTTAGCCATGACGGTTTTGGTCTCTACTTACTGAATGTACTTGATGCCATGATAGCCCCTGCTTTTGAGCAAGATGAAGAAGTTAGTGAAGATTATTATCTGCTTTGGCGGCTCGAGCAGGGGGTTCCAGAAGGACCTATTGAAATTCCGAAAGGTAAATATTGTAATTCTGATACAACTTATTATGCTTATTTCATGGTAGAACCTCCTTTTACAAGGTCCATTCATCAGAAAAGATGCACAGCTTCAAATAGGACATGCTTCCCATTCATAATGATGTGGGACCAGTTATGCAAGTGCCGATATGTAATATTGTGCTTTAAAGATGCTGCAAACCAATGCTTCTGTTTTTGTACGACCTTCAAGTCAAATCTATATGGGCTCTTATGTGTTTATGCTTCGTGTCTAAGTCTCTAGGCTAAGAATTCCCTTGCCATTAAGCAGCATATTAATTGAGAAAAGTTATGTTGGTGTAATATGGTTGCTAATTTAAAGATAGGTTAATCTTGAAGTATAAGATGTAAGGTTTCACATTAAGTAACACTATGCTGCAATGCCATCTACAGAGTATCATGGTTTTCTAATTCCGTTAACTTAAAGAAGTCCCAATATTTCTATCTTCCATCTGGAGGGGCGACCGTTAAACGACCGGTTGGCATGAACACCTTGTTTCTGCAGCACGAAATTCCAGTCTGGTCTATTAAGTTAATAAAGTGTTCATTTGCTGATGATGTTCTGCCTATACATGAGTAGAAGCTGATATATGCAGATGTCCCATGATCTTATTTTGAGACTGCTGTCATATGTCTTCCAGGAGAAGCCATTCCGTTGGAGTACAATTTGGCTGGATTGAATGCTATAAGTTTTTCGAAGGGATGCTATGTAGGACAAGAACTAATAGCTCGGACGCAACATCGGGGTGTGATACGAAAGCGTATAATGCCCGTTAACTTCTTGATGGAAGATGGAAAAGGTGACCATTTACTTGTTTCCTTCCCATGGTTTGTACTTATATTCATTGGCATCTTGCAATTTGCAGAAGCACAGGAAGCAGTGGCACCTGGATCAGAAATATATGATTTGACTTCAGAGAAGAAGGTGGGTGAGGCAACAACTGTACTTGGTCCAAGGGGACTAGCTCTTATAAGACTAGAAGCATCAGCTACAAAACCAGAAAATCTGAGGATACGAGGTGTCGATAACGTATACGTCAAAGTAATTAGACCTAGTTGGTGGCCAAGTGACTGGTAGCTATAGAAGGTGGTTTTTCTTCAATATGGTACTTTTTGAGGTGGGTGTGTCCTCTTTATACTGCCATAACTTGCACAACACAAAAGGTCTATAATTGGGCTATTCCAGCACAAAACTGGTCAAAAGAGTTTTTTGGCAGGATGAGGATTGTTACCAATCAGTGTAATTCGACAATAAATTCAAGATGTGATGTGAAATCCTCACTATATTATCAGCAAAATAACATTTTGGCAAAAGGCATCATGCTTAAGGGAGACCCAATGTTTATAGCTTAAAACTAACCCGCTTTGCTGAAGCGAAGTGTTTACCCAAACTTTATGGCTCCTTTAGGCACGAACTTGTTAACTTCATGCTCATTCTCGACTTTGTTTAAACTTGAGCAAATTCACGATTGGTGCTAGTACTAGCTTCTAGTACATTATTATTCACCTGAGCTTGATGAGCTTTAGACATCGACTTACTTGGTCCTCTTTGCTTGACTGTTGAATTCTTCCACTGGTTTCTTCTGCATTCTGATCATCATAGGATGAGGCAAATGCCTGGCCTACATTGTAGGTGTTCCCGTGCCTTCAACCACCACGATGGGCCATCTGTGTTAGCAATCGACATTTTATCAATTACTTGTTTCCTCATATAATTAGGCACCTCCTGTGTTTTACGAGTTGTGCAGAACATGCGTGAGCATTTATTTCCTAAAAGTGTTGGTGCATAAGCTACAAGTGTTCTGGATGACGAAGAGATTAAACGTTCTCCATCAAACAATGGTGGAAATTCTTTCCATCAGAAGTATAAAATATGAATGTAGAATGCAGACCATGGCTACCATGTAGATGTTTTTATCTTGTTATGTGGACCATTGATCTGGGGAATATTCTCAGATAAAGGGCCTCTAATTTTTTGTACGTCAACCCCACAAAAGTTTCAATGGTGTTGTTGTATCACTTATATAAGTGAGCTTGAATCAATGAAGAAAACACGAGTTCTTGGTTCATTTCTGAGTTCAGTGCAATTGATCTTTGAATTCGTTGTGTTCATATCAATTCTTAATTTTACAGGTTATGGGCCCAGTCTAACGCACTCGTTCGTCTGTTGAACATTTTCTTTTTACCTAAGAAGTGATGAATTTGTCCTAGATCTTTCATTCTAAACTGACTGTGCAATGATGATCTCAGATCTTCTAAGTCTTCTAGATTAGTAGCTATTAACATAACAAAGTATGTAAAGAGGATGTGGAAGAAAACAAAAATATATACTGGAATCAGCTGTACTATGTTGGAATTTCAGGTGCAGTAAGGTGGAGTGTAACTTCTGGTACCATGTCCTTGAGGCGTGCTTCAAACCGTACAAAGCTTTGTGCAATTTACAAACCATGTTTGAAGAGTGCTGCATGAAGCCTTCAGGCTGCCCAAGAAATATTTCTTCCTGTGACTCTCCATGCAAATGAATCCAGTAATGATTCTGGCATGCATATGCCAAAATGGTTCGAATGGTTGTCATTCTTATGACTGGAGAAAAAGTTTTATCAAAGTCAAGACCAAGAATCTAAGGAATACTCTTGCCACCAATCTGGCCTTGAAATGGTCTATGGTTCCATCACTCTTGTATTTCAATTTGAAGACCCACCGTGAAACAACAACAGATTTATTTGTTGGCCTATCAACAAGACACCATGTTTCTGCTTCATTGATTGAGTTCATCTCAACCTCCATGACTTGAAGCCACTGACTTTTCTCAGGACTGCTCATAGCCTCTGCATATGTTGTTGTTCAAGAATGATATCTGTTACTTAGTTGACATAACCATTCAGCCAACTAGGTGGTTTTCGAGCTCAAATATGTCTTGAATATTCATTGGTGGGCAATGACAGCTGACTGGGTATATCATAGATATCTGCGACTGTGTCAAGGTCAAGGGGCTTATCAAGAACATGATTGCCAATACCAGGTTGATCAACTGGGGCTAATGGAGTAGATGGAACATCAGGTAGTGAAGGAACAACAGGAATACTTGAAGTGGGAGGATCATGGGTAATATCATCAAGTAATACAAAAGTGATAGTGGCAAATGAGGATCTTGTAAAGCAAGGTTCAAATTCATTAAAAGCAGCATGCTTACTAATGAACAGTTTCTGTGATTCTAGATCAAAAAATCGAAAGGCACAAGGCGTGAGGATATCATGCTCCACGCGTGAGTCCTTCATGGCAAGAATCACAGCCTTTAAGGCATGACAGTTCTGCCCAACAGCCATCACTTAAAGAGTTTACTCAGATTTGTCAGCAACTATCTGGGGCATAGGTAACTGCCCTCTCCTAATGACATATTTGCTATTATAGGTCCAAGACCATTATACTATATATATCAGAAGCTTCGACTTAAAGTTAGACAAGAATTAGCACTTTCTTGTTCCAGGTCTGTGCGTTCAGCGGGACTCTCATTGTATTGCTTATCATATCAAGGGATTCTCATTTTGGCTTTGATGTCTCTCTTGCTTTATTTTTTGTTCATTGTAACTTAGTTCTTCTACAAAATTTTGCATGACACTCTGTACTTAGGATTTGTCTATTAGATTCAAGGGTCCTCACTAAGGGCTGTTTTGCAGGCAATACTGAACCAGTCACAGACCCCCAAAAACAGTGTCAACTGCTATCCCTTCTTAGTTATTTTCTTCCTTATCTCTCATTATGTCTTATAGATATTTTTCTTAAGAAGAACTTCTCTGCCAGACTGTTGAATGCCTCAAATGTCAACAATGTAGGGAGGTTTCCCACGAACAACATCTTCCCTCCATGAAAGAGTATGATATTGAAGGATGTCGCCCATGCTCCCGCACTCATTCTGCACCTCTCCTACTCCTTGCGTCTTTTCAAGACCGCAATCTCCTACACGCCATCCTTCTGGAGGATCTCAGCCACATCCCCTCCAGCTCAAATTTCTACTCATTACACTGCTTTTCATGGCTCCTCTCCCCAGTATTTTCAGACCCCGAGAGTACCTATATTCATATTCCTCATTTTTACTAACTGCATCCACCTTCGCCAGAGAGTGACTATAGATAGATAGATAGATAGATAGATAGATACATTATTGTCCCTTGTGCCCTGAGGCCCGCGGACTTATGTAGCATGGGCGAGCTCCCTGATGAGTGCTACTAGCACATCACGCTGGTATATTGTAGCCTTTTCTGAAGGCTTTTCTTGGTTTCTATTAGTACCAGCACCCCGCTTATATTTGGCTTCGTGGCCATGCGAGAGTGCTTCGCTATCAACAGCTTTGAGCTGTACACTTTGTGGGCAATTCCACTGTCCCACCTTTAATAGTGGGTCAGATTATGAACCCTTAGTTTTTGGTGCACCAGAACTCGAATGTGGAAATAGAACACCAGCCGGCAAGTTGAACCCGCTCTATCCTGGTGGTCGGTCGGAGGCTTCTCACTGTCCCGACACTTAGTTCCTTTCCTTTTTTACAATTATTCTGCATGTTCTTGGTGCCCAATGGTGGTGCCCAGCGGCAACAGAGTTGCACTGACCTGGACTACATTAGTGACGCCGATTACTATCAGGATTAAAAAACCCCGCCCCGAAGGGTTTTCGGGGAAAAACCTTAATAGTAATGGGCTCACTAATGTTCAAAGTTCTTATGAGATCCTTTTTCCATCATTGTGGATTTTGGATTTCCGCTGCCACATCCTTTTCCATCTGGTGGATTTGGATTCGCACGCTGCCATTTTGCCGCCATTTTGCCGCCACTGCCATAGTACCCGCCATTGAATACTCTTTTTCCAGTTTTGAAGGTCCTTAGTTGGACTCCCTTGACGCTCAGCAGCTAGGGCCTCTGATAATGATAACTGGCTCCTATATATTCAAACCCATGCCTTCCATCTATTATCTGTAATTGCTTCGGATTTGAAATACCATATGTTTCATAAATCTTCTCGGATGTGCCGGAGTTTCTGCCCTGGTTTCCAGATTAGAGCTAACCAGAAAACGGACCCTGTTGCAAAGAATCTTAAACCAGCAATCTGTTAATGCAGACAAGTTCTAAAAAGGAGCAGGTTACGAAAATTCAGGAAAGAATCAAGGATCAAGGATGCATGATGGTTAGTTCGGAGATGGAGCTGCAATGCTTTGCAATGCTTTGGCCTGTGCAAATGCCTCCTTTTCCACAAGGGCACCACCGGATTTGCTGCCATACCTGCAGAAGAAAATGAAGAAAGGACCAGACTTGTTAGATGTCTTGTAGCCGAGGACCCTCTGATTTCGTATCGCCCGTTCAAACCTCCAACTCTGGCCGTTGAAATATATTAGGAAAAAAATAGCAAACAAAGCCTTCTACGAAAAACCTTTGCCAAGCTTTAATGCCGACAACGAGACTTAGCCTTCATGAATGTACATGATCCCTGCTTGTTCTTAGACTGAACTTTATGGGAATAAATCAATCGATGCTGCTATTTGCTTGTACAGACAATTTGCTGATACTTGGCACTTCGCCTAAAACTTACCGTGCTCAATACGCTTAGAATATTATGGTCTCTCTTTCGAGAGATTACTTCAAGTCAGAGTATTATTAAATAGCTTGCGACATGATCCAATCACTATAGAGCATACCCACAAGCATTACTACAAGAAGATCGAACACTTTTGGATCAAAGCTTAAGCTAACACTATCTGCAGACTGTCCGTAAATGATCCATGAACACTGCGGAACCAGCGCAGGACCTCAAGGTAAAGAAGACAGAGCATATATCCAGGCACAAAAAACAAGCATAAAAAGAAAAAAACCAGAGAACCGAGCTACTTGTTCTGGAGCCAGGTTATAGCTTCAATCGTGGATTTGATTCATAGTGTCGTGTTCCTCTGCATAAACATATAACCCGACAGGTTAGTTGCTTAAGGCACTCAAACGAGTGCTTTGTCAAGAAAAACATGGATCTGCCTGTAAACTACGAAAAGAAATTTTTAACCCCATTTACTAGAGATAAAAGGCCAAATCCACCATTTCGCCAGTGTCCTTGCAGCAGTTGTACCAAGACCATGCTGAAGCTTGGCTATGGCTTGGCTATGGCACCGAAACGGTGGACGATGGGCGCCAAGACGGTGGACGATGGGCGCCAAGACGGTACACAACATCAACAACGCATAGACATGGCCACTTGCAATCTATAGGTTCCCAAAATGATCCAATTTCTCACAAGTTACTCTACGCAAATGCATAAGTTCCCAACATTTATAAGTTCCCAAATTATGCCTGGCAGTGCTAGGCACCATTGCTAGAATTAACAAGAATGAACTCTCCAAGCCAAGTGAAACTTGATCAAGTATAAGAGGATGACAACTGTTATAACTTGAAGAGACTTTACGGATGCTTGTGGAATTCATTTGGGATGAATAGGCTTGTCTATCAACATATTTCTACCTCAAAAATTAGCCAAGGGCTTCATCCAATGGCATCATCTGTTTGTTCGCAAGATGCTGTAATCCGTAGTCTTCTACATGAAAGGCAAAGATGCATAACATCTAAGGCAAAGATGCATAAATTATGGAAATGCATAAATAAAAATCTAAAAATTGCTAATATGAGCATCTATCACTTCCGATATTGTACGTGGCAAAGTATTGGACACCAGCTCTATAGATCCTTCAGAAGGGTCAATCCCTACTAAAGTTTCTGGTCCAGCAGTAGCAGCCCATCAACAAGAGGATTGAAGAAAATTGCTCTATTACAGTTGCCTGTAATTTTCAATAATACCCTTGAAGGAATGCAACACAATCTTTAGTACCCGAGAAATATACAAAACCTTGTCTGAAACTCCATCTTTGGTGAAGCAACAGCTAATTTGGCAAAAGCTCTAGACCAGAAAACCTTTAGATGTTTGAAAGAAACTGGAACACCAGATCGTATATGCTCAGGAAGTTGGAAGTCCAAGGCTGCATGTGGTGCTCTGTTGTGACGTCCCCTGCTCGTATACGATGCAAAACCGGAGTTCATCCCTCCAGTCAATGCCCTTGCTGACATGAGGCCCTCCACCTAACATCAGATCCTTGCTAACGGTCAAGAATCCAATGGGAAAGAATAGACGTGTCATTCATCCCGTCTCCCTCGGGGCCTACCTAGCTGCGGAAGCACATCAAACATGAGCACATAGCATCAAATAACATATATATCCACCTCGAAGGGTGGCTCACCATACCATAACATCTGTAACACAGCATCAGTAACATCAACATAAGGGGAATCCTACCCAAGGCTCAGACTCATGGGGATCGACTGACGGCTTGGGTCTCCAGAAGTCAATGTGGACAGAATTCATGGCGAATGGATTGGGATGGTATAAGAACATGGCCGTTGGGTAGTCCACTCCATCCGCCCCTCCTGTGCATACTTTGCAGAATAGGCTGATAAGTCTTGGGACTCGACTGTAGCCTGCCGGCTGCAAGCCAAGGGGGCTACTCCTGGATTGCATCTCCCCAGTCCCGATGAGGCAGGAGGAGATCACTCGACTCCCTCCTAAGGCATGCATGCCCATCACAGGCAGCTAGAGGGCCATGACTTGAACCCCATGGAAGGTGATGCATCACCCCAAAGGTGTCGAGCCCATGTCTTGCCCATACGCAGTGGCAAACCATCAGGCCTAGCCCGTTAACATCCCTGGTAGGCTTTACACACCAGAGGGATCAATTTGCAATGGGACAAGCCCCTCTTATCTGCCAGTCTAGTCCCGTCACTCACAGCCAGGTGGGATCTTGTGCACAGGCTGCATTAATTGATATTAATGAGGCTATCTAGATACATGAACTACTGAGGCTTTCAGGGTCTCTACCCCCCTTCCCAATACACAGGAGTGCGCATAGAAGAACATCATCATCCATAGAACTGAAACATAGAATAACATCTAATCTATCTACCTAAATATACATGGTTAGGTTCCTTTGTTAGGGCTTGTGATCTCAAAATCTATAAGGTCACTAACGCTGAATTAACAGCTAAACCAGCTCACTGCCGGACTAAATGTCGACATTACACAACATAATTGCTATTTACTTGAACCTTGGCTTGCTCCAGCTCCTCGAAATGCGTCCATGCTTCTGTTCAAAGCGAAGGCGACCGAATCTTGGAGATCTGGTGTGCAAAGCCGGCTTGGCGGAGTCTGCCATTGCGAAATAGCAGCTTGGCTTGGCCGGAATGGCTCTTGGAAGCTGTAATGCAAAAAGGAAACACTTTTAGGGTTTCTCCCTTTGTTCCTTTCACATGACCTTTTAGGGTTAGGGTTAAAAGGTCATGTGGGGTTTTGCCATGTGGCAAAGGGGTTAAATGCACATGTTTATAGACATGTGCAACATATGAAGTTGCTCCCTAGGGTGCAACCTTTACGGTTTCCAAGTACATGTCGTCATGGCGACATGTACGAGTGACGTTGCAGTATAATATATGTATTCATATCGTATATTATGTTGGAACGTCACAATCTCCCCACTTTGAATTGGTGCTGTCCGCAGCGTCATGGGTCTCCCCACCTTGGACACCTGCATGAACCCTGCAACTCATCCCATACATGCAATTTAAAACAATTACCTGGAGGTAATATTTAAATTAATTATTATGATCACATCCTTTATTTCATAACTTGTTATAGCAAGGTAATTTCCCAACCCTTACTTAAATTAACACTTAATATTCACAAAAAGTTTTAAGATTTTATTTAGAGGTCCGTTTCGTCTTCTTGCAATACATTATGACAAAATATGTGCTGCAAGTCTTCGCAGTGCGACCCTCCCGCCCCTTAGATGGTTCTATTGGCCTGTCGGTCCAACACTACGTTAGTACACATTTATTATAAAGATGGTTATTAGGGAACCACCCATTTAATTACAATTAATTTAACTACATGGATGCAAGACTAATCTCCCGGCGTAGGAAGAGGATGCTTTTTCCATCGTGGCCGTGGAGACAGCGCCCTATAATGCCTAGGATGATGTCTAATGCCTACACTCTCCGTAGTGGGCATAGACTAGAGGTGCTTTCCTACCAATGAATGATCCTATATGACCTCTTATCTCTCAATTTGTCTACTTCCGTGGCATCGGAAGTAGACTTTATCTACCTTCCACTCATCTATTGGTTTGGTGTCGACTACTTTGGTGACGAGTCGATCTTTGCATTGCTCCATAAATTGGGGATACTGCTTCTCCAGATCTGATTGTAGTACCCACGCAGCGTCTTCCACAGGTAAGTGCGTCCATTTCACTAGGTATTGGAGAAATTGAGATCTTCTTGTCTTCTTAGAGGATCTGTCAAGAAGAACCTCTAGAATGATCTCAAGTTGATCGTTCGTCATTTTCAGTAACTTCAATGTCTCTAATACTTCCTCTGGATGCCTCTTTAAGAGACTTACTAATGGTTCGAAAGCCTAACATTTTCAAAAGCCCTAATACTCCATCATGTTGACGATGCCATAAGCTGAGCTGTGCCATAAACAGAGGGCCATAGATTTGCACCCGAACAAAAGGGGTTTTAAGATAGATAGGTAGATAAAGTTTTAAAGATCTGAAACTCTCAAAGAGCTATGGAATGACATAATGAAGATGGCATGAAGCCCAAAATAGACCCCATCATAAAACAAAAGTGCAACGCAAAAAGAAATAGCTATGAGGCTAAACATGATGTAGTCTTTCAATTATTATGCCATAAATGATCTAGTAATCAAAGCAATGATTGGTTAGGCGGATGTTCAAGAATAACTGCGTGACCTCCTCTATATATACTGCCCATTAACTTGCTAAGCAAGCCTCGTGTATTTTGACTAACTCATAATTATGTTGGACTAGTTCCTGTAATGTTGGACCTTCTTGAATCGAGCAAGGCACACCACATAGATTATAATCACACTACGAGATACGAAGAATACTAGCCATGTCAAAAACTTATATTAAGATATAACGTGGTTTGTTCCTTGTTTATTCTTCTGTATCATGTCTACTCATCGTCGGTAGGTTGCAACAATTCCACCATTCTGTGCATGCTTAGTAGAAGCGAAAAACTCTTTAGCCTCCTCTTTGACTGTCATCCACTCTGTTTCTGGGAGCCCAACAACAAGAACATGTTGTAGCTATACGATTTCCCCTCTTCAACTAGATCAAAAACTCAAAAACAGTGCAATCTAGAAATACTTATTAACTAGAAATGTGTGCCTTGCGATGCCGGGCATTAGTCATTGACATGTGGAATGAGTAGACGTAATAGGGTTTGTAGGTGGAACTATAAGCACTAAATGTATTTATGTCTATAGATGTAAAGGAGTGTCAGGCATTAGCTGAGGATAGGTAGGAACAATAGACAGCGTGGGGTGAAATAGAATGCGTAGCCATAATGGAGTAGTTTAGGGTATTGCTTTAGAGTTTTGTGAAAGATTGCAAACCTGATGCCTGTATAATAAAATTGCAATTATAAGGTTTATAGATCCTATTAGCATATATCACAATATAAAGGCGGCCAGAAAAAAGTGGACACCCCACCTCAAAAACGTTTTAAGTAAGTAGATACCATTCTACTTATTCATTTGCTTTGGTTTCATAATGTTGGGGTGGAGGAACATTTCATCTATTTCAAGCCTAGCTTAAGTTAAAATAGATCCTATGACATAAGCAAAATGACCAAAGACTGACTCAACACATTTGACTCGTATGCCTGTAGTTGCACCATATGACTCCTACCAACCATCGGGCTCTTACGCAAAATGTAGAACTGGCTCGTTCTAGGGGATTTGCCAACTACTCACCTCCTGAATAAGGGCCTCCCTAATAAAATTCATTCTTAGAACCAAATTCCTCTGAGAACAATAGAATTTGGCAAATCCACCATTAAAATTGTCTCCATCTCTAAAAGATGCTAAATACATAGTGATGATGTTTTGCTATCTAAAAACACATCCCATACCCTACCCTAAATTTGTGTGTGATGACATTATCAATGGCATTGCATACTCCATTCATGTTACATCCTTTCAGTTCTTCAAGTTTAATGATGTGATAAATCCTTGAACCAACTCTAAACTCTAGACTCTAAAACCATAAACCTTATGCTCTAACGCGTGACTTTTCATGCATATGCGGAATCATTTAAAGTGATCTTAAGTGAAATAGTTTTTTTTATAGATGTTCCAAATTTATACAACATAAAAAAAAAGGGGTACGCAAGTTGCCACTTAGACCATCATCTTTCGAAATAAAATCCATATGGATTATTGTCCACAAAGGGGTGGGGATAATGGGCCAAAGAATTTCCAAGGAGGGGAAAAGCAAAGTGTACCAGGTTAAGCAAATGTTTGCATCAAGGTTTACTTTATCAATCCATATACAATTCATTAGTATCACCCTTCACTCACCAAATCTAGCACAATATTGTAAAACTTGAAAACGAAAATCCTAAACCCTCATGAATAATCACACAAACCCATGATTAAAAGCTCACCATTGCTACTTCGAAACAAATAAAAAAGAAACTTCCTAAACCCTCAATGAGTAAATATAGAAACCCATGATTACAAAAGCTCACAATTGCTACTTCCAAAGAAACAACATAGAACTTGAAAATAGCGTGCCTAAAGCACCATGCTGAAATCCAATTTGTTAAGCAGTGTAGCATCTTCTTTTTTTTTGTGCAATTTTTTGATGCACATGATCCTTCATGGAAATTTGCATGAGTCTGGGTGAGAGGTTACATTTATCGTTTACAAAATTAGGAATAATGAAGCTTGAACTTTACTGCTTGTTGCATGAAGCCCAATGCTGAAATCAAATTTGTTAAGCACTGATGTAGCATTTGTTTGTGCAATTTTTTGATGCACATGATCCTTCATGGAAAATTGCATGAGTCTGGGCTAGAGGTTACATTTCTCTTTTACAAAATCAACAATAATGAGGCTTGGAATTTGCTGCTTGTTGGATGAGCCCAAAGGTTACATTTGTCTTTCTTTACTCTCTTATTTGATCCTTTAACACAATGCTGCATCTATGCCAGCAAAATTATTATTAGCCCATCATGCCCATGCTTCCCAACCTAACTTACCTAATTAACTACACATTAAATAGTTAATTTTCTTAGAGTAGTCACAGCTAAATCGGCATAACTGAATGCATTGGAACATTGTGTACTTTTGTAAACTATTAGAATCAAATATGAGCGTGCGTGCCGCAAAAAACCATGAGCATCAAAGTAATTTTCACTTGCCATATAAGCCTTATAGATCTCTAGAGAACACAACACAACTATACCCCAAAAACCTCTAGAAACTCGAATAGCAAATGAGAATGCAACTCATAGCAGAAGTTGTTGAAGCATGTCCATATAGAATTGGCACTTACTAATGTCGTTCCCACTCGTAAAAGAAAGATTTGTTCTAATGACTTACATCTTCGAATGCCTTCATATCGTCCACATCTCACACTTTAGGTGCAGGAGGCTCTTCAATGCGCTCAAGCCCATTTACAGCGAGATTATGGCATTGGCTATGCACAGCTGTTTTTATAGTATGTTGGTACTCTGAACACTCTCTGTATATATCTTGAGAATAAGGTCATTCCATTTGAATGGGAACCATTGTTTCTTGAGATCGTGATGCCGTCTCAAGACTGGAAGACACTCTGCAGACAATTGGATCTAGCTCTGGTAGAACTATTCTGTGCTCAATCACAGAATGAGCGTATATATCGACGGCCTCATGCTAGTCCTTATGCCTCTCTTGGAGCTCCTCCACGGCGTGAATATATGACCATGGACTGGCGTTCTTCCTTCTGGACATGAACCTTAGCTAGTCACATAGAATGGACTTTCACACACATCACAGTCGATCTTCGATGGGATCCACGCTTTGTCCACGGGCATGCATGGAAGGACACTGACACACACCACTCACAATTGGATATACGTTAAATAAGGTCATGGAAAATGCCTGCAAATGCAATTGCTGGATTATCTCAATTCTTGACTCAGGCGGGCTGAGGCAGCCACTTCTCTAGATCCTTCCATTTACAGACAAGCTAGTTTTTGTGCTGCTCTCTGTTGCATTCTCACAAGTTCCTTGAATAGAAGGCCCCCTATTTTCCAATGCAATCCTAATGCTAGTGTCAGTGCCTTTGATTTGGAGACTCATCTTTTGATAGAATGGCAGTTCCCCATTGTTGCTCATCAAGATCTTGAAGAAATGGTGCAAACAGGGTTTGTAATCGATGCCACGCCTGCTCCTTGAACAGACCACATCAGATGCGCTCCAATAGTGTCAGAAACTGATTTCTCAATATCACAATCAAGTCTGATCAAACAGTCGCTAGGATGATGCTGATGAACTTGAAACTTTTCCTCCTCCTGACGGTCCCGATTTTTTTTTCCTCTAAGTGTTATTTGGGGCGGGGGGTGGGGAGGGGTAATGCCGTGCCCAGAGGCACAAGATTATTTCTTAGGTATACCAAAGAGCCTAAAGGCAAGGGAGTCCACAGCGTAAGGGAATCCATGACCCGTCAGTTTTCAGTGCCACAAATCACGACACTAATGATTCTAGAGATCATGGCAGAACACCAGCATGATTTGGGGATCAGGTAACTGAGAATTCTGAGATGACAACCATTTTGCTATTTTGGTCCAGAGGCTATTGTACTTTATATATATCAGAAGCTTGGACGTAGACGTTTAGGCAAATTCAAGGATTTTTGTTGTCTCACCTCCTTTGGTGATTTCATGTATTCTCAGTGATCATTCAAGATTTTTACTCTTCTTTCACACTTGTCTCATTTCATTCTTCTGTTCCTTAGTTTCCCGTTTCTATTGTTATTGCAAAAGCCCGCGTGACATTTTCTTGTGGAGGAGTTGTTTGTTGGACGCTAAGGTTCTCACGGACCCTCAAGCTCTCCCGAATTTTTACCCCAAAAATATGACGTGAGCCCTAAAGGGATTCTGTATTGACGGCCAGCTATAGAGGTGCTTTAAGCTTGCCTCCACGTTGCTGACATTTTTTGCTGCAAAAATGGGACTTTTATATCCGACATATGGATGCTTATTTGGGAACGGATAACGAGAGGTCTGCCGAATTAAATATTGATCAATGGCCAAGGCCTAAACTTTCTTGATGCAGATGTATTGAACTGCATAGCTAAGCGGCTCTTTTTGAATTTGCCTCATCTTCGTCGGAATAAAGTTTGAATAGATAGAAACTTCTGATTTAATCTGTGCTGCCTGATTTCTTGTGTGCAAATACATGACTGATGGGAAGTATCTAAAGCAGAGCTGCACCAAGACTCGAAACCCTTAGAACCTGAGATGCTTGAATTATTTCTTTATGCTCGAAATAAACTGACAAAGTTGAACTTTGATGCAGGTATTGATATGCTCTGGATAAAACATGTTGCATACGATTTGGAGAAAAATCTCTGCTGCTTTCTTTTATGAATATGCAGGGACTAGACTTTTGCTGATGAAGAGCTATAGTAAGAAGACTGATAAAGATAATTGATCTTGAATCATAAAAGGGGCTAGCTAAAGTACTGGCCCTCTGCCAAATAATCTGAAGAAGGAGACTTCGTAAAACACTTCTGAGATTCGGAGATGAAGCATCCTTGCTGGTGTGCTGCATGCGATACAGAATATTTTGGGTGTGCAAATGCACAAGATTTTGATAAAGCAAAGAAACAGAATATGACAAAAAAGATCATACAAAAATGAGCAGATGCAGGATTTTTTCTGATAGTTGTTCAGCAGATAGAAGATAGAGAAAGGGAGCAAATACTTGATTTTTTCGATAATCTTGCAAAATAGAGTGTTGTCACCACTCCAATCCTTAACTGCAAATTGGGTTTACTGCACCTTAAAAACTATGAGTCTTAAAAACCATGAAATCTTAAGAAACAGAAACAAGATTGAATCAGCTGGCAGAATTATCAGCTGGTTGAGAACTAAAAAGTGAAAATAAAGGCCTCTAGACAGATAAATCAACATGGGCAAACTAAGGAAATCTAAAGGGTAGAGAGTAGTATATAGGAAGTTTTCAAAACATAGACATAAAGGCAGCAAGACAACAGCAGAACAGAAAGGCTAAAGAATGATCTTGAGCGAACTCCGACGCCAATGTTAATTTTGAGTTCTTGGCATATATCTTGCAGCAACAGTCCATGATTGTCGGATGCTACAAGCCTGCCATGCTCAAGATCATGAAACAAGAAAGAGATAAAATATGCACAAAGAATATGGAAAAGGTGTGGCAAATAATGCTTTCCAAATTTAAGATCAAACCTGAATACAACTGAAGATGCTTTGGTCTAATATAGTGTAGACCGCAAATCTGAGCCCTACATCTAGTTAAATCTAAGCCGTACACTTATGCTAACCTAAACATGCCAAGTGTAGTCTGCTACCACTGACACCTAACATGTGCACAATGTTAACCTTGAATCTGGACCCTTTACGTCTGCCGAGTTAAGTGTTGAGGGTCGGTGACCAAGGCCTGAACTTTCTTGATGCAGATGTATTGAACTAGCGGCTCCTTTTGAATTTGCGTCATCTTCATCGGAATAAAGTTTGAATGATAGGAACTTCCGATTTAATCTATGCTACCTGATATCTTGCGTGCAGATAACAGACTGATGGGAAGTGTTTGAGGAGAGCTGCACTAAGAATTGAAACCCTCTAGAACCTGAATTATCGCTTTGTGCAAGAAATAAACTGACAAAATTACTTTGATGCAGGTACTGATATGCTCTGGATAAAACATGTTGCATACGATTTGGAGAAAAATCTTTGCTTCTTTCTTTTATGGATATGCAGGGACTAGATTTTTCCAGATGAGGAGCTACAGTAAGAAGCAAAGGACTCGCCCTTGATAAAAGGGGGCTAGCCAAAGTGCTGGCCCTCTGCCAACTAATCTGAAGAATGAAACTTCGTAAAAAACTTCTGAGATTCGGAGATGGAAGCATCCTTGTTGATGTGCTGCAGGTGATACAAAATATTTTGGCTGTGCAAATGCACAAGATTTGATAAAGAAGGGAATCTAAAGGGTTGAGAGTAGTAAACATGAAGTTTCCAAAACAGAGCATCATAAGAGCAGAAAGAGTGATCTTGAGCGAACCTCGGCATAACGGTGCCAATGTTAATTTTGAGTTCTTGGCATACATCTTGCAGCAGCAGTCAATGACTACCGGATGCTACAAGCCTGCCATGCTCAAGATCATGAAACAAGAAAGAGACAAGATATGCACAAAGAATATGGGAAATATGTGCTAAATGAGGCTCTCCAAATTTGAGATCAAACCTGAACACATCTAAAGAGGCTCTAGTCTAATATAGTGTAGACCGCAAATCTGAATCCTACATCTAGCTAAATCTAAGCCGTACACTTATGCTAACCTAAACATGCCAAGTGTAGTCTGTGACCACTGACACCTAACATGTGCAAATTTGAACCTTATGGAAAAGCCCTAATCTTAGATCAGAAAAGGTTACTACCTCTTTTAAATTTAGGTTAGAGTATTATATCCAATAGTTTATACAATGGTTTGTTATATAAAACCACGCATAAAAATTCCCCTATTCTTAATTAATACTTTTTTTTCAACCAGTATTTTTTTTTTTTTTTTAAGCATTTTCCAATGTAATCATAATGCATCAATTTCAATGGATTCTAAACAAAGTCTCTTTCCTCATGAGACCAGACGGATTACAGAATCATACATATTACTGGTACCTGAATTATATAGAAAGTGGAAAATATAATTATAAACTCTGCACCACTTTAGAGTTTTGTCACATAGACTAAATTAGAATGAATCTCAAAGAGGTGCTCTAGTTTTATTACATGTTCTAAAAAACGTTTTAGATTCACGATAATTTGCCTTTGGAAATAAAAGTGAAATTTGAAATCTGAAATAGAAGGAAGCCCCAAGGCTTATAAATTGGAGTTCTGGCATGAAGCTCTTCCAGTACTCTTATCCTCAAATTCCATTTTGTTGAAAGTCAGTATTATACTTTGTATCTCCATGTCTGATCCTATTTTTTAATTTCTTGCACCATAAATGGATACAATACATACTATGGTGCATCCTTCTACTGTGCATGTGATGCAGCCCTAACTATTATGCTCCATAATTTTGAAATGAACTTATCCTAGCAAAAAGTTTACCACAAAACTTTACCATAGAGGTATAACTGCTATTCACCTTACGAAATATGCCACGAGAATAACCTTACCTTAGCTCCCGAGTAGGGTTGTATATTGCAACAGTTAAACTTCCCTTTCTATTGAAGACTCAAATCCATTCATAATCTTACCAAGACATTAATACCATCTAAAAACTCACACATGCATATACTCCATAATGTTGAAATGGAAAAAGACTAGACACGGATGGTTCTTGGCGCTCCACCTGCGCCTGCGGCTAGGGCGGCAATAGAGTGAAGAGGACACCCTCCCCGACACTGCTACAACCACTCTTGCAATTTCGAAATCATGCTTGGATGCTAGTGAGGTTTGCCAGTGATTTAGGAGGTTCTTTTCTCCAAAGATTTTGCCGACTTTGATTCGAAGCAGCTTCAAGACGGTCTTTTTGGTTTAGACTGGTAAGCCACTAATGTGTCCTTTTGCTCTCAATCTTTTCAACAGGAATGATGATTTTGCTACAGCAAATCACACGAAAAGGGCGCATAGCCTATAAGGTGGAGCAAAACTGAAGGAGGAATTAGAAAGAAGGCTGTTTTGGGTTTTTGTAAGCAGTAGTTGGATCTTCTAGTTAGATGGTTATTTCCCCCCTCCCCCCTGCTCTTTCTTACTAGCAAAAAGATTTACGGATGTTTTCTTGGAGGGAGGCAGAGTAAGTTCTGGATCATAATTCTACAGTTTTAATATTGTCGAGCTAGGGATCTGATTGTGTGCAGGAAGATGCTTCCATATCAAGACCAAATATCATGAACCAAACTTTAGAGAGGAGTTTTGGTGGTTGGGTTGTGTGTCTAGCTCATTGCAGATTGGCCGCAAAATTTGATCATAGTTTTAAGCATATTGGCTTCTCTGAGCAGTGCAGGAGATTGTTCAGATTACTCTTCATCTCTTTTCTCTTCATTTCTAATTTTGCAAGAGGTTTCTTGGACCATTCAAGATTGTCTGCAGTGTGTGAAAAATGGGTATTTGACTCCTGTAGTATTGTATTTAACTGAGAAGATGTTGATAGTGTAGTATTAATTAGATAGAAGAAGAAGTTGAGAGAGACTCATGACTACTAAACTGTAGATATAACTCAGATTTGTATGGGATCCTCGGTAGTTAAATTATATCTGATGCATGAGGGATCTTTGTATTGTAATTCTTCCAATCTGATCAATAGAAAAAGTTCTTACCTTCCCAAAAAAATAATAATCTTGAAATTTTTTTGAAGGACAAAAGCCAAAAAGTTTATTAATCGGAGAAAAAGTACAAAATTTACATGTCTCATCTAAGTATGTAAGCACAAAAAGATGCCACAGGAGCACGAGCCTGGAGCACAATGTACTTACTCCAGAATAGGAGACTAACGATAAGAATCAATTCGAAGATACTGAATCTAGATGCGTTCCATCAGTTCTGATTCAAGGGAGGAACACTCGTAGGCTATCAATATCTTTTTCTGGGCCACCGTAATAACACTGTATGCCGATGAATAAATGCCCTGTCTGCGACGCTCCCATATCGACCATAGGAGCCAACCGGAACCAAGATGAAATGCCCTTTGTTTAGCTGGAGGCCATGCGTTGGGATAGGACGCCAAGAGGATGCATCGGCAGTCCAATGTACTGTTAAACAAACCTTGTAGCCAGGACCGCGCTGGTTGAACCTCAGGACAATCAAAGAGACAATGCTCAAGAGTCTCAACGTCCGAAAGACAGAGCGGGCATCAATATGCGAGGATCATAGCGACGTCGAAAGGCATTAACCAGCAGGCACCTGTGGATAACCTGCTACCACAGTACAGAGACCTTAGGGTGGAGCAACTTATCCCAAAGCCATCGCCATGTACGACACAAAGTGGACTGTGGAACCTGTAGGTGCCACCTATCTGGCAACTAGAGGGGTTGTGGTGCTAAAAGAAGGTGATATACTGATCTGACAAAGTGCTTGCCTTTGTGAATATTTTCATGACAGTCCCATGGCACCCTTTCAGCAACACCAACTTGCACTATAAGAGGCAAATTTTCTGCGACCTTCTCCTGTAGAGATACATCCCAACGAGAGAGCAGGAACTTTGCCTGAAATTCAAGCCAAGACAGTAGGCGACCCGCCTCATACCATGCTTGAATAGAGACAACACCTGCAAGAACCCATTGTCTCTGTGTAAGGAGATGAACTGATGCTGCCAATGGAGGTGCTGAGGGGTCTGAGGTAGTGGTGCCCACCACCATGGAGTCTCCAATAGGGTGTGGATAGAGGGGCATGGCCAGAAAAGATGTCTGACCGCCTCCCATGCTGCCAACAAAGCCAAGCAAAAATGGAGCAGCGCTTGGAAAAGGCTGCAGACTCTGAAATAAAGCCCAAGGACTGGTTTGACAACCTTCTTGCCTAGAGGGATACAGCGACCAAGAGCTTGTCTAAGAAGGCGAACCAGGAGAGTCATCCTCACCATTCAGGAGTCTCCAAATGAACTTTGAAATAAACACTTTGCTCTGCAGTAAGAAGTCCATCATACCCAGACCACCT
Organism: Isoetes taiwanensis; assembly: GCA_021234155.1. Classification (NCBI taxonomy): domain Eukaryota; kingdom Viridiplantae; phylum Streptophyta; class Lycopodiopsida; order Isoetales; family Isoetaceae; genus Isoetes; species Isoetes taiwanensis. Next base: position 4,130,116 of record JAJEKV010000085.1, read on the forward strand.
GCCCATTTTGGAAGGATGCACTTCGACCAAGCCACCTTAACCACAACACCTTCCTCAGTACCCGCCCAAATAAAGTTCCAAACTATTGCAAGCTCACGCACTTTGATCTGTGGGGCTAGCAGTAAGGATGCCATATAAACATGGGTACTACTAAGGACTGACTTGGCCACTGTAATGCGACCCACAAGAGACAACTTAGCAGTGGACCACCAGAACAAATGCTTCTCCAAACCCCTAATGATCTCCTCCCATGCACCCATAGTAACATGGATGCCAACTGGAATCCCCAACAACTTGATGGCATGTCCATGCGCAAGTAATTTCCATGGATAATCATGAACACATGCCGGAGCCGGATTATCCAATGTCCACAAAGCTGTACACTTTTGCCACCCTAAAAGAACACCAAGAAGCCAGTGAAAAAGTATCTAAAAGCATTTTGGCAGCAGCAAGATTCTCATCATTAGCGACTAGAAAGAGGAACGTGTCGTCTGCATATTGATTGCAAACCTCTTGTGTGCCCCCTCCATTGCAAGACCATGGAGAAGTCCATCTGTGGTTGCAATGGTGAATAACTGTGATAAAGCCTCTACAACAATTGTGAAAAGCAATGGTGCTAAACGGCATCCCTGGCGAATACTATGACCGAGTGAAAAGACATCTGACCGCTCATCATGGAACAGAACAGTCGCCTGAGCAGAGATATGCAGCTTCATAATATCTGATGTGAATTGTTCTCCAAATCCCAGTCTTAGCATACATCGGCGCATAAATTCCCAGCTGACACTGCCATAAGCCTTTGCAAAATCAAGCTTAAAGTATACAACTGGAAGGTTTTGCTTACGTGCCCAATAACTTCCCTCGTAAGCAGCAACAACATTGTTCAAAATGCACCGTTTTGGAAGAAAACCTGACTGGGTTGTTGAGATGGACTCTGTCAAGACGTCCTTTACCCGCTCTGCAAAAGCCTTGGCGGAGATCTTATATACGGATGACAATAAGGTGATGGGCCACCAATCTGAAATAGTCTGAGGATCCTTGACCTTGGGGATGAGTGAGATGACACCTGTGTTCAGAATTCTATCCAAAGCAGTTGACCGCCGAAAGTCACAGAAAGCATCATACACATCTGACTCCAGCCATTCCCAATACTCCTGGAAGAACTCAATTGGCAAACCATCCAAACCTGGGCATTTGCCTCTTTTCAGTTCAAAGACTACCGAACCTAAATCATCAGCTGTCATAGCCGCCTCTATTGACTCGCGCTGCTCACCAGAGATGATAGGGGAAATCCTAGACAAAACATCACTCCTCCTCCAATGCTTGGATCTGTGCCAAAATATCACGATCATGAACACCTGAAAGACGTCCCTGCCGAGAATGGAGCAGGTCCTGATACAAGGTGTCCTGTAAAGCACGACCTGCTGCTGCAGACTCTCGACCCCACTCTTTGACAAAACCTTTGACTGCCGCAATTGCATCCACTATGCCAGTCATACCTCGACGTCGACTGAAGGCAGTTGTCCAAGTATTCTTGCAACCTTCTTGAAAGTCAGCACCTTTAAGAACTTCACGTTCAAGCAAAAACACGTCCTTCCAAACCGTCGCTGCTGCAGGAGCTCGTCTGAAATGAATTGCAGATGGTGGTCTGAAACTAAGTTATCTCTGAGACAGAACCGAAAGAGATCTGGAAGTGCCGCAACTGTATCTGCATTCCAATAAGCTCTATCCAACCGAGAGCTTGCGCGACCCCCACCAACTTGACCATTGCACCAAGTGAAGGCACCTTCACCATCAATCTCCGAGAGGCTGCAGTCATGGAGTAGACAGAGCCACTGTTGGCGTTCAAAACCAGATACCACTATAGAGGTCGCCCCCAACTGATCAGACTCCATTTCCACCACATTAAGATCCCCAACAAGAAGCCACGAAATGTGGCAGCCCAAGCTGAGTATCTTCCCTCGCAAAGAGGCCAACAGTGAAGCTCTCTGATGAGGTCTGTGGGCATAAACATTAATTAGACCATACTTAACCCCTAGTTCTTGCCATACAATTAGGGCCCAACGACCAAAGCAATCAGCCCGAGTAAAGATGACTGGCAAGGAAGGAAGCCATGCTATCACGACCCCTGCACTGCTGCGATAAGGACATTAAACCTGCGATCAATCATGTCTGCAAGCTTTGATACGTCTCCCTTACGACAAGACATACAAACTGAGCATCCAATCTAGATAAGTAGAAAGAAATACGACTCCGCTTGGAGGGGGAGGAATCTACCCCCTGAACATTCCATGAGACTAACTGCATTGATCTTGTGATGGGGCCAATTCAGATGAGACCACTAGTGTCTCAAGGAAATTTGAGGATGTTTTCTGGGCACCTGGCATAGCAGTAACCTCATCAACCAAATCAGCCCACTGAAATGGATCAAAGCGACCACAGTGGGATGCAATGGGAGGGGCAGTGCTACCTGAAGCAGGAACTGAGGGCTGGGATGCAGAGGAATTGATCCCTTAGCTGACTTTCGTGGTTGACGAAGAGCCAGTAGATGTTTAGGTGGTGAGTGGATGCCACGCCGATCAATGTCCATATACTGTCCACGAGCCTCTTCAATTTGCTCTTGCGATTTCTGGATTTTAGCCAGTCTCAACATTTGGTGATCCAGAGACTGAGGTGGGGGAGCTGCAACTGGAAGAGCAGGGGGGAGGGGGGGCAGTCACAGGCACAGGGATGTGTGAGATATCCATTGAGGTGGGAGCTGATCTAGGAGCATGGAATGCCGGAGGAGCAGATGGAGGACCCTGTTGGTGAACCCTACGACATTGAGCAAAGAGACGGGCTTCGGGAAACATGAGAGCTAGCTCAGGACCATTCAACAAGAACAACTTAAACGGAAAGAACATGGGTCCGCTTTGGACAACAATTGTTTGAGACAAATCACGATGAATGGGCCTTGCCACGCAAACCTTGGTGATGCCATTGGTTATGGAGTGTTGCAAATGGAGTCCAATCTCATTAGCAATGGCAGAAATGAACTTGGAATCCTGTAACTCTTGAGGAAAATCTTCGATAGCAAACCAGAAGGGGGCACGTAAGGCATCTGGCTTAGCTGAAAAAGATCCAGGAACATACTGTTGATAGAGCAAGAAGTGTTTCTAGAGAGGATCAACACCTCGTTCTATGAGTTGAGCAGCTGGCTCAGGAGATTCAAACATCAAACGAAAGCAACGTTGATCTTTTGCCACAAGCTTGATAGATTGATAAGCAGGAAGCCCTAGATTGTGAAGGTGCCCAGACAGCCAAGATCCCACGCGCTTCAAATCCAAGAAAAGGCCAGTGAAGTGGCAGACTACGGAACACGCGACCAACTGCTCCACATGTCGTCGATGATCCTCATGGTTAATCTGCACCACTGGAGCCTCAAAACGCTCAAAAGTTGCCCTGCACTCCTGAACCTCATAAAAGATTTCGTCTGATGGGAGCTGAACATCCATAGGGTCTTGTTTGGCTTGCAATTGCTGGAGATAGGACACAACTTCCTTCCTGTTATTATCCACCATGGTGGCAATGGCCTCTGAGACACGAGCCAAGGTGGGGGGAGTCGCCAGGCCCTTGCAAAGTCACTCAGAGAACTGCACACCTGTAACTCGAGCAACTGTATCAGATGATCTCCAAGGTGTGGTCGATGCAGCTCGGGGGATGGAAGAGGATGTCGCCCCAGGCTGCCGTGGGGAAAGAGGGGGAAACTCCTCCTGCCCTGAGGAACCTTCAACTTGTGTTGGATGTACACCAGTTTGTGGAGGTTGCACCACCATCCGAGCACTACCTGTAGAAGTAGTCCCCGCCAAGGAACTTCCAACCTGTGTTGGAGGTGCCGCCCGTGCAACACTATTAGGTGCAGCCTGTCCAGAGGAGCACTCTACATGCATATGAGGTCTGAACTGATATGAGGGACTTCCAACCTGTGTTGGAGGAGCTAGTAGCCCAGCAGCAACTTCGGCATACAAAGAGGGTCTTGCCTGAACTCCAGAACCTCCAACGAGTGTTGGAGGCGCTAATTGGCCAAAGCGCACCACTTGATCCGAGGAACCTCCAACGTGCATTGGAGGTGTGACACTCTCGGAAGAGTTTTCCAATGGCACGTATTCAACACGGCTTCCAGTCTCACCAGACGTGTGGGCAGCAGTGCGAACTGTAGTTGCTGCAACTACAGTCAGAATGGAAACTGGAGCAAGTAACTGAGATGAAGAAAGAGATGGAGCTCCTGTCTCACTTGAGGCGGCCACACTCATGCTATTAGAAGACATATTGGGCAACACTAAATGATTGAGGTGCACCGAAGAGACTAAACTCTCAGGAGCCGAAAGAGCACCCTCACGAGTCCATTTTGTGTGCATCACATACACTTATATTCTTGGAGAATCTGTAGCACATTCTTTGCCAATTCCACCATGAACTATGGTAGAAGCACCAAAAGCACGTTTTGGCGGGCTGCGACTGGATCTTGTCATCTCCGGCCGAAGTTTCAGGTCTGTACCGTCTTTTCCAACAGGCTAATCTCTGAAAAGGTTAAGCACCACTGGATGAAGTGCTTAAAGAGCTTTCCAACAAGTCCAAACACGCACAAAACTGCCACCAGATGCAGAAGTTATGGCCAAAAGAAAACTACAGCCAAACCCTAGCACCGCCAAAAGAGGGCCGGGACTGTCAGGCGGATTCCTTCGACCAAAGCAGAGGAAACACCATACAAATCATACACCGACGGAAAGCTCATTTGATAAGCTTTCCAATGAGCCCAAGAACACCTGAATCTGACACCAAAATCCCGAGTTATGAGCAAAAGAGTAGAGCTGAAACCCTAAGCGCCATCATGAGCGCTTGTATTGTATTGTTATCAAAGCCTGTTTTATCCTAGCAAAAAGTTTACCATAAAACTTTACCACAGAGGTATAACTGCTAATCACTTTACGAAACATGCCACGAAAGAAACATTACCTTAGCATCAACATTAGCAATTTGCCTACATGAATGATTCTCTCTATGCTGATTTCTACAACAACACAGACTTTCTAAACACTATCCTCTCGAAAACATCATCTTCAGATTAATCTAAAAGAAATCTACTAGAATCATCCCACAACCTCGACTTGAATCTGTAATCCATAATGTCAGCTATAAACTTGGGCATTAATCTGAAAGAAGAATAGCTAGAATCATCTGACAACCTCAACTTGGACATCCAAAGATCCAACATGCTCTAATACTGTCGGCAAAGTTCTTTATACCAACCTAGCATTAGTCTAGACAAGATCCGAGTTGCCAAGAGGGTCAACTTGGCAAACTTATCCACCACCATAGTTATGGGTCTCTTTATTGTAGAAGCCATCAAAGTCCACATGATGCTCAAACTTATCATGTCCTCCAAGATAGTATAAGACCTTAGCACAAGGCAATTCTTGGCGATCTTTTAATCTAGCTTCTTCTTTTGGAACGACAACAAACATACTGATGCTTCAATATGCAAAAGAGAATCATGTGGCAATATTATAGCAATACACCCTAACTTGCTCTATCCCATCGATATACAAGAACTTTTTTCTTAATGCTTTCCATGATAAGAGATGGTCTGGTTCAATCTATAATTCTCAATTTACGACTTATATGTCTAACTTTTCGAGATGATGATTTGAGAAGTTCTTATAATTTCATATTTTGCTGTAAAATGCTTTTGCAGTTAGTCCTGTATAATAAGAAACTAAAGTTTACAATGCAAATAAGGAGAAGATTCTTATTAGAGGAGAGTTGTACTATGTGGGGTCATAAATAGTTACATGGTCATGTTTTGATATTTTATTGCTCTTTGTAGGTTTGCAATGGGTATATGAGTTGGCGAGTTGGTAGTTTAATGGTAGGGCATTGGCTTGGAAGCACAAAAATATTCGGTATATTGGGTTGATGGGGTAGTAGCTTAATGGTAGGGCATTGGCTCGCAAGCATAAAAATATTCGGTATATTGGGTTGATGGGTTGGTAGCTATGTAAGGCACTGGCTTGCAAACAAAAGGTCCTTAAGGTCTAATACCATAAAGTCCATGCTTATGTCGACATTTGAATACATCAAAATAGGGTATATACGAATGTAAATTGTGGTTGACTCATAGATGCTGTGGTCAGCCACATAGATGTAAGGGTTGGCATTAATATGATGGTTTACAGAACACTACATCTCAAATGAGACAAGGAGGCGGAAACCAACGTGGCAAATCTTTATACAAATTTAAAATGCGACAATAATAGAAAACTTCAAGTTAAATTTTGTAATTTTCTCATTGGAAGTATGCCTTCGTGAGGCCTATGAAGGGCGGCTTTGTGGAATATTTTGGGTCAACTCTTGCATGGCTAGATATTCTCGTGTTTAAAAGGCCAAGGAAATACTATCCATAGGTTAAAAATAAGAAATAAAAAATGCACCCCCTAAAATTGGAGCCCAAAGGCACCTTTTGCCTTTACTTGGTCTTATGGAGGTCTTCTGTCGCCTGAATCCGGCTATGCTTCAGGTAGATAATACTAAACCGGCATTTTAGGATTTTTACTTTTGGTAAAGAATATGCTACATACACACAGAGATCTACCGGAAGTTTCTGTTGCTTGGTCCTTTTATGTTCTATTTATAATTATTCTTCCATTTCAGTTTGGTTGATCCATGTCAGTTAATAGGGAATCAATGAGCCGAGGTTTGTTGGTTGCATCAGCTAACAAGGACCCGAGCTGAGGATTCTCTTTGAATCAGCTCATTTAAAATCTTGTAGTTCTATTTTAGTAAAGGATTAGTGCCAAATGGACACGGAATAGTTTTTGCATCTGTAATTATGGGGAATTAAGTCTAGATATGCAGCCTGAAAAAGTAGCTGTGGCAGTGAAGAAGGGTAAAAAAAGCGAGAAAGCACTTAGATGGGCGCTATCAAGTTTGTTGTCTAAGGGAGATACAGTAACGATCATCCACATATGCCCGCCGATTGTCTTTGTTCCTACACCTGGTAATGTTTGTTTCTGCTTCAACGCTTCCAAATTATCATATAGACATGCTCTAGCGAGAGGGAAGTAATGAATTATGGCCACACTTTTAAGTTGTGAATGCATGAAATTGTGGTTACCGTGCTCCTAAAGGTTTGAGTATCTCACCATGGCTTTTGTTGTTCTGTTGCCAGTTGGAAATTTTCATGTTGATTCACTTGATAAGGAACGCATCGAAGAATACCGTGCAGTAGTTAATCACAAGATTGATGGACTTCTTAGAAGATATGCATGGAGCTGTAATGCAGTAGGGGTAAGTTGTGGTGGTGAACCATGCCATTTCTATACTTCATCCATTCTAATATGTGGTTGTTATAGGTGACTGCAGAGATATTGAAAGTAGAATCTTCTTCTGTTGAGAAGGCTCTTGTGCAGGAGGTTCATGATTTAGGTATTGTAAAGCTGGTTTTAGGAAAATCTTCTCGCAATGCCATTACAAGGTATCCATAACTAGGCTCCTTGATACAAATAACACCAGCTTTCTTGATGCCTTCATTTTTTCCTTTCAGGACTCTTGCTGGACCTGGCATATCAGATTATGTCTCGAATCATGTTCCAGCTTCCTGTAGAGTTTTTCCAATCAACAAAAAGCAGGTGACCACTGGAGGGTCCTTCTCATCCTTCTCATCGTCTTCTGATGCAGGTTCATCCAAGTATTGGCGGAGTCCGAGCACAGATAGCTCAATTCAAGGTTATATTCTTCATGCTTATCTAGTAAACTATACATTGTTCAGATATGAATTCGTACGTGCTTTGAAGTGACTAAATAAAAAATTGTTGGTTCCTTTTTAACCAATTCTAGGAAACATGGATATAGATTATGACCGGAGTCCATCTCGCAGAAGTCATATTCAAATTCATGATTTGCCTCTTTTGCTGTCTGAAAGATGGAGCCCTCAATCAAGTTCACAACAGTCAAAATTGGGCATGCCAGGAAGAGTGTTGGGCCCAAGGGGTAGCCAATTCTACATTTCACCCACATGGAATTGTAATCATCCTGTGGATGTTACTGTTCCTTCAAGTCAGTCAAATCGTGAACTGTCCAGTTCCGCCAATGCGTCGAGTTCAGCTTCCATATCAGCTCCCTCCCTTGTCTCAAGCCATGAGAGTTATGATTCTGAGAGTTCGAAAGACATCAACGAAGAGGAGAATCCAGATAAGAATGTCAAAGACCTGCCAATTGATTTATCAAAACTGAAAATACCTATGGTATGTAGTGAAACCATATAAGGCTTGTAATTTTATTTGTCATACTATTAAAAAAAGGTTATAATAACTAATGGTTCCTGTGCAGGTTATATTAGAAGAAGAAATCACGGTCAGAGGAAAAACTGATCAACCGCTAATTATCAGGGGCCGTAAACCAAGTGATATGAGCCTAGCAAGTCTGAGTCATCTACAAAGACGTTACAAGGAATACACATTTGAAGAGATCCGAACTGCCACTAACAATTTTTCTGTGGATCTAAAGCTTGGAGAAGGAGGCTATGGAGTAGTATATAAAGGCAGACTAGACCTTAAAGATGTAGCCATCAAAGTTCTAAAAAAGGATGGATTCCAAGGCTCGCAGGAGTTCCATCATGAGGTATTATTAGCATCAAAATCTTTTTCCACTCTCAAAGGTCAACTTACAATATTGTCCATTACATATGTTTAGGTTGAGGTGTTGGGCCGCATCCATCATCCAAATATGGTCATTTTATTGGGTTGCTGCCCAACAAAGGGATGCCTTGTATATGAATACATGGCAAATGGAAGCTTGGATGATAGGCTCTTCTGCAAGGGTGGTACTCCTCCTCTTCCCTGGTATACAAGGTTCCGAATTATAGCTGAAGCAGCAACTGCCTTGCATTTCCTTCATAGCATAAAGCCGGAGCCAATTGTTCATCGTGATTTCAAGCCAGGAAATATATTGCTTGATAGCAATAATGTTAGTAAACTAGCTGATGTTGGCCTTGCCAGGCTCATTCCAGAACCATTTGCTGCTATGAGTGGCACATATTATAAAGACACATTACCAGTTGGCACATTTGCTTATATTGATCCAGAATATCAGAGAACTGGCTCTTTTGGCCCAAAATCAGATATTTATGCTCTAGGAATTGTTATACTTCAGATGCTTACAGGAAGGCAACCATTAGGGGTCCATGAATATGTTGAAACTGCAATAGACTGTGGAACATTTTCTGATATTTTGGATCGGTCTGCTGGTGAATGGCCACTTGCAAAGGCCAAGGAAGTAGCTTGCCTCGCATTACAGTGTGCGGAGATGAAGCGCAAGCAACGTCCCGAGCTTGAAACAGTACTTTCTATATTGGAAAGGGCTCGAGCATTTGCAGAGGAGTTTGCTGCCATAGAGACTTGCCATGAAGTTACGCTTACAGGTGGTAACTCAGCTACTCCTCCCATCTTTCTTTGTCCAATCCTTCAGGTGAGATTTTGTTTCGGTCTGAGTACATTTGTGTGTATTAAAACTATGTGTTAAATTAATAAATTAAGTTTCCAGGAGCTTATGGATCAACCAGTTGTAGCTGCTGATGGATACACTTATGAATATGAGGCAATAAAGCAATGGCTTGAGGAGCACGATACATCTCCAATGACAAATGTAATGCTGGAACACAAACAAGTTATACCAAACTACCCCCTCCAGAATTTAATTTCTGAGTGGAAATCTGCCAAAACTAGGAGAGCTTGTTAATTGGTGATTGTAACATGGTAATTTAGACACAATCCTCCCCTTTTCTTTGGTGATTCAGAAGCGCTTGGTGGTTTGTGTGATCAACCAGTGCTTTCTTTCCGCCCTTCCATTCTTTTCCATTGTTTCTCCATTTTGGTGCTTATGGATCAGAATAAAGAATTCAGCATTGCTGGTTATTGTATCATTTAAGAGTGTAAGCTGCAATAAATTAAAATTCTGTTTCTCTTTTGCAACCTGACACAATTGTGCTATGCAAACTTCTACCCTTGTTTTCCAACACACAAGTTTCTACATTCTGGTCATAACCCATCTCTAACTACCTAAAAAATTTCCAAGAAAGTTACCACTTATTTTAATGTTCAAAATTTTTAAATGGTATGAGATGCAAAACTGAAAACCATGTTAAAGTGCATCATTAGTAGAATTGTAAACTCAATTCAACCCATATGATGTGCATTAGAACTGAATATTATCAGGGCCTAGAAGATGAGGACCTAAATATTGATCTACTAAAAACCTCCCATCATTCTGTTTATTGTTGAAAACTCAAAAAGAAGAAATGTGGTCAATTAGCACCATAAGAATATCATTCATATTCCCACGTAGCTGTGTGCGATAAGCTGCTTATTTAAATGAAAACATGATGAGCTGCTTTTGAAAAGGAACAGCTACATCTCTAGAGCCAACAAAGTAGAAAAAATCCATTCCTACACAGCTGGTTAAGACATGTTGCTATGGTAAAATTTCTTCAAAAAATCAGATTCTCCGTGGTCAACAATTCCTAATTTATTTGGTTGTACCATGCCTTCACTTCCTACCACATATTGAGATAGAATGTGATGACGTTGTTTTGATTGATCAAGGCAGTTTTTTAGCTCCTCCTCCCCTTTAAAGACAAGTAAGTCTATTACCTGGAAAAAAAATAAGACTTTCAAAAAATGCTGAGACAATTTCCCCATGATTTACAACCACTAATGAAAGAAAAGGTATCATAGATCTATAGTAGACGTTTAAATCTAGGGATCTATGGCAGACGTTCTTTCTTTCTTTCTAAGTCCTCTTTTATGTGCACAGCAAAAACAATGTGCCTCTGCGTTTAGGTACATATAGAACTTTGCAGCCCGGGACGCATACATTATAAGAGGATGCAGATAATGTGAATGCAAACAACAGGATTATCTGGTTTACACTAGAGACCTGTTTTGCTTCGAAAAGTCTTTGGATGCCACTTTCTTAGCTTTCTGGGCATTCTGCAGAGTCATGCCTTCAAAGCCAACATGAAGAGGTCTCATGCAGGAATTTATGGAGCATTGACAGATTTTATATGCTAGTAAAACAAATCCCATGATTTTCACTGTTTCAGCTAACCTCTGGTCTATAAAAGATGGAAGCGGGTGAAAAATACTCAATTTCAGCTAAAAAACTTGTGCGAAGAAAACTAACCTTGGAATTGGTAGCATCGGCATGTTTACGAAATTTAAGAGCAATTTTCGATCGAAGCTCAGCCCGGGTAATAACTTCATACAGGTTATAGCGATCGATGATTTGAGGGAGAGCACGACATGTTTCACGAAAAAGGTCAAGCGCTCGCCTCTTAGCTTCTTCCACAGATGCCGAGCTCGTGCGAGCGATGGCAGGCCGTCCGATTCTCCCCAACCCTAGCGACGCCATAGCCAAGCATAAGCTTCGAGGTTCGCCACAACAATGGCATGTGAAATATAAAGGGAAAAATCAAACTCCTAAATACCCTTATGTTTTGCTAAAATTGCCAAAACGCAAAACGCCCTTGGTTTTTGGGTTGCCGGTAGGGGGCAACTCTCTTGTTGGAGGGTGGAGTGACATATAGAAGGCTTTGACTTGATTTGAATATAATATCCTATAAAATATTCTAAATACGCGGTTACGATTGTCTGGGATTAGTTAGGGTTTTGTGACATTTTGTGATACTCAATGGGAGAGATTATTTTGGGATTTCTAAGACGATAGAGATTGTTTCGGATTTCTCTGGCAGATAAAGATAAGTGGAAGTTCTATTCCGGCAAGATCTGGCTATGGCGTACGAGAACGCCATGTTTCGGGGCTCTTAGATGCTATGCCAATGATGCAACAGAGAGCCTGGATGATAAAAAGGCCTCTTCTTTCCCAGTTGGAGCCGAAGATTTGAGCGTAGCTCAGTTTTTCAATAACGCAGGCTTCTGTGGCACCTTCGTTCTTCCAGTTGATACCTACAACTTCATTGAATACGCGGTACATACAATCCTCAAAATCCATGCAAAGTTTTTGAATTTTTTTTGCCCGGATGATCCGAATCCACATTCTTTAACCAGTTTACAAAATCCCTGCATTTGGATGCGAAATCGTTCAGCTTACGAGAAAAAGCGGGGAACTAGCAAGATCAATTCTCGAATCTGCAAAGGTCGTAAAAAACCTTGACGGTGAAAGCGAAGCCTTATCTCGGGTATTTTATGGTTTGATGGTTGCATTTGGATGCTAACTATGAGCTTATTTTTTACGTTAGGCTTTGGAACTTCTGAAAGCAGATGTTATGAAGAAGTCAAGCTCCTCAAAAGAGAGAATCTGAGCAAATAGATCATGAAATGCCGATTTTGTAGAAATTCTAATTCTTTTTGCTTTTACTCTCCAGACTTTACATGGAGAATTATTTCAAGAATGTGACCTCCAAGTTCCAAGAATACAAGGTAAGTTTTGTTCTTAATATCCAAAAAAGGAGTGCTTAATTCGAGCAAAGCTGCAGGCTTATTATGATAACCGTCCTTTGGCAAGGGAATACAAGAGGTACATAATAATTCTTAATCTTATGTCCTGATCAAGGTAGCAGATTCACTGTATGTTAACCATGTTCAGATAGATACAGACCTGAAGCATGCACAAGCAGGTTCAAAAGAAATGCTGTCATTCCTCCTTTCACACTTAACTTGTGAACATAGCTGATAATTGTTTTTCATATCTTATATAGGTGATGGAACTATGGACATTATTCTTGCTCATCTTCTGGTTCGCTGGGAAAGGTTGTAGATCCAACAAAAATCCTAGTTTTTTTAAAGTTTTTCCAAAGTTTTGAAAGCTACAACGACCAACAATCTCGACATTGCAGCAGTGGCATGTGGTACAGGATGGGCTGATCTGGTTGGATCATGACTTCATGATATTAATGATCTTAAAGAAGCGGCAAGCATCAGAGTGGGATAAAGATTCCTTTAAATTCTATGAGTATTCTGTTAGATCCTCTAAGATTCTATAAAAAATCTTCAAGATTCTCATATGATTCCTCTAGATTCTCCAAGATTCTATGAAGATTCCCTCGAGTTCTCATAAGATTCCTCTAGATTTTTTAAGATTTCATGAAGATTCCTTTAGATTTTCTAAGGCTCTATGAAAATCCCTAATGCTCTTGAGATTCCTCTTGATTCTCCAAGATTCTCTAAAGGTTCCCCTAGATTCTCAAAGATTCAAAGATTCAAAGATTCAATAGATTCTCAAAGATTCAATAGATTCTCAAAGATTCAAAGATTCAATAGATTCTTTGAAGATTTATCTAGATTCTCAAAGATTCTCACAAGATTTCTTGATGGTTCTTGAGATTCTATGAAGATTCCCTAGATGCTCTCAATATTCTCCAAGGTCACATTTTAGGGTACCTCGAAGTGCGCCTGGGGCTCGACCAAGAATCTTGCTAGGGGTTTGTGCGCACTCTTTAAGTAATGGGGTCCCTAGGGGGTCTAGATAAAGTCAAATGTGAAAAATGATGGCATATTCTTGCTCCACTACTTATTAGCAAAATCATCTCGTCTAATTCCTCAAAGGGATAAGCACTCTTGTAGTGTGCTTAGGGCTCGACCAAAAACCATGATAGGGGCCTCTGCACATTCTGTGCATACTGGCCTTGATTTTAATGAACAAACCATCAAGCATGCTAGTAGTTATTATACCTAGCAAGAAGTTTAACAATTCGTCAACTTTATATTATTGCAAGAAGTTTATATATGGAGTCAAAATTGGGAATATTATTTGCATTTATTCATCGGTGACGTTTAATAAACTTATACACATATCTCTGGCATGCATATGACACATCTGGCATGGAGGATGCATGCTTGGGAGTCTTTAAAATGTTGCACTACTTCCATCTCTGTAGCCTTTTGCAGTGCGAGCATCATGTCATTAGTTATCAACTTCCTCTTATCCATTTTGGCCATTACTTCTCACACAAGCCTCTGGAACCTCACCCTCGGGATCAAAAAGTTGGAACCCTGCTAGTAGCATCGGATCTCCTTCAAGACTCAGGGATGGACCGAGTCTCTTTCGTGCTATGCCAGCTTCTTTGGCACCTTTGATGGATCTAGTGGCAGCTTCAAGTTTCGCTTTGACTTCTTGGGTGGTCTTGCTGCCACGTACTTCACTTTATGAGCATGATAATACTCATAATAGGCTTCATACATATTTTTGTATGCCTTGTAGTGGGCCATCTACTCTTTGTATATTCTGTTGGCGTTGAGGATATAGGCTTCTTTACTATTCTTGCCGCATGTTTTCTCTTTAGGCTCTGGCCACTTAGGGTATGGCAGTGGTGGTGATGGCTCAGTCTCATCACGAGGCTGCAGCTGTGTCATCGTTGGTCATGCTTCCAATCTTCATTGTGGCACCATCTTCTTTGACAGCAACAAGGAAAATAACCTTTGCAGGATCTGACGATCCTTGCTTGCGAGAACATATAGGAGACGACCTTCATCTCACTTGGTGTCCAATGAAGAGGGTGGAACATCTTCTTGCATCCCATCTCTTATAACTATTGGTCTTCTTTCTCTTTTTCTTCTTTAGGGGTTTGTCGGTTTGTGACACCTTCCCTTTATGCTTCTTCTTAACCTGAATCATTGCTTTTTTTGCCTTTTTCTTGCCTCCCTCTGCTCGCATTTGCAAGTATCAGCTCGGATTTTTGCATTATTCTATAGCAAGAACTTGGATGCTGGGCGTATTGTTTGGTCTTCGCTGTCTGTTTGGTTCTCTCCATATCAAACAACAACTCGATCACCTCATTGGCACCCTAAAATTAGCTTGCAGACTGAAGCAATGCGGTAAAAAAAAATGTAACCTTAAGTTTTAGGTTTTAGGGTTCTATTTATAGACATGGCAAAGTTTAGGGTTTCTTAGGTTGAAAACATGTTATTTAACTTTTTAAACTGTAGATACATTTTAGGCTCGTATGAAAAAAATATTATAGCCATTTTATCGTGATGGTACTCTTGGATTGCACTAGGAGGCAGACCAAGAATCTTGGTAAGGCCTTGGGCGCACTTGGTGAGTACTATCTCCCATTAATGTTTGAGCATTTTGATAGTCTTAGCATGGTTTTCTAGCTTTTTTCATGTTTATAAACTCGACTAGATCATTCGGAAAAAAATTGGGGACCTGGAAAAGGCCTAATCTGTGCAATATAGTCTTGAAGTGCCCTAGAGGCTCTATGAAAAATCTTGCTAAGGCCTTGGGCACACCCCATGAGTATATGGTCCATTTTTGGCTAAAAAATTAACTTTCTTGGTAATTTTTCATTCATTACACTAACTTACTAGAAACGTGTGCCCGGCGATGCCGGGCATTAGTCATAAACATGTGGAATGGGTAGACGTAATGGAGTTTGTAGGTCGAATCAAAAGTGCTACATGTCATCGTGTATAGATGTAATGAAGTGTCGGGCATTAGCTTGGAATGGATATGAATATTAGAAAACATATAGTAGGCGTAGGGATAGGTAGAATGGAGTCCATATAGGGTTTGTGGAAGATCACATCTCTAATGCATGATCAATAGAATTGCATTTAGTGCATAGTGTGGATCCTATTCTATCTATCTATGTATTGCATTATAAAGTTGATGTGATTCTACTTATTCATTTGTTTTGGTTTCAAATGTAAAGGTGGAGGAATATTTTGCCTATTTCATGCCCATCTTATATTCAAAAGCATCCTATGACTTAAGTCGGGCAGTCTATGATATTGGGCCTGAGATTGTGACACATGGATAGCAATCATCGAACGACTGGAATTTTTGTCCTCTACGTGGGAGAAGGTTCACATGTAGGCCCTTACGCGGGGTGAAAACTGGCTCACCCGCTAAACTGAGCCATTGTAGCGGGCTCACCAACCCCTTGCCCTAAGTAATGGCTTGTCATGATGATGTCCTATCTTAGCACACATCCCAAACCCTAAATGTGTGTTGTGATGACGGGGTTGATAGCATTGCATGTTTCATTTATGAGATGCATGTTACATCCTTTGGGTTCCTGAGGATTAATGATGTGATAAATCCTTGAACCATAAAGCCCTAGACCCTATACCCTAAATGTGTGATTTTTTGAATATGGTTGACATGCATATGTATAATTATGTATGTGACCAGTTTTCTTTAATAGAAAAACCAAGGTGGTGCAACAATTTACTTAAATAAGAAAAACCAAAGAGTTTCCACTTAGACCAATGTGTACTGTGTTGAAAAAAAAGTTTGCATTAAGGTATTGCTTCGTCAATATATATACAATACATTATTTATCTAATAAAAGAAGCATTTTTTTTTTCTACGAAGAAAATCTTTACGATCCACATTATTCTTCACAGAATTGCAAGAGTCTATGCAAACCTCTTGCTTATCGTCAAAATCCATTATAATAAAGTAAGGATAACAAATGATGCAACATTTAACAAATATTTGCAAATAGGCATTTCCTATATAATGTCCAATCAAATGCATTCACTAAAGGCTGCCACTTTTATCTTAATTCCAGGTCTTCCTCGGCAAAACTTTATTTGCTTACTTCCAATATGCAAGGAACAACAACAAAAAGTTAAAAAGTGCATCTGTCTTTACATCCAGGTTGTAATATCTTGATATTACAATCTCTATGCAATCTTCTTTTCACTTGCATTCCTTGGGTTGGTAAAATCAGGGCCATGTATGAAGTGGTAAATCTCTAGAATGGGAGTAAATATTTGAGTGTCAAACATAAATAGACGGCGTCTCGAGAACCAGAATTTTCTATTCAACAATTCAGCAAGATAAGAAAATAATTACCTCACTGAATAGGACCACTTAACTCCATCGTCAATAATGACTGCACACATATTGCACAGCATTCATTGTACAAATTTGCCTAAGGCTGCAATTTCTGCAACTTACAATTAATGATTGTAATGCGGACATTTGAGAGGAGCACAGAGGTTGTCTGCAGGCACCACAGATCTTCAAGAAAGTCCATGCATGTACACTCCAATTTCTGTTGCCCTTGCTTCTGTTGCCCTTGCTGTCATTGAATGTGGCTGTTCTTCCTACAGCCATAAAAAAGAAATTATTTTCTCAAGAAAAGCTACCAAGCTGTAGAGACAATTTAGAACCAATAGAACCAACAATACCTCATTCACAGATAATGACAATAATGACAATAATTACAGATAAAAGCACATAGATGGACATAACCATATCAAGCAGATAGCCACTTTGTATCACTGACTTCACTCTTGTCTCTGTCAAAAATCCCATAATGCAGTTTAGTACTGCACATTTCCTGATGCCACACTAATTTCCTGAAAAGAGGCTGACACCATCTTAAAATATCGATGAGACGTGTTGATCTTAAGGGTGTTGATCTTAAGGAAGCTGTATCCTTCATCCCATACTTGCATTGAAGCTACCTAGATTGATTGATGAGGTGTTAAACTGCTCTTTTCATCGTCAAATTGTTCCTTCTCTTCTTGAATATTCACGTCGCAGCCGTTGCAACTACCAAAGCTTCTCACTATGCATTGGCTCAACACATCAGTCCACAACATTAAAGAGCAAATGGAATATAGATGTAGATAACAATGGAATGTAAATGTAGATAGCAATGGAACGTAGATATCAATAACCTACTTCTTTTACACTATAGAACAATGTCCTGCCTTGATCTAAAGTATGACGAAAAGAGCTACCCCATAAAGAAAATATGAAGCAAGAAAATAAAAGAACAACCTGCTGACATCAATGCTTCCCTCGGTTTGGGCAAATCAAGCTCCGTGGACTCTATAGCAACGATTGCTTCTGTCTATGCACCTGCAATGGAAAGAGAAAAGATAAAGAAAAGAAAGAGGGAAGGAAGACAGAAGGAAAAAGCAAGGAGCCATATTGCAGGCTTACCAGTACAATTTTGCCTCTGCCACCAGAAGCTAAACATTGGGTAGAATATGCAAAAATGTCGATTCACCATTGCCTATAGAGCTACTAATCATAAGGGCATGGCCATTTGTAGGGAGCCAAGCAATGAGATATAGATGCCTTCAATTTCACAACAAAAACATTTGTCAGTTCAAACAAAAATCATTTTGAGCTTCATTGCTCACAGATATTTGTTCCCATATAAGGAGATAATAGGATTGCATATTTCCATGGCAATACGGCACAATAAGCCTTAAAACCGTGTTGAGTTACATCAAGAGCTCAAAACATCAAGAGTTCAAAACGAAAGTAATGCCTGCAAGATCTTGGCTATGCATCCTAGCTGCATTCAATCAAACTGCAAGTTGCTTGACTCAACATACTTGGTAAAAAAGAGGAAGAGAAGACATTTTCAAATCGGTTGAAGAGTATAAAGCTAAATTCAAATTTCATAAGGAATAGATTGAATACCGCCAATAAAAGCGATTGCAAGGGAAAAGGCGTCCTGCAAGGGGAAAAGGGAAGCGGCGTTACATGCAGCAGCGTTCCGTGGCACGTAACCCAACACTGTCACAAAATAAAAAAGAAGATGATCATACTAAGAACATCTGGAAATAAGACCTTCAATAAAATAGCAAATCGGAAATTTTTATACATACTTGGTAATGAATGTCCAATTTGTGTTGTTATTGTCTCTGCTCCAACCGACCTGATCCATGGAAAGCATGCTCTTAACCACAGTTTCATATAATAGATGCTTCCTACTAAATTAAATTGACATCACACATGCCAGCTATGAATAGAAGTCATCAAAACTATAAACAAAAAGGATCATTTGAGATCCATCACCAGCTTTAATTGTTGTTTAGAGACGGGCATGGGTGAGCTTGCCATATCCACCGAGTAAATATTAAAATGATAAAGAATGCTGCAGGTTGACAATCATACTTGCCTTTTGAGTGCCTGCACATAAATAGAGCAAAAACTAAATACATCAATAAGAATCTGCAACCTGCATTAGACAGAATGCACATAAAATTTTTGCAAGGAAATTGTTTACTCTAGACCGCACCTTACAGATTGCTCCAAACAAATTGTGTTCTGCAACTGGAATGTTTATCTTGGTATTTCGTCCTTGGGATTAGATATAGAGCCAACTAAAGTAAAGGAAGAATAGGGTTTATGAAAAACATCCTGATAGAAGATAGACATGTACAGACTGCTTCTGCTACTTACATCGCATAAAAAGAACGGAATGAGGCTACCATGACCTTCTATGCTGAAAAGAAAATGGCAGAGAGATAGCTTCTCTCAGAAAACGAAAATCAAGATGATTATCTCTAATCAAATAGCTGATATAGCAGATGGGCACTCCTTTTGTGCAGTACAAAGAAACGAAAAACCTGTTGCAAATAAACCATGTGCTCCCAAATTTCCAACTGGCTTATTCTGCAGCAAAGAAAATCACCAGAACAGAACCAACTTCCTTCTTGCACAACCCTAAGAAACGTGAAATCCCCTTGCTTTCTTCTTGTTCAAAACTTTAGCCGTAGCTCCGAAACATCAAAATATCAATTTTCCATTTCAAAAACTGTTCCGCTATCGTGAACCTTGTTACTGGAAAAAAAAATGCAGATAACTGTAGCTTGCAAAAACACTCCCGCCCATATGAAATGCCATGATGAAACCACAATGTTGCTTGCAGATGAAATGCCATAATGAAAATCGGCAGTGTTGATTACAATCATAAGAGAAAAATCGTTGTCTTGATAATATGACTGCGTATTTCCATGGCAATACGGCACCATAAGCCTTAAAACCGTGTTGAGTTACATCAAGAGCTCAAAACATGAAGAGTTCAAAACGAAAGTAACGCCTGCAAGATCTTGGCTATGCATCCTAGCTGCATTCAATCAAACTGCAAGCTCCTCCTTACAGACGCGCCTTGCAAGAGAAGACATTTTCAAATCGGTTGAAGAGTAGAACGCTAAATTCGAATTTCATAAAGAATAGATTGAATACCGCCGATAAAAACGACCGAAGGGAAAGACGTCCCGCAAGGGGAAAAGGGAACGCCGCATGCGGCGTTACATGCGGCGTTCCGTGGCACGCAACCCAACACTATCACAAAATAAAAAAGAAGATTTAAATGTTAGCTATCTACTTACCTATAAAATACTACTCACTAACATTGTCTAACAATGGGCAAAAACAATTTTCCACTACTCGGGATTAGTGTTTGAGATTTTACTCTCAAACAATAGATTCTACTTTGGTTAGCTTTACTTATTAGGGTATATAGCCAGTGCACCAAGATCATCACTATGATTACCATTATGATGTCCCCTTCCTCCATAGGATGTCCCAACCATGTAGAAGAGGGAGATTCCATCATGTCAACTCCACTAGTTGACAGGAGGCCATCCATAAGATGTCAACTATTGGCTGGTGCTGAAGAGACGATGTGGAAGCATGAACGTGTCATTGCCCTGTCTTCTTCGAGGTTGTACTAACTGTGAAAGCATGAAATATTAGCACAAGGAACATGCATATATCACATATAAATACCCACCACGAAGGGTGATATACCATCATCTAGCATTATAACATAGAGATCTCGTCAACACGACATGGTGAAAGTCCTATCCCAAGCTCTGACTCAATATGGTATGACAGTCTGGGTCTTTAGATAATAACAAATGAAAGTCATAATAATAGTGTTGCCATAGAACAATGGCAAGGATAGTCCATTCCATCTGCCCCTCCTGTGCATACTTTGCCGAGAGATCGAAAAGGCATGGGCCTCGCCGATTGTAGCATGTCAGAGACGTAACCATAAGGCTACTCCAGGTTGCATCTCCCTGATCCAATGAGCCAGGAAGGCTGCTCCTTCCAAGAGGTATCTTGGCTAGTGCAGGTAGCTAGAGAGACGAGGTTGCCCCTGCTCATACTCTATCTAACCACACTAAGGTGACGCATCACCTAGAAGAGGCCGAATCCATGCTTTTTCCTCTTGTAGTGGCAAGCTATTAGGTCTAGCAGGTGCAAAAAGAGCAACATTCCTGATCATCTATCATAATCCAAAAGAGAACAACAATTCTAATCTTGTTAACCTAATCATACAGAATACAAGATTCAGGGTTTCTTTGACAACTTCCTTTTAGGGTTAATATCAATGAGCACATAACACTGAAAGGAAGAGGCAATTATGTTTAACTACAGTTAAGCCAAGATCAACATGTAAATATATGACCAATCTGATCCTTGAGTTGCCTCCCCACTCTGAGATCCTAACATTCTAAAAACCCTGCTAAATAATGGCGCTGCAGTAGCGCCTTAGATATGCAAGTTTTGCTCGAGTTGTAAGGCTCTCGTCGCCTGGTGCTGCACAAAATGGACTTTTGGAGCTCCTCCACCCTGCAAATGATGCTGAACCTAAAAGGATTGGTTTAGAGCTCCTCCTTTTATAACCTCAAAAATGGGGCCTGGCTTTAAGATTGGACCATGTGGTCCCATCACGCCTTGACACTTGGCAAATGGGTCCCAAGGTTACATTTACTATAAATGCAATAAAGAGAAATTTATGGAGTAGGTGTAATTGACTTGATGTATTGACATGTGGCATATGTGTAATGCTAATGATCCACGCATATTACATTAACATGTTAGAGGAGCACGTATAATTCAAGTGGCACCTGACATATAAAAACGTGTATTCCACCGCCGTATAATTTTTTATTTTTTATTTTTTAAGTTAAAAGCAAAATTTTTTGAATTTAAAAATAAAAGTGACGGTTATTTTTTTTTACTCTTCTCTTTCGCTTGAGCGCCCGCCTCGCCCGTTCGCCATAGCCGCCGGAGTAGAAGCTTCAAGCGCTCCGCCTTCGCCTTTGCCCTATGCCGTCGTCACCTACTAGTGCCTCCTCTCTCGCCTTTCTTTCTCCATTCCAATGAATATGGCACGCATCAAAGGTACCATAAGTCCCAGCAACTTTAGTGTACCCCAAATATTTGCCCAACTTGGAGAGCATCTCGCCACTGACCCGCATCCGGTGCAACGCTTCGTCGCCGGCTTCCAAGTCCACTTTTCTTGTTATTCTTAAGTAGAAGTGGCTATGGCAAGGACATGGTCGGCTCCACCACGAGCGGGGGGGACCAGGTGTTTGGGCCCTAGTTCACATTTATTGTCGGTTTTAGTTAGAGGTGGCTAGGGTGTTGAAATTCAAAACGGAATATCAGAATACATTGGTAATGTTACTTTTGAAACGAAAAATTTACCTTACCTTTTAGGGTTGTTTAAGGCCCATAAGAATGAGTACCGTTGGATCACTAATGCCCACGGTACGATTTACACGGAAATTGCAGAAACCATCACAGTGGTGTTAAACTCTATAATTGAAATCTGGCCTGAAATGTCCAAGGATATGTGTGCTAATAGCAACACTCTTCTACCAGGAAAAGTGAACTGTAACTGGATGGTAAAGTCAATCTATGATGTTACCGTAAATTTACCCGAAAAAATCAAAGAGTTTTTTGTAGCTGACATTACAAAATGCTATGAGAGCATTCCACTGCGAGGTGATAAAGGTATCTGCATGATATGCGAAAAGATAGCAAATGCGGCCTGGAACCATATGAAAAGTAAAAGTAAACGTAATGAGCTATGGATTAAAAAATCTAGTAATGGAAAGCTTGTTGCAAAGTGGTTTAAATCCGCGCCTCAAGGTAGATGCTGGTCTATGATGAGCCAGCAAAGATTTATTTATGTGAATACATGTTTGTAAAGCTTGGAAATTGTGTATGGCAACAAATTTGTGGCATCCCAATGGGATTTTCATGCAGCCCATGTTGGTGCAATGTATTATCTAGGATGGTTTGAGCTTTGCTTTATCAAGGAATTAGCAAGACAAGGAAGATACGAGGAAATTAAATCGTTCAAACATGTATTTAGATACATGGACGATCTTTTGGCAATAAATTGCCCTAACATCAAGATGTTTCTCAGGAAATGGGATAACAATGTTGAGATGGAGCTACAGATTTATGACATGCAGGTCTTAGGCGTTAAAGAGGAGACCATTTACTCTACTTGTGGCCTGAATGGAAGCTTCGGAAGCAAAGCCAATTTCTTAAACATGACAATCCAAGTATTTGATAATGTGCTAGGGATTTTCTAGACCACTAAACATGACAAGAGTGAATCTTTGCCTTTTAAGGCTATGAAATTCGTACATGCATGCAGTTGCAGACCGTATTTCCAAGCTAGAAATGTTATCATCTCGCAGATCATGCCATTTATGTACATCAATTCTAGTCCAATCAATGCTGCAAAAGACATCAAGGAGCTGATGAACAACTTTATCAATAATGGGTTTGATAAATCTGGAATCCAGAGGAGGATCTTCAAGTACATCAGGAATGGGGAGTTCCCGGGTCTAAAGTATGACACATACACCTTGCTGCAACTAATCAAAGAATATTGAAGGTATGTCTTTCATTTAGCAAAACATTTGCTAGCTTCTCTATGCGTTTTGGGTAAACTAAGAACTATAGGGTTATGGCAGACCCCTACTGTAACAGTAGGGGTGCACCCACCCTATAGTTACAGTTTGTTTGTTAAATAACAAGGGTCTAATATAATTCTACGGAAGGAGGTAGGATTTTTTTTATGTTATGAACTTGAACATGTGTTTGCAAAGGATAAAAGACATAACAATATATTGCATTGGTTTTGCAAACAGTAAGCAAACTCATTGTCTAGGGAAGGACTTGGTTTGCTGAGCATAGTATGATACAAAAACCAAGAAGGATGAGTTAAAAGCAACAGTTAAAAAAAACACAAGTGACATCTTGGGGCAACATGCTGGCTATATACAAATAGGCATGGAAAAGACATATGAGCTTTTGGAAATTGGTTTTCTATTCTAGATATGATAGAAAAACCAAGAATACTGAGTTAAATATAACAAGTTAATACATTATACACAGATATGGTTTATGAGACAAAGATCAATAATATTGTCATGCATAGAGTGTATGCAGGAAATAATATAGGACAGACTAGCACATGCATATCCTATTGCAGTTTTATAGATTGGCCGAGTTACCATGTAAATGCAAGGACCTCGAAAAGGAATATGGCAATGTTATGCTAGTAAGCTTACGTATTATTTTGTGGATCTAATGGTTATTTGATTGTGGATCTAATGGTTATGTCAAGTAAATGGCAAAAAGAATTTCTAAAGGGTAAACCATTGGAAATATGTAACCATCATTATTGAATGAAAATTTAGGGTAGAATCGCTTTGGAAATCCGATGACCTCGGGTTGCTGCTCCTGCCTACAGCCAGCCTTTATGAGCAGGGATTTTCCCGGGTAAGTCTTATCCCCTTTGGGAAATGGAATACAATTTGATTGATGGGTCTGGCAGCCGCAATTCAGAAGATGAAGTAGAACTCCAAACAGAGCAAAATAGTGTGCGCCTTTGGTGGAGGATATTTGTAAGCTGGAAGCTTTGCAAATGGACAGAAGAAATGGAGGACGGGGCTATGAAGCCAAGCGTGGATACAGTGATGGTGGAGCAGGTGGCTACATAGCAAAAAGAGATGGAGGATTTAGTAGAAAGCAGACTGGTTATTATAGGGAAAATATTAGCAATGAGCCTTATGTCCCAGAAACACAGTTTGACGAAGATGTAGAATCTAGTGATGAGGAAATCCAGGTATGATACAAAACATCACAGTCTTTCTTGCTTAAGCAAGCTACACAGATAATAGAGAAGATTTTCTTACCAAGTTTGATAGAGATAAGGTGGCCATGTCTCTTATAATAGCAAGGATTTTAAATATACAGGGTCTTTAAGTAGATGCAAACATATGGAAAAGGTTTCCTGCTATTCTATGTGAATATCTATAGGAAGAATCTTGCATCCTACTGCAGCCTTTATCAGCCTTTATCTGATCAAATATCATGAGGTGTAAGTATCTCTAAAATTAAATCCGTGGCTGTGTGCTATCTTTGAAAACTTATTTGATAAATACAGTTTAGTTGCTTAAACTTTATAGCTTAAATGCTATGAGAACATGTTACAAGGAAGCACTTGTAGCATTCTTAAATAGATTGAAAGGCTTATGCAGGTCTGATTGCAGGTGATTGCAGCCTCAAATATTATAGTTTATGTTTGAGATTTGTCTGTGGATATTTAACTACTGCTGGCCTAAACCTGAATATCTAACAGGACTGTTTGCTCATGTAGGGCTTTGAACTGGTGATGTTTCTTGTTCTAAAATAAAACAATAAATACAGGGGCTAGTGTTTTAAGCCAGTACCCAAGTAAATAGTATTATGTATGCTCGTTTTCTCATAAGTAGTCATAGAGGCTTCATCTATTAGCTTATGTGTAGTAAGGAGCATTTATGGTCTGCTGCCTTGTTAACCAGCCAGAATTGACCAAGTATGTCACTGTATAAACATCCAGGTTGTACAAATAACAAGTGACAGATCTATAAAAGGCTTGGATTTTGGTTTTGATTTTTTCTTCTTTGATCTCTGTTGTCCTAGTAAGCTTCTACTAATCAAGAGCAAAAAGGTACAATGGGTAAAGGCGTTAAGCCAAGAAGCACCCAATGTACCTTTTGGCCCTTGTATCGTTACCGAGATTATCGCTAACGTATGCATGGTTGGCTGCAGGTACGTGGTACTTCTTCTCCCATTGTGCTCGTTTTGCTGTTATGGTATGTTTTAGCTCAAAAGATGGCATGGATCGAACACATAGCGTGGTGAAGCGCACTGCCCACTAAATCTGCTTGAAGTTATCTGGGGCTTCTGGATACAAGCTTTAAAAACCAAAAAAAAATGTATTTTGAATTTATTTGGTTAAAAAACAATAGTTACATGATATTTTCTGTTGGCTGGTAACAATAGGGTGTTATTTAAGTTTCAAACAGTTACAGAATAGAGGCTATTCAAACCAAAACATACAGGTACATATTTTTGCAAATGGCCATACTTTTGAGTATAATCAGTGTTCTTCTAGCGCGAAAGAACAACCAAGTTGATGTTATGTTAATATCCAAGAATATCCTGTTAAAGACATATGATAAATGAAAGCTCTTTTCCTGGAAAGTGATTGTCTAAGTTTTAGCAAGAATTACAGGTCTAGGAGATCTGTGAAAAGAAAAAATATGCACGATGTGAGTGAGAGATACAAATAACCTCTACTTCAGAATTTATGTCTGTTCTAGGACAGAACCTTTTACATAGGTAAAATAATGGCATATATTCCATGATATTGGGATTTTATGGCTGAACATGCAGGTAGGAAAAGTGATCAAATCAAAAGCATGTACTGACCAATAACTTGTCTCTTAAGAAAGAGACTTTTTCCATAAGAAGGCGTTACATGCAAAAAGACAAACAAAAAGAAAGAATAAACAAGGTGCTGCGCACAGAGGGTTGCCCTCTGGTGGCCTGAGAGTGAGTTTTCATGGGTTCTGTTGTGTGGAGCCATGTAAATGCTATGAATGCAGGTCTTTTTAGCCCAAGAAGGTGCTCGTTGTCTATTTGGACTCGAACTTATGACATGACTGAGATAGTGAATGAACCCAAGAGCAATAGTGTTTGTCTTTATTAACTAAAGTTGCTATTCGTCGAGATGGTTGAAATGTATTACTTTATCATGTAGTAACACAAAAACTTACACTACGATTGCACGGTGTTAATCACCCATCATGAATAACACTAGAAAATTTAAACTGTACCTTGTCTATCACTATCACCGCAGCCTCGATTTCCAAAATAAAGTATATCTTGCATCAGTCACCAAAACATGGACTCCTGGCATCGTCTAGCAACTAAATGGGCATAAAGATTGTACATAGTTGTTCTAGGTATAGAAGATTGCCTGGCATCTTATCATGTATATTCTTTGGGAGAAGGGTATATCACGTGTCTTACTAGATATTATCATGTTTGCAAACACTTATGTCCATTGTTAAAAGTCTAGAATAGCCTTTTTGTAATAAGCAAGATAATTGTTCTCTTGTTAAGAGTGTGGCTCGTTCAAGTGCATAAGAAGGTTGAAATCGGTTATAAATAGTACAACAACAGAAGAGACTTAAGTTACTGGCTGCTACACTGGTCACAACAAAGACCAAAGACTATCTTGCATTGCAATCTTCCAAATAGATTATCAATAACATTGATAATGTATTTCATGCGATTTTGGTTATGGAGAAGCCATAAGCACATTTCTTCACATAATCATAATTCATGCCAGAGTATTTAAAAGGAATGGAACTTAGGCATTATAGAAAAGCACAGATACAATAACAAAGAACTTACCTATGGAGGATCTCATTCACTCGTTAATTGTCACAACAAACTCCTCATCACTCAAATAGCTTGAATCGTTCCTTCGGGGACAAGACGAAAGCGGGATCAAAGGCTCATGTCTTTTGGGCGGTAGCGGCAACCTCGCATATAACTTTACCATCTCCACATGTCTCAACCCTAAACTTTAGCATATCAAAAAACGAGGTCAAAACAATGGGATCATTTTCATTCTCTACTCTTGTTCGGGAACTCAAAATCTTTTAAACTTGGTTCCAAATCCGTGCATTCTCATCTTCAAGCCCAAGAAAATGCTGGGGTATTATTTCACTCTTTATCCACTAAATCACATACCCAAAATGTTAAGCGAGGACTAAGCACCGGTTAGCCGATTTCTCGAAAGTGGTCCCCAAAGAAGGGGGCCACCGACAATTTACAACTGATAATTATTGGCATATTCTGGGCATCTACTAACATATACCTAGGATATGCCACAAATCCACACGGACCAAAAAAAAAAGAAAAAAAAATGTTTATTAGACTTTCAGACATTTAATAACAAAAATATTTTCCATTTCATTCATCCCAAACCTTCAAATAAAAATATCTTTCTGTCGTTGACTTGCCTATAAAAAGTGTGCTTTAAAAAAGACCAGCATAAGTTTTTAAAGATCAGCATACTTCAAGTATATGGATTTTATTATCTCCAGAAATATCTATTGCAATTATTCCCAATGTTTGATCTATTTGATAAAAAACAGGTAGGACCTGCCCTCTTTAGTATAAAATATGTACCTGCTGGCCTCCAAAAGTCTGCTTCATTACCTATTCTTAAAGCACATCACTCAGGTGCCGTAGATATTTCAAATATAAATTGAGAGAAATTATTGTATTCTTGGTAAAGGATATCAACTGCAGACATTGTACATCCACTATAGAAAAATTGTTAAAGAATTTCGACATAAATTCTATGCGTATCACCAGCATAATCACACCCTTTTCCAAACCACCACGTTGTAATTTTCTTGCAAACGAGATGCCATATTGTGTATTTCCAACAACTTCATCCTTTTTATCTACATGCCATACTGTTGCAGTTTTGGGTATTTCTGAGGACTTCATCCTTTTCATTTGATAGAAATCTTGTCCAAGTTGCCTTCTGCAGAGATCGTTTGATCACATCTTTCTCAACATCATCATCTTTAGCAATTCTCTCATTTTTCTCACAGTTGGGATGATCATCATCAACCACAATTTCATTCTTCCCACTTTCCTTCTGCAAAGCTTTATGCGCCTGCAAAATATTGTTTGGTGACCCGTCTTCAACGTGTCTCTTCACTTCCATTGATTTCTGCCTGCTATTATAGTGCTCAAAATCGTCCAGCAAAGAAGTCTTATGTGAGTACTGTTTGAAAATATTCAACAATTCAATCCCCTGCTTAAACTTTACTTCTTGAGTAGCTCTACTATTTGTGACAGGATTATTATCATTATTCTCTAGTACGATGTGGCAAAATTGTCTATTGGGGATGTGCTTGACAATATGCCATTTAACACTGAAGCAATCATTCTACTTTTTATCATGCTGCCAGAAACCCATGCTCTTAATAAAATCTACAGGTCCAGTCATTTCTGCCACTCCACAAAACTGCCCGCTACCATTCACAGAGAAAAGGAAAAATAATAGGTAGCGCAATCCTGGTTTACTAGTAACCTTCGCCCGTGCCTCCTGATATGATACATCTAATCTTTTATTTCCTTTTGCTGTGCTAGTCCAAATGCCATATTTTATGCTTTTATGCACATCATCTTCACTATAAGAGTTAATTACGAAAAACCTTGCATCCTCATATGAGGTTGCAAACTCTGGCTTATTGTAATGGTTGTCACTTCCTTTCAATGTGCCATCCTGGAAACCTCTCTGACTACTTTAAATGGACGTGGCCCCCCAACATGTTCATCCAAGACATCAAAGTCCATATTCATGCTTGGTGGGAAAAACAAACCCAGTTATGGCTTGTTATGCTCAAATCCTTAAGTGTAACCATTTACTCTGCTCCCCAACAAATTCGCTTTCTCTCTCCCTGATTTGCTAAATTTTGTTGGTCTCAGTTGCAATTAAAGTTGTTGCACCTGTTTCTGAACATATAATGGGGCATCTGGTCTAGGAGATATAGGCTGGGAAAGAACCTGGGGTGATTTCTTTCCAGGCCTTTTCTCCAGCCAAGCATAACCATTACGCTTTTTATCAGCATCATAACAAACTTCTTCTGAGGTATTGTTGGATTCTGGGCAGCCAAATGGACGAACCCACTAGGGTAATGAACAATTGGAGAATAAGTTCTTGAAGTCATCAGAAGTGGAACAGAACATGCAGGACCAACATCCTCTACATACCCAGGTGCAACCATCATTACAGGTGGAGATAAACACTGCAACATTGGTTGACAGAAGGGTTTCTCTCCCACATAAAGAGGTTCTCCTGTTGCTCTGTTGCTGGAACATGGGGGAAACTGTAGCTTGTTGATAAAAAGGGCAAACATCAGCACCATAGTCACCTGCTACAATTCCAGGCATCATATAAAGCAACCTGGATCACCCAAATACAACTTCATTCCTACTACCCATGTATCTATTGGATGCTCAAAACTCTGCCATGCTGTACTAGAACTATGATCATAAAAAATCAAATTTCCAACCTCCTCTAGAGCTAGAGAGCTTACATTTTTCCCTGAAGTGCCTGCACTCCATATGAATGCAACCCTTTGAAAACAAAATTCTTGAGCTCTTCGAAAATTTTTATTACCTGTGACTGTCTTGAAAATTTTCTCCTTTGCAGCAGTGCTTTGGAAAGAATAACACTGACAAATCCCTTCCCCTGCTCCGTTGCTTCAGTTCCTTTCTGTTGAGCATCTGATGCATTATCACTACCTTTACCCTCGGCATGTGATACATAGTCACTAGCCTTGTTGGATGCATCTGATGCATATTCACTGCCTTTGCCCTTAGCATTGAATGCATATTCACCAGCCTTCTGTGCTGATTCAGCAGCCTTCTCTGCAGCGTCTGATACATATTCACTGCCCTTGTTATTTGCATGAGATGCATATTCTTTTGCCTTCTGCGCTGCATCTGAGGCATATTCACTTCATTTACCCTTTGCATGGGATGTATATTCAGCAGCTTTCCCTGCTATATGAGATGACAGGTCCTTCAATGCTTCTTCCTGCTCTGCTGCTTGACAAAGATACAGATCAACGACTCGTTTTTTTGCATCAACACCCTGTTCTCTGACGTCGCCAACATATTCAGAGGCCTTGCCCTGCATTTTTCGCTCTTGGCCTTGGCATATTGAGAAACCTGCTCTGAATCGAGGGTGGCTACACTGAGGGCAAGACATCCGATCAAAACACCCACCCAAATTCTCGCCATCTGCCCAAGTGGAGACCTCTCCGGTTAGCCGGTTTCGAGAGGGACTGCCCACCAACAGAAGTGACCGAGCATTTACAGCTAGTAATGGGTTTTTAGCAGTCACCAGCATATTCTAGAGATATTCTAGGATATACCTAGGATATGCCAAAAGCCCACATAAACAAGGGTTTGCCCCCCTAGGGACAACCCAAAAACATGAACATACATTTTAGACATGTTTATGTATGCTAACAATGTATGGTTTATTGAACTATATAGGCATAGCTCTTGTGGCCCCTTCTGATAGAACCAAGATTTGATGCCAGGGCTTGCAATTTAAACATGAACTTAGGTGACACATAGATATGTTGTCTAATAGTGACTGATCCAATAAGGGAAATTTATACAAAGCAAATAGTGTATAGGTGAAAATCATCATCTAGATGGAAAATGGCCCCATATTTTGTACGGGCCTGGGGAGTAGCTTAGTGTTAAACTGAAATATATGCAAAGATAGGGATTGCATGTAACTGCATGTGCATGTGGCATTTTGATAACCTACATGACAAGATGAAGATGACAAGGTGAAGATGAACCATTATAGGACCATGTAATGCATGGTAAATAGAACTAGACCATTGAGATTAATGAATAATTCTAAAGTAATGTGACTTTTGGACCATAGTTTGATGCACCATCTGTAATCTGCTCGATTATTGTATGGAATGATAAGGCTGTTGAAGGATTGACTGATGCAGCTTGAACTGCTAGTAGGGTTGTTGCCTAGACTAGTGGTCTCTGGGTTTTTTTTAGATATTTCATTTCATTGGTCTTACCAGTGATGCATCATATCTTTTGGTATTTATATGAGCAAGACTTTTTATTTTTGAAAACTATTAATAGTACTGTTACTATGGTTTCAGGATGATGAGGTTCAAACAGAATATAATATGGAGTTTGTGCCACCTGTTTGGAACAGAGATCTTGATCCAATAGGGTATGGTACCAGCAAGGTCACGACACTTCTCTGTTGTATTAAAAATCCTAAGGTACATATGTTACTTCTGGAAAGGGAAGCTTCAAGAATGCCAGACCAGTTATCTGCCATATCCCATTTGGGGTTCAATGATTGGCTTGCTCTAGTGCCTAAGATAAATAAGATAGGTACGTAATGGGAAGATGCGAATAAAATCATAGAGGAAATATATGATGATTTACCCAACAAGGTCTATAATTGGACCATGGAAGAGGATCAGGCCAAAAAGGAGTTTGTTACAGGTGTATTGGCTTTAGAAAAAGCTAACAAAATTAGAAAATCATGTTTAGGTGATGCTGTTTGTGAGAAGGGGGTACAAATGAGTAGCGCAGTTGCGGATGAAGATCCCTTTGGGGAATCACTATTGTCGGATGAAGACAAAAAGACCATGGGCAGCAAAGCACCTAACAACAAAGAAAGTGATGATAGTGAATTTAATTTCACCTTGCATAACAGCCTCATTTTCCCCATCATACCAGAAAAGGTTAGTAGAGGGACATGCCTTGTTTTGCAATCAAGGCATTTGGCACACTAAGAACTTTGGTGCTTTGGCACCCATCAGCAGAGAGTCTTGGATTATGTTGGGAGACATCACCCCAGACCAGGAGAAAATGACAAGGGTTGCTGCTGAAAAAATGGAAAAGCTTGTACACTTGGATAAGTTCAAGCTCAAAATTGACCATAGGTTCTTCGATAAAAAATGTAACAAGGATGATTGCATATATGTAAGACAGAAAGGTCATATGGCATATTCTACAATAACCAGGGACGCATTCTATCTTAAAAGGGTTTGGAGAAGCATGTGCCCATACCTCAAGTGTGTTTGTGAACCAAGGAAGAAGGGGAACGCGTGCAAAGATAGTATGACATGGCTGGACCAGGGAGTCTGGTACATGTTTAATAACTTGGACACCATATTCCCTGATATGTCTATTGTGGCACAGATGGTGTCCATGAAAAAGTTTCTGAAAACCTCATTAAAAGATGGGATCTTGGCTTATCTATCTTATTTAGAAGTGAGAAAGACTCTCATCGATATGACGTTTATGCAGGCTGCAGATCCTTGGGCAGATCTCAAACTAAAATTCCCCAATTGCAGAATGGCTACTGTTTGCGAAAAAAACATCAAGCCTGTATCTTTTATGTTGAACCTAGAAGTGGGTTCTAGCAACAACTTTAGCAAGAAAGCAAGACCTATCAGAAATAAAACAAGTAATAGCATGACAGGGAGGGGATATGACCCGCCTCGTATCACCATACAGCCTAGTAAAAGTAACTCAAGCATTGCAGACAATTCAGGTATTGAGCAACTCGGCACCCCAAATAAGATGGATGACTCAGTTACCAAACAAATTCAAGACGAAAATCGAAAGATCCCTAATGGGGTAGTGCAACAACTGAACTACAACAAATAGGTATGTCAAAATGTTATTTGCAAATGTTACTTCATGTATATAAGGTAGCAGGATAAGATATTCTGTGATAAAATTGAATGAAGTATATGAAATATTTGTTAAAATTGGTCTGGTCTTTCTTGTCGAAAGTACCAATAGACATGATAACCTAGCATGCCAAGTGGCCATGCTAAGCTAAAATACTTAACAGCAACGCACTCAGTTGAGCGAAACCATGCGAAAAATAGGACTGTTTTCTTACAGGGCAGAACTGTAGAAAGAGTAGGACTACTTTCTTTAGGGGCTTTAATTGTTACAGATTTCTAGGTGCCTCCAAAAGGATTGCCAAGGTAGGATACATATTTCTGAAACAACAGACAAGTGCAAGAAGAAAATAGTCCATTGCTTCTTCTTGTCCAAGATTCTTGATAAAATTTGTATTCCTAAGATTGTGAATAAACATATGAGAAATAATCTAGGGGAAGTTGGGGAGCAGATTATGGAAAATACTATGTTCGCATGGAAATATACAGAAAGTTTGAAGGAGCTTTCTTACAAGCCATATTATATCTTCACACAAGATGTGGAGAATATCTGCCCTTGTGGAAATCCAAATATGAAAAGTTTTATAGATGATAGTATAGGGCATGTCCGTACCACGAATATTGGGATTATAAAAAACAGGACACTTAGGGGTCTTTTCAAGAATGGACTTAACCATATCCCTGATAGGGTTCTCAATTGGAGGGACATGAAGGGAGAATTAAGAAAAACATGTGATGCTATATTTGAACTCCACCAATATCAGTTTCCACATATAAATGAGATGGACATGGAGAAGATAAAATGTGGGATAATAGAAGAAGCTAGCTGCGAAATTGATGCAGCGTGCCAAACTGAAATAACCAAAAAGTTCCCACTTAATGACATGCAGGTCATTAAGAACCTTGAATGGCTTACCAAAAACTTGTTTATCTCGGGTGTTGATAAAGCATCAAACAACCCCTCATTCATCTATCCTAAGGTGAAAATCATCATCTAGATAGAAAATGGCGGCCTGGGGAGTAGCTTAGTGTTAAACTGAAATACATGCAAAGATAGGGATTGCATGTAACTGCATGTGCATGTGGCATTTTGATAACCTACATGACAAGATGAAGATGACAAGGTGAAGATGAACCATTATAGGACCATGTAATGCGCGACTTTTGGACCATAGTTTGATGCACCATCTGTAATATGCTCGATTATTGTATGGAATGATAAGGCTGTTGAAGGATTGACTGATGCAGCTTGAACTGCTAGTAGGGTTGTTGCCTAGACTAGTGGTCTCCGGGGGTTTTTTTTTTTTTTTTAAAGTTAAAAGCAAAATTTTTTGAATTTAGAAATAAAAGTGACGGTTAATTTTTTTTACTCTTCTCTTTCGCTTGAGCGCCCGCCTCGCCCGTTCGCCATAGCCGCCGGAGTAGAAGCTTCAAGCGCTCCGCCTTCGCCTTTGCCCTACGCCGTCGTCACCTACTAGTGCCTCCTCTCTCGCCTTTCTTTCTCCATTCCAATGAATATGGCACGCATCAAAGGTACCCTAAGTCCCAGCAACTTTAGTGTACCCCAAATATTTGCCCAACTTGGAGAGCATCTCGCCACTGACCCGCATCCGGTGCAACGCTTCGTCGACGGCCTCCAAGTCCACTTTTCTTGTTATTCTTAAGTAGAAGTGGCTATGGCAAGGACATGGTCGGCTCCACCACGAGCGGGGGGGACCAGGTGTTTGGGCCCTAGTTCACATTTATTCTCGGTTTTAGGTAGAGGTGGCTAGGGCAAGGACATGGACAACTCTACCATGAGTGGAGGGGACCAGGTGTTCGGGCGCTAGTCCCACATTTCTTGTCATTTTTAGGTAGAGGTGGCTAGGGCAAGGGCATGGTCAGTTCCAACATGAGTGGAGAGTGTATTAGGTCTCTAGCCTAATACAGCGAACCCAGCCTATTCCATCACCTTAAAGCCTACTCTATCTAGATCTAACCAAATGTAGCTTTTGATTCGACAGGCGCGGGGGGAAGGTGGGGAGGGCAAGGGAAAGGGAGAGAGAGAGAGAGACGGGTGCATTGACGCGAGCTTCTTCAAAAAAGGAGGTACGTCACCTAGTCATAGTCATAGTTTTTTTTTTTTTTTTTTGTGTTAATCTATTGATTTATAGCAAAGGCAAAGAGTGATTGCGAAATTGAAGTCGGATGCCAAAAATTGAGAGGCGATTGGTCGAAGGTCCCTAAACCACTTAATCTTTATAAGGAAGATATCAAGGTATTTGTTATTTTGTTGCCATTCGTTAAATTCAAAATAAGACATTTAACTTGTCATGTTGTGTTCTTTGCAATCAGATCGCTTTCGAACGTGCAAAGGATCCCAAGAAAAAATATACAGAACGGACTGTACTTGTGCTCGGGCGACCAGAAAGGGTTTTTACATAGATTTATAAGTGCTATAGACTCTTAATCCACGTTATATAATTGTAATGAGAACTTTCAATGTCATTGTCTAATACTGGTCGTATTGTCATAGAATTGGCTATACGAGTTTTCCCCTGACAGGGAGCACGTAAAGATAGCCAATACCCATAGAGTTGCTCACATGTACACATTTATACAATGAGGGAACCATCCCACATCACGGGAATATCAATGTGTGAGATATATGGTATAAAAATACAATACAAGTCAATGCAATACAATACAATACAATAATACAATATGATATTGTAATTAACTATTAACTTTTTCCAAATTTCTTTTTATTTTTATTTTTTTTATAATTTCGTACATCACGCCGCATGCGACGTTACATATTTTCTATTTTTTTATTTCTTATATATTAAATTTAATTAATATTATTATTTATTTATATACATTTATGCACATGCGACGTCTGATCAACGTCGCATGCGACTTCTACTAGACGTCGCATGTTCACATCTGTGTCACGTGGGTCACATCTGTGGGACGTCTGGGTCACGTCTGTGTCACGTCTGAATCACGTCGAATGCGACGTCTCGCACCACGTCGCACGCGACGTATCTCCAGCGACGTCTAGGTCACGTGGCCAGGCGTCACACAGACGTGACACAGATGTCGCTATACACGTCGCTAATTGACCGATCTGTTGTTGTGTCCTCTAGGACTTGCGGCTTCAATGACGACCCC
This sequence comes from Isoetes taiwanensis, assembly GCA_021234155.1. NCBI lineage: Eukaryota > Viridiplantae > Streptophyta > Lycopodiopsida > Isoetales > Isoetaceae > Isoetes > Isoetes taiwanensis. Next base: position 4,166,460 of record JAJEKV010000085.1, read on the forward strand.
AACTCTGCTCCAATGGTACCAAGACAGTGAGCACTGAAATTCTCAAGTCCCCTTTGACCTCCTACAACCTTTTCTACTCCAGAAGGTGGACCTCATCACCAGCATGCAGGCCCACCCTGATTATATGCGCTTCCTTGAGTTTTATGCTCAAGAGATGCTCCCTCTTTACATCCCTCTCGGAGATCCGACCCAGCTCTACTTAGAAAGAGCTATCGTAAGGGAGATGTTGGGAGGTGATACGCATGCCTACAATGTTCTCAAAGTCAAGCTCAGATGGAGCCGAAATCTGCCGATACTGACACATGAGGGCCAACAATACCTTGAAGTGACCTTTGCGCTGGCCATCCTCATAGATCAATATGTGGAGGATGAGACTTTGCCAGCAGAGAAGGGCAAAGCACCTGAGTTCTCTAACGAGGAAGACAACGAGTACATCCAAGAGGATGACTTCGCTCGGTGGAAACAACTAGCAGAACAGATGCCTCCACACCAAGATCAGGGGGGCACGACTGATTGGTTTGGACGCCCTCCTAGTTATCTATCACCAGGGGCAGGAGTACCTCCTATTGGAGGATATTATTTGGACATAGTTGAGCTCCCTACGGAGGTACAGCAACTACTCCAATTTCAACTGGAAACCATTAAGCTGGCTGACACGCTTCTCCGGCTAAGAGATCTTATGCTTCAGGACTCTCCATCCCAGCCTCTCAAGAAGCTTTCACTGCCATAGGACCTCACATCCCGAATATTAATATGGTTGATATTTCTTCGGAGTCGGATGAAGAAGGGGAGGATCTCTATAACAACCCCAGAGGTCACCATGGACCTTGATAAGGAAGTGGCTACCTCGGTCACACGTGTTAAAGCGTTAGGGAACCACCTCACATGCTTCTTCCTATCCGCTTTATGGTAGGGACAGGTCCTTTTTGTGGCACGAGACCTAGCCCCAGAGGCCGAAGCATCGTGATGGAACCTCCGTGCATTGTCCACACTACAAGAGAATGAGCATTTTTTGTCAGAAAAATCGTTAGATGGTCTTCATAAAACAGGCAACTGTCCAGAGCCTACTGGTTGACGATTTGTCTAACGAATATTATCTGACGATTGGTTATCAGAAAAATGGTCAGAAATTTTGACGGTTTTTCTGACGCTATGTGTCAGGATAATCGTCAAAAAACTCGACGTTTTTTCTGACGCTATGTGTCAGGTTAATCGTCAGAACTTTCTGACGTTTTTTTTGACGCTATGTGTCAGGGTAATCGTCAGGAATTCGACGATTTTTCTGACGCTGTGCGTCAGAGCAATCGTCAGAAACCGCGTCAAAACAATCGTCAGGAATATCGTCGAGAGGGACGTCAAAAGAAGCGTCACAAAAATCGTCAGATAAAGCGTTAGAGTGTTCATCATTACTCGTGTCAGGTTTTTCGTCGGGGTAATGGTCAGAAAGTTCGTCACCATAATCTCCATGAAGCATTTAATTGGTTTTGCTTACGTTGCTGTTGAGATGGGTGCAATTAAGGAAAATTGAATTATATTTGCAATTAGGAAGTGCACCAAATTGGGAGCTTTAAAGCTATAGTGCCACATTCATTGCAATGTACCAAATCTTGATAGAAAGAATAGTCATTATTGATACGATGAAATTATTGGAACAATGTACAGGATGCAGCTGAGATGCTTTTATATATTGTATAAATATGTCGACAAACTGGACTTGGGATGCCAAGAAATCTCTGGCTTGCTCCTTTCGTGATATTCCCAGTCTCTATTGCACATTAAACATGCTAAAAGCTTTTTTTGCATCTTCCTCTGGCATGAATCTCTTGAAATCCTCTACTATAATGTACCTGAAAAGAAGAACTGTGTAAAATCGAAGGAGCTTGAAATGAGCATGGGAAGACCATGAACTTAATTACCTTTTTCCCTTTTCTGCTACATTTATGAAGATCTGCTTACCTGTTGTCTTTGCCTCAAAGTCATTTTTTATTTCATTCTCTTGATCGGGAAAGAGAGACTTTACATATTAATAGGTTGTGAAGAGAAGCCATCAAGGGAGTAACCTGTAAGTAAAGTTTCGCAAAGCTTGAGGGCCTGTCCAAGTTTGGTAGAAGGCACCATGTGGCCATCTCCTCTAACAGATGCAAATGTTAATCCTTCGTAGATCTGAGTCCACCCTCCAACCTGTTAAACATGTAGCAGCAATTAAGCGCCAAGGACTCGAGTCCGATCTTAAGTTTTTTATTTCATTCCTCTTCTTTTCTTTTTTTGCCTCAAAGATAAACCTAAGTTGTTCAGATCTTTGTAGCTCCATGCACACCATGGTTGCACAATTGTTAGATTGAATTGCTTTATCCAAATTGAGTCGCTAGTGTTGCTACAACTCCATCAGCGTCTCCGCTGTAGAATTATCCTCAAGATTGTAATAAACAAAAGTTAACAAACAACTTCCACAGATGCAAAGATTGCACATACCTGTAAATCCATATCCTCAACTTGCTCTTAATGAGCAATTTGTATATTGATAGCATTGAGCGACAATGTCGGTTCTGCGGTAATTTTGGTAAACACTGTCATTGAATAAAAAGAAAAAGGACACCATGTCAAGCTGACAAGACAATAAAGAAAACAGAAATGAGAAATTTCGCTTAAAGACATTCATTTTACTTGCATGAAGACCAAGCCGGATCTGCTAATACATCTCAAAGCAGTTATGATAGGGGTTATAAGCTGCTACCAGATTGAATGCTTTCTACAAAATCACAACGAATTACATCATTGATTTAATAATTCCAGCGAAAATAAAAAAGAAATGAATATGATGAAATGCCTACCCTGGTGCGCAGCGTCGAATCGGAGACTGATTTACAGGATTGAATCTAAATATCATACATGTTGATCTTCTCCATGTCTATATCTGTTTGATTGAGTGCGCGTCTGCAGTCAACCAATGTTGCCTTGCCAATGTTGGTATCTGCCATTAATCTGCAAGGTACTGGTTGTGAGTGAAAAGGCGTATCAGATATCTCTGGAAGTATCTTACAGCCATGCAATATTACTGGGATACTAATCAGTAGTCCTCTCCACAACATAAATACGTGACCACTATTGTCAAAACTCAGGTAAAAACATTAAATGGACTCTAACGGAGGCCAAAACATGTTGTTTTCACCGAACTTGAAATGAATCAGGATTAGAGGTTAGCAAGCAGGTTCAAATCCAACATGAACTAGGATCCCAACAAGACTGATTGAGATACATAATAAAACATTTCTTCTAAAGCTAAATTATAAGCATTGAGTTGTGGAACTGTTAAGGGTCCAACAAAACGTGAATAAATCATTCATTTCATCACTAGTTTGAAGAGCTAAGCCCATATTTAAATGAAGGTATTTTTTTAAGCAAATTATGACAAATACTGTTACGAGATATTTCTGATAAATGTACCTTTCTTAAAAGCAAATCCTTACTAAATGCAAATTCTGCAAAAAATTATGTCGTAGCAGGAAGAGAGACATTATTGCTGGGCTAAGAAACTAGCTGCAGTAAGCTTGAGCATTACAGAAGCTGAGATTAAGGTTATTCTAAACAACTTAAGAAATGTTTTTCTTAATTTTATAGCTTGAAGGGCTGCAACAACTAATTGTTATAGCAGCTGGACTGCATTGTGATGCTATCAAGCTTAACAAAGATGAGCAGTACTTTGCCACTAAACATCTAGATATCTAAGTTTACACCATTCATGAGCAATTGTATTGGATACATAGTTTCAAAATGGAAATGCCAGGACTGGGCTATCTCACTGAAGCTAAAGGGAGAGAATGCAAGGACCATTTTAGCTTCAAACAGTTTAGTTTCCAAACGATGTTCTGCTATTTGAACTTACCTTCAAGGCACGTTGCACAGAAGGGCACAATGATAGCAATATTTTGACATCAGAGACTCCAAATGAAGATGGTACAACATCAACTGCATCAAACCTGGAAATTAAGGAGGAAATGCTTTAATTACCCATGATAATCCAAAAGAAAGTAAACCTACACCTACCAGCTGTCTTCCCTTATGGCTTCATCTGCAGCTGAATCGACCAAGCCAATGAAAGAAGAATGTGCAAAAACTGTCTCCAGTGCAAGGCCATCTTTGTACTTCGCCTGATAACGATGCATATCAGTAAATTAGACTATTCTTATTTTTTTATCAGTACTTTGTTAGCTCTAGGATTCACAAATAATACACACCTCTAGGTAGTATTTTGTGTGTGGAACAACAAGCTTTTTCAAAGTATCATAGCTTATATAGCGATTCTGCATAAAAACCATATGTCATCTCAGTATGCCCCCATGTTTCAAAAACCTCATAATACAAGATAAATAGCTTACCTCTTTCACTCCGGCATTTGGATCGTCAAGATATTCCTTTGCCCCTTGGACACCAACCTTTTCTACAGCACTCAAAAGTACATGTCTGCCACTTACAAGAATAACACATCAATGAAAATAAATGCTTGGTAAGTTTGCATTTATGACATATTTACAGTTCTGAATATACAATTTGATATCTTTAGAACTTTGCAGAATTTACACAATTATTTCAAGCCTCTAATGTACGAAGAAGAATATGTATGCCACTTGGGAAGCTAGGCCGCAGCGCGATCCCTATGGCACCTCAAAGTTTTTAGGTAATGTGAAACCCTAGAATCCAACCATTGATAATATAGGTTGCTACAATGGACAAGTACTTGTTTAAAGTTCTGCTTTCGTGTTAATATTTGGAAGGTGGCCTGCAAATAACAGCTAAGATTAATCATGAAAAGGTAATGAAGATGATCATTGCCTTGTAACAACATACAAGTCAGCCAATGAAAGAAGTGAATGGTCTTGTCTGATTCCCATTTGGACAATGCTTTGCAATTCACCTTCCCATGCGCTTGGCACCTGCAAACGTATTCAAAAAATTAAGCATGTGTCACTATGGAAGCCAATATAGAAATGAGATGGTTCTTCACCTCCTTAAGTAGGAAACTGTCCATGTTAAAATCCAGCTTCGGATTTACAGCAGCAAGCTTCATGGATAAGAACTGCACATAGTAAATTCCAGTAACCTACCAATCATCCAATTCTCAAGTGTTGAGGCATATGGCCCTTCATTTTGCTTCTCTGGTGATATATCCTTCCATTTTATTCTCTTTGAGAGAGAACTACCATGTTCTCTTGCAATTTGACCAAAGCTCAAATAAGAACAGATAATCAATTTCTTACCACTTAATTTTTAAAGGCCCTTCTTAAGAATCTCCAAACTGATCCAGCATCTAGTCCAACCTTTTATAACTGGACTTATACTTCTTAGACACAAAGAGACTTATAACAATAGTGTAATCTACGTAAAAGTTAGCAACAAATTATCCAACATGTATCTTATTTACAGCATATGCTTTTAAATAAAACACTCCACATAATTGCATAAGCGATACACCTGAATACTTAATATTAAAAGCATAAAAAAGTGGTTCATCACAAAAAGCTTGCTTTTAGAGCAATATATAGAGTTGTAGGTTCAGTAAATTCAGAAGTTGAAAATTCTGAAATCTTGACCAGTGTGAAAAAAACAGCTCTAATTCATAATAGAGACTTGGAACTGAAGGATTTACATCAGTCCTGCCTTGCAATGAACACACCCAAATGTCTACCTGCAGCCAAACAAATCAGTTATCATAAACAACTTTTCTTTCACTTTAAGAGCTAGAATTCCAACAAAAACATATAAGTAAATTAAGATGGTTACCTGATTATTTTTTCAGACCTACAAAATCATTTGCCCCTCTGAATGGATCTATATTTGGAAATATTCCTAGCTACAGTGGCTTCCCCAAAATCTGGACTCAAATTTCGTCCGATGCCTCTGCCCTTCTTCCCTTTCTTTTTTGGAATGGATCCATTGCAATTCTTTTCTTTTTTTTTTTATTGAAGGCGTATATGCATATTAATTATAATTTATGGTGTTACAAAAAGGAACTTTTTATAGGGAAGTATAACCCTAAAAAGGAGATAGAGTAGAGTAATAAAAACTTAAAGCACAGATATGGGATAGATGAAGCTGTCAGCTGAGATATGACAGACTGTCTAAAAGTGAGATTTAAGATTTTGATTGGTAGATTTCCTTCCTCTGCCTCTGACCATAACCGTGAGTGTGCAGAATGCGCATAGGCAGGATTCTGCCTTTGCCATATTGAAACGGCCTTTGCTGTCCTTTGCTTCACATAATTGGCCTCTTCTTGCGTCAGGGTTTTGATCACAGCAACAGTTGCATAGGCACGGCTCCTCATGGCTGTAGAGATCTGGCGGGCCGAATACTTTAAGCCATTGCTGATTAACCACCGGATCGATCTTCTTCCATTTGAGTTTACGCACCAGCACAAAAATAATACCTGTAATAACCACAGAGAGATTGTAAGATTCGTAGGAAACCTTATACAAAACTTTAAATAGCAGCATTGATCCATCTGATGTCGTATTCAATCTGCTTAATAACCGCTTCGGGATGAGTGATTTCACAATTGAAGATGAAATTATTTCTGCCCTTCCAAATCCTCCACAAGAGGATGTAAAGTCTCCAGTCATTGGGGTAGTCCGGCATGAAAAAATCCACTGAAGCCATTGAATTCAGGTCATAACCAAGAGTGATGGAGGCAAGCTCGAGAGTCCATTCCGACCAAATGCAAGATCTAAACAAATGCTCCTCATCCTCCTTGTAGCCCAGACATCTGGGGCAGACGTCTGAATCAGCCATTTGAAGTCTGTGTCTTTTATCATTGGTTGCTAAGGTTTTGTGCCAAAGCTGCCACATGAAAGACTTTACCTTGGGGGGATGGGGCTAGACCACAAGAATTTCAGATTTCTTATGCACCTTTCTTCCCCTATCTGCCATTTGGTGTGGATAGAAATCTTTTGATTCCTCATCAAGTACTTGTAGGCAGAATTAACTGTGAATTCCCCTGATCCATTGTGAGTCCAGTTGAGGTTGTCATCAGACCATCTTCATTGCAATTCTTTTCAGTGGCAACATTCTTCTTTTTCTTCAAAGTACCACCCAATTCCTTTTCCTTTGCCAGAAGAGGAGTAGCAGATGCAACTTCCTCAAAGATATTTTTGTTCAACAGGCCCTCCTCCATCATTTCTTGTGCCCAAGGAGGAGTGCCATGATCACCAACAAGCTGCTGATCTTCCACCTCCCTCTCATTTTCTTCCAAATCCATGTCATCTCCAACTACAAGCTGGTGCTCCTCATGAAGATTGACATTTTGCGCCTCATCAAAATTGACATTCTGCATCTCTTCAAGATTCACTTGATCACCATCTCCCAAATCATCTGCTGGAACTTCAGGAGGATCTTCATTCAGCTCTATGTTCTTCACTTTGTCCTGAAACCTTTATGGTTAATATGCTTATGCTAGAACATTTAAACAAAGCGCACAATACTATTGGAGTCATTAAGCAGGCTTGTACATTGATTAAGCAGGCTTGTACATTGATTCGATTCCAATGCTTAAGACCAAGATCCAAGTGCAGACCAAGATGCAAGTGCAGCAAAGTCATAGTTCTGTAGCTTAAACTGCCTTGTTTTTATCTTGGAGGAATGATGTCTACAGGACGCGGAAAGAGCACACTCTTAAAGGTAAATTGAACCTTGTGAAGGTAAGAAGTTTTAATAAGTTATGTAGTTCTGTCATGTTATTCTTAGAAGATTCATACAGGTGCTTGCAGGGAGATTGAGACTCAGCAAGCATGTCAACATGAATGGCGTAGTGCTATATAATAACAAACCCAACGTCGTAACAAAGAGCTCAATAGCTTATATAATTGCCCAACAAAATGTGTAAGGCACAGTAAACAACTTCACCATTTGAACTTTCTAAGCAACCGATTACCCCCTATATATGAGATATAAATTTCTTTCGCTTCACCTATTGGGAGCGCTACCTTGCCATGTTATTGCAGACATTTGCCTACACAGGATTCTGTTATTACTTATGACTTGATTCAGACCCTTTCTACCATGGTTAAGGTCCAACAATCTGCTGCAGTGCTATCCTTGGTTCAAGTCCCACCTGAGGTATAAATGGCATCATTCTCATCCAACTAGAGCGGGCAATGGTATACTCCTATTTCTCGGGGTCAGACTCCTTTTTGTCTACTTTTCAACACGCAATGCAAGAATGAGGTTCAGGAAAAGAATGAGACCACCTACCTTTCTTTGCCTTTTCAGCTGCTTGTTTTTCTTTTCTCCCTTCTTCCCTATGTGATCCACACTTTTAAACTACAAACCGCAAGAGCCATATGTTAGACTGGACATAACTAATAATCTAATTAGAAGGCACTGTACTTACGTTTCCCGGAATTCTACCTTCTGCAATCAAGGATTCCCTATATAACTTGTATGTCTGCTTGTCTTTGATTTTTTTGATAGTGGTTGCAGAAGGATAGGTGCCCCAATCTCGAAACTAAACAAGATATAAAATCAAATATAATTAGTTAAACAAAAACCTTATAAATTTAATTCGAACTCCTGATTTCAGGTCCTGTAGTATTCTTTTAGTTATATTTAAACTTTGATTGGATGTTTACCAGCAAAGAAGGCCTCAGATTCTATACAGTTTTTTTCTTAGTGTGGATTGAGTTACCAATTTAATTAGTTAAAAAAAATGCAGCACTAGCAATCTGCCAACTGCAAACAAATACTTAGAAGGTTTGCATCTAAAAGCTAGGATGGATATTATGATACGTCACCAGCATTTAAGGTATGCATACTATGACATGTCACCAGCATTTAACTAGACCCCTAAGGGTCAATAGGGGGTAACCTGGGTTCACTTAAAAGGGATTCTATTAGCTATGCTAATACAATTAGAGGATAAATAACCTAATTATGCTAATTATGTTATAATTACTTAAATGGAACCAACAGGGGAGTGCCACCTGGCCCAAATCGATTGGCCAAGTGGGACTTGCCAATTTGAGAGGAGAAATTCGGGTCCTACCCCATTTCTGCCCCAAAATCGATTGGGGAAGAGCAGAGGAGGAGCAGCTACCAGTTCTTGCCAACAGACCCGAAGAATGGAAGCTTTCCGTGATAATGGCTCCAGCCAAGAGACTGGTTAGTCCCTAGATAGCTTGTACTTCTGCTAACGCTTCTTTGACGAGATTGAATGGTTAAATTCTCTTTCATATATTATTATGATGATGATGGATACTTGACTGGTGTTTATATTCTTTCTTTCTGCTCCCTCCGTGTATTGGGATTAAGGGAAGGGTAGAGACCTGAAAGTCTCTTAGAATTAGAGATGTTTCTAGCTAGACCCCCTTAATACCCAATAATTGTGGCCTGTGCACAAGAGCCCACCTGGCTGTGGAGGCTATCGTGTGATTCAGCACAAGACAACGAGCACAATGGTGAAACGGGAGTGGAGACTTGCATAGCGCGGCTACAAGACTCCTACAGTGTGCTAGGCTTATAGCCGGTCCTTGCAGTGGGGCTGGATGTGGGTCCGACACCTCCTGGGTCGCGAAAGCGTGCCTATATGGACGTCCTGGGCTCAATGGGCGCGCTTGGCGGTCCATGGATTTTGGGGGGTTCAAGTCGGGTACGGATGCGGGGCACTAAGGAATTCTCTAGCATACCCAGGGACCTATCATGTTCGGAAAGGGGGCACTTCCCTGGCCTGCCTCATCGGACCGGGAGATGTAACCCGGAGTAGTCTCATAGGGTGATTCCATGAGATTGCATCTCTGGAAGGCTACAATCACGCCATAACATGTTTCAGCCTATCTGCAAAGTGTGTACGGAGGGGCGGATGGAGTGGACTACCCTAGCCATTGTCTTATGCCAGCCAACGCCATGTTATACTTCCGTCTGTTAATATCTTGAGGCCTGACCGTCAGTTGATCCCATGGAGTCCGAACCCCTGGGTAGCGCCCTTGTCATGGTGTATCGCTCATGTTATTTATGGTTGTATTGTCTTTTCGTTGATGATGATGGATGGGCCACCCGTCATGGTGGTATATTATTTCAGCATGATTGTTGTATGCTAACATGTATGTATGCTTCCGATGTATAGGATTCCCATAGAGGACGTGGGACGAATGACACCTCCATGTTCCTCGCCCGGTCACTTGGCCATCCCAAGTGATCCGAGTATGACGGAGGGCCCTACCATGGCGATGTAGTCGCCACGGGAGGAGAATTCCCGTATTTGTACGATGGGAGCATCGTATAGATTCTGGGAGCGTCACAACCTTTGAAGGAGGAACTGGCCATTTAAGGGCGAGATGATATCTTTTTTTAAAAGAATGATCGCATCATTCTCTATTGTGGTTGTCACTAGAAAGTATAAATTCTCTAACCACAAAAATCTAGGAGGAATCTTAGCTCTACACACCCGTTCCAGTATTTTTGTGATCTTGAACAAGTTTGGATTTCCCTTGATGACTTTGCCAATAAGGCCTAGTTTCTCAAGATGCCTAATGTGGTCAGCTACCTCAGGGATATGCAGAGAGACCAAGTTATCACGTGATTCTGTAGCAGAAACGCCACGAGACAGGAGATGACCTTGAAGCTAGCTTCAGAAATGACCTTGGAGCCAACTTTAGCAGCATGTGTGTCAGCCATATTCAATAAACTTCCAACCAATCCTCACACTCAAGCCAAGTGGGATGGACAACAAGCACTTGAGCCGGCAAAATATCTGGATCAGCAAAGTATAAGAACCTGATTGTATGTCTAACTAAAGCTGGGTCATCTTGAATAAGCAAGCCTCCCAAGCAATGGAATTGATCAGAGAAAAGAGATATGTTATCTAGTAAAGTTGCCCAGAGCTCTTCAACTGGCCCTTCAATCTAGTCCCACCAGAGATAGATACATCTGGTTAGGATAACAGTCCGAAAAATGATTGTAGATTTGCTAAGAGAAGAGACAATAGAAAGATTAGATAGTTGGGAACTAGAAACAGAAGAAATAGAAACATAGACATCCATTGGAAAAGGCGTCCATGAGAAAGAGATTTCAGGCGTTGTAGAGTTCAAGAGCCACCATTCTCCTAAGCGGATGGCGCAATACGGTAAAAAGCACTACTGGACGATCTTCTCCAATGTAGGCTATTTTAAATCCAGTTAGAGTGGCCTACTAGTCCAAGGACAAGGAAGAACGATCTCCTGAGAAGTATTGTTGAGGAAAGATGTGGCCATCAACTAACATGCATCAGCAATCAGGGATGTGGCCCTCAATCTAGCCACAGTAGACCTCATTCAATGCAAAGATTACAACAAGGTGAGGAGACCTCATATCAAAGAGGAGATGCAACCTGATTAGAGCGTATAATCATCAAAGGCAGTGGAAGACCCATAAAGCAAAGCAAGTGGATGGGAAATAAAACCAAAGGGCTGCGTTCTTATAGGAAATATCGAAATGATTATGGGAGACTATATCCATAGGATCAAAGAGAAAATCTAAGAGAATGAAAGGCAAATCTAGAGCAAGAAAAGAAGGTGCATAGCCATAGGATTAGAGAAAAATGGCTCACAGCAGGACGAAAATGCCCTTTTCCATAAGAACTTACTGTATCAGAGGCAAAGGAAGCAGGAAAGAGAAAGGGCAGATTGGTCAAGGTAGCTCTGCATATTTTGGTTGGGCCAGAGCAGTGGGAACGCTCAATAGGGAGAGCTCTTATCCAGCACTACATGTACGTCTGCAACCATTGTTAAAAAAAGCACATTCCACAAGCCAAACCCTGTTCTGCTCATTTCACCAAACGGCCAGCTAGTCCCCCCTACCAGGGGGATCTCTATCCTTATGCAATGTATCAGCACTGCTGGATTCGTTCACGTCCACTAATGGATTAGCTGCTGATCCTAGAAGCGCAGGAAGGAATTTCAAAGAACCCTAATCCGTCGTTTCTTGTAGCCGTCTTCCGTGGTCGACCCTTTTTTTTTTAAAGACAACTGACTTTATTCATCAATCAAAAAATCATAACAAGATAAATGCAAAGACGAGATTATGACTCCAGCGGGCAAACTGATTTAGCTGAGCACAACCATCTGTCTACGCATAGAAATGAATCATAAATTTTCCAAATCAATATTTTCTTCTCTTGATCAAGAGAAGAACAATGATAACCCATAACAATATTCCTCCGTGTCTAATGAAGAAGACTACCGTCTTCATTGTCCATGCCCTTAAATACAGTCTCCTTCTCTTCCAGATCAACCACAAAAACCAACCACAAGCAAGGTAAAAAGCTCGTCACCTAGGATATATGCAACTCTTGTGTGGCAAAGGGGGTGGAGACCTAGAAACCTATATAGTACTTTGTTTCTATAGCTCGTTTACGACCTATTTTTCGTCTGTGTTTAAGAGCCCATCTGGTTATAGATGTTAAGTGGGTTGGATAAAGGGGATGACTGTTCTCTAGAGGACCCCTTGGACTAGGAACTGAACCAGGGTTAAAAGACTTGTCTCAATCATCAACCACTCCAAGAGGGTTGAGTATGAGTTCGACCCCTTCTAGGGTGCATGCGTCCATCTTTTAAATAGGAGCATCCCTTCTACTACCTTATCAGACCTAGGGGAATTATTATAACCCTAGGAGTGTTCATCCCATATGCCTCGTCTCCAAAAGTTTGTGGTGGCTAACCAACCTATCCTAAGCCTTTCTTCAAAGGATGCATAGGAGGGGTGGATGCAGAGAAACATCCATGACCATTGTGTATGCCCATTGTGTATGCCAGCCAAGCTCTTTGCTATAAACTATGTCTATATATCTCTAGAGGCCCATACAGGTCCATGGAGTTTTGAGCATGGATTAAGACCTCCTTCTTATTTGTATGATGTACGTTGTATGGTATTAGATGTATGATGGAATTGCTACCACCAAGGGCGATGATGTTCATTTAGTAGATATCTACTTATGTACGTTGATTATTCTAGCCATTAGTATATGCTTCTATTGTGTATACATCTACACTTTATACCCTATAAAGGAGTGGTTCGCACCACCTTCATGTCCTTCACCTAGTGATTTGAATCCATCCCAATATGTAAGATAGAGCCACCGAATACAATGGATATACTATATAAGAGTGGGTAAAGTTACATCTTGAATGCATTTATATGACTGGTTGTCACTGGAGCAAATCTTCAAAAAATGTTTGAACATGTTGTCGCTGGAGGAAATCTTGGATAAATGCTTGAAGCATGTTCTGATTGGTTTACTGGGATTGTAGTATTTTGTTGCCCGAGGAACTTTCTTCTTCGAAAAGGACCAAAGAATCAATAAGTGCCGAAGACAACTATCGCATAGAAATACAAGAATCTTCTTCTTTAAGAAGGACTAGAGTATGAATAAGTGGCGAAGACAACGATAAACTTTCCACAGTTTGTGTTGTATTTGGGAAGGGTATTCTTGCCATGGTTGGGACTATGATTTAGATATAGTATTGCATTAAAACTCGTGTATTTCAGGGAGTTTGAGCAGCTTGTTTGGTTTGTTGCTATTGTTTCTATTTTTGTTTGGTTTGTTGCTATTGTTTCTATTCTTGTTTGGTTTATTGCTCTTGTTTTATTTTGATTATTTGGAATGTCATATGTTGCAATGGTGTGAAAACAACAAGTTTCTAACGCAATGATGGGTTGCCCTCTAAGACCAATTGTAGTCATGTATCCTGAGAGGGCTAAGGAAGGGAATGTCCGAAGAGATGATGTATGAAGAAGACGAAGAAAGATAGAGTTAAAACACTCGTGAATAATAAAGAAGCTTATGCGTTTCGTTACAAAGGCTGGCCATGTACATGAAACAAAGTGGTAAAGAATGTTGCATTATTACATAAGAGAAGATGTATTGCATTACTATGTTGTTACAAAGGCTGGCCATGTACATGAAACAAAGTGGCAAAGAATGCTGCATTATTACATAAGAGAAGTGCCATGTTAGAAAACCAATCACATAATTTATGTCCCCATGTCCACCACCTCACATGCAAAAGACAGTCTCTTTGTAATTTCTTGCAAGTATTCCAAGTTATTGGAACCCAAGATAATATCATCAACATAAATTGCGATCACCACAAAGCATTCATAATGTCGCTTTAGGTAAATATTTGAATCTACAGAACTTGGAAGAAAGCCTTCAGAAAGAAGATAAGAATTTATTTTCATATATCAGGCTCTAGATGCTTGCTTTAGGCCATAAAGAGAACCTAAATGTGGACACCATAGATTGAACATCTTCATATAAGCATTTTAGTGATTGGGATCAAACTGAATACTGTAATATGTGAAATTAGCTTTGATCTAAAGCCATGCATAACACCCTGGAATAGGTGTGGGAAAGAACCTGCAGAAAATCTGTGGTGAATACTGGAGCAGTCCACATAAGTAAAGGTGCAAGGAATCTGCCAAAAACTGGAGTTATTTATGCATATTAGATCCTGCAATAGAATTTGAGTAAACGTTGTATCTGTCCATGGAAGAAGAGGTTATTGTAATCACATTTTTATGAATGACTACAGTCACTGCCACATTTTATTCCTGCGAAATGAACACAATCTGAAAGAACCTCACAAATCAAACAACAAGCTTATTTGCTAAATTTATGGCAGACTAGTATCTGTAGTAAAACATCTAACATGTTACATTCCTTAGAAAAATTTAATGCAGCGCTAAGAATATCAGCGATGATGCCTTCACTGCTCCCCTGAAGCGCAAGGTTTCTACTTACCTGCTTCAAATCACTTGCATGCTTGTTTTCTGCTAGTCAGGGCTTGCGGTGATGTTTATTGGTGGCATTGTCAGCCAAAGCTTGAAGCTTTGCTCTTTTTCCACGCACAGTGTAGCCGATTTCGACCTCCTCAACCTGCTCTTTTTTTGAATGGGACTTTTGCTAACGGCCACTTTTTGTCTTCCCACCCTATGCTTTGTTGTAGCAATATTATTATATTCTAAATATCATGGTTTAATTTGCACCAATGGAACTTGCACGTAAGTTTTTGATCAAAACTCTATTACCTAGGCTTTGATCTGCATGAAACGAGGAACATTCGCCAAATCAAGGGTTGCAATTTACAGATCTAAAATAGGCCCATTAAAATAAAGTATGCAAATAGACAGGTAAAACAATGACTACATAGAAAATAAAAAAAACTAGCAGAAATGCAGGCTTGGGGCAAGGGAGGGTAGAATAGAATAGAATAGAATAGATTATGGAAATAAACGCTATTAGATGGAGGTCTTGCTTGTCAAGCAAGTGCCCTCGTAGGTATACAATCTCCAGTTATCTGAAATCCGATATGAAATGAACATGCACATATATCAATTACGGGAACTAGATATGCATGCTATACCACAATGGTTAAGAAGAGGTTTATATGATGTATAGTAAGTTGCAAAGGGTTAGCAATGCCTTGTATACAAGGTAGGTGCAGTTGGTACAACACTTTTCGTTTTCTGGAATAGGACGAACACACTTATAGATCTTGACAGGATATATATGAGAAGGAAGAAGGGATTTTGTTAGAGGATAGGAGGTCAAGAACTTGAAAGTAAAAGACAATTGGTGCAACCATGGGAACATTTACCAAGATGAATAGTTCTTCCAGAACGTATTGATCATCTTCCAATTTGCATGGTCACCCTTGTCCAAAGCTTTAGATGATACTTCTTATGGGAAGTGAGTAAGATCATAAGCATATCAAATAAGCTCCAAGATGTTGTAAGCTAAATTTTAGTACAACATGAAAAGCAGAGTACTCATCATACTTTTCTATAATGTTCATAAATGTTGGTCTATATTAAAGCGTATGGATCTAGGAGCCCAAGGCATTCCTTAAAACATTAGTGGGTGAAACACTCATTACATCTGCTACTAGTGCACATTTGTCAAATAGAAAGGCTACCTTATGCTACTACATCATCCACAACGAGTAAAATCCAATCATTATAGATAGTAATGTTAGTACTAGGTGAGTGTCCGGCTGGAGGTTTTCGGTGGTAAACCCATCCACAAGTGGCGTTAGATGAAAGTGGCGGAATTGCTAGTGGTTGATGCCATGCAACATCTGATACCCAAACATCCAAATCCTCCCATGTGGAAAATGAGGTGGCATCACCCCTTTACCTCAAATAACAAAAGCAGTAACTTACAGCAAATTTCATCAAGTGTTTAAGAAGCATTTCATTTTATGTTCATTTTATTTTTACTTGTGTATCACACTTCATTTTATGCATGCTCCACCAACATTATTGCTTTTGTGTGTGCACTTAATTGGATCTATAAATAATATGACGAATGATAGAATACATTTATCGATTTAGACAGTAAATTAGAGAAGGCTGTAATTTTCAGCCAACAATTTCCCCTTTGAGATGTTAATGGCAGTTTTTTTAGGCCTTTTAAAAAACAATTTAATAAGTTTCAGATGTTGATGGCAATTTAATGTAAGAATAGAAGTTTGAGATGTTAATGGCAATTTTCTCAGGCTAGAGTAAAGATTAAAATATAGCGACAACATTTAGGACTTGTCACCCCAAATGACCAACTATACAATATGTTCTATACAATATGTTTTTGTGACAAAATTTAGGACTATCAATCCAAATGACCAACTATACAATATCGCTGTGGCACAAATGTGGAGATTGTCTCTGGACACTTACAATGGCTCGTTCCTTCAAATTGTCCTTGTGAAAAATTCATGCATTTGGTAGCTCGATTTGGTGTTGACTTAGCACCACCTATGCCTAGTTAAAGTCTGGCCTTTGAAAAGAAAACATGCATTGAGGAAGTTGTCCTGCCGGATATTGTTGTCTTGTCGGATACTCCTGACGTGTAAATTTAAGAAACCCTAGAACATCATACCTCTACAAAGAGGTACCCTTTTATAACCAGAGACACATTTACAAAAGGATCATGTCCCAAATACCATGAAAAACATCATGGAAGGGAGCACAAATATAATATCAAGACATGCGGCCCCAGAGTTGTAGGTTCATAATTTACCAAGAACCTACAAAAAGAAAACTTAGAAATTTATGTTTCTTCAGCGAAGTATCAAAACATATAGAAGGGCAATACAAGCATCAAGCTAGTCATCATCTACTTGGTAACTAGATGTGCAAATGTCTTGTCTCCATCCCGATCAAAAGCTTTCTTACTTCCATGCCACTATTGTTTCAAGACTATGTCATATCAAATTTATTATATTTGTTACTGTAGATGTAGATGTCTCTAGTGTGTATCCTCTTCCCAAATTATGTGAGAACACCAACCCACTCGACCAATCCAAATTTAAGCCCAGCTCGGATATTACACATGGTAATAGCTAGTGAAATTTTGAATCAACATCTGACACTAAAATCTCACCCTTCATATCTTTTGTCCTCGGTGTGCCGTAATACCATTGTGACAGTACTGAATAAGAATAAGCATCTCAGTTTGCCACATGGACTAAATTCCCAGAGTAAATTGATGGAAAAAAGCTATAGTATCCTCATTTTGCTTGCTCTCTCTATAGGCCAACATTTTCCTTGTCATTAACATGTAATTGGAATGTTTTTTTCACCTTTCAGGGAAGGTTAAAGTACATCCTTGGAACCAGCATCATCTCTTGTGTGTTTTTTTCCGCACAACTTTGATACCTGCAAGCAAAATTTCTGATGGAGATAAACCTAATAAATAGAGCATTGACAAAACCCACTGCCCAAGTGTGTAAGATATTCTAGGTGCTAGCATTGGTCGCATGCCTAAGACACTTCCCATGATTACAAGATTGTGTGTTTTTGTCAACATGCAAAACCTGCTAATATGAGATTCAAGTGCAACATCGAAATTTAGATATAAACGCTTCATAGCAAAGTGACATTGGCAACCTCTTTTAATGGAGGTGTTCAGACGGTTGGGCCTACTTCGTGGACCAGCCTTGGGTCTATCCTCGCTTATCACCATAGCAGATATCTCCAGCAATTAGGTGATGTTGCATAAAGACAAGATCTGAAAAAACATAAAAAATTGAGATGGAGCTCACTGTTTGATATCCACGAGTCTACTTTTGTTGTAGAAGTGATCCAGGTTCGTTCTTCAGCAGGCTACGTTTGTGAAGATAGGTAGGGCATCACAATTGGCCTCTTCACCCTTGATGAAATCTCCAATATGATCGTAAGGAATATATGCACAGCTCACTCCATTTGTAATCGTTGGAGTATTCAAAGTGTGCCAGGTAAGTAATATCATGAATGGAGAAAGGCCATGTGTGGATGCTTAACAGGCAACTTTTGGCCTTGCATTGCTTCTGTACTGCATTTTAGGAAGTCATTGAAACAAGAAGGGGAAGTAATCCAGCATATGCTGCTTCTGCTTGCCTCATATGCATGCCATCAACCCACTTATAATTCCAGGAAAATTCAGAAAAATTCTGCAATAAAAAAAAATTGCACTTCAAACAAGGCAAGACAGCCAACTCTTCGATGTGAGCTAGTAGTTATGAAGTCTTGTGTTTAAAGCTTCTTAGGGATATTCAGAGACCGTCATATGTCCAGTAAGACGCTGAAAAATGTAGTATGATGTAAACCAAACAACAACTAACTGCTGCGAAATGTGGTATGTGGCATTAAGTAATAAGCAGATAAATACTTAGGGTTGGACCGCTGATAAAGCAAGCAATTGCAATCCTGGCCGACGCATAGCATTTTACAGTACTTATATTTTGTGCCCATGAAATGCAGTCATTAATGTACTACACTAGGCATTTTAGAAATACTGCCTCCATGGAGTCCAAAACAACAAAAGGCTAAGAATGATGTAAATATACAGATGGCGAGCTAAGCAGAACTAAGATAGAAGGCTGCAGAAAATGAGAGCATTGTAATTTAACAAATACCCCTCCAAACATGTATTTCTTAGCAGAGAAAACTTTATGTTGGTCCAATTCTAAGAAGACCCTTCAAATGCTTGGCTTTGCACCTAAACTAGTGGCCGGAAGTTGAGCTGAATTTACTTTGCAAAAATGGGTGCCCTGCTGTTGCGTTATAAGTGATCTTAAATGTAATCCTGCCTACCAAAAGAAGGTTCTTTCAACTAGAACGCCTCTGTCCAAGCAAGCAGCAAGCAAGCAACAAGCAAGTTCTTTTTGGGTTGGATAAATGGAAATATTTATGAAGTTATGGCCTTGATGACAATCTGCAAATAATGTAGATGAAAAAAGGGCTAGTTTGTACTTTGCGGCCCTCCCCCCCCCCCTGTCCCGGTGAAGGCGACGGCCTGCGCCAGGTGTTTTTTGTCTTCTTCATCGGGGTTGTTGGGGTTGATTGGTGGTTTTGTTGGGGTTGTTGGGCTTGATTGGTTGATTGGCGTGCTTTCCGTGAGAATCAAGAACATTGTTTTTTGTCTTCTTTCGGCTGTTTGTCTTTTTTACCTGTTGCAGGCTGTCGAGTTCACCGGGACCGGGGGCCGCAAAAGTACAAGTCTCCCGAAAAAAGAGGTGAAAAATGAAAGCCCCCCAGAACCACCACGAAGATCCCTTTATCTTTTCAAAATACTGTAAAAGGTTATCTGAATATGCACTATTGATCCCACATGCATTGTGCCATGCCATGTCTTATGGAAATATCCCAATGCATGATGTAAAGTTTCTATGAGGAAAGTTTCATAGAAAGATAGGGAACAAAGCCCCACTTTGTAAATCAAACGCAAAATACTTAAAGCTTAGTTGAGCCCAGAAGAAGGGTACTGCATGCCTGCATGCCGATCATCATAAATGCCATGGCTTCCTTAGCTTTACATGTATCTTCTGATCTGACATCTGAAACAAAAGGGAGGGCAATTTACCAATTAATCAATCTACTTTGTGGAGCCAAAAATATACTGGAGCTCCAGCTTCACGACTTCAGCAGCCCATTGAGTTTGAAAAAAAAACACACAAGGGAAAAAATCGGGGCTTCTGTATCACGTTGAACTAGTCTGCATTTCCACCAACTCTACAAAAAAAACTGTAGGCCTTGCCGTAACCATGCAAAAGGGAAGAAGAAGCCGAGGTTGGATAACGGATATGGCCGAGGTTGGTTGGATATGGCCGTCGCGGGCATCTCCGGAAGACCATGCTAACTGGAATTTTCTTTACTTTCTAATTTTCCTAACCGTAGATGCGAAAATAGACGGATCTAACAGCATAGAATCAATTTGGCCTATGTGGCATGACACATGGCATAGCTAGAAACGCAGGAAAATGGGCAGGTCGGGTTAGGCAACCCTGCTAACAAAACCAAACAAATGATAGGATACATATACTACAATACTTTTATGGCATTTGGCAAAAATAGACGTAATGCATCAAGACAAGCTACCGAATCTCCGAAGAAATGGAAGGGCACCAGCAACCGATTCCAACAAAAAAATGATTGGGGCAAGGATATATTACAAGGGATATGATGATTGTGAAACTAGACCAGAGATTCTGATAATTTGGACAATCATTATATTAAATGTTACCTCCTCTTTTTGCATCCTAACAGCCCCTAGAGGGCAACGACAGCACCTGTTTTAATAATACATTGATCCTTATAATGCATCTATCATAGATTGGCCATGCTCTATTGAAATTGCAAAATGTACAAGTACCAAGTTCACGGCTAACTATAAATATGATTTGTTAGTTATCTCTTTTTTGATATATGTTCACAATAGATGTTGGTGGGGATGCACCAGTAGAAATCAAATGGACCATAGTAAATAAGGGAAAAGATTTTTCCCATCCTCGTGCAGATATAACTTCGAACACTTCATTTGCAGTCAAAACACCCTAAATTTTAAAAAGCAAGTATTAATATCCAATACGTGGAATACACAAAACAATTTAACTTAAACCATTCCTTACTTGGAGTTTTTGACCTTGAAGTAGTTCTAGCTCTAAACTTTCAAATGATCTATAAAAAGATATTTGGTGAGAAGATGCAACTGAGTGAAGCCTTAACATATCCCAAAAGGAAGTTGGTATCACCTTCTTCCGCCATGTTTTGCGAACGCCTCAGCTACTTTTCTATTTCGCCCACCAACTATATTGGTTGTATTTAACATATCAAAGGGAGAAGATGAATAAATTAAAAGTCAATAAAGAACTTACAGCATGTCGCGATTAAATCTGCCACACCACAACTTTCAAAAAATGTCGTTTCACAAACGGATGGAAATAATAATTTAGATAAACGTCGCATCTCCTTTAAACCAATCCTGATGATGGCAGCCTAAAACGTTCTTTGAGAAACGAGTGAAGTTAGCTCTAGAACTTACAGAGAGTTGTCAATTTTCAGCAATTTGTAAAACTGTTTTAGTTTGGCGCATGTATATATAAGTCTACTAATGACCTTTTACAGACAACAATCGTTAATAATAATTTAGATAAATGTGGCACCTCATTTATACCAATCCTGACGATGGCAGCCTAAAACATTCGTGAGAAATGAGTAAAGTTAGCTCTGGAACTTACACAGAGTTGTCATTTTTCAGCAATTTGGAAAACTGTTTTAGTTTGGCATATGTATATATAAGTTTACTGATGACCTTTTACAGACAACAATCATCAACAACAGGATTCGAACCTGTGCAGGTAGAACCAAACAGATTTCGAGTCTGTCTCCCTAACCACTCGGACATGTTCCAAGTGCATAGAAAGATGCACTTGAAGCATGTCCAGAATTAAAAAGTCAACTCAAATAGGTGGAAAGAAGATGGAACATGGTAAGAAACCATATTAGTTTAGCACAGGAATTTGAACAAAAGTCAAAAATAGGACTTTAAATGGAAAATATCAAGACTCTTTAGTCACTAGATAAAATTTCCATGTATATATGGACATTATTGGCCAAAGAAAAGTAATACCACCTGATCTCCTAGGTGGCACTAGCACATTAAGTGGTGGTAGTGTTCTTTGCAAAAGTCACACTGCTGATTTTGCAGGTTAACTACTGCCATAAGATCTTACGACGGCGGCAAGGGGGCAGTTTGATTTGCATCTTACTCACATGAATAAGCATGCTTCTACAAGTGGGTGACTACATTAAACAACTGATACTGTTTTTTAATTTAAAAGATGTCTTATAAATCTCATATAACCAGTACTGCACACTTGCCAGCAGCCTCTAAAAGCGTAAGATGTGAACATCTAGTGCAGAAGCTACTTCATGGACCAAAAATATAGGGATAGATACAATGCCACAAATTGGTATGCAGATTTCCAATGTCATCATCATAGAAGTCTAATGTCAAAGCTACCTTTCTTTTTATGGTGTATGCATATAAAAGTATCAGCATAAAGTGCCACTAAGCAGAAAGTTCAAAGATCTCCATAGAGTGACCCTTTGCCCAATTATGAAACATATCTTAGTTAACAAAATGGAAAAGCAAACTGGGAGTAAAGAAATGCTTGCCTTTGTATTGTTTCCCATGCTCAACCCATCCACTAGTCCTATTGTAGACAAATAGAGATCAAAACAAAATTTAATATGGTTAATGGAAAAGCATAACAAATTTCAGCTTACCAACCTGCAGCAATGGCAACTATATTCTTTAATGTTCCACATAATTCGACTCCTGCAACATCTCTAACCTGAAGCATAGCACAATATCTTTGTGAGACAATGATTAGCAGTACAAACTGAAATAAAGGAAATTATTTCTGTTTAACCTACAGGCGTAACCAAGAAATATGGCCTTTCAAAAAGCTGCACCCATTTCTCTGCAGTAGCATCAGTTCCTCCGTAACCAAGTGTTGCTTCACTAAACTGTTCAGCTGCCACCTTCAAAATCACTCGACCATAAATGTGTCTATCAAACAAATAGCATTATTTCATAAACTTGGTATAAAACATGATGTAAGTCACCTCATGAGCAATATTCGCACCCATAAGCACTGAACAATCAAGTGAAAGATACTTGGAGATCAACATAGATACCATTTCAGGCCCATCCAGTTTAACCTGAAGATCAAAAGCACTTAAATAGTTTGATGATACGCTCGATGTGCATGGACATTATAGTGACATGTGACCCACACAAATATGGATGAAACCTTTCAACTCATTGACCTTTCTTTCTATTGACTTTGGTGTATCATCTTACCAATACTTTCTATATCGTTTTATTGTATTTGGATTAAAATCTTGTGAATAGCCCATCAGTTACCAAAAGATAAATGTTTTTGTCAGTAACCCATATCAAAGCTAAAATATTTCTGTCAGCCTCAGTGGTCCAAAGATGACTTATTGGTGTTTAATTGTGTCGGAAGTGAAGTGAGTTAAGCTTCACATCAGCTATTGCACACGTGTTTCCCTTTGTCTGCATTCCAGCAAAGTTATTTGTTCCTCTCAGCCTCAATCCCATCTAAAAGAGCCAGTTGAAATAATTATGCTTATTTAAGGCTATTCATGTAACTGAGCCTTGCAGAGGGAAAATACCGCCCTTATGTTATTCCAATGGAGGAGAAAAAGATGGCTCCCAAGTGGTGTTAGGGTTCTTCGTCTTAACTTCCTACAAGCCTGTTCTTGTTCATGTTACCAGACAAACTCTACTACTGGACAACAGCAACAAATTGAGAGCAAGGACCTCCATTCCTTTAATCAAGGATATTGCCCTGGCATCACGCCGAACTTTCCCTACAAGCTGCTTGCAAATCTTCTCCACAAATTGGTGAGGTGTGGCAAAAACTAACATGGAAGCTCCTTTCACTGTTACAACCACATACATCAATGTGAAAACTATGTGCCTACCATGAAAGATGCAAGAAACATATACCAGTATTTTCTAGATCAGGATCTGCCACCACGTTTTCTCCCAAATATACTCCTGGCAAATACTTAACATTCTCCTGTTTATGAAATGATTAGAGGTAAAACTAAGTTAAAATCAAGTTGGGATTTACCTTGTTTTTATTGATGGTATCAGAGAGATTTTCCCCATTTTCTAGAACTTCTTCATGAACCCACATGCGTACTTCATCTGAGACAAGAATACAGAGGGAATTAAATAAGTAGAATTCGACTTAAAAAAAATAGAAAATTCAGGAATTGAACAACCATGAAAAACGCTGCTATGGATTGTGTTTGATGCAATAAGTCTGGCTGCAACGCTGCCCCAATTCCCACTTCCTATAACAGCAACTTTATCCATGACCCTCTTAGAACCCTAACGGAGAGCCAAGGCCAAGGAAGATATGAATAAAAACTGAACTGGATCGCCGGATGATGAATCATTTTTTGTCGGGCACGTTCTGGATGCTGGAACCATGGACATAACGTGCACACCACCCTGCTATGTCCTCTAGTAAACCGACGTATTACAGTTCCTTTTTTTTAAGCTTCCTATAGGCTATAGTGTATTTTGCCTATATCGGGCCCCTATAACCAAGCGCCTTATTTACAGAACCCCACCCCGTGTTAAAACTTTTGATATTTTTGGGTTGCCCCTAAGGGGGCAAGCTGTTGAGGTGGGTTTGTGGCATATGCTAGGTATATGCCAATATATACCCAGAATATGCCAATGACTGCTAAAAACCCATCATAGGCTGTAAATGCTAGGTTGCCCCTGTTGCTGGAGAGGAACTGTGGAAACCGGGAAACCGGTGCTCGCTCCAGAGGTTATGGAAGTGATACTGCAGGATGGGGTTGTGGATGCGCTTGTAGATCTTGAAAAGTGGATTTGTGGCTTCTCGGGAGAGCCATTGTGATGATCAAAGGCAGGCTTGTGTGGATCTTGGCAGTTGTCAACCATATGAGCAAGACAAGCCGTCAACCATATGAGCAAGATAAGGCGTCAACAATTAGTTTGAAAGTTTCCGTGGATACTTCTGCTGACAGTCTAAGGCAATGCCCCCCAATGATATCTTAGAAGAAGGGACTAAGAACTCGAAGTTTTATTCAGATGAAAACGGGGGCATGCCAAGGAGTGAATAGTTCAGTGAATATGAGCAGACAGAAAAGGAAAATGCATTCTACAATGCCATTGCATGCGGTCGAGAATGGTCGAGACCTCTGCTTTCTCTGCACACGCCAATTGCTCAAGAATTCAATGCTACAGGTATTTTTTTTCTTGCCTTTTGCATGTGCATCAATTTGAATCTGCTACATACAGGTGTTTTCGCTTGGTTTAATCTTCCACATTCGCTTGGTTTTTTGAACCTAAATTACATTTCTAAAATAGTGGAAGAAGCACATATGCTCTGCAATATAGATGATGGAACTGCTACATGTGTTTTTTTCTGAATTTGCAATGCTTTCTTTCCACATTCCTTCTATTTCATTATACTAGAAGAAGCACATATGCCCTGCAATATAAATATTAGATTTGCCACATGTGTTTGAATCTGAATCTGCAATGTCTTCATCTTAATTTGTTTCTGGATGGTTTTTGTTTCTTTTTCTCTTCTTGTCGTGTCTTGGAGATTTAAGGGAGTGGTAAAGGATATGTGGGTTTAGGATTTTAAATCAAAGAGCCAAAGATCATATCAAGCTGTAGTTACTCTTGAAGGAAATGGGGTTTTCACACTTAACAAGGTATCGCCGCAGAGTTCCCTTTTTCAAGGTAATGATCCTTTAACTTTGCGTAATGTTTGTGTGTCTTCTCCTAGTAATAGTAGCTGCAGTTTCCCCTTGAATTCCACTTCCTTCAAGGCCCTTGACAAGTCAAATAAAGCTCTAGGTTACCAACTTGGAACATTGGCTGCCTGTTAAAGAGCTAATATTACTCATCTTTACCGTAGCAGCTGCAAAGTCCTTGAAAAAGCTATGACACATGAGTTCTGTTGCATCAGGAATCACAGAAACTACAGCCTGCAATAGGTGTTGCAACATCGAGAAGAGTAGTGATGTTTTCATCTCCATTTTGAGGACACAGGGCTTGAAGTTGAATTAAAAGGTTAGGGTCTAGGGCAGGATCATTTTTCCAGTGTTTTGGAAATTGTAGAGCCTAGGAAGAATGACTGCAATGGCAGACTCTGCATGGTGGACTCTGCCAATGTTATGTGATCCAAAAAGAACTACCATATCTTTTGATTATAAACACTTGTTTCAAACTTGGTTATGAGTTGTTGAGAGGGTAGAGTTTGGTGATGCAATATCTGTATTAGCTTGATGGAACTGTGCAGTTAATGCATCTATGCGCTCGAGAAGCACATCATATGATGGCCCTCCTGTTTGCAGGGAATCAATTACATATTCTATTCGCAGATTAGAATGAAAATGAGCAGGTTTATTTAAAATTTAGGACATGTTACCAGAAATACAGAGAGATTTGCGCAAGATACTACTCCTGGACATTGTTGTTCCAACGCAGCCTTGATACCATCTATATATTCATAACCTCCAAGAGAATTCTTATCTGGCACTGCGTTCTTTTCTCCTTGCATGTTGGTGTATCATCTAGAAGCGAGAGAAGCTCTTAGTCTTTGACTTTAAAATCATGAATGAATGGTGGCAGTGAGCATTATGAAATTCTTGAAGAATCCTAGTGAGCAGCATTGACATTGATTAGATGTTGAAAGAATTATGATTGCAAGGCACCAGAGACTATGGAGAACGCTGTAGTTTTAATATTCTCATGCAGTTCTCAATTTCCTATGCAGTAGCAAACACGTCCTTCTCTAGTGGCTGTGCTAGCACCACCGATGATGTAATAACAATTTCACTTGTTACACAAATATTTAGATGCAAATTGTCTCATGCTTTGTATGCAATATATATTGTTTCATGTGTAAAATTCCTTCAAATTATTATGGTTAAAATTGGCTATGGCACAAGGCATCGAGCAAATGGATTGCAAAGGATGCAACGTGCATGAGCTTCGTGTTTCAGAAGAGAACAAGAAGCTCTCTAAAATCGATGGCTAAGACCTGATACTTTCCTTGTATTTACACTGCCTGAACTATTGTTCTGAAGGGCCTGAGGTCGTTTGCACAACATGAAGGCATACTTCCTGTGATAGTTGTGATAGTTTCTAGCGATTCAGGGGCTTACAAACCATGACTCTCTCTGAATGTGTGACATGAGGATGCACTTGGACCAAGTTCATATTACTTCATCAACAAACTGCCAGAAAGAAATTAGCAAATACAAAAAATCGTGGAGTATTCGAATGGGCCGGGCACTTATGGTACATAGATATGAATGACAACAAATATAATTTAGGATTTAAATACCATTGTTTCACATGTATTTGTTTTAAAATGTATCCGTTTCAAAATGTAACTCAATAAATATTTAACATCATGTGTGAAATTAATTTGAACCGAATATTTATCCTAACATATATAAGGCAGTCTCATTTTTTGTTTGAGTTTTTAATATTTCTTTGAGCAGCCCTGGTATTGACACCTGTATATGGAACCTAAAACTAAAAAAAGGACCATGAAAGAAAAACTCCGTCCCCTGTTTCTTGCTATATGCAAGCAATCCGGGCTTTGGATTATGCTTCTTCAAGGGCTTCTTGCTGATCCGCGATTACAAAGCTGGCGATTAGGCATTCGATTGGATTTGATGCTGACCCAATTGCATCAGGTAAGTTCTGTGACCTTTGATCAGGTATGCAAAGCTTCCTAGATATCCAAATGCATGTACAAACATATGGCTGGAAGAAGCATGGCAGAGTCATTCAAAGAAAACTTGAGACTGGTATTTAATGATAAACCTGCAAAGGGTAAATTAAATATGAAAGTATGAGGCACAAAAATTGGTCCGCTGTTACAGATTAAGCTCGAATCCTTCTCTAACCATAGCTGGAGCTCTTGGCCGTCTTGAGATTTAGATTCAAGCATATCTTTGCCCAAAAACGCTGCCCATTATGTTGTTTAGAGATGCCCTCTGTAAAAATGGTCGAATTTTATCAGACCCATCAAATTTTTGCTGTGAAGTTCCAGCTATGGCCGAAATATAATTCACATGTTTCAGAGATGTCTTTTGCAGATGAAGCTGTAACAAATCTCTGCTGGAACTACAGCGGCATTATCATCATGCAAAACTGGGTTTCTGGGAAAGGACTAGGGAAATGGTTCAGCAAGCAGATAGATACAAAACCCACATTTCAAAGCCGGGTAATGCAAAGCGAGTACATTGGAATCGGTAGGGACGCCCGTGGCAAATTGAGAAGTAAAACCAAGAAATGAAAATTTTCAACGGCATTCGAGACACCGGCACGTGAGAAGCGCGTCATGCCAAATGCACCAAAGACCGGTAAAAAGAAGGGGCACACAGAAAAGACCAAAAACCCAGATAGAATAGCGATTAGGCTCAGCTCATGCTCTACATGTCAGTTGGAGAGGCTGCAGGTTGTTAAAAAATATGCTTTTCTTACGACCAATGACCCCAATACAAACGAGAAAATTTAAAGTCGCCCAACTCATGAATCGAATCGAGCGGTTGGTAGTGCCGAATAGCATTACTGAGAATCCCCAAATGCGTAGAGTTTTTATCGCCATGTAATCCACCCAACAAGATTCGTCCCCAAAAACGAGAGAAATTTATCGCCCGTAAGTGGCATTAATCCCAAATGGTAGAATAGAAGAGATTAATCCAAAAAACTACCCAAGTACAAAACTTAATCCGACTAAAATAGAGGCATTTGTCCATCCAAAACCGGAGTCGGCAGAGAATAGCGTAGATTGATCGACTAGTGCCCACAAAAACAGAGGGAATTTGGGGATGCCATAGTAGCAGAGCGCCCACCTAAAATGATAGATTTTGGCTATGGTGCGAGAATAGCAGAGTTGACAGCCAAATCAGCGGATTTGGCCATGACAGACAAGGTTTTAATAGCAAGCTCTTCCAAAAGCTTGCCTTCAAATGCAGAGTGGCCATTACATCGAACAAGACTCGGTTTGCTTGATTGCTACATAAATCTTTTGTTTAGTTTTTGAACAAATGATTGCTCAATTCCAAAGCATGGCTAAATTTATAACCGAAAAAAACTTTCACAATTCGGTTCTTGGCTTGCACGCTTTGATTAGGTGTAGGCATGGATGAAATAGGTAAATTTTTGTATTAAGATTCCGGCTACAATGTTTTATGTAGTTCTAAATTTCCAATGTTTCTCCATTTCTTCGTGATTCAAATCAATGCGATAAGCTCTGTCAAGACCGCAGTTCATCATTTTGATTTCTTGATGAACATAGAATTTGGTGGGATCCATAAAGCTTGGACTTTTTTGCGAAATAAACGACTATCTCCTCCATAGCCGATCTCCCACTTTCAAATTTGAATTTTTCTTGCTTTTGAATCCTCTGTTCTACCAACTTTCGTTCTACCATTTCGATCCGGAACCAATTCTTCGCAGATTTTTGAAGTCAGAAGAGGCCAAACAGAGTCCCCTGTTTTGCCCATCATGGCAAATCGCATCCAAGAGGATGCATTGGTTGTTAGACAAACGCAATGGTAGTGACGATTTTGGGCCAAATTGGTGGGGAAGATGCAAAGAACAATAGAATTAGCTATTCCTCCTAAGCAATCCATGAAGCGGGAACAACCTTTACGTGCTCGAGAACTACAGAGTTTTTCTCGTGCAAGCCGAAGTGGCCAAAGAAGTCATCTACTTCTAAAGACTTAGATTACAGCACATGCATCCTTAAATCTCTAAAATCAGAGATAATTCACATAGACATGGTCTGGGTGAGCATGTAATTAGATTTTGCACATAATGCTATGTATAAGGGAAGCTCTCCCAGAAATATACGAGGATAATCCATGGCCCGGCGCCGCCAGTGTGGTGGCGGCGCAAGTGATTGGTCAAATACATGATGGTCAATGGGAAGTGGCAATTGTGGAGCCATATACTATGGTACACGATATTTAGCACCATTGCCAGAAGACTGCAGCAAACACATATAATCGGATTATATAATGACAGTGCTTACATTCTAGATTTAATTTAAACACATGAAAATGATAATGTATTGCAGCATGATAATAAAAAATGGTAAAGACATCTTATTCCAAGGCGGTGATCTAGGATCAATATTTCTAGTTTCCTTAACATGTAATTTAGGGAACAGAGGTTTTGTATCAATACTAGAAGTCGGGCTTCTTCTGCCGACGCTACCTGCCATTCCAGGCCCTAATCCTTTTTGGCATTATTATTGCTTGGTGTCCACTTTGTTTTCCCTTGATTTCATACTTTCAGAAGGTTGAGCTCTTTGAGACACACATGGTAGATTCACAACCCACTGCCTTAATCCGCTTGGTTACGTCTGTCCCCTTCTACTCATTCATTCAACTCGGATAATAACACTCAAGGTGGTTAGGAGGGATCTCGATTGCCAAATGTTCATTGCGGATTGCATGTAGAATTAACTGTAGGTTAGGAGTATATTAACCTTTATTTAAAATATATTAGTGAATGGAAATGAGCTCTTCATTAAATGCAATCTATATAAAAAGGGTTCCCGTACTCACAACTTAAACAAAATCCTCACCTTAATTGCATTTTTTTTTTGCGTCACAGTATGAACAAGTTATAGTTTCGAACAGACACACATTGACATTAATAGTGGGTGCAACCCCACAGGTTTGGAGCCAAAGAAATGTTCGCGGCGTGCAGGTTATAGTCAGCATCCTTCTATCGTGCGGGCACTGGACACAGGGCAAAAAAAAAAGTCGTGTTCAAATCCGCATGTTCTAGCACGCGATATAGAAAAGTTGGTGAAGAAATGCGTTCCGGTCGATAGGCCGCGCATAAGTTTCTTGTAGTTATATGTGATTTTAGTTTAACTAGAATCATTATATTAGTTGTTAACATGACGAATTTGGTGTGAATGCCCATTTAATGGAAACTGTTATGTTAGAAATGTTAACATAACGGAATGAGTTTAACAAATTTCATTATGTTAGAGATGTTAACATAACTGGTGTGGGTGGAGTTTGATTCCAAGTGTTACCAGAGTGGTGCGAACCAATTCTAAAATTGTACCTTAAATGAAGACAACTATCAAACAGTTAATTTAAAATTTACTTTGATTTAATCTCCTGTTGTGAAATCCGGTGTTTTCTTAAAGTTGTATCATATATCACTATTATATTTGTTCCGGTTCATTTCAGATGCTTCATCAAATTGAGCATACTATATATTTGTGTCAAGTATGCTTCTTCTACTTACTTGTGCCTAAATGTTTATACTTTTAATTTTGTGGCATATTGCAGAATGGAATGACATTTGGTACAACATTTGGTATGAATGAGTTAAAACCATTTACAAACCAACATGATTTGTTTGGATCAAAAGCAAGGTAAGATAGGTGATTCTTGCTAAGTGCATGATTCAAACACTTTTCAAAATGAATTTTGCATCTTAAAACTAGATACCATCATGCTCGTCGAACTTTAACTACTGGTCATTGGTGCTGCTAAAGCTGAGCCAAGTAGTAAAATGAGTGATATAAAGAATAAATTATAATTGGAGCTTCTGCAGTTAATGCAAGATTTGGAGCTTCCCAACTCCGGCACTTCACAACAAGAGAATGGACATTTAGCGACGTGGGCTTGCGGCGTCGCGCGGCGTGGCGCCGCCAAATAACGCGGACCATGCGACGTCAATGCGACGCCATCGCGTCCGACACGCCGCAACCGTCGCATCGCGGCGTGTGATGCACCGCGGACGTGGCGTGGCGGTCTGTCACGCCAGTGCACCACCGCCGCATCGCGTCGCGTCACTTTTGTGCGGCGTGACATCGCGACGTCCTTGCGGGGACGGATCGCCGCTACGACGCCTCTTTGGGCGCCTAGTGTACTTTGTTCTTTTGGAGAACAAGGGTGGTCTTCCAGCCACGAAAAGTTGGTCCCCGGGTAATGTCGATATTCTCGAGTCCATTGGAAGAGCCAAATCATGGTTTTGGAGAGGGAAATTGCTTGTCCATCGCCGGGGCCTTCGTGAAGAGAACTTTTGTGGCGACATGTGAGCTCTGGAAGACTTCGGAGCTATTTCATCGTGCACCAACACCGCATATCCTAGTGAAATGTTTTTCTCATGTCCGCGACCGCCAAGACGCGTTGCACGCTTTGTCAAAATTCCACCTTTTTTCGATCTGCGAAATTTTTTTTAGTTATCGTTCTTTTGCATTCATGCTTCATAAATTCGTAATTAATGCATGGTATGGAATTAAATTCTGATTTTTGTCAGGTTGGCTTCCTATGTCATCCCCAAAGATACAGGCAAATTTTTAGAATTTCCGGATAAAGTTCTGATCAAATAGGTAGCATTGGAACGGTCTAGGCAAAATTGTTGTTGGGCAAGTGCAAGACATTCATAAATTCGTAATTAATGCATAGTAAGGAATTAAATTCTGATTTTTTTTGTCAGCAGGCTTCTTAAGTCATCGCCAACGTACATGCCAGTTTTCAAAATTTCCAGACAAGGTTTAGATCAAAGTGTTTGCATTAGTACGGTCCCCGCGACTGTTGTTGAGCGGTAGAGCCGGCACACTTGCCCAAGTCAAACAAGGCCAGGACCTTGCAAGGCCGCCTCATTAGAGGGGAGAGTCCGAACCCCAAGAGGCGAGCCACAAAAAAGTTTCCCCGAGGCCTTTCTTTCGGCGGCCCCGGGAGGGGTCAGACGCTAAAGACCACACTCCGGGATCTCGGTTCCCCTATCCCGCCGTTGAATCCTTCGTTCAAGGGCCCTGGCTCGATAAGGTCCAAAAAAATCCAATATCCGTCCGGGAGATGGAGTTTGGATCTGTACTCCTCCCGTTGTGGCAGTTAGAAGTAAAGGGCAGCTTTTGCAGTAGCAAGACATTCATAAATTCGTAATTAATGCATAGTATGGAATTAAATTCTGATTTTTTTGTCGGCCAGGCTTCCTAAGTCATCGCCAACATACTGAGCCGTTTTTCAAAATTTCCGGACAAGGTTTAGATCAAAGTGTTTGCATTAGAACGGTCCCGGGCGACTGTTGTTGTTAGGCGTGGCAGCACACACTTGCCCAAGTCAAATAAGGCCAGGACCTTGCAAGGCCACCTCATTAGAGGGGAGAGTCCGGACCCCCAGGAGGCGGAGCCCCCAAAAAGTTTCCCCGAGGCGACCTTTCTGGCGGCTCCCCCGGGCCGTGACGCTAAAGACCACACTCCCGGATCTCGGTTCCCCTATCCGACCGTTGAATCCTTTGTTCAAGGGCCCTGTCTCGATAAGGTCCAAAAAAATCCAACATCCGTCCGTGAGAACTTATCAAACCGCTGAAGCGTCTGCGGTCGCGGTGTAGAAACCAAAGTGTTTTGTCGTTGGACATTGCGAAGGCTCGGAATGGCGATTCGACTTCGCCACATCGTCCGGGAGGCCGAAATTACCCTAGAGACCAAGTTGCATGGTTAGTTTTGCAAAAGAAAGAAACACTTACGCCCTACGTTGCAGTATTCGACATCCACCTCCTAGGCCAATTGACTACGAGTGTGTTGGACATGAGATAGTTTGACGCTACCTCGAGAAGGGGTGGTCTTTTGGCCATGAAACTTGGTCCCCAGGGCAATGTCGACGCGTTCGAGTCCATTGGCGAGCCGAATCACGCGATTCCTGAGAGGGGAAGTTGCTTTCGTCCCGTCGCCCGGGGCCTTCGGGAGAGGACTTTTTGGGGCAAGCTGCTTCCTGATGGTTTTAGGGTCCGTGCTCAAGCGTCAACACCCCCCCCTACGTCAAGACACGGCGCAAAGGTCCTAGTCGAATCGACAAGGATAGAGCCTCCAAACGTAAACCCTATGAGTTGCCGGGTTCTAGCGGGGGTTTTGCGTTTTGGGTGCCGAAGTTTTGGTCCTTTGCACTTGGGACTTGGCCGATAAGATGCGATTGAGAACGCGAAGCAAGGGGAACCCGACGGAATGGAGTTTGGATCTGTACTCCTCCGTTGTGGCGGTTAAAGTAAAGGGCGACTTTTGCGGTAGCAAGACATTCATAAATTCGTAATTAATGCATAGTCGCGAATTAAATTCTGATTTTTTGTCGTGAGCTTCCTAAGTCATCGCCAACATACAGCCCGGTTTTCAAAATTTCCTGACAAGGTTTAGATCAAAGTGTTTGCATTAGAACGGTCCCGGGCAGCTTGTTGTTGGGCAGCCGAGGCAGCACACTTGCCCAAGTCAAATAAGGCCGTGACCTTGCAAGGCCACCTCATTAGAGGGGAGAGTCCGGACCCCGTGAGGCGAGCCCCAAAAAGTTTCCCGAGGCAGCCTTTCCTGGCAGCGCTCCCCCGGAGGGCCGTACGCTAAAGACCACACTCCCGGATCTCGGTTCCCCTATCCGACCGTTGAATCCTTCGTTCAAGGGCCCTGTCTCGATAAGGTCTAAAAAAATCCAACATCCGTCCGTGAGAACTTATCAAACCGCGAAGCATCCTGCGGTCGACCGTGTAGAAACCAAAGTGTTTTGTCGTTCGGACATTGCGGAGGTTCCGGAATGGCGATTCGACTTCGCCACATCGTCCGGAGGCCGAAATTACCCTAGAGACCAAGTTGCACGGTCAGTTTTGCAAAAGAAAGAAACACTTACGCCCTACGTTGCAGTATTCGACAGCCACCTCCTAGGCCAATTGACTACGAGTGTGTTGGACATGAGATAGTTTGACGCTACCTCGAGAAGGGGTGGTCTTTTGGCCATGAAACTTGGTCCCCAGGGCAATGTCGGCGTTCGAGTCCATTGGCGAGCGAATCACGATTCCTGGAGAGGGGAAGTTGCCCGTCCGTCGCCGGGGCCTTCGGAGAGGACTTTTGGGACAAGCTGCTTCCGATGGTTTTAGGGTCCGTGCTCTCAAGTCAACACCCCCCTCTCGTCAAGACCGCGCGCAAAGGTCCTAGTCGAATCTGACAAGGATAGAGCCTCCGAAACGTAAACCCTATGAGTTGCCCGGTTCTAGCAGGGTTTGCGTTTTGGGTGCCGAGTTTTGGTCCTTTGCACTTGGGACTTGGCGATAAGATGCAGTTGAGAACGCCTTGAGCAAGGGGAACCCACGGATGGAGTTTGGATCTGTACTCCTCCGTTGTGGCGGTTAGAAGTAAAGGGCGACTTTTGCGAGTAGAGACATTCATAAATTCGTAATTAATGCATAGTACGGAATTAAATTCTGATTTTTTTGTCGTGGGCTTCCTAAGTCATCGCCAACGTCTGAGGCCAGTTTTCAAAATTTTTCGGACAAGGTTTAGATCAAAGTGTTTGCATTAGAACGGTCCCCAGCAGCCTGTTGTTGGGCAGCCGAGCTGGCACACTTGCCCAAGTCAAACAAGGCCAGGACCTTGCAAGGCCACCTCATTAGAGGGGAGAGTCCGGACCCCAGGAGGCGAGCCCCAAAAAGTTTCCCGAGGCAGCCTTTCCTGGCAGCGCTCCCCCGGGGGCCGTACGCTAAAGACCACACTCCCGGATCTCGGTTCCCCTATCCGACCGTTGAATCCTTCGTTCAAGGGCCCTGTCTCGATAAGGTCCAAAAAACTCCAACATCCGTCCGTGAGAACTTATCAAACCGCGAAGCGTCCTGCGGCCGACCGTGTAGAAACCAAAGTGTTTTGTTGTTCGGACATTGCGGAGGCTCCGGAATGGCGATTCGACTTCGCCACATCGTCCGGGAAGCCGAAATTACCCTAGAGACCAAGTTGCACGGTCAGTTTTGCAAAAGAAAGAAACACTTACGCCCTACGTTGCAGTATTCGACAGCCACCTCCTAGGCCAATTGACTACGAGTGTGTTGGACATGAGATAGTTTGACGCTACCTCGAGAAGGGGTGGTCTTTTGGCCATGAAACTTGGTCCCCAGGGCAATGTCGACGTTCCGAGTCCATTGGCAGAGCCGAATCACGATTCCGGAGAGGGGAAGTTGCCCGTCCGTCGCCAGGGCCTTCGGGAGAGGACTTTTGGGGCAAGCTGCTTCCGGATGGTTTTTAGGGTCCGTGCTCTGGCGTCAACACCCCCCCTCTACGTCAAGACACGGCGCAAGGTCCTAGTCGAATCTGACAAGGATAGAGCCTCCGAAACGTAAACCCTATGAGTTGCCGTTTCTAGCGGAGGGGTTTGCGTTTTGGATGCCGAGTTTTGGTCCTTTGCACTTGGGACTTGGCCGATAAGATGCAGTTGAGAACGCGAAGCAAGGGGCCCGCGGAATGGAGTTTGGATCTGTACTCCTCCCGTTGTGGCGGTTAGAAGTAAAGGGCGCCTTTTTGCGGTAGCAAGACATTCATAAATTCGTAATTAATGCATAGTACGGAATTAAATTCTGATTTTTTGTCGTGAGGCTTCCTAAGTCATCGCCAACATACTGAGCCAGTTTTCAAAATTTCCGGACAAGGTTTAGATCAAAGTGTTTGCATTAGAACGGTCCGGCAGCTTTGTTGTTGGGCAGCCGAGCCGCACACTTGCCCAAGTCAAATAAGGCCAGGACCTTGCAAGGCCACCTCATTAGAGGGAGAGTCCCGGACCCCGGAGGCGAGCCCCAAAAGTTTCCCCGAGGCAGCCTTTCTGGCGGCGCTCCCAGGGCCGCACGCTAAAGACCACACTCCGGGATCTCGGTTCCCCTATCCCCACCGTTGAATCCTTCGTTCAAGGGCCCCTGTCTCCGATAAGGTCCAAAAAAAATCCAACATCCGTCCGTGAGAACTTATCAAACCGCGAAGCGTCCTGCGGTCGACCGTGTAGAAACCAAAGTGTTTTGTCGTTCGGACATTGCGGAGGCTCCGGAATGGCGATTCGACTTCGCCACATCGTCCGGGAGGCCGAAATTACCCTAGAGACCAAGTTGCACGGTCAGTTTTGCAAAAGAAAGAAACACTTACACCCCACGTTGCGGTATTCGGCGGCCTACCTCCTAGGCCAATTGACTACGAGTGTGTTGGACATGAGATAGTTTGACGCTACCTCGAGAAGGGGGTGGTCTTTTGGCCATGAAACTTGGTCCCCGTGGGGCAATGTCGGCGTTCCAGTCCATTGGCGAGCCGAATCACGATTCCGGAGAGGGGAAGTTGCCCGTCCGTCGCCAGGGCCTTCGGGAGAGGACTTTTGGGGCAAGCTGCTTCCGGATGGTTTTTAGGGTCCGTGCTCTGGCGTCAACACCCCCCCTCTACGTCAAGACACGGCGCAAGGTCCTAGTCGAATCTGACAAGGATAGAGCCTCCGAAACGTAAACCCTATGAGTTGCCAGGTTCTAGCAGGGTTTGCGTTTTGGGTGCCGAGTTTTGGTCCTTTGCACTTGGGACTTGGCCGATAAGATGCGATTGAGAACGCGAAGCAAGGGGAACCGGCGGAATGGAGTTTGGATCTGTACTCCTCCCGTTGTGGCGGTTAGAAGTAAAGGGCGGCTTTGCGGTAGCAAGACATTCATAAATACGTAATTAATGCATAGTACGGAATTAAATTCTGATTTTTTGTCGGCAGGCTTCCTAAGTCATCGCCAACGTCATGCAGCCGGTTTTCAAAATTTTCGGACAAGGTTTAGATCAAAGTGTTTGCATTAGAACGGTCCGGGCGGCTTGTTGTTAGGCGGCGAGCCGGCACACTTGCCCAAGTCAAATAAGGCCAGGACCTTGCAAGGCCACCTCATTAGAGGGGAGAGTCCCGGACCCGTGAGGCGAGCCCCAAAAAAGTTTCGAGGCGACCTTTCTGGCGCGCTCCCGGGGGGCCGTGACGCTAAAGACCACACTCCCGGATCTCGGTTCCCCTATCCGGCCGTTGAATCCTTCGTTCAAGGGCCCTGTCTCGATAAGGTCCAAAAAAATCCAACATCCGTCCGTGAGAACTTATCAAACCGCTGGCGTCTGCGGTTGACCGTGTAGAAACCAAAGTGTTTTGTCGTTCGGACATTGCGGAGGCTCGGAATGGCGATTCGACTTAAGCCACATCGTCCGAGGGCGAAATTACCCTAGAGACCAAGTTGCACGGTCGGTTTTGCAAAAGAAAGAAACACTTACGCCCTACGTTGCAGTATTCGACAGCCACCTCCTAGGCCAATTGACTACGAGTGTGTTGGACATGAGATAGTTTGACGCTACCTCGAGAAGGGGTGGTCTTTTGGCCATGAAACTTGGTCCCCAAGGCAATGTCGACGTTCCGAGTCCATTGGCAGAGCCGAATCACGATTCCGGAGAGGGGAAGTTGCTCGTCCGTCGCCCGGGGGCCTTCGGAGAGGACTTTTGGGGCAAGTCGCTTCCGGATGGTTTTAGTTTCCGTGCTCTCGGGCGTCAACACCCCCTCTACGTCAAGACACGGCGCCAAGGTCCTAGTCGAATCGACAAGGATAGAGCCTCCTCAAACGTAAACCCTATGAGTTGCCAGGTTCTAGCAGGGTTTGCGTTTTGGGTGCCGAGTTTTGGTCCTTTGTACTTGGGACTTGGCCGATAAGATGCAGTTGAGAACGCGAAGCAAGGGGAACTGACGGAATGGAGTTTGGATCTGTACTCCTCCCGTTGTGGCGGTTAGAAGTAAAGGGCGGCTTTTTTGCAAAGCAAGACATTCATAAATTCGTAATTAATGCATAGTACGGAATTAAATTCTGATTTTTTGTCGCCAGGCTTCCTAAGTCATCGCCAACATACAGGCCGAGTTTTTCAAAATTTTCGGACAAGGTTTAGATCAAAGTGTTTGCATTAGAACGGTCCGGGCAGCTTTGTTGTTGGGCACCGAGCCGGGCACACTTGCCCAAGTCAAACAAGGCTTCATTAGAGGGAGAGTCCGGACCCGGTGAGGCGAGCCCCAAAAGTTTCGAGGCGACCTTTCTGGCGGCCGCTCCCGGGCCGTGACGCTAAAGACCACACTCCCGGATCTCGGTTCCCCTATCCGACCGTTGAATCCTTCGTTCAAGGGGCCTCGTTCGATAAGGGCCAAAAAAATCCAACATCCGTCCGGGAGAACTTATCAAACCGCCACCCCAGGCTCAAACATGCCACCCCAGGCTCAAACATTCGTAAGTAGTAGCAATAGAAGATTGGTTAAATCCAGAATGTGATTTTGACTGCATATATGGCTCGGGAATGTCCAAATTAGCATAAGGACAAACTTTCATGACCATCAGATGAAAAAAAAGGCACCAAAAAATTAAAAAGTGTTAGACGTCGCTATAACAAAATACGTCGCGGACACGTCGCATGCGACGTTAAACCGTATATACGATTTTGAAATCGTATATACGATTTTGAAATCGTATATACGATTTCAAAATTACGTCGCATGCGACGTCGCGACGTCGCATGCGACGCCGTGTGTTTTTTACAGTCCCGCGGGCCGTCTTTTCCGGGACCATTCCTAGGCTTCCTTCTATCGACTATTTTGGGCGATCTTCGGCGCTACGACCTTGAACGACTTGCAAGCACTCTTTTTAAGGTTAGTAGATCATG
Source organism: Isoetes taiwanensis (assembly GCA_021234155.1). NCBI lineage: Eukaryota > Viridiplantae > Streptophyta > Lycopodiopsida > Isoetales > Isoetaceae > Isoetes > Isoetes taiwanensis. The sequence continues at coordinate 4,205,813 of JAJEKV010000085.1, forward strand.
CTTTTTGGATTGAATGGTTTTTTGGATTGAATGATTTAGTGTAGATTTCAAATTTTTTTTTCTATCTCTTTCCTTCTTTTTCTTCTTCTTGTTTCTGCATTCTTCTTCTTTTTCCTTCTTTCCTCATTTCTTTCTTCGATTCTTCCCTTATTTCACTCTTCCATTCTTCCATTCTTCTATCTTCTTCCATTTCATTCTCTTATTTCTTCCATTCTTCTCTTTCTTCCCCTAATTTCTTTTTTCTCCTCTTTCCCCTTCTCTTCTTTCTCCCACCCTTCTCTTCTTCTTTGATTCATTCATTTTTTTTCTTTCTTGTTTTACTATTTCTTCATCTTTTTTTTTTTTTTTTTTTTTTTGTTTCTTCTTCGATCTTTTTTTCCGTTGTTCTTATTCTTCTAACTCTTTGTTGCTTTCTATTTCGATTTGGACCCTCAGGATCTTGTTACACACGTCCTTCTTTTGGTAAGTTGATCGCGCTTGCATTTTATTTTTATAATTTTAAGCAGGTTAAAAAAAATTGATGGAGTGGCTTGTTTAAGGGCACGGGTCAGCTCCACCTAGAGTGGGGAGGACCATGTACCCGGGTTCGAAGTCCACTTCACTACGATCATATATTTTTCCTAGGTTAAGGAGTGGCTTGTTCAAGGGCACGGCCGGCTCCACCTAGAGTGGAGAGGGCCACGTACCCGGGTTCAAGTCCACAGCCACTTGTTATTTTTAGGTTTAAAATAAAATTGTAGTGGCTTGTTCAAGGGCACGGTAGACTCCACTACGAGTGGAGACGACCAGGTGTTCGGGTCCAAGTCGACTTTTCTTGTAATTCTTAGGTAGAGGTGGCCAAATCTAGCTTATAACTCTAAAGCGTATGTTAGCCAACTCTAGCTTTTAATCCGACTAATCCAGATTTGGAAGGGGCTCATTTCGATGATGGGGGGAGCTGCTTCGAAAAAGAAGGTACATGACCTAGTCGTAGTCTTATTTTTATTCTTTTGTTTTGTGTTAATCTATCGATTTATAGAAAAGGCAAAGAGTGATTGCAAAATTGAAGTCGAATGCCAAAAAATTGGGAGGCGATTGGTCAAAGGTCCCTAAACCACTTAATCTGTCCATAAGGAAGATATCAAGGTATTTGTTATTTGTTGCCATTCGTTCAATTCGAAATAAGACATTTAACTTGTCATGTTGTATTCCTTGCAATCAGATCACTTTCGAACGTGCAAAGGATTCCAAGAAAAAACATCTGCCTCACGGACTGCCAAGGCAACTTCAAGCAAACGAATTCCGTCTCACTTGGGTTCTGGCGGCCGAAATAGATTCGTAAGTGCTATAAACTCTTAGTTCACGTTAACTTTCAATGTCATTGTCTAATATTGGTCGTATTGTTATAGAATTGGCTATACGGGTTTTTCCCTAACAGGGAACACGTAAAGATAGCCACTACTCGCCTCTTGTATATGATATTGTAACTAACTATTAAAATTCTTTCCTTTTTTTTTTTTAAATTTTTTTTAAATTTTTTTTTAAATTTTTTTTTTATTTTTTTTTTCGTCCACCACGTCGCACGCGACGTCTGAGCGACGTCTGAGTCACGTCTGAGTCACGTCTGCGCGACGTCTGAGCGACGCCTGCCGACGTCGCATGCGACGCACGTCGCATGCGACGTGTCTGCAACGACGTCTGTGAGACGTCTGTGCGACGCCGTCAGACGTCGCATAGACGTCGTTCAGACGTCGCTATAGACGTCGCTAAATGACCCTTTTCTTGTTGTGCTTCCCTTATTTTTATTTATCTTCGGGACTGTATTTGGCCTGGCCTTTGTTAGAAAGGTTTCCCAATGTGCTTTATTTATTTTTTTTTACTAGAGGTCTGACTTGGTGTAAGTGTTTGCGCTTTTTGTCGTCGACACCTAGCTGGAAGAAACTGAGGCAGTCTTATAGAAGTGTAAAAAATGTAGAGCCTACCACTTATTCTTGGAAGTCATTCTGGAAGCTAAAGGTTAGGACAGATAGATATATATTACATTAATATCCACGGAGATCCTGTGTGATTTCTTGAGGGATATGACTGTGATTAGGCTATTTACTGAGAACTAACAGTGGTATCAAAGCAAGTAGATATGCTCAGTAAGGTGTTGACGGAATTTAAACTAGTGTAAAGCATAAGATTATTAGATGATAATGTGGCATTGGGGCTGCCAAAGGCTGCAGGCATTTGAGTTATTGATCAGAGAAACAAGGAGGAGTTCAATCTGCAAGAGGTAAATTGCGTAGGCTTGAATTGGCCCTTTCCAGACCTACAATAATATTTTAGGGATCAAGGGTCAAATTCTTGTTGAAAACAAGAATCAAGTATCAAGTATTGTATTGTTTTGAAGTAGCATTTTTGATTGATTGTGAATCATGACTTTGAAGTATGATTTAAGCCACTTCACCCTCGAGTCACGGAGGGCAACCCTCCGTGCGCAGCACCTTGTTTTTTTAGCACACCAGCCCAACCAACCAAGCCTACAGCCTTTCTTGCAATTCTAGCTTATCCACTTAGCAGTTCCATCTAAGCCAAATCTTGAGTGGCATCTGCTTTCACCGTTAGATCTCCATTTTTCTAAATCAGTGGCGAGCGAAATTAGAAATGGCCCAAATTTTTACACGGGGATACCGAACGACGTCCCACTAGCATTCTTCCTTCTAATCCTTGTTTTATGCATCGTTTGGATTTGCACCCTCTCTGCACCCTCAATGTCAACACCTTTCTGACGTAGATACTACAGATGAAAGGTCTAAGATTGAAAAAATTTAGACTGCTTTTGTTTGCTTTCCCGTGGTCCATCTTTCCCACCTGCCCACCTGATCTTCATTCTGACTTCGGCCGTTTCTTCACCATATTCTATGTTCTGCCCTAAGGATTGGGCGCATGTAAAAGTTTGAATTTGCTTTTTGTCAGCAGAACCCTGTTCTGTGTTACGAGCCCAACTAGATTCGGAAGTTTCTGTAGCTGGTTTATTTGTGGCTGCCCCAAACCGGTCTGCACCATTTTTCTGGAGCCACAGGCTTGTGGCTGCCTATATTTGGTGTTTCCTTTTTTTTTTAATTGAAAGTTGGTATTATATTTATATTTTTGTGAGTACAAAATTGACTTATTGCTGGGTAGTGGAATAGTAGAAGACAAATCTTCTATAAAGGTTTTTTTTTTTTTTTTTTTTTTTTAAATCTTGAAAAGGTAGAAATGAAGGAAAAGCCATGCTAAAAAGTAGTTATTATCTCAAAGATAGCAGATGCAATCGCAGTCTCTCTTGGGGTTGAATCCATAAAATCTGAGCTTTTCTCTGCCGCGAGTACTCTTTTACAACCAGGTATGAGGAGATAATCCTTGGCTTTAGCAACAGGTTCTGTATTTCTCCGCAATGGCAACATCTTGCATCATATTCTTTCTGGACTTTGAAGAAATAGAGTATGCTTCAGTATAAGTAGAGTATTAAGTCATTTTTGAAACTATCTCTTGTATTGAGCCGTTATTGCAAGTGTTGGTGGGCAACCATCTCTTATCCACTCCTGTGGATAAATCCAAGTATGTCAACCATCCCCTTTTATGGAATTCCTTCTGAGCATTCAGATTTTGCAGCAGAAGGTCTGTAACATTTGAGCATTTTTAAGTTTGAGCATTTTTGAAGGTTTATAACATGAACTACGGTAGAATGATGCATATTCATATAGTTATCCATGGCTATTAAAGGATCTAAAGCATCCAGTATGGAGAATATAGAAGCACTTGAATGAAGCATAAGGCCGCAGGATCTTATCGGCTAGTAGCATATAAAGAGTGCTTGTTGTTACATCTTTTTGTTACTATGCAAGAAGAATGTGCTCAAAGATGTGAAAACATTCCTTATTTGGACAACATTTCTGGGGGACTTAGGGTTGTTGAGTACATATCTACATAAGGTTGTTGAGGAGGGGGGAGGAGAGAGAGCAGAGGGAGCAGAGGCGGGGGTTATGACGGGATGATGGGAGGTTGGACACGAGGGGTGGGAATGGCGCGTGGAGGGCTAGGAATGAAAGATGAAGACACAAAAGCAAATCTAAAGGGGGCTGGACGAAGAGGAAGGACCACATTGGACAAGTTGCTCAAATGTGTGGCAGCAGTAGACAGTACTGGAGGGGACATTGCTGGGGAGGAATGAACGCAACTCGTTCCTAGAAGTGCCTGATGGCGACTCATTTGTCGCGATGCGGTTGTCGTTCCCCGAGTGATTATGGACGGACCCCTTGAAGGAAAAACACCTTAGAATTAAGAACACAGGACAAACAAATGTAGGTCACAAGCTACCCCATGACATGTTGTTATAAAGAATAACATCAAAATTCTATAAAATCTTGTGAAAGATCAAAAAAGGCACACGACCATAAGTACAAAGGGGGTGATTCTCGATGCGAATACTAGGGTGCCATAGCATCCGTCCTTCAATGGAGTACATGAGGGATCGGAAAAAACCGCCAAGGAAGGATGGGGTGCAATGCAGAAAAAGGGAAAATGGGGCAACTTCGACCTCCAAGTCTTAATATTAGGAGATCAAGATAATGCAGATAGATAGATATATTCTGATAATAGGAAAAGTGGTGGGATAAGCTCCACATCTAGCTTCATATATATCTAGAGACACGATCCTACATGAATAGACACGACTGCTTATGTAGATTGCCATGTCACAGCATTAGTGGCAGATGATGTGGCTATGGATGATGAGGTGGAGGTTGACCGTATATTACATGTATCAACACCCTCTCTCAAACTACAGCTCCATCATCCAAAATTGTCATGTCCGGGCTCATAAATGAGCCATCGTTGGGTCCTTCAACATCTTCTAATCTTCTTCTGAATATTGTTGTTCTTGAATCTTGTATGAGGAATTTTTCTCTTCATGTGTGCTGGGAATATTTCCAATAATACTTACAGCTTCATTTATGAATAAACTTTTATTGCTGCGTTCTAGAATTAGTTGAACCATTTCATGATCATCAGCAAAGTCATAACAAAGATCCCATAAATCTGATTTCTCTCGCTTGCGTGCCAAGGGAGTGAGGTCTTCTTCCATGTTCATATTTAGATTGCTTACATCATCTAATCTTCCCTTGAGCATCTAAATCTTATGCCATTGTCATTAGAAATCAAATGAGTACCTTTAGAATAAGCGTCTTCATTTTGGTCTTGATCTACAATCTGAGTCTTGGGCTCTCCCTTAATTTTAGCCTCTCCAACTGCATCATTTGCATCAGGGATGGGATAGGGATTATGAAATGTATAGTTCTTCATCAAATGTATCTCTTCTTGGTCTACATAGCCAGTCTTGAGCCCTCCCTGACTCTGATCATTCCTAACTGCATTTTCTGTATTTGCATCTATGTCTTCAAATAATTTGTCGGCTTCATACCAATAGTATTAATGCAGCAGCATGGGCTTCAAATTGCTTCATCAAAGACATCTGCATGGTTGATTTGAAGTATCTGTCATTGCTTTGTTCTTGATTTTCTGATATCACTGTGAAGAACATAGTCTTCTCTGTGGCAAATTCGTCTGCAACGATAACATCTGCTGCTACAACTTGGGCAACAAGATCCTTCTCGCCATTTCCAACAACCTTTTCTCCATCTCTGGCTTCTATAAACGGCATCCCTGTGGCTATCTCCTTTTGCACTGGGTTTTTACTGCGGCATCTAAAATCCCAAAGTTCTTTCCTGTAACATTGCTTAACATCCGTGGGTCCATGGACACAATCAGCAACTCCAACTGCCGCCTTTTCTTCATAAGATATTTGTATCTGGCCATCGCTTTGGGCTTCAAGGACCTCTGCAGCGCAGGTTGCAGGAGGCTCTTCGTTTTCAAATCTTGGGTTCCCTTCATGAAAAAATCCTTGTTCTACAGGACCTTCTAGTTCAGACTTTTCCTGTATAGACGGACAATCAACAGATCTGACACAACTTCCTGATGGGATTTGCTCGTGAACATGTATAGATTCTTCGAGTTCTTTTATTCTGACCAAAACTATTGGAAGGTTTGGACTCTGCATACATGTTATCAGGGACTCTCACAAGGGAATTGAGCAATAATGGTTGTCTTAAACTGCTCACGCCAAAACCCTCTAATTGCTCAGCATCTGATTTGTGTAAAGCGGATTGCTCGGGAATTGCATGCTGTGACGTCCCCTACTCATATACGGTGCCCGCACCGTGTACAAACAGGAGTTCATCCCCCATACCAGCTCCATACTGATATAGGGCCCTCCACGTATCACTGCAACCTTGAAGAGTTCCAGTGGGAAGAATGAAGGGGTCGTTTTCCCTGTCTCCCTCAGGGCCTACCTAGCTGCGGAAGCGTAAACATACATGTCAGTAGTACATACATCAACATCATATGACCATCACGAAGGATGGTCCTCCACATATCTGCATAGACAAAGATCAGCACATCACATAGGGAATCCTACCCAAGGCTCAGACACAGGGATGGACTGACAAGCTTGGGTCTCCAGAGGTCATTGCGCATGAAATTCATGGCAATGGATTTGGCTGGCATAAGAACATGGCTTAGGGTAGTCCACTCCATCCGCCCCTCCTGTGCACACTTTGCAGAGTAGGCTGAAAAGTGTCGGGACCTGACTATAGCCCGCCGGGTGCATAGCCAAAGGGGCTATTCCTGGGTTGCATCTCCCCAGTCCCGATGGGGCAGGTAGGGATCACTCCCTCCAGAGATCTACATGCTGACTCAAGGTGACTAGAGGGCCACTGCCCTTATTCGACTGAACCCACTGGAAAGTCATGAACACCACTTCACGGGTGTCGAGCCCATGCCTTGCCCGCACTCAGTGGCAAGCCATTGGACCTAGTCACAATGATCCCTGATAGACCTTACACACCAGAGGGATCGTTCAAGAGTCAGAACACGAACCTCCTTCTCAGCCAGTCTGGCCCCTTCACCCACAACCAGGTGTGGTTCTTGTACACAGGCCGAATTTACAGTGTGCTAAAGAGGCTAGCTAGGAGCATCAACTACTAGGCTTTAGGGTCTCTACCCCCCTTCCCAATACAATGAGTCCACAGAGATACATCATCATACATATCACAGAAGAACTAAAGAAGAAGATCTAATCTATATCATAGAGTTAGGTTCTTTAGTTAGAGCTTGGTATCTAGAGATCTAGATGGCTGCTATGGGCAATTTAATAGGCTAAACCTACTGATACAATGACTGGAAGACGGTTTAGGCTATTAAATTGACTAAATACCTGGTCCTCAGCTTGCTCCTCTTGATCCGAACTCGACCATCCTGCTCTGCTGCTAGAAGATGAAGCTAGATTGGGAAACTAACGAGCTGATTCGCTCAGACAGAGTCTGGGAGGCAGTTTTGACCCTTTGAGTGAGCAAAACAGAGCTCTAAAACCCTATGGACGAAAATGGCAAGTTAGGGTTTCTCCTACCTAAATAGACAAGGGGTTAGGGCTAGGGTTTCCAATTATCCCTTTAGGCATGTGGGATAATTGGGAATGGCCCACTTGCCTTTAATGGCTAGGTGGCATAAATGTCCACATGGGAAAGGTGTGCACCTTAATAATTGTGCACATTGGTAAATGTGCACATTAATAAGTGCACATACCTTGCAAGTTGCCCCCTAAGGGCTACTGCCTGGCTACACGTTGGCGTACACGTCAGTCGGAGTGGCGTGTACGCGTGACGAGGCAGTACAGTGTACGTCCTGGGACCGTATACTGTGCTGGAACGTCACATTCTCCCCACCTTGAAATGATGCTGTCCGCAGCATCGTGGGTCTCCCCACCTTGGAATCTTCCTAACCTGCAATCAACTTGATGCATCCAATATATTTCTATTATACTTACATAATTACTAGGATTACCTTAAGGTAATATTTCTAAACACTATTACATCATTACATTATCAAATAACTTAACAATTTATAACTTCTATTAAAACGAGGTACTTATTAGTCTCCGTTATCACAACACTTAGTTTATCACAATTTAACACTTTCATATACAATTATTATTTAAGGTACTCTTCATTCCTTGCAACACATTCCAACAAAATTTGTGTTGCAAGTCTTCGCACCTTAAAATCCTGCATTAATTTTTCAATATCTATAATTACATACTTACTATCTTAATTATTAGAATTATTCTAAGGTAATGTTTAAGACATTACTGTACTATTTCATTATCCAGTTAACTTATCACTTCCTAACTTAATCCACGCAAGGTAATTATTAACCTTACTTAATACAACATTTAAGTTTATCAAAGTTTATCAATTTCATACAAAATTTACACTTCTAAGGTACTCTTCATCCCTTGCAACACATTATAACAAAATTTGTGTTGCAAGTCTTCGTAGCTCGACCTCCTTGCCCTCCGGAGCGCTCTATTGGCCTGCCGGTCGATACTACGTTAGTACCATTTTAATTATTAATAAAATTTTGGTTATATGGTGACCACCCCACCTATCTACATGAATGCATGGCTAATCTCCCGGCGTAGGAAGAGGATGATTCCAATTCACTTAACTGTTACTAGCTTAGCACAAACTACAAAAATGAGAAAACATTTTCCCACTTTTCGAGGTTTGAGGATCCTATCAAGTTAGTACTACTGGGAGCATGGTCAGTGCTTTGCTCTTGGGGCAAAAGTATGCTAGTGGGTATCAAAAAAACGCGGCCCCAGCACTTAGATCAGCACCCTGGATGTACTATTCTATCATAGTATTCCACTTGTTATTAATTGGAGTTGTTACATATTTCTATTGATTACCTAATTACCGTGTGCTAGTACCAGTAACACCTTAAACAAGCTGCCATATGGGGTGCTATATGAGTGCTGTCAGCATGTGTCCGGACGCCTGCTTTTGATACCCACCAGCATACTTTTGCCCCTTGGTCTCCAAGAACATTGCTCTGATACCACTGTGACGTCCCCTACTCATATACGGTGCTCACACCGTGTACAAACAGGAGTTCATCCGCCATACCAGCTCCATACTGATACAGGGCCCTCCACGTATCACTGCAACCTTGAAAGAGTTCCAGTGGGAAGAATGAAGGGGTCATTTTCCCTGTCTCCCTCAGGGCCTCCCTAGCTGCGGAAGCGTAAACATACATGTCAGTAGTACATACATCAACATCATATGACCATCACGAAGGATGGTCCTCCACATATCTGCATAGACAAAGATCAGCACATCACATAGGGAATCCTACCCAAGGCTCAGACACAGGGATGGACTGACAAGCTTGGGTCTCCAAAGGTCATTGCAGACAGAATTCATGGCAATGGATTTGGCTGGCATAAGAACATGGCTTAGGGTAGTCCACTCCATCCGCCCCTCCTGTGCACACTTTGCAGAGTAGGCTGAAAAGTGTCGGGACCTGACTGTAGCCCGCCGGGTGCATAGCCAAAGGGGCTATTCCTGGGTTGCATCTCCCCAGTCCCGATGGGGCAGGTAGGGATCACTCCCTCCAGAGATCTACATGCTGACTCAAGGTGACTAGAGGGCCACTGCCCTTATTCGACTGAACCCACTGGAAAGTCATGAACACCACTTCACGGGTGTCGAGCCCATGCCTTGCCCCCACTCAGTTGCAAGCCATTGGACCTAGTCACAATGATCCCCGGTAGACCTTACACACCAGAGGGATCGTTCAAGAGTCAGAACACGAACCTCCTTCTCAGCCAGTCTGGCCCCTTCACCCACAACCAGGTGTGCATTAGAGGTAATTTGAGATCTCATTTTGTCCCATTAAGGGATGCTTAAAAAGCCACATCAGCTTTTTAAACTGTCCAATAAGAGAAGAGCTCCAGTGTATTTTATTCCAGTATTATGTGGCAAAGAAAAGAATTAATGCAGTTCTAACTAACTTTTGCAGTGTCATTTTTCTACTATAACTTTTGATCAAAAACTCCGATTCGAACACTATTCATGGCAATGGATTCGTCTCCTCAAGATCTTTCTAATGACAACCCATTGTTATATCTTTTGGGATGTAAATATATAAGAAAAGAGCAAAAAACCATATTTTTTAAGGTTAACACATATGGCTTGTATTGAAATACATCATAACCATATATCACTTGAAAGATCTTTTCATTCTGCATCTAATGCAACAAACGCCGCAGCATTTTCATGAGTAGATCAAAAGTTATAGGGAAAAAACGACAGCAATGAAGTTGTTAATGCTGCATTAATTGCAGTTTGATGTAGAGTACTCATTCTATTGGAGGATTCTTATGGGGACAAAAGGAGATCTCAAATTACCTCTAATGGTTCTTGTACACAGGCCGAATTTACAGTGTGCTAAAGAGGCAAAGATACATCATCATACATATCACAGAAGAACTAAAGAAGAAGATCTAATCTATATCATAGAGTTAGGTTCTTTAGTTAGAGCTTGGTATCTAGAGATCTAGATGGCTGCTATGGGCAATTTAATAGGCTAAACCTACTGATACAATGACTGGAAGACAGTTTAGGCTATTAAATTGACTAAATACCTGGTCCTCAGCTTGCTCCTCTTGATCCGAACTCGACCATCCTGCTCTGCTGCTAGAAGATGAAGCTAGATTGGGAAACTAACGAGCTGATTCGCTCAGACAGAGTCTGGGAGGCGGTTTTGACCCTTTGAGTGAGCAAAACAGAGCTCTAAAACCCTATGGACGAAAATGGCAAGTTAGGGTTTCTCCTACCTAAATAGACAAGGGGTTAGGGCTAGGGTTTCCAATTATCCCTTTAGGCATGTGGGATAATTGGGAATGGCCCACTTGCCTTTAATGGCTAGGTGGCATAAATGTCCACATGGGAAAGGTGTGCACCTTAATAATTGTGCACATTGGTAAATGTGCACATTAATAAGTGCACATACCTTGCAAGTTGCCCCCTAAGGGCTACTGCCTGGCTACACGTTGGCGTACACGTCAGTCGGAGTGGCGTGTACGCGTGACGAGGCAGTACAGTGTACGTCCTGGGATCATATACTGTGCTGGAACGTCACACATGCTCCACTCAATCCTGATGTCTTGGAGTGCTAGCCTCATTGATGCGTTCAGAATCCACCAAATTACTAGCTTCTTTACCAGCTCTCTGCTTCTCCTGCGCAAGTAAAAATCCTTCTAGTTCTAGAACATAATCTGAATCAAAGGATTGTGGGTTATTTGCACACTTAACAAAATCAGTCTAGGCTTCAATTCCGACCCTATCATAGGCAGATTTGCCTCTTAATTCATCTGCCATCACAACCCCTACTTCTTCAACGAATTCCTTGAAAGTTTCTAATTGAGGGCTCTGTTTAGCCCCATCTGTAAGCAGCAATGAATCGGCCTCGATTTGGTCTCCTAGGGTATTCTCCAATGAATTCGTTTCTTGAATAGGCTGGTACATAACAGCATCAAATTCTTCAATGGCCATGTGATTTGCTATTAACTTGGCCTCATAATCTCTGGTATTTCTTTCATAGTTCAAATTCTTTGGCCTTAATCCGGGCTTTAGGGAAGCACATATAATTAAGACTCCTGACTCAGCATTCCTTTATTCTTCTTTGCAAATTTGGGCTTCTGCTATTGAATCGTCTGCTCCTACTCCATCTTTTTCCAGAATGCATGCGGAAAGAGAAAAATATGCAGTTATGTAGCTTTTGGTTTTATATTTCAATACCTTCCATCGCTTCTTGAATCGTGTAAACTTTTTCTTCTTTGTTGACAGAGGAGGCTCTCCAACTTCCTCTCTCATTTTTACTTCTCCCAGGATCTTCTTAAACGCACGCAGGCTCTGATACCATCTTAATATTAGGAGATCAAGATAATGCAGATAGAAAGATATATTTTGATAATAGGACATGAGTAGACATGACTGCTTATATAGATTGCCATGTTATAGCCTTAGTGGCAGATGACATGGCTATAGATGATGAGGTGGAGGTTGACCGTATATTACATATATCAACACCGTTTGGTTGTAAGAAATTGTGGCATGCGGGGAGGTCGACATGGAAATAATTGAATATAATCAACAAGGCAGATCTCGAAGAACCATAAAGGAATAGAAAATTCAAACAAAGGGTTTGGCTTAAAGCAAGAAAAACAAGAAAAAAATGCACCAAGTGACTATAATCCTAAAAACATGGCACAACCAAAATAATCAACCTACGAGTCAAGACCTAAGCAAGCATCCTAAACAACATATGGGTAAAAGCATGCTACGGTGTACCACTTTTGGAACCCTCAAAAGTACCTACACTGGGTACTTTTAAAACTGGTACTTTCTGTTTTTTCTTTCCATTAAAATCAATCGAAAATTTTTGAATTGAGGGTCAATAGCATGTCAATCTATAGTACTAGAGGATAACAATACTACTAATGACTAAAATAAATGAATTAACTCTCAAACTTATTTTTTATTGCGGCATTTTTGCAAGTTCCCAGTACCCAGTGCTGGGTACTTTTCTGGGTAGTTTTGTACTACCTAAATAGGTACTTTAGATGGTACACCCTAGCATGCTTTCACCCATATCTACAACTTCCAACACCACTACCATAAAAAAAATGGAAAGGATAGAGCAAGAACGAGGGCCGATCACTCAAAAAAGCTCAAGACATAACTATGCCTAACACGAAAACTAGGGAGTCAAGAAACAGACTAACAACGCATCTTAAAGACCTGGTTCAAAGCAAGAAGCACAAGAAAATGCACCAAACAATACTAGTCCTAACCTCTATAACCAAATAACTCGACAAGATCCAAGAAACAAGACCCAAGCAAAGCATCCTAAATAATCTATGCAACAACCTGAAATAATAGGAACTAGCAGTGCAAGAAGAAGGGTCAGCCACCCAAAAAGTACAATGAGGTATCCAGGCTATGCTTTTAAATAACCTAAGAAAGCAAGACCCAAGATCCTAGACTCAAAATAGCATTCAAAACCAAATAGAATAGAATAGAATAGTTTTTTTAACGTTCACAGCGACCAATAGGTCATAGGATCCATACCCAAAATCAAATCATAAAACTCCTTTTTTTTTAAAGACAAGATTTGGACTTTTAAAAAGAAGATTTAAGGGAGTAACCCATGGTAGTTCCTAGAGAAATTGATGGGATAGCCTGGTCCCAATACACACACCCCCCCCAAACAACAAAAAAACATCAACAAACTGTAACTTTTTTGCGGATTCGTAGATGAAGACTGTGTGGCCGATATGTTGTGCTACAAGCCTACCGCTCACCATTCTAGAAGCACTTGATCAACCCCCTTCTTCTTCTATTGTCTGAGCTTTACTCTCAAGCTCGTCCTCTAAAGTATGCTTGTCCAGTCTAAAGGGATCACCGAACAAATCATGTTTAACTTCGCTCAGCCTATCGTAAGCATATTGATAGAGAAAATAGAATAGGCTCTATTTTTATTCCATTTTTCGTCTACAATTTGATAAGGTTAAGCTTTTGGACCCAAACTTTCAAATAGAGAAGGCTATCCAAACTGCCAAAGAATCTAGGAAGGTCATGAAGGATTTGCAAAATGGCTCTTTATCAAGCTAAATGGCCTTAAATTTGAAGGGAACATTGTTGGCTTTCTTTAAAGTGGGAGATTCTCTAAAAATAGCTTTTGTGGAACATGATCCGAATGCGATATCTTGGAGTTTCTCGACAAGTGGGATGAAATAAATCGCATCATCACATTCATACGTATAAATGTACAGTTTCTTAGTGACTCTAATACTGTTAATGTTTCACCCTTAAAAACCCTTCTGGCAGGGGTTTTTCAATTCTAAGCAAGCAATGGGCCTGCTCTGCTCATTTTGTAATGGGTCCCATAGACCTTTTAGTCTCCATTGATGAGAAAAGTCAATTCAACTCTTTTTAAAAAATTAACGGGTCTTTGGTCTTCTATCCTAGATAAGCTCATGAAAAAGTAAACATTTAGTCAGCTAAAGGCCTTGCTATTTCATGAAGGGTCACTGTGGCAAATGATATTCTTGTTGCTTCTCATGTCTACTTCTCATCAATGATGGTTGCTCCAAAAGAAATATATAAGTCAAATACAAGCCATCATCAGCAAGTTCATCTAGCGTGGTATGGCTAAAGCTACATGGTCAAAACTTTGAGGAGATAAAAGGACGGTAGGTTGGGATGCAAGGATCCCTTTACCTAGGCTGTAGCTGCTAAATTTGTATGATGAGGCTCTAAAATAAAATATCAAATACCTCCGTTTATACAGAATTGGACTCTTAAACAAATATCTCGATGTACAGATGGGGACTCGAACCTTAGTTTCCAAGGCAACAAACCTACACTTACCAAACCTAGGCTCTAACCTTAGTGTGTCAAAGGGAATACTCAAGAGAAGCAGCAATGCTCTTCCACCTATCCTTGCAGAAAATATGAAAATTAACAAATCCACCAGATGTTGGAATAGAAAGCGAAAGCAAATAACTATCACAAAACTCAAATAATTCAAGGAACATGAATAATAGCATATGAACGTCTAATTCATAGGCTATCAATACAAAGGTAAAAAATGTGAGAAACACGATCTTAATAGATGCAGTTGAGGGCATGAAATCATGACATCCGACCAGCAAGTTGGGAAAGAATCTGGTGCCTTGGATTGTCAAAGTAGAGAAGCTGGAATCTACTCATGATGTTGCCTAGAAGGGGCCGAATATGTCAGCAGCTTTTGCTCAACCGAAGCTAAGAATCAACATGAAAATCAGGTTACCTCAAAACGGATATGTAGCAAGCTCTCCAACGAACTCGAATCCTAAGAAACTGCCATCGGATGCAAAAGTTATGGCAAAAAGAGAATTGTCACCTGGTAGCTCGGGGTTGTCGTCTTGGACGTTAGTCTTGGTGGACTAGCATGGGTGTCTCAGTTTGGCAAATTATTGGTAAGGCAAGGCAACAAAAGCAACCTATGGTCTAGATTTAATGCTAAAAAGCTTTCTAAATAAAAAAAGACTAAAGTCTCAGGAGAGGTCTATAAATAGAAGTTGAACTTCAGTTACATATATCTTCGCAACCAGAGTTTTGATTGAGACGATTTTGACTTCTTTGGAACTGTCTCAAAGTCTAGTCTTGGAATTGGAGTGATACTTCATTTAATTAGTCCAGATGAGGGAGATTTGGTCGAAAGAGTGACAAGAGATCAAAGGAGACTGCTCTAGTCCTTTGCTCTTGAATCTGATTCTAAGAAAGCCATTACTTTCTCTTGAAGCTTTTGTTGTTCTTGTTTGATAACGTACTACTACCCCTGAGCCGAACTCTTGGTGTTTTATATTGAGGACTGCTAGCTCGAGGGAGAAGCTACCAGTGGAAGCGAATTATCAAGCCTTGCCATAATGCTGTCAGTTCTTAACACTGACTAACTTGTTTGGGTGGTGAACTACCATAGATTGATTATTATATCTGAACCTAGCTTTGATTTTGGTGAACTAGAGCTTGGCCAATCTGAGTTATTCGTGTAACTCTTATCCTGTTTATTTGACTTGTGTTTATTTAACCTATTATTTCAAATAGCGATATTTTTGTCATTGCTAACAGTTTGTTCGTGGATTATGTAGCAATTCTGGATGGAATACAGATTGCAAGACCATGAATTTTCTGAAGAAGTCTTGAATAAGGTTTTAAGGATATAAAAGGTATGTTTCATTGGTGTAACCCATAACAACTGGTATCAGAGCTTGGCTATTCTTGACGTTTGCAAGTCATCCGATTGGTGCTGGAGATTGTAAACTAGAATAGAGATTCTTATTCTGGTTATTCTTGATGTTTGCAAGTCATCTAGTTGGTGCTGGTGATTGCAAACTAGAATAGAAATCTTTGTCTTGTCTTGAGAACCCAAATGATTTCTCTCTATAAATTTAATTTATTTGATCTATTCTTATCAATTTGATCCTATTAAAGCAAGAGAGCCTTATAGATTAGCCCCTGAATATTCATGTGGTGGATTCTTTTTGTTGTAGGAAACATATATGAATTTATTAGGTACAAGTTATTTGGAATAAGCAATAGGAATTGAGCCTACCCTACCTTATCAATCCATTTTATTTTATCAAAATGGATCTCCTTCAAATCAAGCCTAACAAAAACTGACAATCCATCTCCTTGGCCAGGGATGGATCTCTGATTCAACTCTTTGTATATCTATGGTGGACGAATCTATTTCTATCCAAACTAATCCTAAAGCCTGGACAATGTAAACTGCATCTTTATGAGTCCCATTGTCTCTAGTTGCTTGCTTGTCAATAATTGTGTTTAAAAGGTAGAGGATAGAGAACCTATTAAATTTTTATAAAGTGGTTGATGCCACTAGAGGAATTGTAAATCTATTTTATGATTGTATTGCATCCTTCTAGCACTCATGCCATTTATATTTACACAATATTATGGTTGGCGCCATGAATATTTGATATTAATAGATGAAATTGAAAATTTTAGATTGGTGTCTAAAATTTTGCAGTAGTTGGTGCTACTGGTTGAGGTTGTTGCTTCTATAAAAATCCATTATTCTTTCTTAAACCGTACTATTCTTAGAATTTAGAAGTCTACCTTGATAATTATCTTTTGGCCTAGTGGTTAGTCCACTCGTCTAGCACATTGAGGTCTCGTGTTCGAACCTCACTAGGATCTTGGCATCTTAGGACCTTTGGCCCCTGGTATCCTTGTAGGGGGCGGTGCTCCTTGAAGGGGGATTGCAAGAACATGCCATGTGTCGTCGTATGTCCATGCCATGTGTCGTCGTATGTCCTAAGGGATGCTGGCTAGTGCTACGACATAAAAATACACCTTCCTTCCTTCCTTCCTTTATTCAATCCTTTCAATAACTTACTCCAATCCTTAGCCTTAAAATTGTGATTGCATTAAATAATTGGTGCTATTTATGAGATCATAACCCTAGCCTTTAAACCCTCAAACGAGTTGAGTTGGTGCTCATAAACATATTGATTGAGTTGGTGCTCTTGTACAAATGGATGAAATGAGCTGATGCTCATATGATACAAATTGAGTTGGTGCTCAACTTGTGGTTGATGATTATAACTAAGGTCAGTTGCTTCCCAGAGGAGGAATTGATATGAAGGGTGTGGTCTTAGACGTTAGTTTTTGTGGACTTGCGTCAGTGTCTAAGTTTGGCAAATTATTGGCAAAGCAGGGCAAGAAAAGCAACATGTGGTCTATATTTAACTATGATGCTAAAAAGGCTTGCCTCAAAGTCGAGTTTCAGAATTGGAATGGCACTCTAGTTCGTCGAATGAGGGAGATGCGATCGAAAGAGTGGCAGGGGGTCAAAGGAGATTGCTCTAGTCCTTTGCTCTTGAATTTGATTCTAAGAAAGCCATTACTTTTTGCTAAAGTTTATGTTAATTTTGTTAGATAACCTACTACTATCCTTGAGCATAAGTCTTGGTGTTTTATATTGAGGACTAGTAGCTTGAGGGAGAAACTACTAGTGGAAGCGCATTGTTAGGCCTTGCCATAATTCTGCCAGTTCTTAACACGGAATGATTCGTTTAGGTGGTGAACTACCATAGATTGGTTATTATATTTGGACCTAGCTCTGGTTTGGTGAACTAGAACTTGGCCAATCTGAGTAACTAGTGTAACTCTTATCCTGTTTATTTGACCTGTGTTTATTTGACCTATTATTTCAAATAGAGATAGTCTTGTCATTGCTAAAAATTTGATTGTGGATTATGAATTCTGGATGGAATACAGATTGAAAAACCATATTGTCTGAAGAAGTCTTGAATAAGGTTTCAAAGGTATAAAAGGTATGGTTCATTGGTGTGATCCACAAAAAAATGCTAATCCCAAAAGAAGGGGCCAGATTTTCAGAAGCTGTTTCTCCTTCAAAACAACTAAATCACCCTAAAAGCTTGAGATCATATATTAAAATGAGATGATCTTTCTAGTGAGCTCAAAATTATCAAAAATCACTACTTGATGCGGGAGTTATGGCAAAAAAGAATTGCAACCAAAATTCTATTCCACCAAGAAGCACCCGGGATTGTCAGGAGTTTTTCTAGCCCCCCCAAAAAAAAAAAAAAACAGCTAGAACACCAACAGCTAGAACAGCATTAAAAAGAGGATCTGAAAGCTTCCAAATGAGCCCGAAAACACCCAAATATGACACTAGAATCAACAACTATAAGCAAAAGGGCAGGGCTAAAGAAACTATAAGTTGAGAAGAAACTGAGAGGAGGGAAAGAAGAAAATATCTAGCTCAAGAAACTTGTGGAGCCAAAAAAAGAAAAATAAAACGGAGCTCAAGAGAATGATGAGGGGCATCTGTGTTATTGTATGGAGTTTTCTTGCGTCACTAGTCCGCCTACTCTAGGTAGGATTCCCTTGGTCAGGATTGCTTAGTGGATTGGGCTCCGGGCAGTGCCTGCATCCTTATGGGATTGATGGTGCCTCCCTGGAGATCTAGTCCCAGAAGGAATTTGTAGGTCGTGCTTTACTCACATACCTCTCTTTAATTGTTTCATTGCCACCTCTGCTCCTTACGTCAGCATTTGTTATTCAATCTGACATGTTTAGTGCAATTGCTCCCTGCATTCCTGCTGCACCTGTTTGATTGCTGCGAGTTTTTGCCTCCTTCTACATCACTTGCCGGGATCTAGCATTATATATATCAAGGAAGATAAAAAAAAAAAGACTGCCTTTTCTATCTCGAAAGTGGTTAAGACCTTCATCGTGGAGAAGTTCTATGAGCAATTCGAGGAGGAACCTCCTCCAACATCAAATAGATTTCAAGTCTTCCAGTTGTGGAGGTTGGGGATATGGCCAAACTCTTGGATCTTCTGCTCTCCCTTGGTAAGCTTTGAGATGACAATGATTTGAAAAAGGCTAAAACAACACACAACAAAAGGAAGATTGATCCCAAACTTGCCTGTGGCCTGCATCACTACATGCTATCACATTTGCCCATGAAGAGGCGTAAAACAATTGCGACCATTAGTACTGGTGCACATTGCCTCAAATTTAAAATCGACAGATAGATCAAACCTGACTTTTAGCTTTGGAACAGTTCAAAGAAGTGTAAAATCAAGAAAAATCAGTGCCTTGCAAGGGTGAGCATGAAAGAGTGAAAATTTTGAGTAAATTTGAACATGGCTATGTAATGAGCAATGAGAAATCAGCCATGTACAATGTCTTATCTCAGTTTGCAGCAGCTAAGGATGTTCATAAAGGTTCGTCATCATCATTTGAGATTAGTAAGCTGCCTGCGACATTCCATTTCAGCAGGTATTATTATATCACGTCCGATTTGCCTCAATTATATGCTGCTAGAGTCATTTTTGAGCAGATTGTTGTCTTGTGGCATGTTTTTTGGCCACTTTCTTAATGATATTATAGGTTATTAGATGGGGAATGCATACTTGATAGGGCTGGAGTTGGCTGAAGCATTTTCCTACTTGGAGGGACATGGTTTATTATAGCTAAAGGTCAAATTACAATCAAAATCCAGACTATTGAGGTCAGCTAATTTCCATATATAGATACAACATAGTTGTCTTGCTGCATATGTACATGAAAGAAAAAACAAAGTAATAGGGTGCATGAAAGAAAAGGAAGAGATCCGCTGCTGTATTAACATGTTACCAAGCTTATAGCTTCAAAGATTGTGAGTTTGCCAAGTTTCTAAGAATAAGACAATGTCAACTGATTCCTAAATTTCCATAGAGGCGCGTACCTTCGCTTACAAGATACCACACACATTCCACACTATGACTTTGAGAGTCTGAAGCTTGAAGCTGTTAATCTGTTTTTGTTCTACGCGTACATTACAGTCTGGCCACTAGTGTCTAGGAAGCAACAAATTCTTTATCCCTGACAACTTTATTTTTTGCAAGTTTCTTCTTCCTTGCCTCCATTTGCATCGAAGTCTCGAATTAAATTATTTATATGATATTTGGCTTGGTTTCAAGATCTATGCCAGATAGGGATCAGATGGTATAACTCATTTCATTTGTTAAGAAACTGAAAAACCACAACCATGACTATTGCCTTTCAGTTGGTTGTGTTTGCATTAATCGCGATTTCATTTACCCAGTAATTTGTGTGTCTGTTCTAACGATTGGATGTTGCTTCTTGATGAAGAGAAAATAGAGAATACCTCGAGTCCCTTTCCCACTTTCGAGCACTATGGGCCTTATGACTTCCAAATGGATGCTAGACCTCACCGATCATCTTGCCTACAGGAGTGTCGCCTGAGATCACACGTTCACAACTAATCGCGCCCATTAGGGAATCATCAACAAAAGCCGTGGAGCGTGGATACGGGAAGGAACATAGGGGCTTAATCCGAGCCACTTTCAATTCACGAGGTTTCTAATCCCCTCATGAGATAAACGCAAAATACGTGCAAAATCATCGCAATCGCAAAGAGCACCTCTGATAGTGAAAGAAAATATTGTGTGCCGATCGGTAGAAATGCCTAATCGTGGTATAATTAGTTAAGATTCCTCCAGAAGCGAGTGTTTTAAAATATTGCATCACAATAGCCACTGCTCCAGATCCTGCTCCTCTGTAATTCCCCGCACTCCTCCGTAATTCCCCGCACCGACTCTATCGATAATTTCTGGCCCTTCAATCTTCAATGCAGATTTATTATTATATATGCAATAGTCTATCGCTATCTTCTGTTAGAAAACTTTAATTGAACAAATTGGTTAATTAAACAAATTGGTCGCGGGAAACTTCGAAAGTTGTTATGCACAACTTTGGGGGATCATGTATGCCGGCATGGCCACCGGGACCACATTCCGGTGTGGACCGGTGGGGCCCCGCGACCGGCGGAGCCGGGAGCGGGTCACCGGCCACACCGGAATGTGGGACCGGTGGCCATGCCGGCACAACATGGAAATGGGGAGCCGTACCTTTTATTTTTTTTTTCTTGGAGGTCTGGCGATGGCGCTCTGCGGGTATGGCCTCGGGCGAGGTCTGCAATGGCGCTCTGCGAGGCCTTGGGAGCTCTGCGAGGTCTGGTGATGGCGCTTTGCGGCCATGGCATTTCTTGCTGCTAGGCGGTTGCGACGCTCGTTTCTTGGCCGTTGTTTTCTTTTATGAAGATTTATTTTACGTTTCCCTTATGTTCTTGAGGAAAAGCGACTGTTTCATGATTCCAGTGTGTTCTTGATGAAAAGCAGGTAGATAATAGTGATTCTTTATGCTTCTAGGATAATTTCTTCATCTTTTTATGGTTTCTAACTGTCTTGATGCTTTTTCTTTCCTTGCATGCAGGTCAAGATGTTGTTTCGTGCACGCAGGTGAGGATACAGTTCATGCAAAGCTTCAGAAAGTACCGCTCCAGCATTGTTTGGGGATTTTTGGCTTGTAAAGCTATTTGTGCATCTGCTTGCTTGTGCTGCAGCGGTGAAGGAATACAAAAAGGCTAAGGCCGGACTTGCAGAAGTAAAGTGAAAAATAAAATAAAATGGAGGATCTGATGCTACATTTTCATGAAAATAGCCTCTGTTTGCATGCTTTTGTTCCTTTCAGAAATACAGAGAGCGAGGTTACTGTATAAGAACTCTGTGTAAAAACTTGTTTATTTTGGGAACCGGTTGTAGCCTGTAAATGTTTGTATGGGCGGAATTGGCTTCCCACTTTCCATTCCGGATTGTAGGGATATGCCACATGGCAGCACGTAGTTTATCTTCAGACAAAAACGGCGACCCCATTTCCATGTTGTAAATGCATAAGTATCATGCTGAAAGAAATTGGCTAACAGAATTGACGTCTTCGCTTTTATATTCCAGCAAACCGAAATTTTTGAAGTTCTTAGATCGAGCCTCCAATTCTATTTGCTTAAGCCACGATTTCTGCTTGATGTATTTGCATTGCTCTTTAATGACCTCGGCAACCATTTTGCAATTGCTCTTTGGTTGTTTCAGCTACCAAGTTACATAATTTATCTTCTAAGCAGACACCGGAACAAGGCCTCTTTGAGTTTAGAGTTCTGCATTTTGAGCTCTTTGTTCTGTGCAACACTTCCTCAACCAAATTGCGCATCATCCGTGGTTCCTCCTTCATTTCCTTCATCATCCGGAACAATTCATCTTCATCTATAGGATCTCGCTTCGTGCAAGATCCTCGTTTACCTTTCGCCAGACTCAGACAGTCACTTCTGTGCCAGAGATAATGCCGGATAAGCAGATGGGCTGCAAATGTCTAATATCTAGGGCCTCAGATCTTCGGAAGAGCCAGAAAAGGCTCAAATATATCCTTTTGCCTGTAACTAGCCCCGTCCAATTTTTTTCCGATCAGCTCATAGCGCCATGAAGAAATGTGTGATCCATTTTGAAGTGTTCCTCCAAACAGAACTTCAAGTCAGATGGAAAAATACGTGTGAGTGCATCCGCTTTGATTGTGCCAACTAAACATTTACTCGTGTACTTGACCATTATAAACGGCTTTCCTGTTATTTTATACCTGTACAGAAAATAGTCATTGGTACCAGTCTGTCTGCATAGGGGAAATTTGCTTCAAGTGTCAAGCAGATTATAAGTGCTGCACCATCAACTCTTCTAGTTCATCTGGACCAGAAAACAATTGAACCATGAACAGCTGCCGAGACCGACATCCGTAACAGAATAACATCAAACAAAATTGTCCCATTATATCATGTAGCCAGCATCCTGTTTTTTCTTCTAAGAAAATCCTCCCAAAATTAAGGCCACAGGAACGCAAGTGATCGATGGACTACATTATAGGCAGGTGCAATATGGGTGGGAGAACTATCACATGTGATAAGTCATCACCGTAACCATCATCCGACCACAGACAATGGTTCGAGTTCTCAACATTCTGAGGTGCAGCTGTTTATCTCATATTAGTGTCAAATACCGGAATAAAACATCCTCTATTGTTGCAAAGGCACACTCAAATGCTGCCTCATCTAAACCATACTGAAAATACTGATGCAAGTAAGCTTTCGAAGAATACATGGCATATGCATGAGAAAGCATTCCTGCAGCTGGTAAGACCGTTGACTGGCAATTGCTAAGAAGACCAACAACCATTTCCTGTTTGCCAAAACTTGAATTTGAACACGCAACCTTCAGAGGCTCAATCGACCATGCAGCGTACATACCAGGATCTTGAAAAACACTGATATCAGCTATTGCAGAATTTTGCCCCCTTAGGACAAGCATGTTTGCAATGCAATGGTTCATTGATTTACCAGAGTCTCTGATAGTCCCACTGTTGGCCAAAAAGATGCTGAGTGACTCATCTTGCATCAGACCACTGGTAAAAAGACCTCTTCTTATTTGTTTCAATTGCGAACTCCAGGTAAAGCTTGTAAAATCTAATGATTTTCCTGAAATCTGCATGAGGACAGTATCAGATCATTTCCTCTATAAAAGAAAAAGCCCAGAGATTTCACCTGTGGCGTGGAATACAAGGAGAGAATGCGATAGGCTGGATGTGCACAGACTGTTGATAGCAGATCTGAAAGAAGCCTTACTGAACCACCATGTGGAACACAAGGCTGTGAAGAAGTCTGTGGTAAATAGCCCTGAAGTGGCCTCCATTGAGCAGGTTCTAAAATAGAAGCAAGAGATTGAGCTCCAACATCATTCATGTCCTCAAATGACGGTCTTAAGATACCTAGTGCTCTTTTACATGTGATACTTAAAACCTCATTTTCAGCAATGATTATGCCATCTGAGCAATCTTGCAATGTTGCCAAGGTAAGAAGCATATTATAATTTTGTACAACAACTTCACCACTGCGGAATGGCCAAATGCATAAACTCATGACGCAAGCCTCAGGAAATTCATCCTTCAAAAGTTCTGCCATGTATGCACCTGAAAGGCACTAATTAGAAACTCACAAATTTGACTTGAAGGCGGCAATATCATGAAAAACTCGCTCTTCTATTTATCAGTTTAGTGACCAAAAAGACACAACAAAACCCCAATAGATTTAGGAAGGCTGGCAGATGCTTTATTGCGAAATCGTTGAGCCTTTTATTTTTGGGAGTGTTCAATGATCTAAAATTATTTGATGCATGTATGTTTCCTCATATTCATCATTATGTTCACTTGAACTTCAGTTCATTTCATATAATGCCCCTTTGACACTAACAAACAATGTCCCTCCACATCCCTTTCCATTCCCCACTTGAAGTGCCTCAGATTACACATCAGAACGCACAAGCACTTTATGCCAGTTTTTTGCCTGGATATGTGAAATTTTGAACTCAACAGTCAAAATCATCCTGAGACCATCATGCTTAAAAGACCTCAAGCCATATCTAATAGCAAACATTTTGAACGCACATGCTATGAACAAATTGCTACTCTAGCCTCCCAGTTTGCAATCCAGTAAAGATGCAGTTGTTTATGCTTTCCTATCTCCCCGAGCTGTCTGCAATCTCAAATACAAGCAGAAGGATTTCCAAATGCAGTGTCCTGAGCTGCTAAGCTAAACAACGTTCCTAATATAAAGATCTATGCAAAGGTCTCTTTCATCTATATCATTGCAAGAGAAGCCTGTTATTTTCTGTTTACCTAAACCAGCACCAGTCCCGCCAGCCAAGCTCTGAACTATTATAAAACCGGCAAAGTCATCACAAGCTTCAACCTGCACCAACATACCACTTTTATCTAGTTTAAATATGAGTCAAAAAGCTCTGCAAAGATGTATAAACCTCATGATGAATAAGATCCAGTATTGCGTCCTTGCATGCAGGCCCATGGTTACAAAATCCACATGCCCAATTGTTCCCAGATCCACTGTCTTTAGTAAAGATGTTGGTACCATATTTCCAGCGCCCAGTTGAATTTGCATTCTTGACCATTGCCCCAATGACCTGATAATATTTGATATGAAAAGATATGAGAATGATTCAAAGGCAAGATAGAACTAAGTAAATTTACAAGAATACTTATTATGCTACCACCTTAGGTTCAGTGTCTATAAGCACGCATCGTGCTGTAGGCACGGAATTCGCTGCGTCTCGGAAAAAATCCAGGTTGACAGCAGCCATGGGTGAGAATTTATTCATTGCTTCGAAGAAGGAAAACCCAAATTGGTTGCCACCTTGACCCATTTGCAAAACAACCACACCCATTTTGTTTGCCAAATCCGACCTTAGTCGATTCTAGTGCAAACCAAGATACTTCTGCCCCAATGATTGCAGCCGCTGCCTCCACAAACTAAAAAACTAACAGGATCGAAATGAAACAGATGGCAAAGGGAGAAACTTTTTGTAAACCGTCATCTAACTTCTCCGGCTTTGCCATTCCAGCATACCTCCATCCAAACCCAACCCTGTTGGCTTCCAAAGAAGACGAACAACAAAGAAGGAAGCAGAAAGAAGGAAGCAGCGGGAAACAACTAGCCTAAGGGTGATTTTCCACTAGGGTGGTGTCTCATATTTTAGTCATTCCTATTCGGCCACATAAGCAAATAAGAAAGAAATGATTTTCTATTTTAAAAATAAAACATGTCCCAAGTGCGTAAATTTGACGGCTGTCATGCCCGTTTTTAGCTATTTTGCCTGTCAAAACGGGTAGAAATTTTTTTCGCCCTGCAAATAAGGGCACCAAATTGTGAAATGCCCCTCATAGGAAAGACTAGAAAAAATTTTAAAGGGCTGGGAATGTAGGTTTGTCTGTCATTTTTTATCTACGGTATGTCAATATAATACTTTGTATAATATAATATAGTATTTGTTTTGTATATATATTAAAAAATTTAGAACCAAGGTTCTAACAATAAATAATATCACAAATTATCACCCAATCAACCATTGAACTATTCAATCGGTTATGAAACTTACTATTACGAAATACCAATAGCATTCATTCAAGAAATTCGGCCCGGCAGGTAGCCGGCTACTCGTAGAAATTTTGACGGGATGGGGAAGAGGAATTGTCATCGGCGGATTGCTTGCCTGTTGAATGTTTCACAGCCTAGAGTGGTATAAGAGCTCGTATGAACCTAGAGACACTTGATGCACTTATGCCAGTGTCATTATGGGATGCACCATTTGAGTCCATAGATTGGCACGCATGTTTTAAGGATTGGTATGAAGCAAAAGAGAGAAGAGCAATGCTGCTTGTTAATTGATCAATTTGTGTTTCTAAAACTTACTCATGTACTCTTTTTTGGTACGTTATTATATAACATGTGCATTTTCTATGCATTTTTTGTTAAAAATTTGGATTGCCATTTTAAATTTTTGTCTGGCATATGAAAGGCTGAAATTTCATGCGAAAAGCATAAAATATTTTCCCTGCCCTTCGAAAACCGTCAAATTTCCCCTGGTATAAAATAAGCCAGTGTCACATATGTTAAAAATATCATTAAAATAAGACATGTCTTATTTTTTTTTTTGGGTTTTCCACTAGTATTTTGATGGTGTCTTATTTTATGACATCACATAGTGGAAAAACAACTTCAATTTTATGTGTCATATTTTTTGATTTGAAGTCATATACGGTGGTATATCTCAATGTGACAGTCTTATTTTATGATTATAGTAGAAAAGGGTGATTTTCCACTGGAGTGGTATCTCATATTTCAGTCATTTTTTTTCATTGGGCGCATCAAATAAGAAAAAATGATTTTCTATTACATTTAGGTTTGGATAGGTTCGGTTCCTCTTTTTAAGGGGAATGGAGTCTTATTTCCACAGTCGTGGTAAAATATGGCTGTCATATACAATATATGACACCATTTGTGACTCCAGGGCTAAAAATGAGACACACAAATCCTATTGTTTAAATTTGGTTTTTCCGGGGTTCTGAAAACTTTTTGGATTTTTTTTCCAGGTTGATTTTCAAAGGTCTAGAAGCTTTTAGTCGCCAGGAAACTTTTCAGGTATTCCAAAAATCGAAAGTGGATTTGTGAATGATTTCGAAAGTGTAGATTTTCGGTATTCCGGATTCTTCTTTTGTCTTTTGGCTTGGCTCCACGTTACCGATCGAGCCGGGAGCCGATCGAGCCGGGAGCACAGCACGGCATGCAGGCCGGATTTTTAATCTTGCAAGGTCGGATTTGAAGACCAGGTGTAGGGTTTTGGTGATGGTTTCTATTCTTAACATTTCAGGTCGTCATCGGACTATTTCGGCATGAGGTTATAAATCTGCATTCACTGCCTCATCTGCATTTACATCAGGATTTTTGCCTTCATCTCGACCGCATAGGTTGGCGAGGAGGAAATAGATCCGTATCTTTGCATGACATGTTTTGTTTTTGCTTGGCTTTAGGTGAGGACTTATGCAAATCCACGAAACCCGCATCAACAATTCTCGCATCAATATCCACGGTATGGCCCGATTAGAATACTCTATTTTGATGCCACGGTATATTGCATATAGGCCAAGGTTGTTGTAGGCATGGAAGCTCTGCTTCTGCCCCATTTTTTTATTCCTTTGCTTCCATGAATCTGTCTCGCTATATTCAAAGTCGGGCCGTAATTTTTGTTTGATAAGTTTCGTGTCAAATGGTTTTGGTGCGAATCTCCTCCAAGCTCTAGAGGCCTATATTGGTTGAGTAGATATGGACATGGAAGTATCACGCTTGTATTGTATTTTTTGCTGCCGGATTGCATTGCAGGTACTCGATTCAAGGACTCTGATTAAGGAGCTAGAGCATATTATCAAAGATTTTTGGCTGGACATCCTGTTGCAAAAATTCACCTGACTATTGGCAGTTTGCTTGGAATTCAAGAGTCCCCTCCAGCATTTGCATCGAAAAAAACAACTCTGGTGTTTGTTAAACAATGTAAATACTATGTCATGATTGATGTATTATTTGAGTTTTGCAACTTACAGCAGATCGCTAACAAAGCTTTAGAATAGATTGGTAGTTTATTTTTTAGGGTTGCACTGTGCTTTTGATTATAAGTATAAATCTTTGCATATCTATGAAAGATACCGATGAAGCCAACATAATAGTTCAATTTGTATATGCAACTCCCTCAGGCTTTCTGCATGTCAATAAGCTTCCTTAGCCCTAATTATGCTTCTTTGTTTTGTTGCATGTGTGCTTTGATTCTTCTTTGTCAATTTCAGTCCATTCTCTGTTTCTAACTTTTTCATTATAGTTGCAGAATATGCAGTCTGATGTGAGAAGCGATGGGCTTGGAAATCTTCTATCACTTCTTCTTGCAATATAGAAAGGTAATAATATTTAAAATTCCATAAAGGAAAGACGCGTTTTACATGTTCAGATTCATTATTCTACATATGTTAATCCATCAGCATAAAGATATATTATGGAGTTCTCCTTCATGTCTGATTATATGTACAGTGCATTCAATTGCTTTGTTTTGTGAATAGTTCCATTATTTATTGGTATTTTAAGTTAAGCACTTAGCTGCCAAGCTCCCCGCATGTGATAAGGGCGCAATAAAAGTTGGAAGGTAAGATCCATTGGACTGAAAATGTATTTCAAGGCAGAGGCAACACAAGGACACAAGCAATCATGCATTGACATCTCTAATTGATTCCTATTTTAAGAATGTGCAGTAGAACATGCAACACATTGGATTCATCCATTGGCTAGAAGGACCCCATAATTACTTCCTATATTGCAAATAGAGTTAATCTTGCAAATGATGTTTTATTTTTAGAAACTAACATCTCATTTATTTCCATAAACTATTGATAGGAGTTATTTATTGTAGTCTCGAAATTTCTTCAGCTTCACTGCCGTTAGGAGTTATTTATTGCAGTCTCGAAATTTCTTCAGCTTCACTGCCGTCATGGTTGTACAGCAAGCTGGGCAGGGAAGTTATTGAAAAGGGTTTTTTGCAGCTTTCAAGAGTTTTCAGTTTTGCATTATTTTCGGCAACATTTTAGTTTTGTTGTCATGAGTACCACCCATATGTAGCATAATAACAGGGGGTTACTTTTATAGTTTTATACGCTTTTTTACATGGTTTTTCTATGATTTCAGTGTTGTATTCGTGTTGACATACTAAATAGTATTTCTAGAGTGCGCACTTTTTGGGCCGTTGATTTCGATTGGCTTAAACAATCCGACGGTTGTTGCTGCGAACACTGCATACATATGCATCAAACCCCATAACTTTTGCCCTCTGGATTCTTGCTGCTGCTGGCGGAGCGGATTCTTTGTCAAAGTGGATTCTTAAAGTATTGTATGATGTCATAGCTTCTGTTGTGGTAGATAATAGTCTTTTATTCTTGTTTGGGTTAGCATAATGATTTTCTATTGTTCCTTTACTTTTGTAAGCAAAAGGTAAGCATCGATCTTTGCAATCTGTCGGACCCTAGACGACGATTTTTTATTCTTGTTTTGGGTTTTGCTAGGGATTGTATACAAAAGGTTGAGTAGAAGCGAAAAGTTTGACTAAGATGTCTGAGTGAAAATTCTGAGTATGAAGCATCTGGCAGGGGTTTCGCAGGAGCTTCTTTGCCGACCTGGCCGCAAACAGATCTCAGGAACAAATGCCAATGATCTTCAGAAACAAATCTCGAAAACAAATGGCGAGATCCTCGGAAATGCATCCGCATGCGGCTCCCTGTTCTGCATTTTCCTTTTTGGTTGCCCTAGAATCAACCTAAAATGGCAAGCATCGAGAACCTTTGTGGATGAAAACGGGCTGTTTGTTAGCAGAGTCTAGGAAGAGCATGTCACACTAGGCTGCACGTATCAAAAACATTTGTTCCTTGCCCTATTTCCGGCCCTGCTTATCTGCTTTTGGAATAGATGTATTTCAAAATGATTCGCTGCCTCAACCAAACTCCGGAGCTCTGATTACAAACTGTAAGTCATTTTTTTTGCTTTATTTCAGATTTGCTCAATGCCCTGCAATAGAATAGGTTCGAATAGGTTTTTTTTTGCGGAAGCAGCAATCGAATAGGTTCGTTTCCCTTTGAAATGATGTCTTAGAAGCCACATATATTTCCAAGTGATGCCGGCATTCAGCAACCTGCTTAGACCATTCTGAAACCAGCTACACGTAACTTTCAAAGATAAACCTAACAGGGGACCAAATGAAAATAGGTCTCAAAGATCCGTGGAAAATCTATGTATGTTATGCAGAAAAAATTTGTACCTTTGGATGCGAGCTTTTTTTAATTTGCAAACTCCCGCAAGATTAATCTCTTTCAATGTGTTGGCCTAGATGTAGGTGCTAGATTTAACCCTCATGCAGGTTCCATACATTTCTATCTTCTTCTTGGATTCCTGTAAGCAGAGTCGATGTATGAAAAGCATTTGTGTTTGCACAAGTAATCAACAGATTGTTGGTTCATTGGCATTTGCTGGTCCTCCTTTAAATCATTCATGGCCCTATTTTTTGTACCACAAAAATGATAATGAGTCAAGATAGGTCTCAGAAGATCCGGCAAAACCTATGTATGTTATGCAGAAAAATTTTGTACCTTTGGATGCGAGCTTCCTTTAATTTGCAAACCTCTCGCAAGATTAATCTCTTTCAATGGGCTGGTCCGGATGTAGGTGCTAGATTTAGCCCTAATGCGGGTTCCATACATTTCTATCTTCTTCTTGAATTCTTGTAAGCGAGGTCCATGTATGAAAAGCATTTGTGTTTGCACAAGTAATCAACAGTTGTTGGTTCATTGGCATTTGCTGGGTCCTCCTTTACATCATTCATGGCCCTATTTTTCCGTACCACGAAGATGATAATGAAAGCACATTCATAAGCCATCAGATATTAGTTAGACTTGCTGCTAACATTCTTTTGTGTCCTGGCCTTGCTTGTTGTCTTCAAACTTAGCACACAAGCTGCAGCCAATGGGTATTACTTATTGCATTATTAAATTTATTTGATTGCTAAATGGAAGAAGACATCTATAAATTTTGAGTTGGTGGCACGATCTATTCGTTAGCTCGGCTCAAGATGTTGGGTTATAGACTTCACATGGACACCACAAACACAGTTAGGTTATTTTCTTTTTTCTTGGTGGCCATGCCTAGGTTCAAATCCTAGGGACACTTTCAAAGCTATTTGTTTTAATAAACTATACGTCCACTCATTATTCTTAATGTATATTTTAATAACGAGAATCTAGTGTTCCAGTGTTCCCTGGGCTATAAGCATGGTATGGTGCCTGTTTTGTGGTTCTGGTTAGAATTTGAATATAAATTATTATGGCTTTTTGGATGGATTTTCGAATAGGTCTTTAAAGAGATTCTAAGATTCTCCCAGCTCAATTGACAAGGATGATATTTTATCTTGTCTTGGTCTACATTGACGGTTGGATCCATATTACATCAATATGGCAATATCATTATGAGAGGCTTTTTTTTTCTATCCTCATCACATTTATCCTTTTATCAATATAACACATATAATAACATATAATAACACATATAATATAATAACACATATGACACATATAATACCATTACGAATTTTTTCTAGTTTGTTCGTCAATTCTTAATTTTTTTAACTAGTTTATATCCAACACTCTAAAATTAAACCCCCTTCAAACCCCCTTTGGTTTGGGTGCATATTCACACGGGAGGTGACGTAGGGGGCAGCCCCTAAAATTATGTTTTGCATGTACAAAATCAACACCATGTAGTATATTACCACAAATCTTATAGTATTTTGCAAAACTTGTTATACAATGATCGCAAATTTTGTACATGCATAGCCCACAAACAAGGACTTTAGCGGTGTAGATTAAGGAATAATCGGTGAATATGCCTATCCAACCCCTTTGATGTTGGGTCATATATGCACCCAAACCAAAGGGGGTTTGAAGGGGGTTTAATTTTAGAGTGTTGGATATAATGGTTTGTGTGTTAGCCTAAAATTTGAGGGTATTATATGTGTCATATGTGTTATGTGTTATATTGTTATTAAATTGATAAAAGGATAAATGTGATGAGGATAGAAAAAAAAAGCCTCTCATAATGATATTGCCATATTGATGTAATATGGATCCAACCGTCAATGTAGACCAAGACAAGATAAAATATCATCCTTGTCAATTGAGCTGGGAGAATCTTAGAATCTCTTTAAAGACCTATTCGAAAATCCATCCAAAAAGCCATAATAATTTATATTCAAATTCTAACCAGAACCACAAAACAGGCACCATACCATGCTTATAGCCCAGGGAACACTGGAACACTAGATTCTCGTTATTAAAATATACATTAAGAATAATGAGTGGACGTATAGTACCACCCAAATCCGGCTCTGCCATAGCCATGAATCTGGCATTTCTTAATGCCTTGGCAAATTTACCAGCTTATTCTTATTCTTATGTCCTATTAACTTTCTTTTCAGGTTTTCTTCTCAGGGTTCTGCTATGCGTGGAGTAGGCTTAACAATAAATCACGTCTTGGTCTCAGGTAGATCCTTACTTTTATTTATTGTCATGCCTACATGCAAAGCCAATCCGCCCTAGCCATGAATCTGGCACCAAACAGTTTCCAATTACTTTTCTACTGGTTTAATGCGGTAGCAAAACTTTGTTACTTCTTTGCCTGTACAAATCCAGGATGCGCTTATTTGAGTTGGATTTGGCTTGGACTTTATGCAGCTTCTGTTCACTATTTGTCTGCATTTTTCAATCAACAGCGATAATTCACGGTGTTGACGTGGAATCTGCAGCCATTTCAAGGTGAAAATAATAATTTGCCAGAAGCAGTTAATGAAGGTCTCCAATGGATTAGTACAGCAATGGGATTGTAAAATCTACAGGCTTATGTACACACTCATGTGTTTGGTAAGTGCATTCATTCATATTATTTACCAATGGATTGTTGATACTATATTTTACTTCATGCATGATTTGCTACCAGCTGCCATATCTGATATCATAGAAGACTCTGTATTTGCATTTTTTTTTGGTCCTGAAGCTATTTATCGATGAGTTTTGCCTTGCGTCTGTTTTTTTATAAATATCTATTTTTCCAGGTTTGCTTTGCATTCCATCGCCCTTGGAAAATCATGCAGTATGATATATTGTAACCTCTTGGCTCTGTCTTATTGTGTGCTCAAAGTTATTTGGCCTTCTGCAATCTTTTGATAACCAAAGTCAGAAGTGCACTCAAGGGATGTGCGGTTCAAATCCCCATCCAAATCCAAATTATGAGTTACTCTACATTCAATACCAAAATTACTTAAATGTTCTACGTACAAGTTTCCTTGCTATCAATTAAATTAAATTAGGATGTAGTTGAGAATACTTAATTATTTGTTTCTCAAATGCATCTCTAAATGCATCTTCAACTTATAGGATAAGACATGTAACTTCAACTTAATTATTTGTTTCTCAAATGCATCTCTAAATGCATCTTCAACTTATAGGATAAGACATGTAACGTCAAGTATCATTGAGATCTAAAGTGGTCCTGATCTAGGGTAAGTAGGAATGGGTTGAAATATCTATCAATAAATCAATTGGTTGGTTGCCAACAATAACCATGATAACATTTAAGTTTTTGTACGTATTTACTTATATCACACAAGATTAATATATGGCTTAGTTATTGTTACTTTACGCACTTATCTATCGAGTTATATTTGGGAAAAGATAATTTTGTTTGAACACAAAAAAAATGATAAAAGTTCCATTTTATCTATAGAGTTATGTTGGGAAAAGATAATTTGATATGCAAAAAAACGCAAATTTGATTTGATAAGTACATCAAATACCCATCTAAACATGTATGCACACGTATTTATGCTCGCTGGACAACCCTGGGCACACATTCAAGTTAAATGCGCATGTATTTCACATGAGGTGTGCCTATTAAAGTCCCTTTTGTTAAGACATATTGTTAGATTGAATGTGGGTATTTCAACCACTTACCTCTATCATCTACAACACTCTTCCTTTAGCAATCTCGCAGCAATAAAGGTGCGAAAAGTATACTCCCACATATGTTGAAGTCTCTCAATCTCTAAGCACCTCACAAAAGTTTGTATTTGAGAAAGGCAAGTCCAACAAACATCACTACTTAAATGGATTATATTAAAAAAATGATAAAATGGTACATATTCTATTGGAACAAATAGAACTACGCTGCAATTGTAATGGCTACATCTTTTGCGTACCCAACCTTTAGACTATAAAGCACGCAATATGACTTTAGAAATGCTAAGCCACGTTTATTGTTACCGAAAAAGAGAAAACAAGTGAATCTCGAGATAAGATCATATTGAAATACACTGAGAATTGGATTTTAACTTATACATCTTATATACACATAAGCAACCTTATCAAGTTGTTTTCTTTTTTGGTCATATCCTAACATAGGATTGGTCATACATACAATTGTTCAGTCTACCAATTCTGTAGTGTGTTCTAGATGCCATTGTCGTTTGAAATTTCTATCAGGTGTCCTTTTCAATCCAGATAATGTTCCTTATAACTAACTACCCCCAAAGCAGTTGCCATGTCTAAATTGATAAATTCGAAAACAATATAATTTAGCACAACTTAATACACCTAACATCAACATTTTTACTATATATATATCTCTTATATATATACACGTATTAGATGTGTGTTTTGTCATCCCATGGGCATGTTCATAGAGATTCATCCCAGCCGCCCAATCACGAAATGAAAGGCCAGGATAATGCCACCTCATTAGGGTGCATGGATGGCCATGATGGGCATGCATGGGCATGCATGGGGGCATGCACCATGTCCCCGAACCATTGGATCCAAAGGGGATGATAAATCCTAGCCCTTGATTTTTTGTGAGGAAGGTGCAAGGAAGGTGCCAAAAAATGAATTTGGTGTAGCAGATCTCAACCGTTAGATTAAAAGGTGAGCATAAATCCTGGCCATTAACTTTTTAATATTAAATTGGTTTTTTTTTAAAAGGAATTGAGGTGGCACCCTCATTAATAAAAAAGGTAGTGAGGTGGCAAAGCATTTATGAATGGACTTTCTAGGAAGCTTCCTTCTGTTTAATCGCCTTTGAAGACCCGTAGCTTGCAGTAGAGGGGTCGGATGAAGGTGGGGCCGACGCCGTTGGATTCCTCTCGTCGAGACCTTTCCAATGAGTGGTGCTTTAACACTATTTTGTTGCAGTTAGAGTCAACGTGATCAAATACTAAGAATCTTCTTGGAATCTTCAAGTTTCAAGGAATCTATGGTAAGTTGAGGGAATCTAGGAGAATCTTCATAGAATCTTGGAGAATCTAGAGGAATCTTGAAGTATTCTTTTGGAATCTAGGGGAATATATATACACGTATTAGATGTGTGTTTTGTCATCCCATGGGCATGTTCATAGAGATTCATCCCAGCCGCCCAATCACGAAATGAAAGGCCAGGATAATGCCACCTCATTAGGGTGCATGGATGGCCATGATGGGCATGCATGGGCATGCATGGGGGCATGCACCATGTCCCCGAACCATTGGATCCAAAGGGGATGATAAATCCTAGCCTTGATTTTTTGTGAGGAAGGTGCAAGGAAGGTGCCAAAAAATGAATTTGGTGTAGCAGATCTCAACCGTTAGATTAAAAGGTGAGCATAAATCCTGGCCATTAACTTTTTAATATTAAATTGGTTTTTTTTTAAAAGGAATTGAGGTGGCACCCTCATTAATAAAAAAGGTAGTGAGGTGGCAAAGCATTTATGAATGGACTTTCTAGGAAGCTTCCTTCTGTTTAATCGCCTTTGAAGACCCGTAGCTTGCAGTAGAGGGGTCGGATGAAGGTGGGGCCGACGCCGTTGGATTCCTCTCGTCGAGACCTTTCCAATGAGTGGTGCTTTAACACTATTTTGTTGCAGTTGGAGTCAACGTGATCAAATACTAAGAATCTTCTTGGAATCTTCAAGTTTCAAGGAATCTATGGTAAGTTGAGGGAATCTAGGAGAATCTTCATAGAATCTTGGAGAATCTAGAGGAATCTTGAAGTATTCTTTTGGAATCTAGGGGAATCTTTAGAGAATCTTAGGGAGTCTCAAACAAATCTTTGGGAATCTAGGACAATCTAGAAGAATCTTCATGAAATCTTTAAGAATTATGGGAATCTAGATGGAATCTTGGAAAATCTTGAGGAATCTGAATAAAATCTAGGGGAATCTCCGTAGGATCTTAGAATCTAGGGGAACCTTTGTAGAACTTTAAGGAATCTAAGAGAATCTTTGGGAATCTATAGGAGTTCCAAGAGAATCTTAGAGAATCTAAAGGGAATCCTTGGAAATCTCATAGAATCTAAAGGAATCTTCATAAATACATGGAGAATCTAGAATCTTGATGCAACCTTGAAGAATCTGGAGGAATCTTTATAGAATCTATGGGAATCAAAGGGAATCTCAAGAGAATCTTTGGGAAATCAAAGGGAATCTTCCTAAAATCTTTGAGTATCTAGAATAATCTTGATGGAATTAGAATCTTTGTAAAATCATAAGAATGTAGGGGAATCTTTGTAGACTCTTAAGGAATCTAAGGGGAGGCCAAGGGGATCTAGAAGAATCTTCATAGAATCTATAGGAATCTAGCAGATCTACATAGAATCTGGGGGAATCTAGAGAATTTTGGGGAAGTAAGAGAATGTTCATAAAATCTTTAAGAATCTTGAAGAATCTTGATAGAATCTTGGGAAATCTAGGGAAATCTTCATAGAATCTAGGGGAATCTTGGGGAATCTATAAGAATCACGAGAGAATTTTTGACAATTTAAGGGAATCCATGGGAATCTAAAGAATCTAGAGGAATCTTGATAGAATCATGTAAAGTCTAAGGGAATCTTCATAGGATCTTAGGGAATCTAGAGGAATCTTAAAAAAATCTTTGGGAATCTAAGGGAATCTTTCTAAAAGCTTTGCGAATCTAGTGAAATCATGATCGAATCTTCAAGAACCTAAAAGAATCTTCCTATAATCTAAAGGAATCTAGGAGAATCTTCATCAAATATTAAAGAATTTAGTAGAACTACATAGAATCTTGGGGAATCTAGAGGAGTCTTGGGATAATCTTTGGGGATCTAGATGAATATCAAGAGAATATTTGGGAATCTAGCGGAATTAAGGGAATGTTCATAAAATCTTTAAGAATCTTGATAGAATCTCGGGGAATCTTTGTACAATCTTAAGGAATCTCAAGAGAATCTTAGGGAATATCAAGAGAACTTCTCTGAATCTAGGGAAATATAAGGAAATTTAGAGGAATCTTCATACAATCTTGAAAAATCTAGGAGAATCTACATAGAATCTTGAGGAATCTTGGAATAATCTTTAGAAATCTAGGAGATTTTTAAAAAGAATCTTTGTGCGCATAGGAGATCTAAGGGAATCTTCATAAAATCTTTGAGAATCTAGGGGAATCTTTGACAGAAGTGGAACGACAGGTTGACTCAGAGTTTGAGCTTGTGTTGACTGCCAGTAGAACTTCGGCTTTGGCTTCTTTGCTATAGTTTTCAGTCGACTTCATACACCCCCTCGTAGTACAAATACTTGTGTATATATATATATATATATGTATATATATGCTATTTTTTTAGCAACCTCCCTATATTAGGGATCTATATTACTATTAGCTGTAAGAAGATTTTACCTTTGTCATCTCATATTTATCTGCTAGAGTAATAGATCCGAAATATTAATGTACTTTCTTACAATCCATACAACAATTAGTTACTGCACATGATGAATGAATACTCGATTTGCGCTTAAATTTCTATCTTCTTGTGTTCAAGTGGGAAAAGCTCACCTGCCACCATCCAAAACCAAAAACATGTGTTAGTACAGATGCATGGTATGGGAAGACAGGTGTCAGTGCTTTTTATACAACCCCCCTTGTTATCGGTGTCGTGAGCAACAAGAAAATTTAAGCCATTCTTATATCATCATGCAGTAAATCCTACCTTTCAAAATGTTCACATTCCCCCATTACGTTATCTCATCCTATTATTTGAGAATCACAAACGAATAATAAACGAACAATAAGAAAACATCTTAATAATATTCCAGTAGAAGATTATTTATTCATTCAGTTACTATTTTACCAGCAATTAAAAGAACTATGACCACGAACAAAATGGGAAGTTCTTAGCTTGGTAAATATAGCTGTATAGTATCCTTCCAATCTGTATTATATTGGAACTTGCCTCCTACACTTTCACAATTCCAGCATATCTCATTTCTTATATTTGCTAACCTGGGTGTTATCGTGGAAATGTTCAGGATCATCTTCCACCTCCATAAAACTGGAATCTCCTACGTCTTCATGCATGTCACTCATCTTGTTTTATCTCTTTCTGTCACAATTTAGGAAGCAAATATTACAAGAGCTTTTCTTTATATATATATATATATATATATATATATATATATATATATATACAAGAAATTTAACACGTCCTACGGTGCATGTTCCAACAGTGCAAATTCCAATTTTAGCATTCCTTTATATTCTTCAACTTTAGCATTCATGAAGATTCCCTTAGATTCTCTTAGAATCTGCTATTTTGATTGAAGTGCTTACCCATGAGCATTTAAAACCTTCCAAAATAATCTATCTTGGATCTGTGCAACATGTCTAAAACACTTTCTATTTTTAGACTGAGGCGCTTACCCTGAGCATCTAGAACATTTTTTTTCCAAGATTTATATTGTATACCTTTATTACGAAACATTTTAGAACATTCTATTGTGGCTCTTTGCAAAATCTTAAAAAAACTCTAAGATTTCATCAAGATCTTTTTAGATTCCCTTAGATATTATGAAGATTCCCCTAGATTCAACTAGATTTTAAGAGATTCCTTTAGACTTGTAAATATCTTCCTAGATTCTCTTATAATTTATGAGATTTCCTTAGATTCCCTTTAATTCTCCTAGATTCCCTTACATTTTACAAATTCCTAAAACATTCTAGAGCTTTCTGGAACATTCTGAAACTTTCAAAACATCCCAGAACTTTCTGGAAGTATTTCCCTATTTCCTTACATTCCCAAAGATTCCCTTACATTTGGAAGGATTCTCTTAGATTTCTCCTAGATTCTCTTATATTCCAAAACATTTTAGAATTCTAGAACTTTCTAGAACATTCTAGAAGATTTTAGAACTTTCTAGAGCCTCCAAAACTTTCTAGAACTTTCTTGAATTATCTAGAATGTTATATTCTATTTTATCTTAATTAGAACATTACCTTTAGGTATATTTGAAACATAAATTATTCATAAAATTAATGCCTGGTCTAGTGGTTAGAATGGGGGGCTGGGGGGTTAATGACCAGGGTTCGAATCCTCCCAATAACATAAAAAATTTTAAAAGCCTTTCCCTAAGATTTGTTGAGAATACCAAGGCTCGAGCATACAATGTGAGCCGTAGGATCTTGGACCAAGAATTATAATCAATCTGGACCGTAGGATCATGTAGGATATATCTAAAGCAACGTGAGCTGTAGGATCTCGGACCAACGGTCAGGATCAGATCAACCTGGACCGTAGGATCGCTTACATATAATCGGTCACAAACTCCCAAGCCACCTGGGCCATAGGATACGTCCCAAAGCCACGTGAGCCGTAGGATCTCGGATCAACGGCCGGATTCAGGAGGACAAACATAAGAACATTATTTATATTGTATACCTTTATTACGAAACATTTTAGAACATTCTATTGTGGCTCTTTGCAAAATCTTAAAAAAACTCTAAGATTTCATCAAGATCTTTTTAGATTCCCTTAGATATTATGAAGATTCCCCTAGATTCAACTAGATTTTAAGAGATTCCTTTAGACTTGTAAATATCTTCCTAGATTCTCTTATAATTTATGAGATTTCCTTAGATTCCCTTTAATTCTCCTAGATTCCCTTACATTTTACAAATTCCTAAAACATTCTAGAGCTTTCTGGAACATTCTGAAACTTTCAAAACATCCCAGAACTTTCTGGAAGTATTTCCCTATTTCCTTACATTCCCAAAGATTCCCTTACATTTGGAAGGATTCTCTTAGATTTCTCCTAGATTCTCTTATATTCCAAAACATTTTAGAATTCTAGAACTTTCTAGAACATTCTAGAAGATTTTAGAACTTTCTAGAGCCTCCAAAACTTTCTAGAACTTTCTTGAATTATCTAGAATGTTATATTCTATTTTATCTTAATTAGAACATTACCTTTAAGTATATTTGAAACATAAATTATTCATAAAATTAATGCCTGGTCTAGTGGTTAGAATGGGGGGCTGGGGGGTTAATGACCAGGGTTCGAATCCTCCCAATAACATAAAAAATTTTAAAAGCCTTTCCCTAAGATTTGTTGAGAATACCAAGGCTCGAGCATACAATGTGAGCCGTAGGATCTTGGACCAAGAATTATAATCAATCTGGACCGTAGGATCATGTAGGATATATCTAAAGCAACGTGAGCTGTAGGATCTCGGACCAACGGTCAGGATCAGATCAACCTGGACCGTAGGATCGCTTACATATAATCGGTCACAAACTCCCAAGCCACCTGGGCCATAGGATACGTCCCAAAGCCACGTGAGCCGTAGGATCTCGGATCAACGGCCGGATTCAGGAGGACAAACATAAGAACATATATATATATATATATATATATATATATATATATATATATATATATATATATATATATATATATATATATATATATATATATATATATATATATACAAGAAATTTAATGCGTCCTACGGCACATTGTTCCAGTTTTAGCATGTTCTTACGGTGCAAGGCCCTGTCGTGCTTTAGATAACCAACGATTCTACTGAGATTCTCTTGTGATTCCTCTATATTCTTCAACATTCTATGTACTATATTTAGCATTCATGAAGATTCCTCTAAATTCTCTTAGAATTTTCAATTTTGATTGAGGTGCTTGCCCATGAGCATTTATAACCTTCCAAAATAATCTATTTTGGATATGTGCAACATTTCTAAAACACTTTCTATTTTTAGACTGAGGCGCTTACCCTGAGCATCTAGAACATTTTTTTTTTCAACATTTATATTGTACACCTTTATTATGAAACATTTTAGAACATTCTATTGTGGCTCTTTGCAAAATCTTAAAAAAAACTCTAAGATTTCATCAAGATTTTCTTAGATTCCCTTAGATATTATGAAGATCCCCTTAGATTGAGCTAGATTTTAAGAGGTTCCGTCAGACTTGTAAATATCTTCCTAGATTCTCTTACAATTTATGAGATTTCCTTATATTCCCTTTAATTCTCCTCGATTCCCTTACATTCTAGAAATTTCTAGAACTTTCTGGAACATTCTGAAACTTTCAAAACATCCTAGAACTTTCTGGAAGTATTTCCCTATTCCCTTACATTTCCGAAGATTCCTGAACTATCTAGGATGTTATATTCTATTTTATTTTAATTGGAACATTACCCTTAAGTATATTTGAAATATAAATTTTTCATAGAATTAATGCTTGGTCTAGTGGTTAGAGTGGGGGGTTTGGGGGATTGAGGCCTAGGGTTCAAATCCCCCCAATAACATAAAAAATTTTAAAAGCCTTCCTTAAGGGACGAGCATTCAACATGAGCCTTAGGATCTTAGACTCGATCAACGATCAAGATCTCACCAGATAAAAGCAATATGAGCCGTAAGATCTATTACATATAATTCCCAAAGCCATCTGGACCGTAGGATATGTGTCAAGCCACCTGAGCCATAGGATCTCGGATCGACGATCAAGATCAAAAGCAACCTGGGTCGTTAGATCGATTACATATAATTCCCAAGCCATGTGCACCGTAGGATGTGTCCCAAACCAACGTGAGCCGTAGGATCTCGAACCGACAATCAGGATCGAATCAACCTGGACCGTAGGATCGCTTACATATAGTCTATACACAAACTCCCAAGCCATCTGGGCCGCACGATACGTCCCAAAGGCACGTGAGCCGTAGGATCTCGGATCAACGGCCGGATTCAACAGGACAAACATAAGAACATATATATGTTATATATATATATATATACAAGAAATTTAATGCGTCCCACGGTGCATGTTCGAGTTTTAGCATGTTCCTATGCTGCAAGTTCTTGTCGTGCCCTACATTCTAAAAGAATGTCTTGAGAATACTCTAAATTCATAGATTCTCTAAGATTCTACCAAGGTTCTCTTGGAGGTTTCGTGGAGATTCCTCTAAATTTTATAAGATTCCCTCTAGATTCCATTAGATTTCCGTAGATTTTCCAAGATTCTATGACGATCCCCTTAGATTCCCTTAGATCCCTTTAGATTTTATGAGATTGCCTTAGGTTCCCTTACATTATATGAGATTCAAAGAGATTCTATAAAGATTCCCTTAGATACTCTAAGATTTCATCAACATTTTCCTAGATTGCCTTAGATTTTATGAAGATTCCCTTAGATCCCCTAGATTTTAAGAGATTCCCTTAGGCTTGTAAATATTTTTCTAGATTCTCTCACATTTTATGAGATTTTCTTAGATTCCATTAGATTCTCCTAGATTCCTTTACATTCTAGAACTTTTTAGAACATTCTAAGGCTTTCTGGAACATTCTAAGACTTTCTAGAACATTCTGAGACTTTCAAAATCCCTTGAACTTTCTGGAAGTATTTCCCTAGATTCTCTTAGCTTCCCATGGATTCCTACATTCTTGAACATTCTAGAACCTATTAGAACAATTTGAAACTTTCTGGAAGAATTTTCATAGATTCCCCCCAGATTATGTTCTAGAATTTTCTAGAATATTTTGGAACTTTCTAGAAGATTCTAGAACTTTCTAGAGCCTTCCAGAACATTCTAGAACTCTTTTGAACTAGTTAGAATGTTATACTCCATTTTATCTTAACTGGATTGTTACCCTTAAGTATATTTGAAACATAAATTATTCATAGAATTAATGTTTGGTCTAGTGGTTAGAATGGGGGGCTGGGGGGTCAATGACCGTGGTTCAAATCCCCACACAACATAAAAAATTTTAAAAAGCCTTTCCTTAAAGGATGAGCATTCAACGTGGGCCGTCGGGATCTTGGACCCGATCAAGGGTCGATCGTGCCATGTGGCAAAAATCTAAAGCAACATGAGCCGTAGGATCCTAGATCGACGATCAAGATCAAGAACAACCTGGACCATAGGATCGATTACATATAATTCCCAAAGCCATGTGCACCGTAGGATGTGTCCTAAAGTAATGTGAGCCGTAGGATCTCGGACCGACGATTAGGATCAAATCAACCTGGACCGTAGGATCGCTTACATATATAGTCTATACACAAACTCCCAAGCCATCTGGGCCGTAGGATACGTCCCAAAGCCACGTGAGCCGTAGGATCTCGGATCAACGGTCGGATTTAGGAGGACAAACATAAGAACATATATATATTAGATATATATATATATATATATATATATATATATATATATATATATATATATATATATATATATATATATGTTTCATGAGGGTGACCCTCTTTGCGTGCACCGTGCAGGCCGTCGAGTCTTCGAAGTGCTACACAATTTTTGCTTCGGCCGCCTCTTGTAAACACAACAGCATCTCGTCGGTCACGCGCATGTCTGTGTTGTATTCTTGCATGACTTCGAGGACCAAACGCGGAACGGCGCCCGGGGAATCGGAGTCCAGAACTCTTCGAAGTGGCGGATCTCCTTGAGTGCCCCGCCTTCCAGCTTCTTCTTCTTGCTCGCTTCTTCCCCTCGGTGCTCGGGGAGGCTTGGGCCTGGGTGGCGGTGGCTTCAGATGTTGCCTTGGGGGTACTCCACCTTCAACTGCTCTTACCCGATGCTCCTGGAAATAGGCATTGTATGCCTCCCACTTCTCCATGTAGGAGTTGTGCTCTCTAATCCTCTTCTGATAGACCTTTACGGGGTCTATCACATAGGCCTCCCGCTGGGGTCGCGGGGCTTTAACCCTGTCCCACGTTGGAAACGGTGGGGGCTTTGCTAGCTGTCGAGCCTCCTCCCCTTCTTGGGGGCATGCGCTCCGGGACCTCTTCTTCTACGACCGGGGGCTTTGAAGAGCTTGCCCCGTCTGCGCCCGGCACGTAATCTTCATCCGAGTCGTCGGTGGTGGGCGGGGTCTCCCCTCCCGACGGCTCGTTGATGACGGGACCCGCGGCTCGCTTCCCGACCTTTACCAGCTTCCTCTTGCCTGCCTTTACGGCTTTGGCCTTCCTCTTCTTGGGCCCGCTGGCTGTAGTCGGGTCGTCTTCCCGACTCTTTGTCCTCTGCTCCGGCT
Source organism: Isoetes taiwanensis (assembly GCA_021234155.1). Classification (NCBI taxonomy): domain Eukaryota; kingdom Viridiplantae; phylum Streptophyta; class Lycopodiopsida; order Isoetales; family Isoetaceae; genus Isoetes; species Isoetes taiwanensis. Next base: position 4,249,994 of record JAJEKV010000085.1, read on the forward strand.
GGCTCTCCTTGGCCGTGCTTTTGGGGACGGCGTCGGGCTCGACCTCTTCCTCCGGGGTGAGTTTCGGCGGCTGCTGCTCCTCTCTTCCCTGCTCCTCCTGCATGTGGATCTCAGCCTGGGGTTTCTCCTGGGCTGTTGATGGGTCCGCCTGCTCCCTCTGCTCCCTCTGTGGGTTGGCGTCCTCCTGAGGTTGCTCCTGCTGCTGCCCGCTTCTTCCCTCCTCCTGTGCAATTTCGTCGAGGATCTGGTTCATGACATCCGGCCGGTCGTCTTCCAAGAGCTCTGTGTGGTCGCTCCGGTCCGACCCGGCTTCCTCGCTCGACGAAGATTCGCCGTCGTGGAGAAGGCGTTCTTGAAGAATCCTGTGAAAGAGGCCGGAGCCGCTGGCGGAAAGGATCCGGGCTTCGACTAGGCTTCCTTGCGATGCCTTTGTATGCGGGCCATCATTTTTTCGGTTTGTCGATCGAGCTAAAGCGCCCGAAGATCGCCTTTGGCGATCCGGCGAAGTTCTAGGGAAGAACAGGGAAAAATGGGAGGGTCCGGTTCTATTTATAGGGCCAAATTTAGGTCAACTTTTAAACTACCTTTTGGGTTGTCTAAGGCATCTAAAACACCCTAATTAAGCAAGGTCTCACACGTTATGCCCAGCCCGATTCCTAGAATCTAGAAACCCCTGGGCGCGGACGTGTGAGACATGGTGGGGCCCACTATTAAATTAACATGTAACATGCTAAATCTACTAATTCTTAGCTTAAAATTAGAATTATCAAGGTATTTTACCAGAATTTACAACTTTTTGGTGTCAAAATTTAATGTCTCACAAGCGTTGCCCCGGCCATTCCTAGAATGTAGAAATCATCTCCGGCGCCGCGTGTGACCAATCCCTACTTTTGGATGTTGGCTCATCAATTTTTAATCTTTTTCCATTTTTATTCATTTTAACTGTTACTAGCTTAGCATAACTACAAAAATGAGAAAAATTTTTCTCATTTTTCGAGGTTTGAGGATCCTATCAAGTTAGTGCTACTGGGGAACATGGCGGTGCTTTGCTCTTGGTCTCCAAGAACCCGGCTCTGATACCACTGTGGACGTCCCCTACTGTGTATCACGGTGCCCTCACCGTATACAAACAGGAGTTCATCCCCATACCAGCTCCATGCTAATACAGGGGCCCTCCACATGACACCGCAACCGCGGACGGGTTCCAAAGTGGGAAGAGTGGAAGGGTCATTGCACCGCCTCCCTCGGGGCCTACCTAGGCTGCGGAAGCGTAAACATACATGTCGTTAGCATATACATCAACATCATATGACCATCACGAAGGATGGTCCTCCACATATCTGCATAGACAAAGATCAAGACATCACATAGGGAATCCTACCCAAGGCTCGGACTCAAAGGGATGACCCGACGGCTTGGGTCTCCAGAGTTCATTGCGCATGAAATTCATGGCAATGGATTTGGGCGGCATATGAACATGGCTTAGGGTTGTCCACTCCATCCGCCCCTCCCGTGCACACTTTGCGAGTGGTCTCAAAAGTGTCGGGGACTGATCAGAGCCCACGGATGCATAGCCAAAGGGGCTATTCACGGGTTCATCCTCCCGGTTCGATGGGGCGGTAGGGATCACTCCCTCCGAGGTCTACATGCTGACTCAAGGTGACTAGAGGGCCACCGCCCGTATTCGACCAACCCACTGGAAAGTGAACACCACTTCACGGGTGTCGAGCCCATGCCTTGCCCCACGCGCGTGGCAAGCCATTGGACCTAGCCACAATGATCCCCTGTAGGCTTTACACACACCGGAGGGATCGCTTCAAGAGTCGAGGACATGAACCTCCTTCTTAGCCGGCCCGCCCCTTCACCCACATCCCTACGTGGCTCTTGTGCACGTGCCGAATCTACAAAGATGTGCTAGAGAGGCTACTCTAGGAGCATCAACTACAAAGCTTTGGGTCTTTACCCCCTTCCCAATACAAGGAGTTCATAGAGATACATCATCCATATACTTCCTGAGAGAACTAAAGAACTAGATCTAATCTACAACATAGAGTTAGGTTCTTTAGTTAGGATCTATATCTAGAGATCTAGAGGGCTGCTATGGGCAATCTAATAGGCTAAACCCACTGATTCAATGCCTAAAATAGGGTTTAGACTATCTAATTGGCCAAATACCGATCCTTGAGGGGCTCCTCCCGACCGAGCTCGACCATCATCCCGGCCGAGACGCCGAATCAAAGGGGAACTAAGGATACAATTCTCCCGTGCAAAGTTCTGGAGGCGGTTTTTGGTCAAGAAGCGAAAAACGAGTTCTAAAAGCCCTAAAATCGAAAATTGGGCTAGCTAGGGTTTCCTACCCTATATAGACAAGGGGGTTGGCTAGGGTTTCCAATTATCCCCTTTTGGCATGTGGGATAATTGGAAATGGGCCCACTTGCCTTTAAGGGCTAGGTGGCCAAATGTGCACACATGGAAATGTGTGCCCACATTAATGTGTACATTGGAAAATGTGCACATTAATTGCACCTATGGGTGTGGCCCACTTGGATTGAAGTGTCCACTTGGAAATGTGTGCTCCATTAATGTGTACATTGGAAAAATGTGCACATTAATAGTTGCACATATTTCTGGCACGTTGCCCCCTAGGGCCACTCGCCTGGCTACACGCTAGCGTACACGTCAGCTGGAGTGGCGTGTACGCGTGACGAGGCAGTACGGTATACGTCCTGGGGCCGTATACTGTGCTGGAACGTCACAATTTCCCTAGATTTCCTTACATTCCCGTAGATTCCCCTACATTCTAGAACATTCTAAAACTTATTAGAACAATTTGGAACTTTCTGGAAGAAGTTTCTTAGATCCCCCCTAGATTCTCTTATGTTCTAGAACTTTTAGAAGATTCTAGAACTTTCTAGAGCCTTCTAGAACATTCTAGAACCGTCTTGGACTAGCTAGAATGTTATAGTCTATCTATTTTATCTTAATGGAAATATTACCCTTAAGTATATTTGAAACATAAATTGTTCATGAAATTAATGCTTGGTCTAGTGGTTAGAATGGGGGGTTGGGGGGTCAATGGCCAGGGTTTGAATCCCCTACACAACGTAAAAAATTTTAAAAGCCTTTTCCTAAGGGATGAGCATTCAACTTGGGCCGTAGGATCTTGGACCCGATCAAGGGTCGAGATCTCACGCAACATGAGCCATAGGATCTATTACATATAATTCCCAAAGTCATATACACCGTAGGATGTATCCCAAAGCAACGTGAGCCGTAGGATCTTGGACCAACGATCAGGATCAAATCAACCTGGACCGTAGGATCGCGTCTATACAAATTATATATAAACTCCCAGGCCATCTGGGCCGTAGGATACGTCCCAAAGCCACGTGAGCCGTCGGATCTCGAACGGACGGTCGGATAAGCGCGACAAACATAAGAACATATATAGAGTAGATAGATAGATATATATATATATATATATATATATATATATATATATATATATATATATATATATATATATATATATATATATATATATATATATATATATATATATACAAGTAGTTTGTTATATCCGAAGTCTGTTCAGTTCGTATAGTATCTATTCCAGCTTTAAATTTCCGAAGACTCAAAAATCAGAACCTCAAGTTCTAATATTGAAGCTAGCTAGAAAATATAATGTTTACGGCTGAATTTCCTAGGATTCCTCCTAGATCCTCTAAGATTCTCTAAGATTACCCAAAGATTCCCTTAGATTCTGCATATTCTATGATAATTTCTTCGAGATTTCCCTAATATTCCTCCATATTCTAGTCCCCTAGATTGTTTAAGATTCTACTAAGATTTCCCGTAGATTCCTATACATTCTTCCACGCTCCACTTTTTCCTACATTCCTTAGGGTTCCACCAAATTATTGCAAGATCTCTTAGACTCTCCAATATGCCTCAGATAAACGCTTTGATCCTCAATGTGATCAGAGAATATTAGTGTCGAGAACAACAATGCTCATTTTGTACATCTCAAACCTTAAAAACAAACAATGTATCACTCTTGAAAAGCAACCAATATGTGCATAGTATTTTTATTTTTGCTAAAGGCTATTTGACAAAGATGATGAAGTCATACGTGTGTAACATAGACAACATGGTATCCTCAAACCTTTAAATAGCACATAAACTCCATTGGATCTTCAACATACATGTATGGGACAACATCTAGAAAAAAAAAAAAAAAAAAAAGCATTTGTTCATGAAACTCCAAATAAAACCAAAATATCTCATATATAATACACAATGCTCCTATAATTGCAAAGGCCCTAAAATAAAGATGCAAGGCCCTAAAATAAAGATGCAAGACAGTCCGCAAAAACTTAAGATGCTCAAATAGATGTCTAGTTGGAGCCTTAAATTCGAGAATTTCAAGTTGCTTGAATAATAACCTAGATTCTCTAAAATTCTATGAAGGTTCGTCAAGATTTCCTAAAATTGCCTAATATTATGTGAGGATTCTCCTACATTCTATAAAGATTCCTTAGATTCTAAAAATATCATGCAAAATCACCTAGATTCCTTATGATTCTCACAAGATTCTTTTATTCTCCAATATTCTCTAAAGATTTTGCTGGATTTCTTAAGTTTCTATGAAGATTATCCTAGATTCCTCTAAATATCCTAGCATTTTATTTAGATTTCCTCCGGATTCCTTAAGATTATATTAATGAAGAGTAGACTCCTATTTCTCTCACATTTGTATTGCAAGTCACGCGAATATCTAAAAGCGAAAGGCAAAGTCAGCATCAACCCATTGAGTCAAAGCCCACTTTCAACGTTTAAAGTCATCTATTAGAAGCCAAAGTCAAAGTTCAAAGACTCTAAGGACGATGATGCAAGCAAAGAGACAACTAAACGAACATTTTTTTTGCAAATGTGTTGAAAGAATTTAGGAGATTTAGTGTACATCTTTAAATTGGTTGTTTTAAATAAAGGCAAGTGATAATGCATGCCAAAATTCAATAGACATATTATTCCAGACACTGTCAAATTAATATCATTCACTGGACAAGCTTCAAATCCTGGTTCGTATAACCATAACATAAATAGTTCTGTAGATGCAAAACTTTCAACTTGGCAACAGATTGTTGAATATGGTCCCAGATGCGCAACAGCTGACAGACATTTCAACTTGCCACCCGGCACTGCAGTAAGTACACAATACACAGTTGTTAGCTATAAAATAAGTAAGAGATTCAAAATGACATCTCAAGCATACCTGCAACCACTTCCGTTGACAGACGTTTCCAGCGGTTAAGCAATCCAGTGGAGAGATCAAACGCAAGAAAATAGATTGGCATCATGATCATTACCGTAGAGTTATAGACGAAAGACAAAATCTTTTGTTCAAGAAACGAAATGATCCATCTATCTATTGCATCATAGCAAAGAATGGCACAAGATATCTGGATCACCATACAACTAGGACTACAGAAAGGGAAGAATCAAACTTTGCAAAACAAAAGTACCTTCATGCAGACAACATGCTCATTTGTCTTAGCTATCATGCAAGTATCTGTGGACCTCATTTGCCCAGGCAATGTCATGACAGCGTTTGATGGAATGGGTTCGAAGTGATCCAATTATAACACATGCGGCGCTGTTTCATGATGCGAAAGAAAAATCAGTCATGATGTGCAAAAGAATTGTAAAGCCAGCAAGAATAATGTGAAAAAATGGTTTATGGAACTCACGTTGCAACAAGAAATACAAAGAGGCAGAACTCCTTGAGAAGACCCATCTGCCGCATGGTGCTCTAGCTGAAGATGTAAGATGTTTGAGGTTTCAGCTTGCTATTTCCGCCTGATTCTAAAAGCCTCACAAGTTGGGGCGGAATTGCCGAGCCCTTTGATAGTGCCATCATCTCTAAATGCTGCCACAGAGGCCGGTTTGCCATATAAGATCTTATAGCATGTATATATGAATTAATTTAAAAATTACCTCCTTACACAAAGCGAATTTTGCAAGTTTTTGGGAGGTCTGGTGAATGCTCAAGCCAATTTGAGAAAGCTCGTATATTAAACTCCAATTCATAGAGGCAATGATTTGAGGACCCTGCAACCTTGTCAATCCTCCATCTAAAGTACTATTTTGGCACTGATGAGGATGCAAACGCTGGCGACCTTCTCAGTCCTTCTGCAATAACATGAAATTGACCTGTTCTATCCTTATAAGGCGAAACTGTACATCCCGACGGCCCTGGCACCTCTTGACCTATAATATCCAAGATAAAAATGCCAGTGAGGCTCACAAACCCCCCGAAATCAAATAGAAAGACAACAAATACAAACCATTCTAGAATAATGTCATAACAATATGATGGAGTCGTCCGATTCCTCAAGAATACGCTAAAAAGCGCATTCCAGCCCACCCACCGCCGAGCGAAAAACAAAGAACAACAGAGCCGGGATAAAATCGAAATAGTTTTTCAAACTAAAACATCAATTTGCAATATTCACCTTAGAGTTTTTAGTATCCCCGACAGAGCAAGCAACAATATATAAGACAAAGATCGGCCAACCGACATAAGCCATCGCCAGAGGCAAGCATAAAATGTTCCCTTATACCCGTCCCCTCGCCCCACGTCACTTCAAAAACAAAAATGTTTTCCTTTTGTTCGCAAAAACCCAAGAATATGACAATAAAGACCTTTCGAGAATGTTCTCTTTTTTTAACCTCGCCTTATCCAACGTCAATTTTTTTGCCATTACTTGACTTTTTCAATTTTCTAGTTCTTGCCACCTCATCATCTCACAATAAATGTTTATACAATCTCATAATAAATGGTGTACTATCTCATTAATTCTCATTAATTGTTGTGAAATTTCTTTGTGCCTTCCCCCACCTTTAAACCAATGGATATGATTCAACCTCCCCTTATCCAACGGTGCTCACATGGGGTGCATGCCCATGCATGGCCCAACTTTCCCCCATGAGGTGGCAACATTATAGCCCTTTATTTTTTAGATGAACGGATGGGATGAATCTCTATATACCTATGACCCCATGTTACGTACATGCCCCCCCATGGAATAAGAATATATATATTAATGAAATGATATATATATATATATATATATATATACAAGTGGTTCTACTATGAGGGACTGCACAAATTCGACCGGAAGCCAATGCAGAGTCATTCAATGAAGATTCTATAAGCATTTCCCTAGGCTCTTTATGAATCCTATGTTAACAAAGATTCTTTTTAGAATCTCCTAGATTTCCAAAGATTATGCCAAGATTCTCCAAGATTCTATAGAGATTCCCCTAGATTCTATGAAGATTTCCCTAGATTTCCCAAGATTCTATCAAGATTCTTAAAGATTTTATGAACATTCCCTTAATTCCCCTAGGTTCCCAAAGATTCTCTTGATATTCGTCTAGATTCCCAAAGATTATCCCAAGACTCCTCTAGACTCCCCAAAATTCTATGTAGTTCTATTGAATTCTCCAAGATTTGATGAAGATTCTCCTAGATTCCTTTAGATTATAGGAAAATTCTCCATGATTCTCCAAGATTCCATCATGATTTCACTAGATTCTCAAAGCTTTTAGAAAGATTCCTTTAGATTCCCAAAGATTCTCTTAAGATTCCTCTATTCTCTAAGATCCTATGAAGATTCCCTTAGACTTGACATGATTCCATCAAGATTCCTCTAGATTCTTAAAGATTCTATAAAGATTCCCTTAGATTCCCTTAAATTCTCAAAGATTCTCTCGTGATTCCTATAGATTCCCGTTGATTTGCCAAAGATTCTCTTGAGATTCCCTTCGATTTCCAAGATTCTCTTGAGATTCCCATAGATTTCCAAAGATTCTCTTGAGATTCCCATAGATTCCCTAAGATTCTCTTGAGATTCCTTTTAGATTCTCTAAGATTCTATGAAGATTCACCTAGATTCTCCAAGATTGCATCGATTCCTCTAGATTCTCCAAGTATTTATGAAGATTCATTTAGATTCTCTCGAGATTCCTATGGATTCCCTTAGAGTTCGATCACATTGGCTCCAACTACAAATCTGAATCGTCCCCAAACCACCACTCATTGGAAAGCTCTCGATGAGAGGAGTCCAATGGCGGGTCCCACCTTCATCCCACCCTCTCTAAAAGCTATGTACCTTTGAATGCGATTAAACGTAAGGAAGCTTCATAGAAAGTCCACTCATAAATGCTTTGCCACGTCATTACCTTTTTTATTAATGAAGGTGACACCTCACCTCCTTTAAAAAAAAAATCAATTTAATATTAAAAAGTCAATGGCTAAGATTTATGCTCACCTTTTGATCTAACGGTTAAGATCTGCTACACCAAAGTCACTTTAAAGGACCTTCCTTGCACCTTCCTCATAAAAAACCAAGGGCTAGGATTTATCCTCCCCTTTTGATCCAACGGTCCGGGGATGTGGTGCATGCCCCCATGCATGACCCATGCATGCCTCCATGCATGCCCATAAGGAATGGATGGCTCTGATGCTGCCACCTCACTGGACCCACTTTAAACGGACGACATCCGGGCATGTAAGAATCAAACACATTATATAGAAAAGTTTATGATATACCTTTATATATATAACTGATATACAAGTAGTTTGTTATATCCGAAGTCTGTTCAGTTCGTATAGTATCTATTCCAGCTTTAAATTTCCGAAGACTCAAAAATCAGAACCTCAAGTTCTAATATTGAAGCTAGCTAGAAAATATAATGTTTACGGCTGAATTTCCTAGGATTCCTCCTAGATCCTCTAAGATTCTCTAAGATTACCCAAAGATTCCCTTAGATTCTGCATATTCTATGATAATTTCTTCGAGATTTCCCTAATATTCCTCCATATTCTAGTCCCCTAGATTGTTTAAGATTCTACTAAGATTTCCCGTAGATTCCTATACATTCTTCCACGCTCCACTTTTTCCTACATTCCTTAGGGTTCCACCAAATTATTGCAAGATCTCTTAGACTCTCCAATATGCCTGTATAAACGCTTTGATCCTCAATGTGATCAGAGAATATTAGTGTCGAGAACAACAATGCTCATTTTGTACATCTCAAACCTTAAAAACAAACAATGTATCACTCTTGAAAAGCAACCAATATGTGCATAGTATTTTTATTTTTGCTAAAGGCTATTTGACAAAGATGATGAAGTCATACGTGTGTAACATAGACAACATGGTATCCTCAAACCTTTAAATAGCACATAAACTCCATTGGATCTTCAACATACATGTATGGGACAACATCTAGAAAAAAAAAAAAAAAAAAAAAGCATGCATTGTTCATGAAACTCCAAATAAAACCAAAATATCTCATATATAATACACAATGCTCCTATAATTGCAAAGGCCCTAAAATAAAGATGCAAGACAGTCCGCAAAAACTTAAGATGCTCAAATAGATGTCTAGTTGGAGCCTTAAATTCGAGAATTTCAAGTTGCATGAATAATAACCTAGATTCTCTAAAATTCTATGAAGGTTCGTCAAGATTTCCTAAAATTGCCTAATATTATGTGAGGATTCTCCTACATTCTATAAAGATTCCTTAGATTCTAAAAATATCATGCAAAATCACCTAGATTCCTTATGATTCTCACAAGATTCTTTTATTCTCCAATATTCTCTAAAGATTTTGCTGGATTTCTTAAGTTTCTATGAAGATTATCCTAGATTCCTCTAAATATCCTAGCATTTTATTTAGATTTCCTCCGGATTCCTTAAGATTATATTAATGAAGAGTAGACTCCTATTTCTCTCACATTTGTATTGCAAGTCACGCGAATATCTAAAAGCGAAAGGCAAAGTCAGCATCAACCCATTGAGTCAAAGCCCACTTTCAACGTTTAAAGTCATCTATTAGAAGCCAAAGTCAAAGTTCAAAGACTCTAAGGACGATGATGCAAGCAAAGAGACAACTAAACGAACATTTTTTTTGCAAATGTGTTGAAAGAATTTAGGAGATTTAGTGTACATCTTTAAATTGGTTGTTTTAAATAAAGGCAAGTGATAATGCATGCCAAAATTCAATAGACATATTATTCCAGACACTGTCAAATTAATATCATTCACTGGACAAGCTTCAAATCCTGGTTCGTATAACCATAACATAAATAGTTCTGTAGATGCAAAACTTTCAACTTGGCAAATGATTGTTGAATATGGTCCCGTGATCTTAACAAATGACGGACATTTCAACTTGCCACCCGACGCTATGCAAGTAGTACACACAATACACGTTGTTAGCTATAAAATAAGTAAGAGATTCAAAATGACATCTCAAGCATACCCAAACCACTTCCGTTGACAGACGTTTCCAAATGGTTAAGCAATCCAGTTGGAGAGATCAAACGCAAGAAAATAGATTGGCATCATGATCATTACCGTAGAGTTATAGACGAAAGACAAAATCTTTTGTTCAAGAAACGAAATGATCCATCTATCTATTGCATCATAGCAAAGAATGGCACAAGATATCTGGATCACCATACAACTAGGACTACAGAAAGGGAAGAATCAAACTTTGCAAAACAAAAGTACCTTCATGCAGACAACATGCTCATTTGTCTTAGCTATCATGCAAGTATCTGTGGACCTCATTTGCCCAGGCAATGTCATGACAGCGTTTGATGGAATGGGTTCGAAGTGATCCAATTATAACACATGCGGCGCTGTTTCATGATGCAAAAGAAAAATCAGTCATGATGTGCAAAAGAATTGTAAAGCCAGCAAGAATAATGTGAAAAAATGGTTTATGGAACTCACGTTGCAACAAGAAATACAAAGAGGCAGAACTCCTTGAGAAGACCCATCTGCCGCATGGTGCTCTAGCTGAAGATGTAAGATGTTTGAGGTTTCAGCTTGCTATTTCCGCCTGATTCTAAAAGCCTCACAAGTTGGGGCGGAATTGCCGAGCCCTTTGATAGTGCCATCATCTCTAAATGCTGCCACAGAGGCCGGTTTGCCATATAAGATCTTATAGCATGTATATATGAATTAATTTAAAAATTACCTCCTTACACAAAGCGAATTTTGCAAGTTTTTGGGAGGTCTGGTGAATGCTCAAGCCAATTTGAGAAAGCTCGTATATTAAACTCCAATTCATAGAGGCAATGATTTGAGGACCCTGCAACCTTGTCAATCCTCCATCTAAAGTACTATTTTGGCACTGATGAGGATGCAAACGCTGGCGACCTTCTCACCCTTACAATAACATGAAATTGACCTGTTCTATCCTTATAAAGGCTTAAATCAGACATCCCGACGGCCCTGGCACCTCTTGACCTATAATATCCAAGATAAAAATGCCAGTGAGGCTCACAAACCCCAAAATCAAATAGAAAGACAACAAATACAAACCATTCTAGAATAATGTCATAACAATATGATGGAGTCGTCCGATTCCTCAAGAATACGCTAAAAAGCGCATTCCAGCCACCCACTGCCTGCCGAGCCGAAACAGCAACAACAGAGCCAGGATAAAATCGAAATAGTTTTTCAAACTAAAACATCAATTTGCACTGTATTCACCTTAGAGTTTTTAGTATCCTGGACAGAGCAAGCAACAATATATAAGACAGAAGATCGGCCAACCGACATAAGCCATCGCCAGAGGCAAGCATAAAAATGTTCCCTTATACCCGTCCCTGCCCCCACGTCACTTCAAAAAACAAAAATGTTTTCCTTTTTGTTCGCAAAACCCAAGAATATGACAATAAAGACCTTTCGAGAATGTTCTCTTTTTAAACCTCGCCTTATCCAACGTCAATTTTTTTGCCATTACTTGACTTTTTCAATTTTCTAGTTCTTGCCACCTCATCATCTCACAATAAATGTTTATACAATCTCATAATAAATGGTGTACTATCTCATTAATTCTCATTAATTGTTGTGAAATTTCTTTGTGCCTTCCCCCACCTTTAAACCAATGGATATGATTCAACCTCCCCTTATCCAACGGTGCTCACATGGGGTGCATGCCCATGCATGGCCCAACTTTCCCCCATGAGGTGGCAACATTATAGCCCTTTATTTTTTAGATGAACGGATGGGATGAATCTCTATATACCTATGACCCCATGTTACGTACATGCCCCCCCATGGAATAAGAATATATATATTAATGATATATCATTAATATATATAAACGTATATCACATGCTGGGGCATCATGAACGTGTTATATACAAGTATCGATCTTGGCCGTTCGTTTCGATTGAGTGGCTGCTTAGGTTGGATCCTAGCCTTACAAGCAATTTGATGTGACATTCAATTATGTGATTGTGAGGTGGCAGCTTTTGATCTTAACCGTTTGATATTTGAGAATCGATCTTGACCGTTGCATGCATGGATGGGGTCATTGATGTATGGTGTGTAGAGGCATGCGCTGGCAATGCTGGTAGCCATTCGATTGGTTAAACAAAGGAAATAGTACATTTCGTGAAGGAAATAGGAAAATAAAAAAAAGGGATGGAGATTGCGTGGCGAAAGGACTTGGCTATGGTTTTCGAGCAGGGAGCTTCAGCGATGGTGGTTGTGCAGGACCGTCATTATTTTGGGCAGCTGATGATATTTAGTATAATGGTGTTATGTCGCACTGAGTCGATTGGCAAGTATCGGTTTGGGATTTGGAGCGACAGGAGCTGCCGCCATTGTTGGTGTTTGTTATCAGAATTGAGAGAGCGAGTAAGAGTTTTGCGTGATAATTCGGCTAATTGTAGATGGGTTGTGAGATAATTTTGTGTTTTGTGCAGTTACTTGCATAGGCGAGCGAGGTTGTGTCTGCTTGGGGATTATACCGAGAAGAATACAACGATAGGTGTGTTGACATTACTTCTGTTTCTGTTGGTGTATGTGTCTTAGTAGGAACCTGAGGCATTGATGGTTGTTTAAGATGAATGTGGTTGATAAGATGTTAGACGTCCACCGGTATCAGATCATTTCGAAAGATCATTTATGACCCCAGATATTTGGTTCCATGTGCTACATGTTGCAATAAGCCGGATGCAACCTGCAATTTCGAAACAAGCTTCGTGAGGATCTTTGAAATATTTGTCTTCGTAAACGCAACAGCTAGAGCAGTAAATTTTACCTGCAAGTGACAATTTTTATCGGGTTCGTAATGTTAGAACGTAAGGGCATCAGACTACGACTGTAAATAGAGAGGCATGCAGAGAGGATATCCTAGGTGCTATCTGTTACAGGCAGGATGGGTAGTTGTTGTCCGTTGTAATTTTTCTGATCTCCTGTTAGCCATTTTCTTTTGCCTTTAACATGCAAGACGCCTAATCTTTCCAGCACGTTTTGGCTTTTCTGGCATGTACTTTGAACAAAGCTCCTGCTTTGTGGTTCGTATCTTTCTGCACGGGATGCACAAGTTGGAATATTTCCTGTGAGCTTGCAAACCATGTTATTCCAGTAATGAAACACTACTGAAGCTTGTGGATTAAAAAATTACAATACGATGCATGGTCCAGCTCAAGGTCTTTTCGAAAGATTTATGTCCTGATTTATGCATTCTGAATGGGAGGTTTCACACCGAGCAATCTGTTGATATGTATTCTATAAGCTAGTGGGCTGGGGTATTTGTTCAGCAAGTGAGCTTGCTACTCTGATAGGTTAAGCTCCTCTGGGCATACAGCTAGTCTCTATGTAGCATTGCAACAATGCTAGACCCTACGCATCATAGACAGCAATCTGATGGAAGTGTGTATTTCAGCAACCATAGAAGTTGTGCAAGTCTGCAAAAGAAGTTGCTGACACACTGGGAACTGAAAGATTTATGTCCTGATTGGACTGGAGCAAACTATGCTGAATGTACTGCAAAAAGTTCTCTCTGCTTCATAGCATGCAGTTCACTTTGAGGAGCGACGTGCTTGGACCATTTGTTTAATCAAATTAGCAACATCAGCTTCGTGACTCAGACCTTTGCCTTGAGAACAGCTTGGTAATTCATTGAGATAATGTAATGGCGGCCTTCATCAGCTTCGTGACTCAGACCTTTGCCTTGAGAACAGCTTGGTAATTCGTTGAGATAATTCACTTTGGGGAGCGACGTGCTTGGACCATTTGTTCAATCAAATTAGCAACATCAACTTCGTGACTCAGACCTCTGCCTTGAGAACAGCTTGGTAATTCATTGAGATAAGGCAAACAATCGTGTATACAGGCTAAGAGAGGCTGCAAAAAATGTAATGCTGTCTGGTTTCATACCATGCAGTTAGTGGATATGGTGTGGCACTCTATCTGTATGAGATTATAGAGATAGCATAATGTTTGATGTCTGTTGTGACTGTGTGTTGCCTACTGTGCCTGTGTTTTCTCTTAGTGAGTCGTTAAATTAAATGTAGGACTTGCCTATTTTGCCTACTTTGCTCTGATATGGGTAGCGTTCCTTATTCAGCAAGATCCAAACAAACCAGTCCATGTTGTGGAAAACGCAATAGATAATTGATATAATGCCGAGACGCAAGAGGGAGATAGATCCTAATCAGTCTTATTCTCCTGAGGAATTGAAGAGATTGAAGCGGAATGAGAGACAAAGGAGATGGTATGCAAATCTATCTGAAGATCGAAAGAATGAAATTAGGGCTGTTAAGAGATCAAATACACGGCGGTGGCAGCAAAATAGGCGATTGAATAGTGCAGTGGGTGTATGCACAGAAGACGCAGGCAATGTAGAATCGTCAGTTGTCAATGTGGTAGTGCCAGCAAGCGATGTCGGACTATCGATCATGAACATATCTGAACATGCAGTTGATACGGCGGATGTAGATAAGCATGTGGACGATTGTGTAATGGGAGAAGCGTCGGGATCAGAATGCAAAGCTGAACTGTTAAGGTTGAAGCGTAAGCAGTACAAGAGGGAATGGGACCGGAGGAATAAATTGAAGACTGAGCAATTAGGACGGGAAGCTGAGGAGGCAAGGATGGTGGCTAATCGGGAATGTTCGCGCAGATATCGGGATAGACGGAGTTCGCGTCGGGAACATGCTTCTGATTTCCCAGTGGATTGGCAGTCATCTATGATAAATGAAAATCTAAATGATGGACTAACTCGATTTGAGAAAGTTGGGGATGAGCACTGTCGTGTATCGCAGCATGATGATGTAGGCATGGTGTTAGTAGATCAACGAGAGACGTTGAGTTCTGTCGATGGCGTTGAAGAGGGCAATGCTGTAGAACTTCCTTTGGTACAGCATTGGCGACGACAATTAAGGAGAATGGAGTGTTACAGGACGCCTGTTGACCGAGATTTCTTGTGGAATAAGATATGTCCACATTGTGAGGTCGCTTTGCTTCCAAACGAGAGTAATATTTTTTGCTGCAATGAGGGAAAACGTGCCCTGCCAAAATTACCGATCTTACCTCGTGACCTTGCAGATCTTTATAATGAGAATGGATTTAGTGTTGCAAGTCGAAAAATAAACCACCTGTTTTGTTTCACTGCTCTTGGAGTTGAAGGAGGGGAATTCGTGCATTTAGATGCGCCATCCTCGGTTGCTGTCATGGGCCGGACATATCACAAGATAAACCCGACTTCAACACCAGGTCAACCTCTTCACTGGTACATTCATGACGGTGATGAGAGAAATCGGGTTGCCTCAGACAAGAACATTCCAATTGCGTGGGTCATGCGGATAGCAAGAGTGTTGGATAGAATTAATCCGTACTGCGGACTAATAAAGCGAATGAAGAACATGAATGCGCAATCTGCCTTTCTAACACTAAATGGATCCGTTGCCGCTAGGGATGAGGTTGCAGCTATACTGCATGCAAATAACACAGTGACAGTCAATCCAAGAATGGCAGTTTTTTGGTTGCATCGTGAAGAACGAGAAGTATATATGAGCATACTGGACCCACAATATGAGCCTTTGCAGTATCCACTTCTCTTTCCTCATGGAACGAAAGGATGGTACCCGCGAAATGAAGAAGGGATGTCACAGATCGATTGGTATAGAAGCCGTTTGCTACATGAACCTATATTTCTGCAATTGGGACGGTTAACATGTGAATATCTTGTGGATATGTATTCTCGGGTTGAAGAGGAGAAGCTTAATTTCTTAGCAACGAACGGCTATGATAGGTCGACAGCAAATAGTAATACTGATTTTGTGGGAGATCAAGAATCAGGTCGTCCAAGGCTGTTCCTGCCTTCGTCCTTTGTTGGCTGTAGACAATGGTGCTCAGTACAGATTGCAGATGCATTGGCAATCGCAAGAGTGAAAGGACGCCCAAGTCTCTTCATTACAATGACTACAAACCCAGACTGGCCTGAAATTAAGGCGATGTTGCGGGCTGGACAGTCAGCGGCAGAAGTGCCAGTTGTGGTGGTCAGGGCATTCCATGCGCGTTTCCAGCGTCTGAAAGATCTAATTAGATCATATTTGGGACCATTGGACTATATGATTCATGTCATAGAGTTTCAAAAAAGAGGTCTCCCTCATGGGCATCTAGTTGTAAAAACAAGCCGAGAAATCCCCTTTCATATGATTGATTCACTAGTTTCTGCAGAAATACCAACAAATGATGAGCAACTGGCAGAAAAAGTGCGCAGATTCATGATACATCAGCATTCTGATCGCTGCTCAAGTAGTGGAGGCTGCTGTTGGAAATTTATATATATATATATATATATATATATATATATATATATATATATATATATATATATATATATATATATATATATATATATATATATATATATATATATATATATATATATATATATATATATATATATATATATATATATATATATATATATATATATATATATATATATATATATATATATATATATATATATATATATATATATATATATATATATATATATATATATATATATATATATATATATATATATATATATATATATATATATTATAAGTTTATCTAGAACATCATCACTGCCTATAATAGGCCCGTACTTATGCCCGGCAACGCCGGGCACCCATTACTAGTTTAAACTTGTTTTTTCAGTGCATGATAGTCATAACATAACATATGACACCACTAAAATACTAGTGAAACAACCATGAAAAAATAAGTTTCAAAAAAGACTAGGTGTCTTATTTTTTGGGGGGGCGCGGGAAATCCCCCGGAATAAAATTAAGACTCCATTTACAATCCAAACCTATTATGAACTTAAATAAGACATGTCTTATTTTTATAGTGAAAATTTGATTTTCTTTTAGGACAATAGGTGGCCAAACATCATTTGATAAAATATGTGACTTTTGAAAATGGAAAAAGGGCCTTATTTTATACTAGGGGATTTCTTTGGCATAGAATTTATATTATATCAAGGGATTTCTTCGGTATAAAATAAGACAGGGACATATGTTAAAATATCATCAAAATAATACATAAGACATGTCTTATTTTTTTTTATAGTTTTCCACTAGCCTTTTGATAACATCTTATTTTATGATACCATATGGTGGATTCAATTTTACGTGTCGTATTTTTTGATTTGGAGTCATAAAGGTTTTTTTTTTTTTTGAATGACGAAAGCCAAAATTTTTATTAATCAGAGAAAATGTACAAAATTTACATGTATCATCTAACTGTGTAAGCACAAAAAGATGCCACAGGAGCACGAGCCTGGAGCACAATATACTTACTCCAGAATAGGAGACTAATGATAAGAATCAATTCGAAGATACTGAATCCAGATGCGTTCCATCGCCTCCGATTCAAGGGAGGAACACTCGTGAGGGTCGTCAATATCTTTTCTCGGGCCACCGTAATAACACCGTGGTGCGGTGAATAAATGCCCCGAAGATGTGGTGTCTACGACGCCCATACCCACCATAGGAGCCAACCGAACCAAGATGAAATGCCTTTTGTTTAGCCGAGGCCATGCGTTGGGATAGGACGCCAAAAGGATGCATCGGCAAATTCAATGTACCGTTAAACAAACCTTGTAGCCGACCACTGGTTGAACCTCGTGACAATCAAAGAGACAATGCTCAAGAGTCTCAACGCCCAAAAGACGAAGCGGGCATACCGCATATCATATGCGGGGATCATAGCGATGTCGAAAGGCATTAACCCGCTGTGCACCTGCGGATAACCCGCCACCACAAGATCAGAGACTTTAGGGTGGAGCAACCTATCCCAAAGCCGCCGCCATGTAATGCACACAAAGCCGGCCGTGGAACCCGTAGGTGCCACCCATCCGCAACCGGAGGGGTTGTGGTGCTAAAAGAAGGCGATATAACGATCCGACAAATTGCTTGTCTTTGTGAATATTTTCATGACAAATTCCATGGCACCCTTTCAAAGAACACCAACTTGCACTATAAGAGGCAAATTTTCTCACGACCTTCTCCCATAGAGATACGCCCCAATGAGAGAGCAGAACTTTGCCTCAAATTCAAAGCAAGACAAGAGGGCCACCAGCCTCATACCATGTTTGAATAGAGACGACACCTGCAAGAACCCATCGTCTCTGTGTAAGGGGATGAACTGAGGCTGCCAATGGAGGTGCTAAGGGGTCTGGAGGCAGTGGTGCCCACCACCATGGAGTCTCCAATAGGGTGTGGATAGAGGGGCATGGCCAGAAAAGATGTCTGACCGCCCATGCTGCCAACAAGCCACGCAAAAATGGAGAAGCACTTGGAAAAGCCTGCAGAGTCTGAAATAAAGCCCAAGGTAGGACTGGTTTGACAGCCTGCTTGCCTAGAGGGATACAATGATCAAGAGCTTATCTAAGAAGGCGTGAACCAGGAGAGTCATCCTCACCATTCAGGAGTCTCCAAATGAACTTTGAAATAAGCACTTTGCTCTGCAGTAAGAAGTCCATCATATCCAGACCACCTGCCCATTTTGGAAGGATGCACTTCGACCAAGCCACCTTAACCACATCACCTTCCTCAGTACCCACCCAAATAAAGTTCCGAACTATTGCAATGAGCTCACGCACTTTGATCTGTGGGGCTAGCAGTAAGGATGCCATATACACATGGGTACTACTAAGGACTGACTTGGCCACTGTAATGCGACCCGCAAGAGACAACTTAGCAGTGGACCACCAGAACAAGTGCTTCTCCAAACCCCTAATGATCTCCTCCCATGCAGCTCCCATAGTAATATGGATGCCAACTGGAATCCCTAACAACTTGATGGCCTGTCCATGCACAAGTAATTTTCATGGATAATTGTGAACACATGCCGGAGCCGAATTATCCAATGTCCACAAAGCTGTACACTTCTGCCACCCCACAAGAACACTGGAAGCCAGTGAAAAAGTATCTAAAAGCATTTTGGCAGCAGCAAGAATCTCATCATTAGCGACTAGGAAGAGGAACGTGTCGTCTGCATATTGATTGCAAACCTCTTGTGTGTCGTCCTCCATTGCAAGACCATGGAGAAGTCCCTCTGTGGTTGCAATGGTGAATAACTGTAACAAAGCCTTTGCAACAACTGTGAAAAGTAATGGTGCTAAAGGGCATCCCTGGACAATACCACGACCGAGTGAAAAGGCATGTGATGGCTCACCATGGAACAGAACAGTTGCCCGAGCAGAGATATGCAGCTTCATAATATCTGATGTGAATTGTTCCCCAAATCCTAGTCTTAGCATACATCGGCGCATGAATTCCCAGCTGACACTGTCATAAGCCTTTGCAAAATCAAGCTTAAGATATACAACTGGAAGGTTTTGCTTACGTGCCTAATAATTTTTTTTTTTTGAAGAACGTGTTTTACTTCATATTATACACTCAAAATATTACAAAGTACTTCCAGAAGTAAGAAATGTCCCTGAAGCATCAATCACTTTTAGATGATCACTCCATATTGGAATTTTAATATGATCAGGCCAATTGGAGATCTGAAAGCAATTATACAACTTCTTACAAATTTCTTGAAGCACCACCTGAGAAGAAATACGCTTATCATAAAAGACCGCTTCCATACACTCCATATTAGCCAAGACTTTACGTGCCCAATAAATTCCCTCGTAAGCAGCAGCAACATTGTTCAAAATGCATCGTTTTGGAAGAAAACCTGACTGGGTTGTTGAGATTGACTCTGTCAAGATGTCTTTTACCCGCTCTGCAAAAGTCTTGGTGAAGATCTTATATACGGATGACAATAAGGTGATGGGCCGCCAATCTGAAATAGTCTGAGGATCCTTGACCTTGCGGATGAGTGAGATGGCACCTGTGTTTAGAATTCTATCCAAAGCAGTGGACCGCCGAAAGTCACAGAAAGCATCATACACATCTGGCTCCAGCCATTCCCAATACTCCTGGAAGAACTCAATTGGCAAACCATCCAAACCTGGGCATTTGCCTCTTTTTAGTGCAAAGAATCAGCTGTCATAGCCGCCTTTATTCACTCGCGCTGCTCACCAGAGATCATGGGGGAAATCCTAGACAAAATAGCATCTCGCATTTCTGATTGAAAGGGAAGATGTTTCTTAGCAAAAAAACATCTGGAAGTGGTTATGCAGATGTTGCTTGAGTTCAGTCGGCTCTGTTAGCACCGAACTGTTCGGCAAAAGCAACGAGGATATGGTTGATGTCATGCGACGCCTCTGAGCTGCACGAAAAAAGAAGCCCGTACAACGGTCTCCATGAGAAACCACTGCAGACCTGCCTTCATCTTTGCTTGCTGAATTTGCTCCTCCTCCAATGCTTGGATCTGTGCCAAAATATCACGATCATGAACACCTGAAAGACGTCCCTGTCGAGAATGGAGAAGGTCCTGATACAAGGTGTCTAGGAAAGCACGACCTGCTGTTGCAGACTCTCGACCCCACTCTTTGGCAAAACCCTTGATCGTCGCAATTGCATCCACTATGCTAGTCATACCTCGACGTCAGTTGAAGGCAGTTGTCCAAGCATTCTTGCAACCTTCTTGAAAGTCAGCATCCTTTAAGAACTTCACCTTCAAGCGAAAACACGTCCTTCTAGACCGCCGCTGCTGCAGGGGCTCATCTGAAATGAATTACGGATGGTGGTCTGAAACTGAGTTATCTCTGAGACAGAACCAGAAGAGACCTGGAAGCGACGCAACTGTATCTGCATTCCAATAAGCTCTATCCAACCGAGAGCTTGCGCGACCCCCACCAACTTGACCGTTGCACCAAGTGAAGGCACCTTCACCATCAATCTCCGAGAGGTTGCAGTCATGGAGTAGACGGAGCCACTGTTGGCATTCAAAACCAGACACCACTGTAGAGGTCTCCCCCAACCGATCAGACTCCATTTCCACCATATTAAGATCCCCAACAAGAAACCATGAAATGTGGCAGCCCAAGCTGCGTATCTTCCCTCGCAAAGAGGCCCACAGTGAAGCTCTCTGATGAGGTCTATTGTGGGCGTAAACATTAATTAGACCATATTTAACGCCATGTTCCTGCCCTACAATTAGGGCCCAACGACCAAAGCGATCAACCTGGGTAAAGATGACTGGCAAGGAAGGAAGCCATGCTATCACGACCCCTGCACTGGCAGAATCAGCGGCTATGATAAGGACATTAAACCTGTGACCAATCATGTCTGGAAGCTTTGATACGTCTCCCTTACGACATTATGCTCTTGAATACATACAAACTGAACATCCAATCTAGATAATTAGAAAGAAATATGACTCCGCTTGAGGGGGGAGGAGGCTACCCCCTGAACATTTCATGAGACTAACCGCATTGATCTCGTGATGGGGCCAATTCAGATGAGACCACTGGTGTCTCAAGGAAATTTGAGGATGTTTCCTGGGCACCTGGCATGGCAGGTTTCTCATCAACCAAACCAGCCCACTGAAGCGGATCAAAGCGACCACAGTGGGATGCAATGGGAGGGGCAGTGCTACATGAAGCAGGAAATGAGGGCTGGGATGCAGAGGAATTAGATCCCTTAGCTGACTTTCGTGGTTGACGAAGAGCCGGTGGATGTTTAGGTGGTGGGTGGACGCCATGCCGATCAATGTCCATATACTGTCCACGAGCCTCTTCAATTTGCTCGTGCGATTTCTGGATTTTAGCCAGTCTCAACATTTGGTGATCCAGAGACTGAGGTGGGGGAGCTGCAACTGGAAGAGCAGGGGGGGAGGGGCAATCACAGGCACAGGGACGTGTGAGATATCCATTGAGGTGGGAGCTGATCTGGGAGCATGGAGTGCCGGAGGAGCAGATGGAGAACCTTGTTGGTGAACCCTTAAAGGGTGTCATATCTCAATGTGATAATCATATATTTTATGAGTATAGTATAAAAAATAACCATAAGAAAATTTATGGTCCTGATCGTAAAAAATGTAGGGTGTTGTGCTAAAAATCGAGATTGACGACGTGGACCAAAAAGGGGTAGATCTTATGGGCTTAACCTTTTATCCCATATATATAAGCGTCCATTCGTTTGTAATAGAATAGAATAAAATAGAATATATCTTTATCGTCCACGGAGACCAATTGGCCTATGGGTCATAAATAAAAATATATATAGAACAATACATATCTAATTTGATCCTTAAATACCTCCAAACTTGTAGCCCATGAATATCCCCGTAACAAAACTTCAAGCTATTGGTGATACGAAGGTGTATGCTCCAGGCTGTATCTACAAAACAATCATCGAGAAGTAAAAGAAATAAGCACAAATCCACCCCTTAAGGGCAAAGCTCACCACCCAACTGGGCTTATCCTGAGCAAGAGAATCTCCGAGAAAGACTGAATCTTGAAATATGAAAGGAATTGGGAAACTCAAATTAAACACTAGAGCATAACTCGAGCAAACACATAAAATCATGGCTTAGGCTTGAGAGATGGGAACTCAAGATCTATCAGTAATCCAACTAACTAGATCTCCAAAAAATGGCTCTCAAGGTAGTACGATAGGATTGGGATCAAGAGACAGTCGATGTGACAGAAGTACTAAGAATTGGTCGCTTTTGGTCAGAAACTGGATAAAACCTTGAAGTTGTTGAAGTCGCTATTAGCTTCCCCCTTCAAACTAGTCGTTCCTTATAAAGCCAATGCTCAACCTTTTTGTTAAAAAGGTAAAGGCCCCCTTTAATAAGTATCGTTGCTTCCCCTTTGTTGTTGTAAACTTATATAATACAAGAAATTTATTGCGGCGGCCAAGGCCGCCGCGAACATTTCTCTTATTCCAACCCGGTGAAGTTAAATTTACCATAAGTTTCAGACTTGTTTAGTAATGGATTTGTGACAATTCAAAGTGGGCAAAGCAAAATGCAATCTTGAAGTAATTGAACATACAGTATTTAACACCATGTTGTTGTCTCGAGTTCTCATGCTCCTAAAGTAGATGAGTGCCACTGGTTTGTATTGATAGTTTTATATTTGTTATCTCGATGGACATGCGGATTGCCTATCTTTGCTTTTAGCATATTTTCTTAGGTGTCCACATACATACTTCCTATTATTATTGAAGAGCTTGGCATGTGAATGCTTCCAATTTTATCATGTTGTTCTTTATTGTCGTATTACACATAGTTCACATAGTTTCATTCACTTGTTCTGGTTGCAATTACCCAGATATTGTCAAGTATATAATGAAGTATACTCCAAGCATTTTTCATATTGAGTGCATTGTGTGGCTTAATTGTGCCATATCAACCAATACTTTGTAACAATGGCGATTCTCTTTTTCCTAAATTTACAGCCATTAAATATACCAGGTATATGCTAGAAAATTTCAAAGACTGCCCTTTTAGTTTAATGGAACAATTGAGTGTCACATCACAAGAGCCATGAATGACGCAAAATTCTCAATAATCAGAGCTTTATGCAGAGGATTGGCAATGGAAATGTTGAAGAAAGATCAAGTCCTTTCTATTTTATCGTTGAATCTCTACGAATATGCAAAAAACTCCGCAGTTGCGAAGTAGGGGTATGCAAAAAAACTATTTGCAAAGTCGGATTGGTATGGCATGTAAAAAGTAAACAATGGGAAATGTAAACAATGGGAAATGATAATCCCTCCATTTACCTCTATATGTGTATTTTCTGCGCAGAGATAATTCTAGTTCTCATTGCCATTGCCATAGTTGCTTTCATTCTGCTCTGTCGCTGGCTATCCAAAGCAGAGATAGTAAGCAAATACACCGTTACATGTGCACAGGTAAGCATTCGTTTGCTTTTGATTTTTTTCTAGAAAAACACACAAGGGCTACTATTTTGTAATAGTTTTGTTGCCCATTTACCTGTATACATAACTTAAACAAGTTTTCTTGTTCATCTTTGATTTTTTCTTTGCATTCAAAGTTGATGCAGGCTTACATAGTTACAAGCTGGTTAGGTCTGCTGCTAGTTAATGGTATAGCCTTCCATAGCTTTTGAACCTTATAGCCATTAGAGGATTAAATTCCATGGATCTTATAGTTTATGGTTGGGAAGTAGTGATGCATTTTAGCAAGAGAACTGCAAACATGATAATTGACATAGTGATTTTTGTTGTGAATGCACAGATTGTCTTCGTCAAGGTTGCAGTGACATATGGAGGGCCTTGTGTCAGCATGGAGCTGGTATGGGGGATGAACTCCTGTTTGTATAGTGAGTGCACCGTATATGAGTAGGGGACGTCACAGTGGTATCAGAGCAATGTTCTTGGAGACCAAGAGCAAAGCACTGGCCATGCTCCCAATAGTACTAACTTAGTAGGATCCTCAAACCTCAAGAAAGTGGGAAAATTTTTTTTTCTCATTTTTTGTAGTATATGCTAAGCTAGTAACAGTTAGAAGAATTGAAAACTAAGTAAACTAAAAAGTTGAACTAAATCTTGACTTAAGTATAGAATTGCTCACGGTATAGGTTGGGCCCCAGGCGCACACCATGAGTAGCTGGCCATAATCACCTTGAAACTTGATGAATTTTAACAAGATAATATGCTAGATCAAATTTTAAAGTAAGGTTTAGTTAGATTTGTATATCACACCCCTAGGAATATGCCTAGAAATCATATAATTTAGTCTAAAATGCCCATGGTATGCGTCAGAGCCTTGTTCTAAATATTAGATCAGGCCTCCAGCGCACACGATGAGTAAAATTGTTTAGAAAACTCTAAAGTAAGTACATGTATTAAGTTAATATGTGCCTTGGCACATGAAAATGAGTAACTTAGGGTTTGACCTAAAATTTACCCAAACTATAAATAGACCCAAACCCCTCTCATTTGTAGACTTCCTGTCTAGAAGCTAGCTCCGCACTTCGAGGCGATTTTTGGGCGCCAGAGCTCCGATTGACGTGAAGTAAGACATGGCGCGCACCAAACAAACTGCTCGGAAGTATTGACCAGGAGAAATGCCTAGCGCCCAAGATAAGAGGCGCATATAGCAGCTACTTCGGGAGCAGCTCCTCTGTTTGGGGTCTGGGTTCGGGAACTCCTGCAAGACAGCCCTCTGTGAGGACCCTTGGATCTAACAGGAGAATCCGGGAGCTATGTCACGCGGGATTTGCAAGAAAGACCAAGAAAAAGAGAAAAGGAAACAACAAGAACAATGAGATCACAACAATAAGCTTCCTTGATGTCAATGAAGATACATGAGCTCTCGCAATCGAGAGAAAACAGAAGTGAGACAAGACTCAAAACTCATCTAAAAAACTCATGTGCTAGCTCTACTCATATATATAGTACAATGGCCTTTGGCCCAATATAGACACTCGACCGATTTCGTGCCGACTCGAAGGGGAGGCCCGATTCTTCAGGAATGCCGGCGGTGCCTCTTGAAAAGCCTCGAAATCACGCTGACGCCGACGGGCGTGACGGGCCGCCACTTGTCTGAAGCGCCTCTTGTTGACGCCAGCGTGGTCTTTGTCTGCGTGGGGTCCGCTTGGTCTTCTGGCCGAGCCTTTGACGACCGACCCGCCGCTTGTTGTGGATCCTTGGCCTTGACTTGGTCCGTCAGATACATGAATAGTCCCGCACTGGGGAGGCACAGACTAACACTCCCCCACCAACCGGCACTCGGTCAAGAAAAGGAGGAAGTGCTTCGAGGGCGGAAACCAAGAGGTCGAAAGTGATCCTCACGGAATGAGGACGGCCGCCATTATGGTAATGGACAATGAGGTCCCGCGTGTTTGAAGTGCATCGAGTGTTGAGCCCAAGGGCGGATCGGCATCAATGAGGAAGTGAGAGCGCACCATGTCTTCCGTGGCAAAGATGTGCGTCCCGGGAACAAACCGCACTCCATGAGAAGGCAGGTCCGAGACCAAGGCACCGCCCCGGGTATTCTGATTGCAAAAGAAAGATTGGACGCCGCCGATTTAAAGAGCTGACCAGGATACATTTGAGAGCAAATACGTAAAACCAAATTTTGACGGCAAAATCAAGGGGCCGGTGAGGTGGCGCATTCTCCGCAAGAAGGTATCAAGGCCATGAAGAGCATCAAGAAAGCCGCTGCCAACCACGCCATTAGCAATATAGAGCCAATTCTCGCGAGTGTCCAAGGTGGCATTATCCTCCCAATTGGAGCTGCCCGACAAATCGGGATCCCACCGAGATCCGTCGAGATCCGGAGGCGAGTCGACCAGGGCCAAGTGGCCATCCATGACCTTCGCCCAAAAGGGAAGACGCCGAGAAGAGAGGAACCGTGGGCGGAGGAACTCCTAAGGAAGCATATGGAGAGGGAAGCATGCCCGCTCATGTGGGTTGCGAGCCATGTCCCCTCAATTCTCGAACAAGATTCTCGATCAAGAGCACGACACCAATGGTCCCACTCAAGTAGAGAGTAATTGATAGACAGAGGATTGACCCAACCCGCCGGGATGGTCTTGCTTTCCGTAAGGCCACGTGAAGTTGATTGTAGCCTCCCAAGTCGCCGCATATAAATTTGGGCAAACTCAAGATCGCCGATGCGCCAAATTTTTGTTTACATTCCAATGTTTCACCGCCACGCAGGTAAGTCTTGAAAGCAAGTTCGAGCATGTACTCCCGCTTCTAAAGTCCGAGACCGAAAGCAGATCCTTGAAATATGGGTTGGTTGGTGATAACAACCAAGCAAAGCATTGAGTTGCCTCGAAAAACACAATGGGCCTCATCGCGAATTTATCATGGAGATCCGCCGTAGAAGTCATGAAAACATAAGCCATTGGTCAACAATACGGAAAATGACCAAGTCGGGATCTTCGCATTGAGCTGATCAAAGACTAAGAGTGCACAAAATAAACCCTTGTCTTCTACAGAAAGATCCGGCCAGATACGAAGGAAATCCGCACTTTTGAGTGGCTGTTGATGAACATTGCCATTGGCCGCGTACCACTTCAAAAGGAAAAGGTGCCGTCGGGCCACCACATAGTCAAGATAGCTGGAAGGAGTAG
The DNA here is from genome assembly GCA_021234155.1 of Isoetes taiwanensis. Lineage (NCBI taxonomy): Eukaryota > Viridiplantae > Streptophyta > Lycopodiopsida > Isoetales > Isoetaceae > Isoetes > Isoetes taiwanensis. The sequence goes on from JAJEKV010000085.1 coordinate 4,277,334, forward strand.
AGAAGTCCACAGGGATGTTGGTAGCAATGTCGATATATCCCTCCTGTTTGTTTTGGGCTTCCTCAGCGGATTGAACTGCTTGCTGGAGCTGATGTTCCAGGTCACGGATCCGGTTCTCCTTTTCTAATAGAAGACGTGACTGATCACGGACCCGTTTAATAGGAAGCGTGGCATGTGAAGAGGATTGCCCTGGAGTTTGAAGTCGAAGCGTGGCAATCTCAGCGTCATCGATGACCTTCGCGTTTTGAGCCTCCAAAGCCGATCCCCGGATGGACGTTAGCCGATTGGTCGGGCCGGGAAAGCCGAAGCTTCGAGGGAGGTGAGTCTAGCATCACGCTCGGTAAGGTCATGAACTTGAGTGCGGTAATTGTGAGAAAGCTCCGTGTACAAGGTGTCTACTTAGCAATGTCTTTCTCCTTGTCGGGTAAAAGTATGCTGGTGGGTATCAAAAGCATGCGTCCGGACGCATGCTTTTAGCACCCCTGCTTCCTGCTTTTTTTTTGGGTGCTCGTGGGTGCTGGTGGGTTCGTTTTTTTACACTCTTCATTTGTTAAGAGGATTCTTCAGCCAAGAATCATTCCACATTGCTCGAATTTTCCATCAGATTAGCATCGATTTCATTAGATTGGAGTCTGACTAGTGCTTGAAAATGACCCAAACTCCAAATTGGCATGTGAATCTCCAATTAGTTGCTCAATCCATCATATCTTTTCATAAAACTTATCCACCAAGGTAGGATTGTCATTTCGACCATATTCACCTAAAAGCCCCATCTAATTTTGCTTAGATTGGGTGACTTAAGAGATTTCTCACCGTTTTACAAAAACCCATTTGCAAGAATGATTTTTCTTTAATTTTTCACTCAATATCCCAAATTAGGTTCTCGAAATTTTGCGGTGTAGGATATGGGTGCATGGCCGATTATGAAAATCTGAAAAGTCCCAAATGATTTAGCTTAATTTGGGCTGAATTAAAAAATTCTTCAATTTGTACCAAAACTAGCTGCAAAATGGTTTTCTCTAATTGCTCACACAATATCCCAAATTAGGTTCTCAAATTTTGCACGTAGGATATGGGTGCATGGCTGATTATGAAAATCTGAAAAGCCCCATCCGATTTAGCTTAATTTGGGCTGAATTAAGAAATTTTGTTCTGCTTTTACCAAAATTGCCGCGAAATGGGTTTTCTCTAATTGCTCACTCAATATCCCAAATTAGGCCCCCGAAATTTTGCATGTATGATCGAATTGCATGGCCGATTATGAAAAACAAAAAAAAAGTGCCGGAAAGTCTTTGGAAAGTCTTTGAGTCTTTGGTGTCTTTGGTCTTTGATCGCGTTTATTTGATACCCACCAGCATACTTTTGCCCTGTCACCCAGGAGGGTATCTTTTGTCTTGTTCTGCTCCAACAAGTCCTGAATTATGGTTTGGAGCTGAGCCCATTGATCTTCAAGCGGTGGGTCTGCGATCCTGAGCATTTTTGAGATCCACACCGGACTGTAATAGAGCCTCGTGCTTTTCTTGAAGTTTGGCCTCCAGATTTTGAATTTTGCAGTGGCAGCTTGAAGGTCTCGGTGAACTGCATCCGAAGCCTCCAGGGACGCTTGAACACCATTCATGAGAGCGTCCTGTGATGCTTGTAACTGTAGGGCGGCAGCTTGAACATCCTGCTGGAATTGGTATAGAAGCCGGGCGAGGATTTGGAGGTGCCAGCCCCGCTTGCCTTTGTCCGAGATTGTTGGGAGACATGACGGGAAGTGGAAGGCGTGGGCTTCAAAGAAGAAGAGGAGACAAAGGACATGCGGGTCCGGTTTTGAACATGACCGGGGAAGTCCGGGCGTGAAGGTACGTACCGTTGGTTTTGACGCTGGAATGCAGAGACTGGCCGAAAGTGGAGGCATGAGAAGTGGAAGGGGTCTCAGGAACAGGAAGATAATGACGGATGAGTGCCTGAAGATGGCCACCCACTGAGGCTTCAAAGACAGAGGAGGGGGCAGCCCGAATGCGGTCGACTTCATGAAGGAGGCGGTAGAACAACATCTGTGGCCAATCAATATGGAGATTGGAGCGGATGGCAGTGATGACCATATTATAGAACGGCTTATTGATATGGGTGTTCTTGATAGAGTACCCAAGCAATTTGCGCCACAGAAACTTCACAAAAGTGTCATGTGACTTGGCAATATTTGTGAGGCGATGCTGGTTGGCTTGATAAGGTGAGCACCGAACCGAAAGTGACATCCATGTCCAGAAAGCAGCCCAAGATACGTAAGGTTTTTTGCAAAGGAATACCTAATACCCCAAATCAAGGGTCGAGTGGTAAAATTGTGGTGCCATCGACCAATCGTAGCAAGTCCTTCCTTCGGCCGTTGACGATGTGAGCCATGAACCGCCCAATTGTTCCCGATTTGGGGCCTGAGCCCATTTATGAAATTCAGAAAGCTTCGGGCGTTCTCACATTCCCATTCGACCAATAAGGGCCTCGCCGAAAGGTGGGCCCGAGAAAGACACGACTCAAAAAGAGTCGCATCCCTTGGGAGCGTAAGCTTGAAGTGTAGGAAATTTGGGTGCAGCCATGGCTAAGAGCCGCCTGAAAGGAACAGAAGAATGGAGATGCTAAGGAGAGCCGGAGAGCTTAAGACGAAAACGCAGAGAGCTTAAAAGGTTTTAGGGCACACAAGTGTTGGCTTAAGGGGCGTGATGAGGATGAACAGCAACCGCTGATGATGCCGTGTGGCTTATGATGGCGAGGCGATTGAGAGGCAAAATTTTGGCTAAGTCCCCAAACAGTAAAGGGAGAAGCAATGAACGGTGGAGATGAGACGTAAGAGAATGATCGGATGTGACAGCTGGCGAAAGGACGCACATTAATGGTCGACGGGCGTGAAAAGAAGGAATGTCATTTAATTCCGGCAACTCGAAGTGGGATATCATTAAAACGAAGGTGTCAGAAGGTACCATGGCTAGATATGCGGCGGGAGAGAAGATTCCCCATTTAGAAACAGCCTTGCATTGCAAACACGTTGGCGAATTTTCTGATTGGTCCACGTCGACAGGAGTCCGTCGGTTGGACTATAAAAGACGAGCAGGGGTCGAAGCTGAGACACCCGATGGCGCTCAGTATGTCTGCTGCTGGACTTCACGATAAGTGCACTATGCCTTCAAACTGCCTTGAGTGGATTACATGCAAGATGGATTGCTTGGACCTCTGGCGGTACCACAATCGTGGCATTGCCATGGACGGGTGGTGTGCCGGAATGGCTGAGCATCCCGATCCCCACACCAATGGGATGGAGGTGATTCTGCACCTGCGCTGGGACCCTGAGCAGAATTACTACCACATCCTGCATATCACCTCTGCTCCAAACCCGGAGTAGAGAGGTTTTCTCCTTAGGACTTAGTAGATAGGGCTCTCAGCCCGTTTTTGTAAATAGGGCTCTGCCCATAGCGGAAATAGATGGGCTCTGCGCACATTTTGTAAAAATTTCACCTCTATAATATAAATATGCCGCTTGTTAGTCACTATCTGTTGTGTCTGTGTCTGGAACAGCATCTGATGGATGATTGTGACTTTCTGTTGTATGAAATTGTTTGAGGCGAAAGCCATTAACCAGTGTAGGTAATGGAGTGCCATCTAGTTCAGCCAGCTTGAAAACACTTGGTTGAACAACTTGAATGATTTGATACGGACCAAGCCATCGGAACTTTAACTTGCCCAGAAAATTTTTGTAACGAGAATCATAAAGAAGAACCAAATCACCTTCGTTGAATGTTTTTGTCTTAAGTCTTTTGTCATGCAATGATTTCTGCAACTGTTGTCCATGAAGAACACGAATATAAGCATCGCGCCTAAGTTCATCCAACTGTTCCAATTGATAAACCCTTTCCTTGAGTGCAGCAGGTGGATTATGGGCTGTAGCAAGTTGAAAGCGGAGAGTTGGAAGAATATATTCAAAAGGCATGAGAGCTTCTTGACCATAAACCAGTTTGAAAGGAGTGTGACCAGTAGCGATTTTGAAACTAGTGTTGTAAGCCCAAAGAACAGTAGGCAACTTTTCCTGCCAATCTGTTCGCGAAGCGTCACAGATTTTCTTGAGAACTGTGATGGGGGTTTTGTTGGTACTTTCAGCCAAGCCATGCCTTGAGGATAATTATGATTGACAAAATGCACGCCACGATCACTAACAAGTTCCGTGGGACAACCAAAACGCGTGATGATATGCGTGTAGAGGACCTTGGCTGTGCTGGCCGCGGTGTTGTCTGGAAGTGCACAAGCTTCCGCCCATTTGGTAGCATAATCCGTGAGGACCAGAATATAGTGGGCACGGGTGTGTCGCGCCGGTGGATCCATGGGTCCCACAACATCCATCCCCCATTTGCTGAAGGGGTGTGGCGTGGCGACCGGCGTCAACGGAAGAGCGTCACGGGCCGTGGGCTTTCCCACACGCTGACAGACGTCACACGTGCGAGCATAAGCGTGGGCATCTTTGAAGAGCGTGGGCCAGAAGTAGCCTGCCAAAAGAATTTTGTGTGCCGTGGCGTCACCACTAAAATGACCACCACCAAGCCCATCGTGGGCTTGTCGAACAATATCGGGCACCTCGTGAGGGAGGACACAACGACGGAGGACCATGTCTTTGCCTCTTTTATACAAATGGCCTGCAACCATGGTATAGTCACGGACCTCTCTGAGAAACTGACGGTGGCGGGAGCGAAGCTTGTCTGGAGAGAGCATCGGATCGGCGGAAGGAAGAGCACCAGTGAGAAGATATTGCTGAAAGTTGTGAAACCAATGGGGCGTGGCCGTGACCAGGAACAATTGAGCATCTGGAAAGGCGTCAGAAACACCCGTGGACGGATCATCCGTGTGGATGCGTGAAAGATAATCAGGCACCACATGAGATTTGCCTGCCTTATGAACAATTTCAAAGGGAGCGAACTCTTGCAGAAGAAGGACCCAACGAGCAATTTGACCCGTGGGCGTGGCTTTGTTGATCAAATAAAGAAGAGCTTGATGGTCAACAAAGAACTTGATCTGGCTACCCAACAAATAATGTCTGAACCGTTGGACACAGAAAACTAAGCCCAAAGCTTCGCGTTCTGTGGCAGAGTAGTTGCGCTCAGCAGGATTGAGTTTCCGGCTGGCATAGCGGATTGGTTTATCCGTGGTTTCATTATAGGCCTAAGAGATAACAGCACCAATGGCAAAAGCAGAGACGTCAACATGAACGTGGAAAGGCTTGTCCCATTGAGGAGGAACAAGGACCGGGGCCTGAGTAAGTAACAGCTTCAACTTCTGAAAAGCAGCTTCCGCTTGGGAATTCCAAGCCCAAGTGGATTCATCACCCGTGAGTTTATGAATGGGGTCAGCTATAGCTGCAAGTCCAGGAATGAAGGTGGAATAGTAATTGACCTTACCCAGGAAAGAGCGTGTCTCTTTGATATTAGACGGTGCTTGAGCTCTCAGTACACAACTAATTTTAGCAGGATCCGTGGTGATGCCTTCTTTACTGACCACATGACCCAACAGAACGCCTGAGGTGACGCAGAAGGTGCACTTCTCAGGATTGAGACTAATGCCAGATTCATCACATTTTTGAAAGACAAGTTCTAATTTGTCCAAGTGATCGTCCATAGAGCTGTAGGCAGAAAAATCATCTTGGAAGATCTGAAGAAAAGGTTTATCCTTCATAAATTCTTGAAAGACAGAGAGCATGATGCGCTGAAAGGTTGAAGGAGAGTTGGACAAGCCAAAAGGGACCACCTTATAGGCAAAAGTGCCCCACGGGGTGGTGAAGGTAGTTTTGAGTTGATCCTCGTGCTTGATAGAAATCTGATTGTACCCAGAAAAACCATCCATGAAAGAGTACATCTCATGACCAGCAACTTCTTCAAGAACCTGGTCAGTGAAGGGAAGCGGAAAGTGATCACGCCCGCGGGCTTGATTGAGTTTTCTTCTGTAATCCATGCAAACGCCGATCTTACCATTATGTTTGAGAGCAATGACGATGGGGCTCACCCATTCGTAATGTTTGACCTCATAAACCGGCCGCCAGCCAAGAGTTTGTCAATTTCAGCCTTGACGCCGTCCACGGTAATTTGGGTTGAGCCCAGCATCGCCGCTGCTAGATTGGGCGCATCGTTTTGGTAGGAATGGTGAGTTCCCCAATTCTTTGTTGATACCGCCAAGGTCTTTGTAGCTTCAAGCAAAGATATGTTTGAATTTCTTGAACAGCGTCACAACGCGTGCTTTATAAGTAGGTGGAAGTTTAGCAGCTAAACGGACTGGTTGATTGTTTCCAATGTCCACGATTTCCACTTTAGGAGTTTGAATGTGAGGAACAACCTCTCGTGGTCCCCCAACCCGATGAGCAGAGGTCAAGCATGACCGAGGAGCAAAGATTTTACGCCGTGGAAGAAAAGAGGTTAGCCGAAAGTGTCATCAAGCAAGGGTTGCTTCATGACGGCATGTACATCAACTGTCTCTGAAGAAGAAAGTGGGTCCGAAAAATGATCAAGTCGTTGAATGCGATTGCAGGAAGCCAGATAAGGATCCAAAAGAGCTGCCATAGCCTGGTCCTGATCGAGCGTCATGTCACCCCAAGGATCAGCATACTCAGGATAAGATGAGAGAGGGAGACCCGCTGGAGGTGCTTGAACCCGATAAATATTTTGTGCTTCTTCGTGAGCGGGGTCGAGATGGAAGGTTCAGCATTCTCGGCGAGATCAATTGGCCGGTTTCCGCATCCATTGTGGCATTGAGATGGCCATCGGTGATAACAAGTTGGTCCGTGGGCCCAAGAATGAATACTCTTTGCCCGGCCGGAGAAAAGGTCGTCCAACCAGCATTTCATAGTCACCAGGGTCTTCTCCTGCTTTCCAAACACCAAATTCCAAGGGGAATTTGAGATCATCAATGCTGATGTGGAGAAGAGGAGTGACACCTTGAGGGCGCGTGCTATGGCCATTTGCCAACTTGATGTCATAAGGGGCACGGTATAATTGTTTGATGCCCAATTGCTTCCTCAGTTTATCAGTAATGAGATTGACGACACTACCACCATCAATTTGGACATGATTGATATGGTGATTGCCCACCGCGGGCATGCACCGCGGGTGTTGAAGTCGCAAATGACTCCAACCAGAACCGTGGGAAGAGGTAACTGATCTTTGAGAGCCGGACAGAGTTTCAAAATGGTGGCCAGGCTCAAAGGAATCTTGATCTTGGCAAGTTCTTCCTGAAGTTCCAAGGGAACATGTGAAAAGGGGTCCGCAGGGTCCAATGGAGCTGGGGACTGTGGTAAAGAAGCAGAAACTTCTTTGAGAAGCTCGACCTCAGCAGCAATATTTGGATATGGCTGAGAGCGTGCACTGGTGGATGATGATAGTGCTGCCTGACGCTGCTGAGCTCTCGTGGTGGCATGAACATTTGCCAGTGTTCGACCTTCCGCAGCCTGCATGAGTTTCAGAATACTTTGTCTCACTTTAGGCATGACGTGAGGCATGAGTTTGTCAAGATCAGGTGCGAAGTGAACTTTTTATCATCGTCATGAGGGACAATTTCCACAGCAAAAGCAGGTTGCGTGGCATGAGGAATGATGGTCAAAGGGCGTGAAGCCCGTGTGTGACGCGAGACAAGACCAACCCAATTTGACTGTTGGACAGGAGGGTTGAGAGCCTGATAAATTTCCTCCTGAGCTTGTTGATCCATAGGATTGGAAGTAGACGCGGCTTGCTGAGGTCGCTGTTAATTGTTGAGGCGGCCGAGGAGGCTTTCTCAAAACAGGACGAGGGCCCTGTTTCCCGTTGGCCAGCCAGAGTTGATAAGCCGTGAGACGGACAGAAGCCGGTTGATTGGAACCTGGAAGTTGAACTTGAACTTGAGGAAGTTGAGGACACGCCGTGGTGGTGTGACCCCATTCATGGCAATGATAACATTGAGCTTTGGAAGGATCAAAGGGAGGGCGGTTGCCTTGTCCCCGTGGCTGCTGAGATTGCTGTTGTTGTTGATACTGCGGCTGTTGTTGAGTTTGATATTGCTGAGGCTGATATGACTGCTGTTGTTGAGGGGTGGTCTGGACTTGAGAGACCATTTTATTGCGAAAAGGGGTAGGATGGGAACGAGTGCATTCTTCCGTGGCGTGATTGCACATATTGCATCTTTTACAATGAGGAGGTCCATTTGAGGAGTTGCATTCATTGGCCAGATGACCTTGATATTTACAAATAGTACACCAGATGTGAGCGCATTGTGGATTTGCTTGCTGAGGTTGAACAGAGGTCTGAGGAACCATGACGGGAGGCATGAAAGGGAGTTCCTGGAGAGCAACACCCCTAGAAGAAACATTGACCGAGTGATTGACCAATTCAATGGCCTGCTCCAAAGACTTGGGATGCAAGTATTCTGTCATGAGTCGAATGGCAGGAGGAAGGCCCTGCAGAAACCAGACGAGGATCTGGCTTTGCGTGGGGTACTTCCTGGAGTTTGCTGACGAGAATGTGAAGATGGTCCGCAAAATCCCTGACTGACTCCGTGGGCTCTTGTTGAAGGTCATTGAGTTGCTTAAGGAGTAACTGATCATCGTCTGTGGTGCCATAATGAGACAGAAAGGCCGTTTTCATTTCTTGCCAACTTTGTTTCCAGTGACTCTTATTGGCCATTAACCAGTGTGAGGGGCGCCTCTGAGCGTGGTCGAAAAGATATGAAATTTAAGTTGGGGCTGCGCATGACCATTCAGAATGGCCAAGGCTTCAAATTCCTCCATGTGTGCCGACGCACTCTGATCCAGAGGTTTGCCTTTAGTGTTGCCAAAAGTGGGATAAGTCAGCTTCAAATTATGAGTGGGGGATGAAGGCGGAACTTGAGCATAGACAGGTGGATTTGGATGAGGATATGCAGAAGCATAGAGAGGTGGAACTGCCTGAGACTGAGTGCAAGGGGGTGGGACTGAAAAACTCGGTGGTCCATAAAAAGTAGCATCTGGTGGGGAAGGGCCTTGAGAGCCGTCCTCATTGGGTTTGAGATCCGTGGTTTGATAAACAGGAAGAGCGTGGTGAAAGGATGGAGAAGACTGAAAGTCGTGAACGTGGGTAGGGCCAAAAGACACTTGATAGTAGCCCATCCCACCAGGAGGTGAAGAAGGTTGTGACGGAAGGGGGTGTGACCTGAAGGGATATTGATATAGGTGCTGTCAGGAGTCTGGAAATAGTGAGGCGTGGGCTGAACAGGGGTATGTTGTGGTGATTGCGGTTGGGAACAATGACGACACACAGGTGGAGACCCTGGTCGAGAATGAGCACGAGGGGTAGGAGGTGCCGACTGAGCTCTTGAGCGGATACGACCTCCCTCAATGTCATAAGCAGTGTCATACATATCCTGAACAGCCTCGCGTCGTTGATGACGCTCCAGGCGAGCCGCCGTTTGGCAAAGAAGTTCTTCAGGAGTGAAACCTCGAGCAGACATGATGGAAAGAAAAGAAAGATCAGACCCGGCAGCGGCGACAGTGTTTGGGGTCTGGGTTCGGGAACTCCTGCAAGACAGCCCTCTGTGAGGACCCTTGGATCTAACAGGAGAATCCGGGAGCTATGTCACGCGGGATTTGCAAGAAAGACCAAGAAAAAGAGAAAAGGAAACAACAAGAACAATGAGATCACAACAATAAGCTTCCTTGATGTCAATGAAGATACATGAGCTCTCGCAATCGAGAGAAAACAGAAGTGAGACAAGACTCAAAACTCATCTAAAAAACTCATGTGCTAGCTCTACTCATATATATAGTACAATGGCCTTTGGCCCAATATAGACACTCTGACTGATTTCGGTGCCCTCCTGGAAGGAGGCCTGATTTGCAGGAATGCTGGCGGTGCCTCTTGAAAAGCCTGAAATCACGCTGACGCTGACGCGGGCGGTGACGGGCCGTCACTTGTCTGAGCGCCGCCTCTTGTTGACGCCAGGCGTGGTCTTTGTCTGCATGGTCTGCTTGGTCTTCTGCTGAGCCTTTGACGACTGACCCGCGCCTGGTTGTGGATCCTTGGCCTTGACTTGGTCCGTCGTATGCATGAATAGTCCTATACCAGGAGGCACAGGACTAACATCCTCGCTCGATGGGACGAACCTGCATCAGGCGAGGAGAGCACTTCAGAGGAGCTGCAGGAAGAGGGATCCGAGCAGGGATCACTAGACGAGTTGGTTGACGGCATCAACCAGCAGGTGGATGGAGAAGCAGACATTGGATCAGAGGATGATGAAATCCAAAAAGTGTTCGAGCAAATGGAGAAGGAAAAACAAGAAAGGGCAGAACGGGAGTGGGCGGCCAAGGAACAGGAGGAGCAGAGGGAGCCCACTCCCGAGCCGACCATGGAGGAGGAACTCGAGGCCTGGAGATCGAAATTGTCACAAGCAATCCGGGAGATCCGGCATTTTCAGAGAAGCTATGGCCTTCTCATCCCGCGTGCACCGTTCGCCAGGCTCATGAAGGAAGTCGTGCAGGAGTTCGACTCGAGCAAGAGGGTCACAGGCGAGATGCTGCTGGCTTTACAGAAGGCAGCAGAGCAAAAATTGGTGCAACATTTTGAAGACTCAACGGCGTGCACTATACACGCTAAGAGGGTAACTCTGATGACCAAGGACATGCACTTGGCCAGCTCCATTAAAGGAGAAAGACAAAACCTTGTAAATAATAAATTTTGTTAATAAACTTGAGTAAATTATAAGTGCATAAACGTTGTTAATTAGGTTGAGTTAGCAATAATTACCTTTTGTTCTAGTCAAATTGGACATCTTATGGTCAATTAGTGAGAAGTTGCTCACGGTATGTGCCAGGACCCCGACCTAAATTTTAGGTTGAGCCCCAGGTGCACACCGTGAGTATTTCACACCAAAAGTGGTTTCAAACATCCCCAAATCGATGAGACCATTATGTTTTGACCCTTAGTTCATCTTGTTTAGATAAGTCTTGACCAATTAGGGCCAAATTGCTCACGGTATGTGCCAGGACCTCGACCTAAATTTTAGGTCGGCCTTCCAGCGCACACCGTGAGTACTTCCAACATTTTCTCTTTCATGCCACCTCCAATTGACCTCAAAAATTGTTGCAATAGGTTCATTAGATAGTGTTATTCATGCTCAAACCCTCAAATTAGCTTTCCAATCCTCATTTTGACCTCAAAATAGGTGAGAATTGCCCAACCCAAAAATTTTCTAAGTCTTTCAAAAATTAGGGTTTTCCCTTTTTCCTATAAATAGGCCCCCATATCTCACTTAGCATCCTACAGGTTTGCTCCCAGTGTTTAGGCGATTTTCCTAACCCCTTAGGCGCTTCAGCAGCTGTTTGTTAGTCCAGTTCACTCAAGATCAATGGCAACTACAGATTTCAGGCGATGGTACAGCGCCAGTGCCCATGTAGCTGAGGCTGACGTCAATTCCATTTTCCAAGTTTTCCAGAAGGAGATAGATGTCCAAGCCACTTTGCAGGCAACCCCATCCTATATGGAAGTTATGACTGAGTTCCAAGCTAGGCTAGGACCATCCTTAGTACAGCTCCCACCTTGTACAGTATATTTTGTTCCCAAGCAATCCCTCCAAGCAGCATTGGGTGATGTCCCCAACATTACCAAATATCTAAACAACAAAGTTGCTAGGTTGCCAGATTACATGGTCATGACAGCTAATAGGGCCAAGTACTTCTCCTACACCGCTGCCCTAGCCATCTTTCTTTCTCACCATGCCCAGAACCCAATTGGGGAACCCTCTATCCTTGTCATGGATGTAGACCCCTTAGCCTCTTCAGCAGAGGGTCAGCTCCTCTTGCAATATCAAGTGGAGCAAGAAGGAAGAGCCGAAGACGAAGCGCTCGACTCAGATGACGAAGCCTACGTCGAGCTCGACCCCGACCAAGAGCGGCAACTAGTAGAGCAGGAGATACCGGCTTTCGAACAGGACCGGCAGACCCTCAGGATCGCTCCCCCGCTCGGGTAGGTATCACAAGCCTAGCCCCCATCATCATCAACGGCCAGGAGTACCTGCTCCTGAGCGACATCCAGATTCTCCCCGAATGCAGAGCCAGGGAGTACCGACTTGATGAGTTGCTGTACCTTCTGTGGCAATAACTAGATCTGAATGACTTCATCGACGAGGAGGCTTCCGACTTCCCAATCCATGTAAGAGAGCCGACGCCTATACCGGGGTGTCGACTTCAGATATCCAGGCGTACAGCAGCATCCGGCAAATGATGGAAGCTCGGTATCTGCTGTCCGAAGAAGAATTTTACGCCATCCAAGAACGGATGGGGATCCGTGGCAAGACCACGGACATTTTGATGCCAAGTTCTTCGACACCAGCCCCCACAGGTGTTTAGAGAAGGGGCGAGATCGACCTGACCAGAATCACATCAACAATAAGGAAACACGGAGAACTCACAGAGATTGACGTCGATGAATATGCGGGAAGACATAGAGCCGGTGCCCGAGCGGACGACGAATCAACAGCGACGGGCAGGGATAGGTCGCTAAGGTATTATCTTCATCTGCTGATGGACGGGAGGATAGCGGTCATACACCGCAAATTCAGCCCAAGGGGCGAAGAAGGAGTGTTCATGCTCATCGCGCTCTCAGGCTTTGGTAGGCATGCTCGGCTGATCCCAATGGTTGACCATGTCATCTTAGTCCAGAGAACGATGGCACTTGATATATTCGACTTCGCCGTACCCTATCGACGGCAAGGAAGATTAGCAGTGACCGCGGCCTACACTTCGGACCGCAGAGTAGAAGACTTGGTGACAGCCTTGCAGGGCGGGACACCAACGAATATCCTCAGGAACTTGGGACGCTCGGTAGGAACGGCCCAAGTTAAGAAGTTCCTTCAGGACAACCCATCCTTCCGGTGATTCCAAGAATAGTTAGACTCTTGATCCCGGAAGCATTGTAATTAAGCTATTATATATATAAAAATACATTTTGTTTCGCATTTTAAATGTTTTGTTGATGTATTTTGCTTCCACAACTATATCAGCAAACACATATAATGCAATAAAACAAACAAAGCTAACCGTAAGGCTACGATCTACTTGTGTATGCAGCTAGAGGTCCAGGAACAGCTGATTAGCGGCGAGTCCATAGAGATGAACAGACGCCGGCCAAGCAGCACCCAGCAAGGAACCTGTACGAAGAATTTGGTCCCATGACTCCCGAAGAGGAGATGTCACAGATGAGATCGGACCTTCAAGAAATAAAGGCCTTTTTGGCAGCACAAGCAGGAGTTGGCCCAGATGACAACATCCAGTTGCCGCAAGCACTACCTCGAAAGGCGGGAAAAGATAAGAAGAAGAGCAAGAGAAGGAGGTCCCCAAGCACGGACTTCTCCAACACAAGCTCAGATACGGACTCCGACTCCGAGGAAGAGGTAGAAGAGGTGCGGGACCGTAGGGATGGCAGACCCAAGGACATAAAGACCTCAGACTACCAGAAGAAAGTAGACTCGGCGCTGAGTAGTGTATGGAAGGCAAGAAAGCTTGAGCAGTTCTCAGGAGACAGTCGGTCAGGCATGGAGGCAGAGACCTGGCTGGACGAGATGAGAGAATATGGCCATGCATACGGAATGAAGGACAAAGACAAAGGCAGGGTGGCAACAGCCAACCTTAAGGGCGCAGCTCGCATTTGGTGGAAGGGATACGCCAAACAGCTGCAGGTTTCGGAAATTCTCAAAGGCATTCAAGCGCCACTATGTACGAAGGAAGCACAAATGTCACATGATGCAGCAATTCTATCGACTATAGCAGGGCAACAAGTCAGTGCAGAAATATACGGAAGAGTTCATGAAACTTAGGTTGTATGTGCCGAAGCTGAGTGAACGCCATGCAGTGGAAGGGTACATCGAGGGATTAAATGATGAGATAAGGAAGCTGATAAGAGCAATTAACCCTCGAACAGTATCAGAAGCGGAATCAAAAGCAGTCATCCTGCAAGGATCCGGCCCTCAGAATAGCGGGCAGAAATAGCAGTACTATCAGGATAAGGGCAAAGCAACAGGAAGTTATAGCCCTAGAGCAGCTAGTCCAGGTCCAGCAAAGACTCCATACAGTGGCAATTATGGGAAGCAGCAGGAAAAGAAACAGATATCCTTCAAAGATAAGCAAGAAGGGTCAAACTATTCGAAAGCGGTGCGATCCTTTTTACAAGCAATACCTAAGGAGAAGAGGCAGGAGTGCATTGAGAAACAGCTCTGCTTCAGGTGCTTCCAGTCAGGCCACAGAACAGCAAACTGCCCTTTTGTCATGAATGCAGCATTAGCAGAGTTGGGTGGATGGGAGACTCGCTCTGACGACGATGGCGGGGAAGCACGCGACTTCATTCAGGGTGAGTGTCACATTTTTGCTGCCATAGATGCAGAACAAGCAGAAAATCAGTATCAGGTAATCTCCACAGTAGGGAAGGCCAAGGCCAAATCCTTCATAGTCCTGATAGATACGGGGAGCACCCACAACTTTGCGTCTCCAAGAATGGTTGAGATGTTGAAGCTCAAGCCGTTGAAGTCAAAGCCGAGACCCGTGGTGTTAGCAAGCGGGGCAGTAAGACACACGGTAAGGCAAGAGGATAAATTTCGACGTCGATTTGCCAGGGATCAACATCCAGATGGGGGCAGAAGTGATGAACATCGGGAAGTATGATTTGATCATCGGCATGGAGTACCTCGCTCTAGCAGGAGCCATCATTGATTGTGGAAAGCGGAAGATGACCTTCACGGCGCCCAATGGCAAAATCATAGAAATTGAAGGTAAAGAAGTTGTTCCTATCATACAGTGTATGTCTAGTAAGCGGCTGCTCAAGTGCATAAAGAGCGAGTAGGTAGCCTATGTCTTCAAGCTTTAGATCGAAGAGCCTGAGTCAGAAGAAAGCAAGGAAGATAAGGTGCTCAGTAAATTACCAAAGCAGATATCTAAGTTGGTAAAGGAGTTCCATGATCTCTTCCCAGACGAGATCAAGCAGATTCCTCCTTACAGGGGAGTCGAGTGTGAGATAGCACTCGAACCAGGTACGAAGCCGACAAGCAAAGCTCCGTACAGGATGACGATGCAAGAGCTGACCGAGTTAAAGAAGCAATTGCAGGAGTTACTTGACCTAGGGTTCATTAGACCTAGCGTCTCACCATTTGGGGCACCCATCCTTTTTGTGAAGAAGAAGGATGGCAGCTTGAGGATGTGCATAGATTACAGGCAGCTAAACAAGCACACCATCAAGAATAAGTATGCACTCTCCAGATCGGACGACCTGATGGATCAGCTCCAAGGGGCGAAGATTTTCTCCAAGATAGACCTGAGGTCGGGGTACCATCAGATCAGGATTAAGGAAGAAGACATCCACAAAACAGCATTTAGGACCAGGTATAGGCATTATGAGTTCACCTTAATGCTGTTTGGCTTGTCAAATGCCCCAGCAACGTTCATGAGGCTTATGAACGACATCTTCAGGGAGTTTTTGGATACTTTTGTGATAGTATTCTTTGATGACATTCTGGTGTATAGCAGATCCCTGGAAGAACACGTACAACACCTAAGGAAAGTGCTCGAGAAGCTAAGGAGGCACCAGTTGTACGCTAAGTTGTCGAAGTGCTACTTCGCAACGGAGAGGGTGGAATACCTGGGTCATGTGATCTCATCGGAGGGGATTTCGACGGATCTCGCCAAGATTGAAGCAGTCATACAGTGGCCGGTGCCGAAGAACATCCACGAGATCAGAAGCTTTCTCGGCCTAGCAGGGTATTACAGGAAGTTCGTGAAGAACTTTGCAAAAATAGCAGCCCCGCTAACAGATTTGATGATGGCAAAAAAAGTAAAGGATTGGGCAGATCACTAGCAGAAGAAGGCCCAAGCAGGATTCGAGATGTTGAAGGAAGCTTTGACAACTGCCCCCATCCTGACCCTGCCAGACCCCAAGAAGGACAACCTTATGGCAACGGATGCAAGTAAGATTGCCACAGGTGCAGTGCTGATGCAGGAAGAGCGAGTAGTGGCTTATGACTCTCAAAAGATGAACGACGCCGAAACGCGCTACCCGACTCACGATCAAGAGTTGCTTGCAGTTGTCAGAGCACTAAGAATTTGGAGGCACTACCTGTTGGGGAGGAAGTTCCAGTTGGACACAGACCATCAGAGCCTCCAATACGTGTTCACGCAACCACATCTCAACCTGAGGCAACGAAGGTGGATGGAGTTCCTCGAAAAATATGACTTTGATATAGTTTATAAGCCAGGGAAGCTCAATGTGGTAGCAGCTGCACTTTCAAGGCATCCTCTGACAACAAGAGTCCACTAAAATGCAATTTCGATGCTCACCAGCGACTTCGGAAAAGATCGAAGAAACCTTGCCAACAGATGCAGACTTCAAGGAAGTGTGGGCGAGTTTGTGCAAGGAGGCAAGAACAGATAAGGAGAGGGAGACCTTCAAGAATTTTAAGAAGGAAGGTAACCTTTTGTACCATAAGAATAAGTTGTGTGTGCCGGAATCATCAAGAGTGAGGAAGTTGATTCTCCACGACACCCACAACAGTCCAATAGCTGGCCACGCAGGATTTATGAAGACATATTTCAAAGTGCGCAGCAGTTATTATTGGCCAGGGTTGAAGAAGCAGATAGCTCACTACATCAAAGAGTGTCAGCTATGACAGCAGATGAAGGCAGAGCAGCTTCGAATTTCAGGGGCATTGAAACTATTAGCGGCGCCGAACGCTAAGTGGGAAGTCATCAGTATGGACTTCATAACAGGGCTCCCAAGGACAGCAAGAGGAAAAGATGTCCTGATGGTTGTGGTCGACAAGCTGTCGAAGATGGCACACTTTGTGCCTTGCAGAACCACCGACACAGCCTTGGATACAGCGGCTCTCTTCACCAAGGAAATCTTCAGGCTCCATGGTATGCCGAGAGAGATCATCTCTGATAGAGACCCGAAGTTCATGAGTGCCTTTTGGCAGGATCTTTTTGCGACGATCCAGACGAAGCTGTCCATGAGCACGGCCTATCATCATCAGATGGATGGGCAAACAGAACGGACCAACAGAATCTTGGAAGATATACTAAGAAACTATGTCTGGAACAAGCAGAGTAAGTGGGAAGATTATATTCACTTGGTTGAGTTCGCTTATAATAGCACCAAGCAGGAATCATCCCAGATGTCGCCGTTCATGATCAACTACGGCTACCAATGTCTAACTCCAGATACTTGGCACAATCCTGTGTCAAAAGTAGAGGTTTCGCAGCAAATGTTGGCCGACATGCAGCAGCTGGTAGAAGAGGTCCGAGGATATCTTCTTGCAGCAAGAAGTCGACAAAAGAGCGTCGCCGACAAGCACCGGATGGTCAGAGAGTTCCAGGTTGGTGACAACGTCTGGCTCAAGATCAAAGTGAAGCAGGCGAAGCTCCGCATCGAAAATTGTAAGAAGCTTGCTCCAAGGTGGGCTGGCCCTTTCAGAATAGCCAAGAGAGTAGGTAACCAATCCTACAAGTTGGAGCTGCCAGCACACCTGAAAAGTCATAAAGTCTTCCACGTGAGTTTGTTGAAGAAGCATACTCCAAACCCAGAAGAAGTCTTGGACACGCCAACGTTGTTGGAAATGACAGAAGAGCAGCTAGAGATAGTCCCAGACTTGATCCTTGATAAGGCCATCAAGAAAACAAGGAGATCAGAGTTTCTCCAATATTTGGTCAAGTGGAAACACTTGCCGGTGGAAAACGCGACATGGGTACTTAAGAAGGACCTGATAAGGCAGTACCCGCAGTTCATGGAGCAATGGGACGGCAATGTCATCTCCGAAGTAATCGGCTCAGGCATGTCGATTATTGTTTAGATTAATTTCATGTGTAGTTAAGATTAATCTACGCATGCAGCCTATGCTAGGTATGGGTTGCATGCGTATTTAC
Organism: Isoetes taiwanensis; assembly: GCA_021234155.1. Taxonomy (NCBI): domain Eukaryota; kingdom Viridiplantae; phylum Streptophyta; class Lycopodiopsida; order Isoetales; family Isoetaceae; genus Isoetes; species Isoetes taiwanensis. The sequence goes on from JAJEKV010000085.1 coordinate 4,295,242, forward strand.
CGATGATGGGACCACTACAGTGATCTCTAGGACGTGGTGTAATGTCATTGTAGACATGACCGCGGTTTTGCTTGGATTAGTCGTAAGGTAGATTAAAAAGTCTACTTCCGTCTCATAGAATTAGATAACCTCGAGAGATAGGAGGCCATTCAGACATGCATTGATAGGAAAGCACCTCTAGTCAATGCCTACGGGGAGGACGCCATCCTTCACGCCAAAGGCAACTAAAGGTGTAGGCATGAGTGTCATCCTAGGCATTATAGGGCGGTGTCTCCACGGCCACGATGGAAGAAGCATCCTCTTCCTACGCCGAGAGATTAGTCATGCATTCATTTAGTTAATTAAATGGGTGGTTACCTTATAGCCATATATAATTCTATTAATAATTAAAGTGGTACTAACGTAGCATCGACCTGCAGGCCAATAGAGCGCTCCGGAGGGCAAGGAGGTCGAGCTATGAAGACTTGCAACACAATTTTTATTGGAATGTGTTGCAAGGAATGAAGAGTACCTCGAAGGATAATTGTATATGAAATTGTTGAGTTTTGATAAACTTAAATGTTGTATTAAGTGAGGCTAATAAGTACCTGACTTCAATGGAGTTATGAATTGATAACTTATTTGGGATAATGTAATGTCGTAGTAATGTTTTAAAAATATTACCTTAGAAAAATTCTAATAATTGTATAAGTATAATAATAATAAATTGTATGCATCAAGTTGGTTGCAGGACAAGAAGATCCCAAGGTGGGGAGACCCACGATGCTGCGGACAACATCATTTCAAGGTGGGGAGAATGTGACGTTCCAGCACAGTATACGGTCCCAGGACGTATACTATACTACCTCGTCACGCGTACACGCCATCCCAATTGACGTGTACGCCGACGTGTAGCTAAGCAAGTAGCACCCTAGGGGGCAACTTGCAAGTGTGTGCACATTTATTCATGTGTACACTTTAGGCCACTTAATTAATATAGGCAAGTGGGCCACACCCAATTGTCCCACATGCCCAAGGGTTAATGGAAGCCCTAGCCCTAACCCTTAGTCTATATAAGGTATATGAAACCCTAACTTTCCATTTTCGTCCACAGCCTTCTAGAACTCCGTTTTGCTTGCTCCAAGAGCCAATCTTGACTCCCGAAGTCTGTCTGAGCAGTCTAGCTCATCAGCTCCCCTTTTTAGTTTCATCTTCGAGCAGTTCTGCAGCATGGATGCATTCAGAATAGGAGGAGCAAGCGAGGGATCATGTATTTTGCCAATTCAATAGTCTAAACCGCCTCCCAGACATAGAATAAGTAGGTTTAGCCTATTGAATTGCCCATAGCAGCCATCTAGACCTCTAGATATCAAGCCATAACTAAAGAACCTAACTCTGTGATTTAGAATAAATCTTATTCTTTAGTTCTTCTGTGATATGTATGTGATGATGATCTCTGTGGAATCATTGTATTGGGAAGGGGGGGTAGAGGCCTTAAAAGCCTAGTAGTTGATGCTCCTAGCTAGCCCTCTTTAATGCACTATTAAATTCGGCCTGTATACAAGAACCACACCTGGTTGTGGGTGGAGGGGCCAGACTGGCATACAAGGAGGTTCATGTTCTGGCTCATGATCACATCCCTCTGGTAGTAAAGCCTATCGGGGACTACAGTGCACTAGACCTAATGCTCTGCCACTGCGTGCGGGCTTTGCATGGGTTCGACACTCTTGGAGTGGTGGACACCTTCCATGGAGTTCGTGTCGAGTAGGGGCAGTGGCCCTCTAGTCACCTTGAGCCAGCATGCTAGCCTCTAATGGGAGTGATCCCTACCTGCCCCATCGGAACTGGGGAGATGCAACCCAGGAGTAGCCCCTTTGGCTATGCATCTGGCGGGCTACAGTCAGGTCCCAACACTTTTCAACCTACTCTGCAAAGTGTGCACAGGAGGGGCGGATGGAGTAGACTACCCTAAGCCATGTTCTTATGCCAGCCAAATCCATTTGCCATGAATTCCGTCTGCAATGACTTCTGGAGGCCGAAGCCGTCAGTCATCCCTCTTGAGTCTGAGCCTTGGGTAGAATCCCCATATGTGATGTGCTGATCTTTGTCTATGCAGATATGTGGTGAGCCATCCTTCGTGGTGGTCATGTGATATTGATGTATGTATACTGACATGTATGTTTATGCTTCTGCAGCTAGGTAGGCCCTGAGGGAGACAGGGTAAAATGACCCCTTCATTCTTCCCACTGGAACTCGTCAAGGTTGCAGTGACATATGGAGGGCCTTGTATCAGCATGGAGCTGGTATGGGGGATGAACTCGTTTGTATACGGTGAGTGCACCGTATATGAGTAGGGGACGTCACAGGTTTGGAGTGAGAAGAGGGTTTAGCACAACCGCTTGAAATTTCATCCCCCAGAAAAGGATCTGTCAAATGAGATGATTGCAAAGAATTTTGTCTCCTTATTCTGAAAAGGCAAGAAATCAGGAACCAAGAAGCACGCCATTGGGAGATCGATAAGATGGAGTAAATTGTAAGAGCCTGCCCAGGAATTATATCCCGTACTGCCCACATAACTGTAGCCGTATTGATTATAAGATTTGTAACCCATCAAGCATAAATGGCAATAGCCAAGAAAAACCCTGGCAGATTAAAAGAAAATGAATGAAGAAAGAATCACCTGCTCCAAGTCGAAGTCCCTGGTTTTGGGGCTACCGAATTTGGGGCTGCTTCACGCCCATCCAGATAAATGCAAGAAAACAGATAAATGCACGAAAACTTACAGACTGGACTGATGCAGAGCAAATCCGAGCACAGTTTTAGAATTATTCAGAGTTATAGGTGCACAAGATCTACGAGTTATATACAGGCGGCCAAGGCCGAATAACCAGACAAATCTGCCAGAATGGGGCAGAGGAAGTGAAGAGCATTTGACGGAGCGGATTCAATCAAAGCAGATAAGAACAAAAACGTGGCATCCCTGGGTTTTTTCTTTTTTTTTTTTGAATTTTGAAATGCAATATAAGCGTACGTGTCAATCCCACGGTTGTCCTCATCCCAGAAATATTAGCTTCTCATTTTTTAAGAACAGAAAATATACTGCTTTATATATGGAATGAAAGGTCGCCCACTTGCCTTATGTCGCATGCCTTTATTAAAAGGTAGTTGTTGCCTTTGCTTATAAAAGATGCTCTTTCCATTTCTATTACCTTTGATACCCATAAAATATCTTTAAAGAGTTTGTCCTTTTTAGTATACGTTTTTCTAAAAGACCTAACTATAATTAAAACTACCTTTTCCCAAAGATCTTAACTATTACAACTTGGTTTTAGGTACCATAGGCAAGGTTTTGCTTCTACATTTTAACTTTCTTTCTCATTCTTTTGCTCTGATAGCCACTCCTCCAAGCACCACCATATCAGTTGGCTTGGTTAGTTTAGTTCTATTACCTTAGATAAGTATATATAAGAATAAATTGTCAGTTGTCAACTTGGACCACAACCCTAGTTTCTTAAATTGTTATAGCTTCCAATTTCTTTTAAAATGATACCAAATTTTCTCTGTCCTATGCAATTGTACAGTGTGCCAGCAGGCTTATTACTGCTAAGGTTTTTCCCTCGAAAACCCTTCGGGGCGGGGGTTTTTTAATCCTGTCAGTAATATGCTTGCTGCTCTCTTTTTTGTTTGGGTCCCATAGGCCAATTGGTCTCCGTGGACGCTAAAAACCTATTCTATTCTATTCTATTCTATTCTCTAACTATCCAACCTTTTGAAGCTGTGTAGTTAAGAGATACTAAAAAGATATTATAAACATTATCAACTTGAAACACATCCCTAGTTGTTTAATTTGTCATAGCTTTCAATTTTTTTAATATGATACTAAAATTTAGTTAAGGCATACTTAAACATGTAGTATCTATGCCGAGACAATATGGCAATTTTTTACCACGCTTATATGAGAAATAGAAGATGCATACACAAATGGCAGCAAGTAAGCAACACTTGTAGGACAATTACAAGGCCTTTATTCATGTGTCGTTTATGCAAAATGGCAAAACTTAACCACACTAAAACTTTTGTCACCTAAATGGCACATGCTTGTCACATGTTCGAATTGCCAATGAAAGGGATACGAATGGATATACCATTTGTTTTTGGCATTTATGCCCCATTTTGTAGTAGTTTTTCTTAGCTTTTTTTTTTTTCCCCTTCCCTTGACTTTGCATTTCCAACTATCGTCCTTGCCCCGAAGGGTTTTCGAGGGAAAAATCGTGGCAGTAATAAGAATGTTGTCAACATGTACAAGTATACATCACATCATAAAATAAATGTATATATACATGTCAAGTGTGTGCCCGAGGACATAGCTGACCTCGCATGTTCATAACCTCCAGAAGGTATGATCCTAGCACCCGTACGAAAGCCATGCTCAATGTCAAATGTAGCGGCTGGCCAGGCCTGACCAACTCAGCATAGCGCGTCCAGATTTGATCATATACTGGGTAGCTTTGAGGTATGAGATTCATCCTCAATGACTCCCATTTGGCAGCATTGACAGAGCCTATCCTGGCGTGGCTCACCAATCCATCTGCCCATCTCAATTCGAAGATGGTGTGCCCCTGTGCGAATGGAGGCAATGAGTCTGCGCCTTTTCATAGGCAAGTGGGTACGCAGGTAGCATTGCGGGCCTCATTCCAATGTGGGATTTATGTGGTGCTGGTAGTGTGTTGTCTTGACCTGTTCAAGGGCATTGGCATCCCAAAGCTTACCGAGGAAGCAAGCATCAAGATATTGCCTCAAGCTATGGTGATCTGCCTCTGTTTGCACATGTATGCACCTGTGCTCCTGCACATTCCATCTAGCCAACCATTGAGCTCTCTTTTCCCTCCAGCAGGCCTTGAGGCATTGCGGCCCCATTGCCATGATATAAGCTAGATTAGGGAGAGGAGCATTGCCCATATTGACCACCTTCTGAAAATGGACAATGTGGCGATTAAGGGCCGCCCTCTGAAAAGGCAAGAATCCCATCTCCTGCAGTAGAATTTGATATGGGACTGTGGACTTCACCCCTAGCGCTCGTACCAAGAAAGTTTTCCGCACATGATCCAAGTCATTCTAGGTAGCGAGGGATACTACTGGGCCCCATACTTCAACCCTGTATAAAAGAACAGGCTCCACTAAGACCTTGAACAAATGTGACTGATGGGCCCAATCATACAACTCTGCTATATGACTATTGTTTTGGATTGCATATTCCAGCCCGCTGTCACTCGTAGCCATATGGATATGTCCCAGTGCATAGTAGAATGAAACTCCACTCCCAAATATTTGTATATGGATGCCACTTCCACATTCTGCCCTCGGTAACTGAAGGAGGGGATCCTTGGCTGACGCGAGGATGATATGAGAACCACCTTAGTCTTGGCTAGGTTGACACGCATATCAGTCGCTTGGCAGAATGTGTCCAGGGTATCGAGATGTCGTTGCATGTCTGCTGGTGTGCAAGGACGCCACTGTGGTATTTTTCTTTTGCATTGACTCCTTTGGATTTCTTAATGGAGGTTGATATGCATGTTATACCAACCTAGTTTTTTTAACATGTTTGAGGAAGCGCAACCCCTTCAGTGGACTCCAAGTTATGCTACTTGGCAGCTCCTCCGACAGATTGCATGATGCCCAATACCTGCACTCTTCAGCATTCAAGACAGGTGCAGAGGGAGGCACATCCTTCATAGAGCTCTACTCTGCTTCATACTCACCGCCACCGACTCAATATTCCTATAGATGTACAAGAGGAATGTTTTGCGAATGTCCACCTCATAAGATGATGGTCTTTAAAGGCAGTTTAAAGTGCAAGGTCTTCTTGACATATCCTAATTTGCTTTGTGACCAAATCTCACAATCACAATTCTTAACAAGGTGTTGTCTGAGGTAGAGCATTTACCACCAGTGCTCTACCTAAAACTTGATAACACTATCAGAGAAAGCAAAAATCAGTGCTAGTGGAGCTTAGGTCTTCAGAAAGATGAAGCTTGGATTTCTGTTTGTAGGTCATAATCGAAAAGGCCTTTTGCCTTCCAACATTAGTTCGAATAATTGAAGACTCTTACACTTCCATGCCAGTTGTTGAGCTTCTAGAGGAGACTATTAAATTCAAAAGAATTTATTTTCTCCCGAAGTGATGCTAGAGAATGAGTTGCGAACAAGTTTGAATGATCTCACTTTTCAACACCACATCCAGTTTTATACATGAAGAATGGAGAAACTTTCTTGCAAGGAAAAAAGTACACAAACAACTAACCCTCATTGGAGACGGCTACTCAATTTCGTGAGCCATCTTCGTTAGCTGCAACATCTCCTTGTCGTAGGACTTCTCGCTCCATGGCTTAAAGGATGAATTGTCTATGTCAAAGGACCCATTTCATCTCCAGTACCTTCCCTAGGCTTAGAGGAAGGGCGATTGGGGAGTAGCAATACCATCTCCATCTGATGGGACACATGTTATTGGGAGGCAAGGGGTCTCATCTGCGGGACAAGCTTGGTGTACTAATTGACACTCTGAGTAGGTTATTATGTCCCCCTTTTTCAGAATGGATGAAGAAGATGATGGTATCGGCCAATACTCCTAATGGAGAAAGCTTTAATCTTCTTTAATCAAAATAACAAGCGGGAACTATAGGTTGTTCTAGGAAGTCCTCTGGTCAAGGTAGTTGAGGTGAATCATCAGCAACATTTGACGTCCATTGCGAATTTGGTTTCATGTTCAGTCCTAGTCTATTATACTGGTTTGCTAGATACGGAGAGGTTGGAGGATCATTGCAAGCCCACTTTAAGCGTCTAAGAATTCCATTTTTCCAATTATTGAAGTTTCAGAAAAAATTTCTTCCTTATTATGGAGCATGGTAGTGAAGCAGGTTGTAGTGCGAGGCCTGGATCTTATATGAAGGAGTAACCTTATTTACCAGCACTACACTCCTGCCTAAGTGCATAGAGCCTACCTTCTCTGAAGATTCTATGCTTATTCCAAGTTCTAGATCTCCTCGCAGATATGTTGCTTCCAGAATTTATGATGGCTATGGCCAATGGACTGGGTAGGCATAGTGCACATTCAATTGTTCGTGCACCTCAGATTTGTGTCGTCTTATCTTCTGACATTCCTCTACCAAACTCAGTAGCTCGCAAGTGTGGAGATTGTCACTTCCAATTGCCCCTGAGGCTGTTAAATGGGTCCGAGATTAGAAGAATATTTCTAGCACTGCAGGTTTCTGGTGGTTCAGGTCCATATGCCTGCTCTGGTAGAGGAGGTTCTAAGGCAAATTGTTCAGTCATACCACAACATCATGTTGCACATAGTTCACTTAAGATTCAATCGGCACTCAAGGTTCCTCACATCCCATTGCTTAGAAGATACATGTTCAGGTACCATTTATTCTCGCCAACAATTAAGGCAGATGGGTTATCATCAAATGATTGAAGGGGAGACTGGAATGGGGTGTTGTGAAAATCTATACCTATAATAAAGTCCGGCAGAGAGGAAAACTCTGGGCTTCCTTAAGGAATAAGGTCAAATACTTGGGTGTAAGGATTACTTGATTATTGGTCGGCAATTTCAATATAGTTGAGACTATAGGTGTGGCTGCGGTTCAGAAATGGTGCAAGGGTTCGAGCAAGAACAATGGTTACAGCTATTAAATACTCTATATCTGACGGGATCATTTAAAGATCGTACTTTATGGGGCTCGAAATTAGTGTATAGTAGACATGACAAATGCTATGTGAGTACCTTAGTAATGGATTTTCTGCCCAACTCTTGCGGCAATATATTATGTCCATTGTAGTTTCTGGTCACATTCTGCAATTTATTTCAGTGGGATTAATCTCAATTAGACCCATGAGAACACCCTTCAGATTAAATACTAGGTCTTTAGTGGTGGGAAGAGTTTTATAGTTGTGATGATGGAACTCCTTACTTATGCTGGAGGCATCGTACTTTGTTATAATGAGTCCTCCCTGATCTTTGAGATTGACCATGGAATTCATCAAGGTTGCCCTTTGGCTGCTTACCTATTCACCATTATCGCATAAGCACTCTCTTAATTCTAGATACTGCATGGACGATGGTATCATAGAGGGTTTGAGGATGGAGGAAACAAATTGGAAACCAGTATGCAGATGATTATTTTATTTTTTTTATAAGAAAATGAGTAGAATTTGATAAATACGAATTAGCTTCTACATACATTTTTCATTGCTTGGGGTTGCCTTCTGAACTAGACAAAGTGTTCGGCTTTGTGGCCCTCATCTGAGCCATTGCCAGCCCTATGGACTAACTTCTCTTGGCAAATGCAGCTATAGGATAGGTGCTCCAAATTATTGGATATCCCATTTGGCATTGACATCTTTGCCAACGGTATTTGAAAAGATATATTGGTAGGTTTGCATCGACATCTCAGTTGGTGGAAAGGTGGTAAGCTCTCAATGTCCGAATGAATCACAGTGGCAAAGTCTCTATTATGCTCCATGCATATTTACTTTCGAAGAGCAAGATGCAGGATATCTCCTCCATTGTACATAACTTCGTTTGGAGAGGTAATAAGGAAGGCAACGGTGGTTAAAGTGGCTTGGTTAAGTGTGCACGCCCCCAAAGCAGCAGAAGGACTAGACCTTTCTCTCCATGACAAAGTCCTCACTTCAAATTCACCTGTAAAGTTATTAGAATGAGATTGATTCGCCCGGCTTGGTGCTGTTTCATGAGCCCTTATTTCACTCGGCCATTTTTCATAAGCCGCTAGTTTATGTACAACACACTTGGGCGTCATTTTCTGATACCAAACTATCTATCAATGCCTCTCCATTCCAGAAGGATCTCGTGTGAGCTTGGAAGCAGGTTCACTCGTTGTTTGATATTGATGTCTCAGGTTGCATCCAATTGATTTCGTCACCGTGGTAGATTCCAGTAGCACTAAGTGCATTGCCTTCCTTGTTGGCCTCATATGTTGATCCTTGGATCTAGCATAGATGGACACAACATGGGGTTTATTATTATTATTATTATATATATCTGATGCTCACTTGAGCCTTGGGAGGCTGAGCACATGAACAAACAAGTTACAGTTTTAGAAGCAAGGTGCGGTGTGCATCCACCGCCCTTATATATGGTGCTAGTAACCTTGGCGCTACCAATAGTAATGAGTGAAAATCTGCTACATGTATATCGTACTTATGTCTGATATCTTCATATTCAGGACATTGTATGAAAACGTGGTTTTCATTTTCGACACATCCTGATTTGCAAATCTTACACTTGCGCTCTTCAATAGGAACTTTAGTCCATCTTCCTATCTCGATTTCTAGTCTGTGAGATCCGGTTCTATATCTGGCTAACAGTTTTCTCTGGGCCAGGGATATGTTTGCTTTCAAGTAAGATTGGCTCTCATAAATTTCCATGTGATTGACATTTACCTGGTATAAGTGCATGCGCTTCCCTGGGTCGGCCCATAGCTTCTGAACTGCTAACTTTTCAAGTAGGATTCTAAGTTCATCTTTTTCTGTTGGGCATGTCGACAGATCTAGACCCCATTTGCTCGCCCAAGCAACCAGGTTCCTTTCCCATTCTGAATTATCCAAAGCTTGGTGTGACAACCGGTTTGAGCTCTGCGCTTTGATTCTGGTGTAGAAATTGACAGCCTGAAAAAGCCCTTCCACTTCAAGTGGGAGCAAACCACCTTCCGCGAGCATTATGGCATAAGGGATTTGCGCCTTTATTCCTAACTCAATTTTCAGAAATAGTTTTTGGATTGCTTCAACCTGTGTCCATAACCGGGAGGAGATGTCTGGTCCCCAAATCGGGACACCATATATGTGGAAGATTGGTATTTGCATGGTCAATTGGCACCATGGCAGTTGTTCCATGATCGATTTCGATTCAAGGAGCAAGATCATTTGATTTAGACCGAGTGGCCTCCCGCTACACCTCCCACAAGGCAGCAGACAGTTTTGGTTATGTAATCTGAAGATTGATCTTTGGGAAAATTTAAAAAATGCCCTTATAGTTTGGAGTATTTGCGAAAATGCCCCACTATTCTAAAAAATTGCAAATTTGCCCCTAATTTTTGCCCCGTAAAATACAAGATGCATGAGAACGGCTATTTTTTTTTCGCGGGAAGTGCTTTTCGGCAGAGAAAACCTAAAATCGGCATAGCTCTGTTAATTTGGGCACAGGAAAACCTGAAATCGGCATAGCTCTGTTAATTTCGGCATCAAATATGACCTTATTTCGGCACGTTCGTTCAAGTCTTCAAATCGTTATGATCTTATGATCAAATCGTTCAAAGTCTTCAACAGTTTTTGCAGTTTTCTCCAGCATTAGCATTAAACACCAGGATCTGTTTTGCATTCAACATGTATGTATGCATGTGATTTCTTTTCCTTTCATCCTTTTCTTGCTTATAATCAGAATGTCTTCAATGTCTTCAATGCTACAGTTTGATTCAATGGCGGATGTAAAAAATGCAGTTCGGGCAGAAGCTATTGCAACTTCCACTGAAATTAAAGTCATTAAGTCTGATAAATCAAGATACAGAGTGAAATGTACACAAGAAGATTGTGCATGGCATTTATATTCTTCTTTAATTGGTTATGGACCGAGATGTGAGATTCGAAATGTAGGAGAACATACTTGTGGTGGTGTCCCCCAATTGGGCAACAAGGAAGCTTCTGCAAGCTGGTTGGCCACGAAATATCAAGAGAAGTTGAGGGAGCATCCGCATTATAAACCAGCAGAGCTAATAGATGATTTTCGAAGAGAAGCTGGTGTAACTATTACATACAATGTGGCTTACAGGGCAAAAGAGATAGCAATGAACGCAATTAATGGAGATCACAAGAGAGCATATAGAAAGCTTCATGCCTTTTGTCAGAAATTATTAGAAACTAATCCAGGAAGTAAAACAGTACTTGAAGAGATTGATGGACGTTTCTATAGAGTGTTTGTTGCTTATGGTGCATGTTTAACTGGGTTTTCAAGTTGCGGACCGTTTTTGGGATTGGATGCCACTTTTTTGACAGGTAAATACCTTGGTCACTTAATTTGTGCTACAGGAATTGATGCTACAGGAGGTCTTTATCCTGTTGCATTTGGAGTTATTGATAACGAGAATACAGAGAATTGGACTTGGTTTTTGATGCAATTACGAAACTGCCTAGAAGTACATCCTAATCTTACATTTGTGTCAGATAGAGATAAGGGATTGCAGGAGGCACTATTTGCTGTTTTTCCTAACAATGCAAATGCTTATTGCATGAGGCATCTTGAAGCAAACTTGAAAAAGAAATGCAACAATACAGAGTTCCTACACTTTTTTTGGGAGGCAGCTAGAGCCAACACTATTACAGAATATGATGAGCAAGTTTGTAATATGAGAAGAGTTAGTAATGATGCAACAGATTGGTTAATGCAAGCTGCTCCACCTAGTACATGGGCTACCGCATACTTTCCTGGTCAACGTTTTGGCCATCTCACATCAAACATAGCAGAATCACTGAATTCGCTTCTACTTGATGCAAGAGAAAAACCCATCATTGCAATGCTTATAGATATTCGGCATGCATTGATGGACAGGTTTCACAAAAGGGGGAATGAAGCTAGACGAGAATGGTATAATGCAGAACAAAATGCTTCTCTGAGATTGGTGCCTGAGGAAGAGAAGCACATATCTGAAGCAGTGAATCGTGCCAGACAGTATAGAATTTTGCCATCAAATGGCATTGTATTTGAAGTGATCACACCGGAGCATAGACGCGGGTGCCATTTTTCCCTTTGAAGATGTGTTAGAGGAGGAGGAAGTGGATATGAAACCTCCGGCAAAACGTAAACCACCAGGAAGGCCAAAAAAGAAGCGGATCCGTACAGAAGATCATTTCAGAGAATTGCGCCCATTCAGATGCTCACGATGTGGGCAGTATGCATGACATAATCGCAAAAGCTGCAGGAATTCAATTGCTGAATAAGGTATGTCCTTGTTTTTCTGTACTTAATTATTGGCTTCATCTTGTGTATTTTACCACAGTTATGGGCAGGCACCTGAGGTTGGACTTCCAGAGCCAGACTTGATTTTTTATCTCAATATTCCACCAGAGGTAATTTAAAAAAAAATGGTGTTTTATGCTGCTTCATATCAGCCAAAGCAGATTACTTAATATTATGATCTTTCAGGCTGTATCTAGCAGAGGAGATTATGGACTTATGCACGATTGGAGTTTCAGAAGATGGTTGCGGATAAATATCAACAATTGCGTGGCCCAAAGTGGATGGTATGCTTCTTACTGCTTGTATTGGAAAAGCAAATCGTGTAAATTGCTTGTGTGTCATAAACAGGATATTGATGCCAGTCAGCATGTGCCAAAATGGACTTCCACTATCAAGTTTGTGGGAGAATGCAAGTTTTGCTTATGCGTAATTGAAAGACCCTGCAATATGTACTCTGCTCTCTATAACGTTTAACAATGTGCACCCAGCTGTTAAACCTTTTCCCTGATATGCTGAGCCAAGTCAGTACTTTGTAGCACTCATGTGTATACAGCATCTGCGATGTTAGCTCATGAGGGTAAGATACAGGCTTTGGATAAGATTGTTCGAAATTTTGTGTGGGGCGGGGATGATGAAGGGGCGGTTGTTAAAGTGGCTTGGTGGAAGTGTCTCCGCCCCCGGGAGGATGGGGGCTTGGCCATTCTGGATTTGGCACTGCATAGTAAGGTGTTGGTCTCCAAGTTTGTTTGGAGTCTTCTGCAGGATGGAGCATCTTCTCCTGGTGCGACGCTGTTGTTGCAGTCTCTTCGCCATTGTGTGGCGTTTGGGAAGCCGTCTGTGCATGTGGAGTTGCCCTGGACACTGTTGTATGATCTCCGGCCTTTCCCACATGCATTCCCTTTTCTCACGGGGGTATTGCGGGCTTGGGATCATGTGCGTGTGCTCTTTCAGCTAGATTATGCCTCAGTTTATCACCACTCTTCTCCTTTCTTGTGGGTTCCTCTACCCCCTCCGCACTTGCCCTTGGCTGCCACCGTGCATGCTCAGACACAGGCCCGTTGGAGGCGAGCTGCTGTGCTCACCTTGGAGGATTGGTATTGGGGTGGTCAGCTAGCTTCGTGGGAGTTCTTTCGAGCTCGCTTTCAAATGAGGGGCAGTGATCGGGCTATCTGGGAACAAGTGGCGGGGAGTATTCCGCTACACGTACCTATAGTCGCTCAGGATGATGTGGTGGTGCAGGTTTGGAAAGTTCATCCGGATGTTGTGTCTTCTTGTTTTGTGCAGTCTTGTTACTGGGTGCTAGCTATTCATGACACACTGCCCCCTTCATGCAAGTGGTCTCTGCAGCTTCCGGGTTCTCGATGGCGCTCGGTTTGGACGTGGACATGGAGCTCACTTCCCCCACCGAAGGTTAGGGTGCTTCTGTGGCAGGTGGTGCACCGCTATATCAGGGTGAATGCCCTTGTGAGTCAGTTTAGGCCGGGTGTGAGCCCTCTCTGCCCTGTTATGGCCTTCATCGTGAGACTGTGGAGCATTGTCTGGTTTTATGCCCTCACTTGCAGGCTGCCTGGGATTGGGTTAGGGCTCTGTTTCAGGTGAGATTGACTAGCCAGCAGTTGCTGCTTCATGTGTATCCTGGTGCTTGGCCGCTCTTGCGGCAGCAAGCCTTGCATCTGTGCATGGCTTGATTGGTGTGGCTGATTTGGAAGCGGCGGCGGTTGTGGATCTTTCAGGGGATTCAGCAGCCTGCAGCCTCTCTGATTCCTCGACTCAGGTACAAGCTATTTCAAAGCTTTCTGGTGTTCCCGGGATTAGTAGAGCGGAAGTTTGCCATTTGGCGGGACTTCTTGGGTGTTGTAGATGGTGATGGTAGGTTTGTATAGCAGTAGAGTTGCAGTTTTTCTATGAGTTTGTTGTGGAGTGTCGAGGTATCGCTGTCTCTTTGGGGCAGTTCTCCTTCCTCCTCACTTGCTTTGTAACATTACCATTCTTTTAATATATTGATGACACAGTTCTTCAAAAAAAAAAAAAACAAGCTGGTGAGTTATCCTCCTCAAAACAGTCTCTTTTTTTTTCCTTTTTTTTTTCTTTTTTCATCACATTTCTATAAAAGTGCTACTTTTTATGGGATTTTTTGAACACCAAGTGTTCAACAATCTTTCCTGCTCCCTGTTTTGTCTCTTTTTTGAATTTTCCAAAATTTTCAAAGGAATTTTTTAAATGCACTTCTTAAATAAGTGTGTTTCATTTTAAACATTGTTATCTTTGAAACCTGTTAAAGACACCTTTTAGATTAGAGTATATCTAGTCTCTAATATCACGAAAAGCAAGTGAGGAAATTAAAGCTAAAGATTAAAATCTCAAAGAGTAATCAAGATACAAAAGTCATAACAAGATTGTATTCTAGAAGAGCCTAGAACCATCATAAATAAGAATATGTCTTCCTGCAGGCTATTCCAGAATACAGTGAATGCATTCCATTTCACATAGAATGTGCAAAAACGGTTTTCACAACCTTCGAAAGCAAATTATACTACCTTAGTTTTGTATCTTGAATCGAGCAGCTTTGGTCACCAACTATAGCCCCACCGACTACTTTGAAAAACATTTTGCTAAGGTTCCATACAAAGCGTCATGGAGGGGTATGGCAAGGAAGTATTTTTACGGTAATTTTGAATAGAAACGTAGTTAGTTAGTTGGCATTCTTCTTTCCAAGAAGCAAAAGTGTATTTGGGAATAAACTTTTGCTATTCCCGAAGCAGAATATACTTTTGCGAATTGGCAATAACAATAATGTATTCCAGAAAACACTTTTGATATTGGGATAGTAAAAGTGTATTCTAGAGTGCACTTTTGCTTCTGGAGAAGAAGAACACTCGCTGGATTTTATTTAATAATATTATTTGACTTTTCACGTTTTCCACTCTAAAATGCTTCTAAATCTATTTAAATTTCTTATTTTTTGTAAGTTCAGTGGTGTGTCAAACTACTTTGGAATATCAAATTATAGTGGAAATGTTGTTTTTAACGATTCTTGTGTGACTTAACATCTTGTGCTGCTACTTTACGAATGTCTTTCTCTGCTGGTCGTAGCTTATAGTTAACCTTCATAATTTCAAATTTTTGATGAGTCAGTTCTGACTTAATTTTCATTCCATAATATATTCTGTCCTTTCAATTCCATTTCTTAGTCATTTCTTTTCTTCTGTTACAAGCAAGATAATGCAAAATCTGGTGTCAGGAAGACGTTTAGGTTAAAAAAAACTCCACATCCTCAGCGTAAAGTCCACAAACCATTGAAACACAGATTTAGAAATAATTAAAACATAGCAGTACATAACAAAAGACTAAGGAACATAAATACTATACTATACCGTTCCTTGTGTGTGGACAAAGACATCGCAACTGTAAGGGAGATGAGTTCAAGTGCATGGAGACTCTGAGAAAAGTATTTAAGGTGACCCTGCAGGCTGAGGAATCAGAGAGAATAAGCCTAAAGACCTTCCAGATCTTTTTAGTTGTTGAAGAACAATACTTCAAGTTGTCTAAGGTGTGACATTTCATTAATAAAGAACACCTCCGTACAATCTCCAATAGAGTGCAGAAAAATAAGACAGAGGCTTGAACATGAGCACCTAAAGAAAAAGAGCAGGAACAAGAACCTACCAGAACAAAATGAACAAAAATAAGAACAAGACCAAGAATTGTCAAAAACATCGGGGACTGAGTCTGAGGTCTTTAAAGAACCCTCTTCGAAAAAAGCTGGAAAAAGATTAATGGGACAAATTGTAGTGAAAGAACCAAAGAAGAATCCCTCTCCCCCTTCCACACTAGGGCCATCGTGAAAAGAAAAACACTTCAGATTCCTAATAAGGTGCCTTAGAGCCTAAGCCAAAAAAGCAAGGTGCTGCGCACGGAGGGTTGCCCTCCATTGCCCTGAGGGTATGTTTGCATAATCTATGAATCAAAGTGCTCTAAACTAGGAATTACTTCAATAAGATCTTGTATAATTTTTACTATCAATATAAAAATCCAGCCTTCAAGTCTATCAGATTCTAAGACCTTAGGCTTTCTATTAGGATTTTGGCCTTTTTAAGAACAATACAATTGGCAACAAAACCCAAGTGTCTTGCTTTCATAAGCATGGAGTACTCTTTCTGCATTGTATTATTCCATTGTTTATGTCCTACGGCCTAATTGAAATTTTGACAGAAGGGGCGCATTTTTTCCGCAAAATGCTCCCCTTCTCTTTTGGATGGCATTCTTGAGGCTGTTTTTCACGTGTTTGTTCTTAAAAATTGGGGCAGCCAGTATCGCCCTTCCAAATTCAAAACGTGCCAAATCAGTAAGTCAACATTTAGACACGCAGGTGCCATAAGTGGGTGTCGTCACTTTTTAAATATTTGTGGATTTGCGCTCATGCTTATGTATTCTCTCAAAATGTTTAACACAGCTTTAAAGGGTAGATTAATCAACCCTTAGACATAAAGAGTGACTCAATAACATGAATATAACCAACACATAGTTCCCTAAATGTGAAGTTTCAAATTCATGAACTTGTTTTACATGCGCAATTAGATGCAATGTTATTGTTGGTCTCGGCCAGATTATGAAAATCAACAATGTAACACAACCCAGATGATAATTCTAAGAACACGGGTGAAAAGGTAAGAGAAGAAATCCATTTGATGGAAACAGAAACAAGCCAAATGCGAGAATTTAAAATCTGAGACAATCCTTTCTGTCTGCCAATTTTGCCTGCCCTGTCTTAGTCCTCCCACCATAAAAAGAATGTTGTACATTGTAGGCGAAAATATCTGATACACAAACTTTGCATTAGCAAACAAAGATTAGCTTATTATTCTCTACTTGCAACTAGACAGCTGATTATTACCTTATTCTATGGCCAGGACCACAGACCATATTGGATATATGTACATATGAGGTTCGAGTTTATATTGAGACATAATCATCAAATGTGACATTGGAAACATTAGTACGTTTCATTTCAAGACAATACATTTATCTATATACCGTATTGCAGAGCTCTATCACTTCAAGCCTTGTGTGTTGCAGATGGATTCCATCAGTATTTGATCTATTTCCAAGAGAATTGATATGGACATCATTTAGATGCAGCATCATAGAGCTATTAAATTTGAGATGATCTTGAGGACTCTTGAAGATGGTTAATCCATTTGCAGTCACATTATAACTTCCATAACATTGCACAGTCTGACAAAACAATAGCATCAAACATGACACAAATCAAAGAGATCTCAATGTCCAATCTTCTCCTTGTCCACAAGCAAAAAGACATCTGAAGGGAGGCACAAACAAAGGAATGTTCTAATTTAATTGTTAGATCACAGTTGGGTTTTCACAAGATCGTCCATCTGCA
The DNA here is from genome assembly GCA_021234155.1 of Isoetes taiwanensis. NCBI lineage: Eukaryota > Viridiplantae > Streptophyta > Lycopodiopsida > Isoetales > Isoetaceae > Isoetes > Isoetes taiwanensis. Next base: position 4,312,650 of record JAJEKV010000085.1, read on the forward strand.
TATGGCTATAGAAACACAGGCAAAAACTCGAGATTGTTGAATTCAGAAAGAAGCTTACAATGATATTCAGAAAGAAGCTTATGAGGATATTCAGAAAGAAGCTTATGAGGATATGACAAAGCATTCCACAATAAATAGAATAGAATAGAATAGGTTTTTAGCGTCCACGGAGACCAATTGGTGAGAAAAGCTTAGTCGCATGAAATTTGTAAAGGACGTTCCACCAATTATGTCATTTGGCATCTATCATGATATGTTATGATGTGTCATTCACATTTACTTTTAAACAATCAGTATTATCTCACTGTTTATAAATGACTACAAAAAGCTCACAAAATATTACAGGACCATCTAGCGACACATTATACTCATTATACTGTGAAAACTCTGAATCCATCTCTTGCACATCTTCTAAATAATGATGTCTCATAAACCATCTGAGCATGCAGGAGGGGTGTATGCCTCTTTATGGTGGCCTAGAACCACACAAGCAAGAACCATAAATGATATACCAACCTGTTATAATATCTGCAATAAAATAATATCTCTCTCTATCGCAGTTAAATCTTTAGCACTTACGAGTGCTTAGCTCTTCAGTAGGCATCCAGTAGGCATCCACCATTGTCGTAACTTCTTAACTGGAGGAAATGCAAGAGCAACTGCAGCAATATCAATTCTAAATAGCATATGGGCCTCATTATCCACTAGTGCAATATCCATCAATCTAATGATTTCAAGAATGGCCAATGAAGCAATTCCTCATCTGCAGCCAAATTAAGTGGCATTTACAAAGAACCATTGTTGGAGCTCCAGTTCCAATCAGATTGTTTCTACATCATTTCTATGATGCAAAGTTTTATCGAACTTGCTTAAAGAATTCTCATAGAACATAATTCAATTTGCTCATGCATCACTTTGTGCCATTTATATCTCTTGACTTAGTTTATTGTCTTAGAGTCACAGCCAAAAGAAGAAAAGATAAAATCTTCTTTGGGCATATGGAATTGGAAGCTCAATTTCGTATGGTAGTATGGTGGATGCAAAGCTGGCGCATGTACTACTGCCAACCCCAACTAGATCATTTATCCTATTTTTGCAAGGAACATCTAGACCAGAGAGGATGACAAATATTTACAGAAATAATATATGAATTTCCTATCAGAAACTCAACATACCACTTTGCTGGTTCGGTCAGCAGCTTGTACTTTCCATATCTACAATTGATATAAAGATATGCATTCACAATAATCAAGCAGTTCAAGACCAAATTAAATCCAAATAGGAGAAGATAGTTGCATCTCCATAAAATTTGATCTTTACATCTAGTACACACTCCATTTACTGCAGGATAAGGATGCAGTTTCCCTCCTATCTCCTGGAAAATTGATTGCATATCAGCAGAGACCCACTTGTTGCCAATTACATGCGCTTGAGGCCTGGGCACCAGATCCCAAGTTCCTTGCTGTATAAGCATAGAGTATTCTTCCTGCATTGCATCAGTCCACTGTTTATTCCCTGCAGCCTCAGTAAATTGTTGTGGATCCTTAGTTTCATAAACTTCAGCTATTAGAGCATAATTGCAGGACTCTAGAAGAGGAAAAAGGTCTTTCCAAAAGGTTGCTGTGAACTCTGAGATGCAGATAGGCTTATAGAATCACTTACAGAAACAACTGGAGATTCTTGAGACACGTACTCATCATCATCATGAAGATTTATAGTCCAGTGTTCAAACACGTTGTCCAGGCACAAGCCTCATCCAAAACATTATCTGATCGACCAAAATTAATGAAGGAAGATTCTGGTTAAGGTACATGAACAACATTTGGAGGAATAACTGTAGAGGCCTAACACTTGATTCACTGTTAAAAGATGCTTGGCTAGTAGGACTGATAATGGAAGTATTGCTGCATAAGAACTAGAAATTGATGATCCAAGATGTTGAAAAAGGTGAGTAATTAGCTCCTGCTCAAGCTGAGCAGGACCAATATCATGATCATCTTTATACTCTTCATTTTCAACAAAGAAAACAGTCCTGCAAACAAACACTTGATGTGATTGTGGATCGTACATTTTCCAGCCCTTGTTGTTTGTGGCATAGCCAACAAATATGCACTTCACAGATCGTGGTGAGATTTTTTTTCCCCTTCTTTTTTTTTGCTCCATATGTATAGCTGCATAAGCCAAAGAACTAAACATTCTGAGATCCCGAACATCTGCCTTGTAATAACGATACAAGACTTCAAATGGAGTGATGTTACTTAGAGCCACTATGGGTGCTCTATTGCCAACATAAGATTCTGGTTTGCAAAGCTTCTCTCTAGAATGATGGACTCAGCCAAGATGGAATAATAAGATTTTTTCGAATACCATGATTATGACAATAATCATCAAACACATAATTTAGATATTTACTGCCATTGTCAGTAATCCTTGGTTTAGAAAAAAAACCGTGAACGGTCAAAAACTATTTTGATCCTCCCAAGGATGATGTAGGCATATAGCATAAAGCAGAATGGACCAATAAGATGCATGATGTGAACATGGCCCTTGAGACTGTTTCCATTGTGACAGGCCTCACATTCGAATGCATAGGACTTTAAAGCAGGCAATCCTTGAAAAATGTGCAGCCTAGATAGTACCCCTAAGGCTCGACAACCTATATGCCTAAACCTGGCATGCCAAAGATGTTGCTTAGGTACTCCAACAAAAATGAACTCAAGAAACACCTCATCTATATTTGGATCCATTGTACACAAACTCTGTATATCGTATGACCAATGGCACAAACCTTCAACTGTTCTGGTGTCACAAATCAAATCAAATGGACTCCTGTCAGTAAGACACATCTTACCAGTTCCAGATATAATATGTTTGTTGTCTATATCAAATGTAGAAACTGAGAGTAGATTACCATTGGGATCTGGAAGATGACTCACATTACACACATGTAAATGCCCTGCTGAAGATTGAAGTCTATGGCCCCTATAGCTTGTCACTGACAAATTTTCCATTACCAATAGCAACCAAAGCAGAGTGATTTTTCATAGGATTAGAGAGGTACTTTGAAGTTCCTGTTAAATGGCAAGAAGCAATGGAATCCATCATGTAATGAGGAGATACATGAGTCTGATCTGGAGAAGCAGCATATGCAAAATGCTAGGCTCCCTTGCTAAGCAAGAAGACTGAGAACATTATTTAAAACTCTGTAACAGCTTTAAAAATCTGGAAATTGATTTCTGTAGTGGCCTTTCTGCCAACGTGCTTCACTGCCAACAGTGCCAGCAAGTCTCTTTAGATTTATCCCTCTTTGGCCGGTCACCTTGCTTCTTTTTGCCTTCATTACGTTGAGCCATAGCTAGATTAAAGTGAGCCAGATGAACCTCTAATTTCGTTATCTTTCTGTTACATCCTGTTCTGAAAATAAGAAAAGATCAGACGAGATCAGTCATATTTCGGTAATCTAGAAAGCCTGCATACCTGTTCTTCTGATGCTTACCAGTGCCTGTGCTGGTGCTGCCTCTGCGCGTGGATATCGGAAGAGTTAAGGGTTTTGGTTCAAACCTAGTTTGTGTTCAAAGAAATCACATCTCAGCCTTCTCCGCAGTACATGGAACCTCCATAGCCACGCCTGCGAAGGAATGGGCTGGATGACCTAGCACTTACAGGCACCAGCCAGTTTTTAGCAGAGTATATGCTAGGCATATGCCGGCATATACCTGGATATGCCAACATACCCACATAAACGAGGGTTTGCCCCCCTAGGGGCAACCCAAAAAAAAAAAAAAGGTAAGGGCAAGGCACCTGGTGTGGCCAAGAAGGATAAAATTCTTGATAAACAATCAAAAGGTTGGCAGTTATCAATAGTACAAAACTCGTTGAAGGCATCATCTACCTGCCTGTCACAAGTATGAAGCTGCCACATAAGAATGGAGAAGGCCCCCCTACAAGTTCGAAGAATTTAAGCCGATTACTTGCAAAACCTGAAGGATAGAATAAGAAGTAACCCTTAGCCTCATGCCGCACCAATTGTGTTGATCGCAGGCAGAAAAAAATGTGAGTTTCTCACCCAAAATGATAAGGAACAAACTGGCAATTATACATATTACGTGCTAGATAGAAACCATAGTTTCAAAACAAGAAGACAACTATGGAAAAAAGAAAAAGAAAAAATCAAACTTTGAATGCTATATATGATGTGTATTGTGGACTGAAGACGACGAAGCAAAAAAATTTGTAAACACGCCCCTCCCCCCTCCCTTTTTTTTTTTAATGAAGTGAATCTTTTACTCAAAAGAATACAAACCTAGTGGAAAAGATGTCCACTAGAGCAAAACTAGCCACCACATACATAACATATAAAAGCAGAGAACAAACATCATCAAGGGCACAACTGGCTATGATTAAACATGAATCTGAAAATAGCGCCCCAAATGATAGTTTTGACGTCATCTTTTGAGGAAGAACACTTATAAGCTTTAACAATACAAATATTAACATCATTGGGCACTTGAATATCTGAAAAGACTTGTCCCTTGAAGACGAAGAGATTCTATTTCTTTTGGATGGACCAAATGATCCAAGCTATTCAAGTCACAATAAAAGATGCCCAGAGAGGCCGATTCATGCACACTAAATATATTACATTTCAAGGAGAAGTATATAGATGATCTTAAAAACCTGCAGTATGGTTGGAGTTAAAGGAGCAATGCGCCGTCGAGTGTTGGATAAAATACGGTGAAGCTAATAAAAGAGCTTCACTTGTTGATCAAGACAATTTGTTCCAACTAGCTTCTTTTAGATAGATAGATAGACTTTTGTATCCTATAATAGCATGTCTTTTATTCTGGAATAGCCTTCAGTGTTCTAATGTCTGGTGTAGCTTACGAAGTTTCTTTGTCTTGTATTGTTTTATTTTCAAGTATTATGGAATAAAACTTTGCTTTTGAACTTGCAGCCATTTTGCAGACTTGGGATCTCCAAAATGAAAAAAAAAATTAATATGTTTGAACGAGGTGAACTGAAACTAAAAGACAATGTTTCTGAAAGAATAAAAGCTATGATGTTCTCAAGAAGGAAATGACTATTATAGCTTGGAGGTAACTACAAGGCTTCAAAAGATAGTAGATAAGGAGTTCAACTTCAAGAAATGTCGAAGGAGTTGCACAAGTCTTTCCTATTTTGAAATAGATTTATCTTAATCCTTGTTGTTTTTTTAGCTTTCACTCCAGACTCTTTTACTTTATTTTACTATACTACTATGCCTTTGTTATGCGTATTTTGAATAGCTTTGACAACTTATGTTTTTTAACAATTAAAAATGTGACTCAATATCAAACTTCTTCAATGAAGCAACTATATGTTGCAACTTGGAAATGGTGCAAAGCATTGTATCTCATTGCAACAGAGGAATGTAGTATACTTAATATGCTCCTAATTTTGAGGGCTGGGTATGTAACTTTGTTTCTGTTATTGGTCTCTTACAAGTTTAATAATTTATAATGTGTTCTTTCAGAATGTAAAGTCCTCCTACGTGGCCTTTTGCTTCCATATCCAACACACAAACCATTATATCCAACACTCTAAAATTAAACCCCCCTTCAAACCCCCTTTGGTTTGGGTGCATATTCACACGGGGGGTGACGTAGGGCAGCGAGAGCCCCTAAAATTATGTTTTGCATGTACAAAATCAACACCATGTAGTATATTACCACAAATCTTATAGTATTTTGCAAAACTTGTTATACAGTATCGCAAATTTTGTACATGCATACCCCACAAACAAGGAACTTTACGTACGGTGTAGATTAAGGAATAACGGGTGAATATGCCTATCCAACAGCTCTCGATGCCCGGAGTCACCCCCCGTGTGAATATGCACCCAAACCAAAGGGGGTTTGAAGGGGGGTTTAATTTTAGAGTGTTGGATATAATGGTTTGTGTGTTAACCCAAAAAAAATTTGGCCCCTTCGGGGCCTTAAGAATTGACGAACAAACTAGAAAAAATTCGTAATGGTATTATATGTGTCATATGTGTTATTATATTATATGTGTTATTATATGTTATTATATGTGTTATATTGATAAAAGGATAAATGTGATGAGGATAGAAAAAAAAAGCCTCTCATAATGATATTGCCATATTGATGTAATATGGATCCAACCGTCAATGTAGACCAAGACAAGATAAAATATCATCCTTGTCAATTGAGCTGGGAGAATCTTAGAATATCTTTAAAGACCTATTCGAAAATCCATCCAAAAAGCCATAATAATTTATATTCAAATTCTAACCGTAACCACAAAATGTGGCACCATACCATGCTTATAGCCCGTGGGAACACTTGGAACACTAGATTCTCGTTATTAAAATATACATTAAGAATAATGAGTGGGCGTATAGTTTATTAAAACAAATAGCTTTGAAAGTGTCCCTAGGATTTGAACCTAGGCATGGCCACCAAGAAAAAAAAAAGAAAATAACCTAACTGTGTTTTGTGGTGTCCATGTGAAGTCTATAACCCAACATCTTGAGCCGAGCTAACGAATAGATCGTGCCACCAACTCAAAATTTATAGATGTCTTCTTCCATTTAGCAATCAAATAAATTTAATAATGCAATAAGTAATACCCATTGGTCTGCAGCTTGTGTGCTAAGTTTGAAGACAACAAGCAAGGTCGGGACACAAAAGAATGTTAGCGAAGAAGTCTAACTAATATACAAAGGCGCTATGAATGTGCTTTCATTATCATCTTAGTGGTACGTAAAAAAATAGGGCCATGAATGATGTAAAGGAGGACCAAAGAAATGCCAATGAACCAACAACTGTTGATTACTTGTGCAAACACAAATGCTTTTCATACATGGACCTCTGCTTACAAGAATTCAAGAAGAAGATAGAAATGTATGGAACCCCGCATTAGGGCTAAATCTAGCACCTACATCCGGACCAGCCCATTGAAAGAGATTAATCTTGCGAGAGGTTTGCAAATTAAAGGAAGCTCTGCATCCAAAGGTACAAATTTTTTCTGCATAACATACATAGGTTTTGCCTGAGATCTTCCTGAACCTATCTTGACTCATTATCATTTTTGTGGTACAAAAAAAATAGGGCCATGAATGATTTAAAGGAGGACCAAAGAAATGCCAATGAACCAACAATCTGTTGATTACTTGTGCAAACACAAATGCTTTTCATACATCGACTCTGCTTACAGGAATCCAAGAAGAAGATAGAAATGTATGGAACCTGCATGAGGGTTAAATCTAGCACCTACATCTAGGCCAACACATTGAAAGAGATTAATCTTGCAGGAGTTTGCAAATTAAAGAAAGCTCTGCATCCAAAGGTACAAATTTTTTCCTGCATAACATACATAGATTTTCCACAGATCTTCGCAGACCTATTTTCACCGGGTCCCCTGCTCGGTTTTATCTTTGAAAGTTCCGTATAGCTGGTTTCGAAATGGTCTAAGCGGGTTCTTTGAATGCCTAGCATCACACGGAAATATATGTGGCTTCTAAGACATCATTTCAAAGGGAAACGAACCTATTCGATTGCTGCTTCCGCAAAAAAAAACCTATTCGAACCTATTCTATTGCAGGGCATTGAGCAAATCTGAAATAAAGCAAAAAAAATGACTTACAGTTTGTAATCAGAGCTCCGGAGTTTGGTTGAGGCAGCGAATCATTTTGAAATACATCTATTCCAAAAGCAGATAAGCAGGGCCGGAAATAGGGCAAGGAACAAATGTTTTTGATACGTGCAGCCTAGTGTGACATGCTCTTCCTAGACTCTGCTAACAAACAGCCCGCTTTTCATCCACAAAGGTTCTCGATGCTTGCCATTTTAGGTTGATTCTAGGGCAACCAAAAAGGAAAAATGCGAAACGGGAGCCGCGCGGATGCATTTCCGGGATCTCGCCATTTGTTTTCGAGATTTGTTTCGAAGATCATTGGCATTTGTTCCCGAGATCTGTTTTCGCGGTCGGTCGGCAAAAGCTCCTCGCGAAACCCCCGCCGGATGCTTCATACTCGAATTTTTCACTCGGACATCTTAGTCAAACTTTTCGCTTCTACTCAACCTTTTGTATACAATCCCTAGCAAAACCCAAAACAAGAATAAAAAATCGTCGCCTAGGGTCCGGCCAGTTGCAAAGATCGATGCTTACCTTTTGCTTACAAAAGTAAAGGAACAATAGAAAATCATTATGCTAACCCAAACAAGAATAAAAGACTATTATCTACCACAACAGAAGCTATGACATCATACAATACTTTAAGAATCCACTTTGACAAAGAATCCGCTCCGCCAGCAGCAGCAAGAATCCAGAGGGCAAAAGTTATGGGGTTTGATGCATATGTATGCAGTGTTCGCAGCAACAACCGTCGGATTGTTTAAGCCAATCGAAATCAACGGCCCAAAAAGTGCGCACTCTAGAAATACTATTTAGTATGTCAACACGAATACAACACTGAAATCATAGAAAAACCATGTAAAAAAGCGTATAAAACTATAAAAGTAACCCCCTGTTATTATGCTACATATTCCAACCATATTTTGACGACGTGGCACGCTTTCTTTTCATGGAAGCCTAAAATTTTGTAATTGTTACATTTTACACAAAATTAAAGGTAATATTTTTTACAACATTGTTTAGAATGTATAGTAAAAACTCCAGAATCAAAGGTAAATTACAATAGAATGAAGAGGGCAAACCAACAAATATTGTGTGAAAACATCTAAAGCATGTACCAATTGTTGTAGCAGCTTGCTTGGTAATGCATAATTTATGCATTATACATAACGAGGCATTTGATGAGGATTGGGTCATTGAGGCAGCCGCAGAGTTAGAAGAAAATGAGGCAAGTGCAAGGGAGGCATTACGTGAACTAGGTGCAGTAAGTGCACACCCAAATGAGAACTCTCAGGAGGCTGATGATAGTGGAGTGGACAATTGGAATGAGAAAAATGTTGAAGAAGAACTAGTTCTAGAAGACACTGCAAGAAGGGATGTGTTGGCAAGAGCTTTATACAATACTCATCATTCTCCTATGGACATAGACGACGACTAAAAATGTTGTTTTATAAAGAGTTTATGTTTTTGTTGCTTATAATATTGTTTTTAATAATAAGACATGTCTTATTTTTGTGTAGTGGAAAAGTGTGAATATAAAACATGTCTTATTGACGTGTCTTATAATAATGTAATGGAAAACTGTTTTTTTTAAGACATGTCTTAAGTATGACATGGAGCCCAAAAGGGTGTCTTAAAATTATGTGACAGCCAAAAGGGTGTCTTAAAATTATGTGACAGCCATAAAATAAGATTGCTGTGGAAAAAGGGCCTAAGAGTAGAAAAACCAACAAATATTGTGTGAAAGCGTATTCAAGTTCAATAAGAAAGTTTTTTCCAACAATGATCAACGTGAAGTCATGTGGTTTGATAGTCCCGACTAAATTAGTATAATAGAGTACAGATTGTTTTGATCAAACTCACTGAACTTCTCATATTCAATAATTTCTGTACTTATCATTCTCCTTTCTGCAAGGGCTCTTTCTTCTTTTCGCAATCCTGAAACATGCATGAATCTTTCAGAAAGCTCTTTGTTCTTCTTCTTGTAGACATTCACGATACTCCCATATATACTCGGAAAATCCATGTGTTGCTGAATTTGTTTGTTTTTAATGCAAATATAATCCTACGCCAGATAACTTTTTCTCATACGGATATGTACAGTTGATCAATCGGCTCATACTCAATTCACTTGGAATCGTGCTTAAAACAGAAAGTGAGATTCTATACCGCTTACAAAAGACAATGTGAAAAAGGTTAAAAAGAATAATTTAGACCCTTGCATTTTTTGGAGGTGGAGGGACTTCATCTATATCACTATCCAAAATTTCTGGCACACACCAGGGGGTTACCTGTATGTACATATACGCTAATATTGTGTCTCATAAAAACCAATTTGGAAAGCTTGTAGAAGAAGATGCATCAGACAGTAACCAGCTTGGGCAAGTGAAACGGCATATCTACCTTCTTATCTGTCATGCACCTTTGAAGCAAATTAAAACCAAGAAAGCCCATCTTATTTTGACTGCACTTTTCCCATGTTGATACATGACCCTCCTTACATTCTGTGTTGTTTCTAAACAGCATGCATGCAGATGCATTTTCTACGTCCAGCTCTAAGATTTGTTTTGCTGCACATCCTCCAACTCTAAGATTGCCATAAATAATACAAGCTTCAAGCAAGGTAATCCAGCATGGAATATTTGGTTGATATGGCATTCTTCTGATAATATCTTCTGCTTCATCTACCCATCCGACTTGCCCGACAAGGCCAATTAAACAAGTGTAATGGTCCTCTTTATGAGTAATGATAGATGAGGCTGAAACAAAATGATGGAAACCTTCATCCATAAAGCCTTCATCACTACATGCGAAAAGTATGTTCATGAAAGTGTCTTTATCAGGTTGTATACCCATCCTTTGCATCGTCTGCAAAGACTGCAACACAGCCTTGGCATGCCCATGTTGTATATATGTGCTCATCATGACATTCCATGAAAGTATATTTGGGTCACACATATTGTCAAATATTCTCTTAGCTTCCTTCAGGCTTCCACGTTTTCCATACATAGAAATTAGGGCATTACCCAAACTGACATCTTGTCCAAACCTATTATCAACAATACATGCATGGATTAAGCATCCCTCTGCCAGATTCAATGCTCCAACACAAGCATCTAGAACAATAACACATGCAGTTTTCTCAGGGACAAATCCTTGTTCTTGCATCTGTTGGAAAATTCTAAAAGCTTCTCTTCCCTGTCCTTGTTCAGCATATCCTCTAAGCATTGCAATCCAACCAAGGTTAGGTTTGTCATGCATTTTGTCAAAAACTTCACGTGCAGCCTTCAAATTCCCACACCTAGCAAACATATTGACAATTGCAGCCCCCACTATACCATCACAAGAAAGCCCACACTTCGGGATTAATTCAAGGATTCGTTCACCAAGGGCTAGATCTCTGGCACTGGCACATGCATCTAGAATGCTTACAAATGTTTGCTTGGTTGGTTCCATGCCTTCTAGAAACATCTCCTTAAAGAGCTCAATAGCTTTTTGGCCAAAACCATGTTGAACATATGTGGCAATCATTGCAGTCCATGAGACGACATCTTTAATTGGAATTCTAACAAAAACTCCATTTGCCTCTTCCAAACTACCGCACCTGCTGTACATTTTCATAAGAGATGTTGCTACAAGGCTATCTGATTCAAACCCATTCTCCACTATGGCATGGTGGAGAAGTTTTGCCAGCTCGAAATCAGATTGGTTGTTACAGGCATCAAGAATGCAAATAAACGTAACTTTATTAGGCATTATTCCTTCCAAATGCATTTGGCGAAACAGCTGCAGAGCCTTCCGACTTTGCCCCTTACAACGGGCGTATGCACAGATCATAGCCGTCCATGCGATGACATCTTTAAGACGTATTTGATCAAATACTGCTCTTGCATTTTCTAGACTCCCACACTTGTCATACATATTAACAAGAGCAGTTCCGACAACAACATCATACTCCAATCCTCGCTTTCTAATTTCTTCATGGATCATCCTACCATGTTCTAGTACTTCAGGGCTAGAACATGCGTTAAGTGCATTGACAAAGGTGAATTTATTTGGGCTTATTCCTTCTTCATACATTCCCTCGAACAACAGGAGGGCTTCATTGCCAAGAACCCGTTGAACATATGCTGCAATTATGGCGGTCCAGGAAACAACATTTCGTTCCATCATACCATCAAAAACTGCTCCTGCATCACCAATACTCCCACATCTACTATACATACAAAGGAGAGCAGTTTCTACAACACCATCGCCATTAAACCCACTGTCCAAAATGAAGGAATGGACTAGTTTACCAAATGACAAGGCATCTGAGCGTGTGCAACCGTCTAGAAGAGCAAGGAACGTCACTCTGTTAGGCCTCAAGGATTGTTGCCTCATTTTAAAAAATAATTGGAAGGCTTCTTTGCGCTGGCCATGATGCACATACGTGGCAATCATGCTAGTCCAGGAAACAATACTTCTGTAAGGCATTTCATTGAATGTTTGGCGAGCTGCAAAGACTTTTCCACATTTTCTATACATCTCAATGAGATGATTTCCCAAAACCTCATCACTATCCAATCCACTTCTAACAATGTAGTCGTGAATTCGTTTTCCTTCTTCTAATGCCTTTACATTACCACAAACTCTAACTAGGAATCGACAAGTTCCTAAATCTACCTGAACTCCTTGTTGTTCCATGATGTCTACTGCATCCTCTAATTGTCCGTTGTTGAACATTTCTACCAATTGAGCTGCAATCAAATTATTATTAGAAGAGCCCACATTCCCCTTGTTAACTTGATTGTCAAGAGATACAACTGGTGAATTCTTTCCACCTGAAACCATATCTTCAGAATCCAACCATACATAGTATCTCTATAAATAAAATCATGGGAAATGGATCAAACAACATACCAGGGAATCCACGAGCTGAGATTGTTTTGGGAGCATCCTTTGGAAAAATCCCGCTGCTGCTGGAAGGCAGGTGAAGCCTATAACGGATAGTGTGAGTGGAAGTAGAAGACGAAGAAGAAGGAGAAGACGAGGGGAAAACGGCTATGGTGAGCAGCTTCTCGGTGGCCATAGCCATCCTCTTGCTTGTCCGCTTAAAATGAGCCCATACTATAGGTTGGGAAATGCAGAAGCAGTTGAATTGGCGAAAAAATGTTAGTTTTTGATGGGGGTGAATATTCCAGGAATATCAAAGTTGGATAATCATGTGTTTGCAGGCCTGATTGTTCACCAGTTTTTTTTGGGGGGACGATGGCGAACAAATTTTCAGGTGAGGGTGGCCATTGGCTGCGCAGGTGCCAATTAGGACGTCGAAAAAACCTTTTGCGGACGTGGAAAACAACCCAGAAAAATTCGTAGATTAGACCATATAGGCTCTGCGGAGTCTATGATCACATAGACTCCGGTGGTTACCAGACCACATAGGAGTTCTCCTATTGCTGTTACTAGATGATCTTACTAACTGAAGCCTTGCCAGATGATGGAGGCCCTATAACAGGCTATAAATCCCAGGTAAGTCTGTCTTTACCTCATGCTTTCATCACTTTCGAGTTCATAAATCTGCAGTATTTGTATCAAAAGAATGGGAAATAACTTATGCTAAAAGAATAGGATAGCAATCCATCTGCCTACAATTGTTGCAGATGGTGGTAGTACCATTCCATGGGGCTGAATAGAGAAGTTCATGTTTGTTCTTGTAGTAGTGGCTTTTAAATGCTTATAAAGCAGGAAAGTGTGTAACAGTAGGATGCTTGTAATATTGCGTAATTGGCTTAGTGTAAGCATGTGCCCCCTAAAGTTATAGAATCTCATTTTCTAAGCTGCACATGGTATGTGATTCTACCATTTTCAATGATGATACTGTTAGCCCTAATTTGCATGTGTTATAATCGTGCTATTTGCATATAATATTGATACAACAACATTTAGATGTTCCTTGTTCTTAAGCATTTGCGCATTAGTTAATCTAGGGCATGGCTACTGTCGTATAAATAGCATAATGCATGCACTATTTAGTATTAGAAATTTTTAACTTGTGTAGCATCAACATTATGAACAAGTGCCTACGGGCTGCTGTAGATACTTAAGACTCTTCTTGTTACTATATTACATTATTTAGGCTTCTGGTGCTTGTTTAAATAGTCTTCCTTGGACAGATATTCTATTTGACATGTGTAGTTAGTTTAATGATCTGATAAGGATAACTCTGCTATGTATGTGACCTTGTGCTCTAATCGAGATGCATAGCCTAGCTGGATGCACATTAGTAGAGCGGCAGATTAACAAGTCTATGAGGAATGCACTATTTGCCTATCATATGCTCTATGAAATAAGAGGCCATAATATCCATAGCATGGGCTTTATTTGGTAATAGTTCTAATATTAGCAGCTGCACGGAAGAAATAGATAAGTTCCTGTATTTTTTAGGATTATCACAAGAGCAGTTGGTTTGTCCTTGCTAGGCAGTTGTCCTTAATTGTTTAGTGCATTTGTAATAGTAAAGTAATGTGAACTATGCATCTAAAATTATATTGTTTATGCTTTTAGTTGCCCTTGCCACAGTTTACCTTGGGCTAATACATCATTTCAAGTTTGTGCAATGTCTTGCCTAGTTACTTATGTACTTAGAGTGATGATCTAGTTTATGGTAATGACTGACAAGCCCCAATGCTACACAACTCTGATGCTCAATTCTCAATTCTTAATGTCCATGGCTATGATTGTGGCCTAATGCACCAGGTCAGATACTAGCGTTGTTGATGGAACTCTCTCCTCGTTGCTGGACAGTATACACAACTACATATTTCTTCAGATATGTTGTGCTACAATGAGTTTTTCATCATATTGTTCCTATATATTGAACTATCAACACAAGGCTCAATTGCTCAATGCAATTTTTTTGCGCCAACCTTTCATTTTAATGAATGTAAATGATTATGAAGAAATTTGACTCGGGAATTTAAACCAATTGCACTAGTACAACAAGTTAAAGTACAATTTGACTTCTTAAGCAATGTAATAGAATATAATAGAATAGATTTTTTTATCGTCCACGGAGACCAATTGGCCTATAGGACCCAAACAAAAAGAGAGCAGCAAGCATATTATTGTCAGGATTAAAAAACCCCCGCCCCGAAGGGTTTTCGAGGGAAAAAACCTTAGCAGTAATAAGTATGTTGGCACACTGTACAATTGTATAGGACAATTCAATGGAGGACACAACTGAGTCCGCGCATCCATAACCTCCTGGAGGTATGACTCCAACAAGCCCACGGAAGCCGTATTCAATGCTGGGCAGATCTGGAGGGCATGACATTCATCTTCAATGGCGCCCTGGTGGCAATACTGACAAAGCCTCTCCTCTCGTGCTTCCCGAGTCCAATACCCCGTCTCAATGTGGAGACGATGTGCACCCCTGCGAATGGAAGCTATAAGTCTGCGCTTCTTCATGGGCAAATGGGTGTACAAGTACTGCTGTGGGCCTCTCGTGAGCCTAGTATTGACTTGCTGCTGATAGTGTGCCAGCTTAACGTGTGTTAGAGCATCTGCATCCCAGAGCTTACAAAGGAAAGTAGCATCTAGGTACAGCTTTATTGCATTGTGATCCTTCTTTGTCCGTACCTGTACGCATCTGTTTGCCTGTACACCCCAACGTGAGAACCACTGAGCTTGTTTGTCCTTCCAGCAGGCTTTGAGGCATTGGGGACCCATTGCTACGGCCAAAGCAAGGTTGGGAAAATGTGTATCACCCATAGCGACCACCTTCTGGAAGTAAATAATATGGCCTTCCAATGCAGCCCGTTGAAGCGGTAGAAAACCTGTCTTCTGGAGTAGGATCTGGTATGGAACTGTGGACTTTACCCCAAGGGCTCGTGCCAATAAGGCTTTCTGCACCTACTCGAGATCATTCCAGATTGTGAAGGATATCACCGGACCCCACACTTCTGCCCCATACAGGAGGACACGCTCGACCAAGGCTCTAAAAAAGTGTGACTGGTGGCCCCAGGCATATAACTCTGCCTTGTGGCTGTTGTTTTGCATGGCATATAGTGCTTTCCAACTCGCTGTGACCCTCAACCTGATGGCAGCATCCCAGTGGGTGGTAGTAGAGAACTCGATCCCCAAGTACTTGTAGGTCGGAGCAACCTCTACATCTTGTCCTTGGTAAGTGAATGAGGGAAGCCTTGGCTGACGGGATGACGAAACTAGCAGCATCCTAGTTTTGGCCAAGTTAACTCGCATGCCAGTGAATCGGCAAAAAGTGTCAAGAGCATCCAGGTGATGTTGCATGTCCTCTGGAGTATAGGCCAGGAGGTTGACATCATCAGCATATATGAGTTGCCGGATTGTGTGATGCATGAGATGGGTGTCCGCACCTCCGTGCTCAGAAAGCCAATCTTCCAGCTGGTCAATGTATAGGCAAAAGAGTGTGGGGGAGAGGGGGCAACCCTGACGTACTCCAATATTACTGATTACGGGCTGTCCTGATGATGTGATACGGCCTGCGCATGGCTCGTATAGCCTGTATATTGCATTCTGCAAGTCAAGGGGTGTCCCCAGCTACCGCAATCTGTCACATAACTTGTCACGGGGTACTATGTCAAAAGCTTTTACGAAATCCACGAAACAACAGTACAGGTTTTGCCGGCGATTCCTGCTATCCTCAATCAATGTGCGTAGAGTGAAGATATGATCAATGGTGGAATGCCTGGGCCGAAAGCTTGTTTGTGTGAGAGTTCACACATCTGGCTCTTCTGCCCATATTGTCAGACGCTGCTCAAGGATGCCAGCCAACAGTTTTGCAAAGAGAGAGCTGGTCATAATAGTGCGATAGTTGGCTGGGCATTGAGGGTCCCCTGCCTTGTATATGGGCACAACTCTACTAGTGGTCCACTGCGGAGGGAAGCCTTCTTGCAATGCTTTATTGAATAGTGCCGTGAGGACAAGCACTAGTGGAGAAGAAAGCTTTCAACTAGTTATACTATTATGGCTACTATTGAAAAATACAGCAAATAAATACTGTTCATATGTGAATACTCAATTTGCTGTAGCAATGGATTTGTATTATTCTTCGATAGCCCAATCTTCGCATGTGCAGTCTCCACAAATGGACTATGCATCAGTTAAAAAAAATAAACAACATACTCCTTAGATTTATTCTGGTCGATCCGGCCGATAAGTCGGACCGACCTCATTCTTCCTGTGCCGAAATGGGCAACTCCGAGTTCTAAATTCTTCTTGCCTCCAACTTATTAGACCGATAAGGTCCATGCCAATTTTAACCTTTGAACCAAACATAAGCTATTGCATAATAATAGTTCTTATCTGTAAATATCTTAGGGACATCTTTTTGACCCTTAAATAATCAATATACATGACCTATTTATGCAATGTGATCATGATCATACAGCCTAGGTCATGATCATATATCCTAGGTCATGATCATACAGGTTATGTCATAATCATATAACATCCATGTTCTGCAACCTCCCATAATTCATGACCTTCAATTTTTTCATTTAACAGTAACATGTACTGCTATGACATGACTATATATTCTTCATTTTCCCCTTCATGTCATAAGCAGTACATTGTATTCTTTCCTTGAGTAAATTGAACCTATACTCTGTAAGATCCTTTGTTAAAATATCTGCCAGTTGGTTTTCAGAATTTACATATAGCAATTTTATCATTCCTTTTCCTACCACTTCCCTTATAAAATGCAACTCTAGTTCAATATGCTTGGACCTTTTACGTAGCAAAGGATTTTTGGACATAGCTATGCAGCTTGTATTATCAAACCACATTTGTGTAGGCTAATCCTATATAATTCCAAGTTCATTTATTAGCCTTCTTTCCCATACTATCTCCTTTGCAGCTAAGGTTGCAGAAGCATATTCTGCTTCTGCACTGGACATTGCAATAGATCCTTGCTTTTTGCATTTCCATGCTATAGCAACACCACCCATGAATATCAAGTATCCAGAAGTGGATTTCCTATTATCCAAATCTCCTCCCCAGTCAGCATCACAGTAAGCTTTAAGATTCAAAGCTTCTGTGCAAAAAGTTGTTCCACAGTTTATTGTCCCTTTGAGATATTTGAGCACTCCCTTGGCAGCAATCCAATGCTCTTTTCCTGGATCATTTAAATATCTGCTTAGGATATTTACTATGTATTCTATATCAGGTCTCAAGCAGTTTGCAACATAGGCTAAGCAGCCAACTAGAGATCTATATGGAACGTTCTTCATCTCATTTCTTTCTTCTTCTGTTCTGGGACACAATTTCATAGACAGTTTTCTTCCTGGCACTATAGGAGTCTTGCAAATTTTGCAATCCTTCATTCTGAACCTTTCTAACATTGACTCTATTTGTCCCCATTGTGTTAATGTCAGTTTCTTGTTTTTCATGTCCCTATGCACTTCAACTCCTAAAAACTTGGTTAATTCCCCAAGATCAGTCATTTGAAATCTTTGATTCAGAATTTGTTTGCATTCCTCCAGAACATTTAAACCTTTTGAAATCATGATGTTGTCATCATCATAGAGTGCTATAATACACCAATCATCTCCTGCTTGAAATTTGTATAGGTTGCCATCATTTTTTAATTTGCTGAAGCCTTGTTCCCTGAGATAACTGTCCATGCATTTATGCCACTCCCTTGGTGATTGTTTGAGACCATAGACAGCCATGTTTAGCATCCAGACTTTATTATCACCTTCTTCAAATCCTAGTGCCTGTCTTATATATATTTCTTCCTCTAACCTTGCATTTAAAAATGTTCTATTCACATCCATATGGTGTATCTCTAGATCACATGCATTTGCAATAGATAAAAGCGTCCTAATGCTATTCATTTTAACTAGCGGTAAGAAAGTCTCCTCATAGTCTTGCCCTTTCCTTTGTGAGAAACCTTGAGCCACAAGTCGAGCCTTATATTTAGGTGTAATACCATCTGCTCCTGTTTTTATTTTATAAAGCCATTTACAACCAACTATATTTCTATTGTTTGACATGTCTGTAAGCTCATATGTTTCAGTCCTTTTAAAAGATGCCATTTCATCTTCTATGGCTTTGATCCACTTATCTTTATCTGTTGCATTTACTGCCTCTAAATAATTCTTAGGCACACTAAAATCAGAGAGCATCAAAACTTCAAAAAGATCATGTAACTCATCTCTTTGCTCTGCTAATCTTTTGCTTCTACCATGTATATCTCTTCCAAAGCATTCTTGTTGCTCTCCAGCATTTTCTTGTAATTTTTCGACCTCATTTCTCCTTTTTCTTTGCTCAGCCAGTGCTTTGTCTTGTTGAAAAGCTTCAGGTTGAGCCTGCACATATCCAAGAAATGCAATAGCATTAGTTACTTCAGATTCATCTTCTATGTCATCTATAGAGAAGCAATGTAACAATTTAATGGAGCAGACTGCTTAAGGAATCATGCAATCTTATTTTAGTATGTAGCCAAGCTAGCTAGCAATTACAAATATTATTAAATTTCTATTGGAACTGAATCTTAAATATGGTAGGTAGCCAAACTGGATATAAATTAGAAATAACTAAATTTCTCTTGGAACTGGAGCCTAAATAAAAGGATCATAAGAATAGAATAGAACTAGCTAAAGAGGAATCCGTAGAGCTAGCTAAGAGAATGAATAATTGAGCTTGCCTGTCATGTTTGCACAGGTAAAGCTCTGCGGGGCAGCAACGCGTGGGAATAGAAAATCTATCCAGCTCAAGTAGCTCAAAAGGATAGAACTCTATCAGCTTACGATGAAACAGAAAATAGCTAAGGACGACTAGAGATCCATGCAATAACAAAGATCAAACAAGATAGAGAGAAGATAATGTTAACATCAATTTACAGCAAGAAACTATGAATTATTCACAAGAAGATACTGCATGGCCATCATACAAGGGCAAATCAGCTCCAAGTTGCTTTCAAAACATGAAATAGAAGGATGTGCATCTATTTCCTGAAATTGTTAGCAAGAAATGGTAGACTTGTACATTAATGCAAGGACCCAAGCAAACATTAAGGTTCAAGTGGCATACAAAACAAGGGATATTACATATTGTCAAATCTGTGCAGGTCAGATATGTATGGAAATAGAAAATCTATCAGCTATCCAGAAAATCTAAGACAAATGTAGATTCAAATACCTAACATAGGTCACTGTGCTGTTTATTTCTTAAGCTTCCAACTAGCTAAATGAGAACCATTATTAGCAGCATAATATGACATCCCATCCTTACAATACGGTGTACTTCTAGCAGCCAGCTTATTCTTCATCTATTTTCTATTTTAGATAGAATCTACATAAGCTATATTTGATATATTGAGTTTAGTATAACCATATAGAATATCTAGATCAACCTGCCTACTTGGTCAATTTAAGCTTTTGCAGCTGAGGCCGATGGTAGATTGTACTTTGGGCAGAGAAACTGGCTCTTCGGAAGTGCTTAACTAATCATGAATATCTACTTCTTTGCTGGCAAGACCTTGTACCTAAGCAGAGCTTCCTTGTTCTTCAAGATCAGAGGGTTTACTAGCTAGAGATGCATTAGAAACCTTAACAAGCTTAATGAAGCCTCATTTTGATCTACCCATAAATTGAGAGCATCTCAACGGTGCAGTAGAGCTCTGGCTTAATACATTTCCAAGATACGTGAGGATGAATTTCATGTGGAGCAACCCCTTGGAATATCTGTTAGGGTAAGGAGACATCTACGCCCATCGTAAAGGTGAAGGAGCTCAGAGAAATGAAAGAAACCTAAACCTAAAATAATCGTGCAACATATTGACAGTCTGGATCTACTCATACTACATTGTAATTTCTAATTGTAGAATAGAAATACGAAAGGTTGAATACAAAAATTATTCTAATCATACATTTAGAAGGTTCAATGGTTAAGCCCAACATTGGTAGACTTTAGGATATCCAATGAAGCAAACATCACTCACAAAAATGCAATACTGAGTTAAATTGTTATTTTCAAGGTGGACATGAATTCCATAAGGGGACTGAAGATAATGCAATACCGAATTGAATCCCATTTCCAAGGTGGACCTGAATTCCAATAAGGGGACTGGAGATATCAATCAATCTAATTTAGAAAAGGGAAAATCAGTTGTTAACAAGGTCCATTTGTTTTTAAGAAGATTCAACAACACATTAGTCAACTAGAATTCTAGATGTAATATGAGTTATTTGGTAAGCATATTGATCACCAGTTATGGATATGTAGCAAAATAATAGGGGGTTCTAAGGGGATTTGATATGGATGTAAAAATAACAATTTCTGAAACCATATACCATATATCCCTAAAACAATCTATGGGTTTTTAAAAAAAAAAACATAGATTCAAGATAAAAAATAACCATGTTAGCTCATTGCGTATATTGGTTAAAGTAGTTTTATTAAGACATTGAGTTATTTTGGTAGAGGTTCGAGCCTCTGTATTGCATATTTTGAAATCTTAGGCAAAGCCATATAGAGGTTCGATATTCCCTTAAAACCTTAGGCGAAATCGTATTTCATATTTTAAAATCGTAGGCGCCTCCAATCATAAATGACTATAAACGAAACGAGAGGTGGCCCCAGAGACCCCAACATACGATTTGGGTCGTAGGATCGATAAATCCGACGACTGTGGTATCCTAGGGTGCACCTCGTTTAGAATATGTAGCAAAATAATAGGGGGTTCCACGGGGATTTGATATGGATGTAAAAATAACAATTTCTGAAACCATAGACTATATATCCCTAAGATAATTTATGGGTTGTTATAAAAAAAAAAACATAATAAGATAATTATTTTGGTAGAGGTTCGAGCCCCCGCATTTCATATTCTAAAATCTTAGGCAAAGCCGTATAGAGGTTCGATATTCCCTCAAAACCTTAGGCGAACTCGTATTTCATATTTCAAAATCATAGGCGCCTCCAATCATAAAAGACTATAAAGGAAACGAGGGATGGCCAGAGGCCCCAACATACGATCTGGATCATAGGATCGACAATACTGTGGTAGCCCATGGTGTGCAGACTTAGACCTTGCCTTTGTTATATTCTTTTTTGTCAAAAGAAATCATAAAATTCAAACCAGTCATTTGGGTGCAACCCACCTTCATATGCTGGATACACCCTTACTGCCCAGAATTTTGTGTTTGTATCAGATGAAATTACATGTATCTTAGGAAGCTTAATATGGGAAGTTTTGTAATCCACCTTAATGAAAAGGTCCCTAAGGTATAAAGCTAGAGATAGATTCAATAGAGAGACCGGTCTTAAACAACAACATTAGTGAGGTTTCGAAGATATCTGTTAATTAAGGGCTATTTCAGTCTAATCTGTTGCAACCATATATATTGACCTATCTGGTCTTAACATTGAATGACAAAGCACTCAAATTATACAAAATCCATATGTATTTCCATCTTTCAAGAAGGAGATAAGAATAGACCATGGTAGTTAATAAACATTATAAAAAAAATCCCCGCCACCCACTTGCGGCTTGGGGAGGGAGGGGGCTTAGAATTAGCATGCATCCAAAATGGAAAGCAAAGTTACAACAGGGAGAATAGGGCCCTATTGTGACACAGGGGTCCTACCCAACCTGTACATATCTACTCATTAGCAACTAGGAAGTACTTACAAGATTCTTTTGAGGGACCGTTTCAGGTCTTCAATGTCAATGCAGCCCAGGGGAAAGAATTATCTTTTAGCGTTTGAAATACAATTCGAACTTAATAAATTTGTTGAACCCAAATTTCAACTTCCTTCCTTTATCAAATCTGTAGAACTGGTTGAGGCCAATATTCAGATCAAGTACATGATAGTACCATTAAAGACATCATCCTGATGATGTCTATTTTTGAGGAATCCAAGGTATAATAGTGTAAAAGTTTTTTTGTTATATGCAACCAGCCATGGAAAAGCTCTTTCCATAAAAATACATGGCTGGTGGAACTTACAACTTTAGGATGAAATTTTTGCCGTCATTATTGTGTAGGAGAGTCAGCTCTTTGATTCCGAAATCGTTAAAGATGGTATCTTCAACAAGAGGCGTAAAATCAGTTCTAATTTTCTGTAATAAGCATATAAGTATAAAAGTCGTATTTAATTAAAGTGGGTCTCATTCCATTCCCACTTTTTTTGGAACCCTCTTATTTTACAAGAAAAGGATGTGTGAAGTATTTTGGGGCTTATTTTTCATTCAAAATACTCGTTTTTTTGTGTGCGGGTGAATTTCTTTACCAAGACATTTTGGCCCTTCTTTCTTGAATGAGTAGACAAGAAATCATAAACTTCAACAAAAATTAAGCAAATTGTTTATTTAATCACCAGAAAATGCTAGTTTTGAGATACTTTATATAAATGAATGGGCTCATTACAATATATATTACATGAAGAGAAAATAGTGGTCGTGTTGTTACAAAAATTCACCCTCTTCACACACGGACCACAAGTGAGAATGTTGTGTGGAGCACTCTCCGAGCCACGGTACAGACGATAGGAATTTGTAGAGGGAGGCCTTCATGGGCCATGCACTGGTTTGTCCAACCAATATCACCACTCACTTCTTGCCTTCTTTCTTCAATGAACGGGTCTTTCCATTGCTCCCAAGCATGTATTATCTGGTCGGGATAAGAACTGCAGAAGACATAATCAAGTTAGTGAACTGATGCTATAGGCAAGAAAAATGAAATAACAACCAGTTCTGAGGGCCATTTTTTAGAAAATGCAAATCTAACAGCCTTTTTGCGAGTCGAGAAAGACCCTCGACCTTTTTTTTCCTCTAACACGCCTTTCTCGACTCGCCGAAGTCGAAAAGTTCGAGATTTTCGCGGTTCCCAAAAATAGCCTTCAGAACTGTATTTTTTTAAATGAGGGTCGAGCTTGGAGTGAAAAACGCAGTTCTGAAGGCCGTTTTTGGAAAATTGTAGGTCTGAGAGCCTTTCTCGACTCGCGAGTCGAGAAAGATGGCTCATTAAAAAAAACACAGTTCTGAAGGCTATTTTTGGGAACTGCAGGTCTGAGAGCCTTTCTCGACTCGCGAGTCGAGAAAGGCAGGCTAGAGGAAAAAATGCAGTGCTGAGGGTCTTTCTCAACTCGCGAGTCGAGAAAGGTAGCTCAAAGTATAAAACGCAGATTCTGAAGGCTATTTTGGAAAACTGCACGTCTGAGAGCCTTTCTCGACTCGCGAGAGTCGAAAAGGCGGTCGAAAGTGAAAAATGCAGTTGGGGCCTTTCTCGACTTCGAGTCGAGAAAAGCAAAAGAGAAAAAATGCGGTTCTAAGAGAGAAAAATTACATTAAGATTTTAATCATTTATAAGTTTTCAACTTATCTCATCCTAACCGAAAGTGTTTTATGGCCACTCGACACCCCTTTTTAAGTGCACTCCATACTCCATGGAGCTTCTCTATCCATGATTAAAAGTTGAAATTTGGAAGGGGGAGGGAGGGAGGGGGGGGGGGCTGGGGGGGGTTGGGGGGCATATACTTTCACTACAAAACCAAAGCCCCGTTATTTACGTCTATTACGACGCCCGGCGTCGCTTGCATCGTCGATGATCGACGTCAAAACGTCGATAAACGACGCCTATTTCGGCGTCGTAGAAGTCGATAAACGACGCTTATGCGCCGCTATACGCGTCGCAACCGCCGGGCGATGGTTTAATTTACATGACGCCGCTCAACGCCGTTAACGCATTACGCGGGTCATTGACGCCGCACTGCTTCTTTGACCGCGTGGCCACGCCCGGCCGGGCGCGGGCGGATGACTTCGCAACGCCGTTCAACGGCGAAAAAGTACACGTCATCATGTCCGTCCAGCGTGGCGTTGCCAGCGCGTAGCGCTGACGTGGCTGCCGCGTGTGAAACGTCGTTCAACGACGGCGTTCTTTGGCGTGGCGCCACCTGTCTGCCGCATGGTCGTGCCGGCTTTCTGGCGGCACGGCGCCAACGCCACTTAACGTCGTTCAACGACGCCGACGGCGTGGCGACCCACAACGTCGTTCAACGACGATTAAGGAATTTTGATAAAAAAAAATATTTATTTAATATTATTCAATATGATTTAACGGACAGTTAATATTCATATGCAAAATTAACAAATATTTAATATAAATAAATATTTAGTAATATTTATTAATATTAATATTATCAATAATATTAATAGTATTAATAAATATTAAATATGAACAAAATAAATCGAGAATAAATATTTAAAAATTTAAAAATTCGAAAAATAGAAACAAATATTGATTAAATTATATTAATGGTAGATAAGCATTATTGTTTAATATGTAATTAAATGTTTAATAAATCTAAGAATAAAAAATAGAATCGAGCATAAAATTAACATAACAAAAAAATCACAAATAATAAGAACAAAGCATAAAAATTTAAATTGAATTCAATTAATATATTTCACAATGTAATTTGCACATTACAAAATATATTAAGTCTTTAGTTGTTGCTCTCTTCTTCTTCTTCTTCATTGGCTTCGTCTTCATTTACCTGCATTATATTGTATCGCAACAATTAGTTCATTGTAGTCACAAATAATTATCTAATGAATGATACACACTTCATCCCCCTTTCACGCCAGCGATGGCGTCTGCGATGGCCGCATGATCGCCTTGTTTGAAGGCCCTTTCGTTCATCTTTAGCAAGGGGCGACCAAAGAAATGACGCCTAGTGAGAATGAGCACCAAAACTAATGTTAGTGTTCAACTTCGAGAACCTACATTATAAACCAAATTTATACTTACAAATAGCTTATCCGTAAAGCCATAACCGCCGGACCAGTCTTATTGGCACTATGGTCGCCACTTGCTTCGTCGTACCTGGCGTCAGTTTTTGCTTTGTTCTAGCTTCCCTTTCTTTGATAATATGTTGGCCTTCAAACACTACAATGCAATACAAGGACTTAGTCCACATGGCATCATCTAATTATACGACTCATGGGAGAGATGATGTACTTGAAATGCCTCATTAGTCAACCAGATAGGCTGTGCCACTTCCTCTATCGGGACTCACCTTGCTTTGGCAAGAGCTTTTCGCTTCTTCCGATTACCTCGCAAAATATAAATAAAATATGAGTACAATGAGGTTATAATGAAGAACGAAAGAGCCTAATACCGGTGGATTTAACATGTTTACCCCCGCTTTGAACAAAGCTCCCTCCATGAGATCTCTCCCGACTTGAGCTCGGGATATTACGCTTCTAAAATCTCCTTGATCCTCTCTTTTTTCCTCATCATAGGCTCCCCGAAGTTCCATTCACCCTTGTGGGCGTTATGGCAAACGCTATTTGTGACATTATTAGCCATCTTCCAAAAATTGTCGCCATCTGCGGTCTTTGTGGTAGCGGCAACTTCTTGCTACTACACTCAACATACGACTAACATATGAATATGTGTTAGTGAACAAAAAAGGGCATAATTCAAGATGAACTCACTCATATTGAAAGAGATGCCTTCGTGGAGGTGGTGCGGTGGTGCACGATCTTTAACAGAGCTTGAAGAGGAATTGCGTCCCTTTCGACGTGGACGGCGGTCGGCCGACTCGCCGTGGGGGTTCATTCTCCTCGCGTGCTGAACGGGCCCAAGATTGAATTCTGAAGGAGTGTATGAGCTATGACGTGGAGGTCATGGGCGCCCGGACCTCCGCCTACTTTGTTCAACGGCACCGCGCGCAATCTCCATTTCTGCGGGCGACATCCCTAATTGCAAGGCATTCCACCTATCTTCGGGGTTATCGCCCGTTGATATCTCTGGAGTTCCTCGCTCTTCGTCTTCCTGCTGGATCGCGAGGTCCTTTTTCCGCCTCTTTCGGTGGTGGTCTTGAAGAAGATCCCATAACCACGACGGCGAACATTATGCATAGGAAAAAGAAGGGCCGAACCGCATTTACACGCTACATTTAAAAACATTAGAACGTTAAAAATAAATGGTTAACTTACATTTTATCCTAGAAAAAAATCCATACCAAATCCACACAATGGTGGAGGTGGCGGTGGTGGCGAAGCTAAACCCGAGCGACCAACCGCCTCTTAAAGGCCTTTTGGGGTTTAGGGCTGTCATTAAGGCTACCAAGCCACGAGAAGTAAAGTTGTGAACAATAGATATGCCATCGTGCATCCCATGGTTCTTTGGACATGTGCAAAAACTTGCAAGTTATTTATATGGAGTCACGATGAATAACATAGTAGGAAAGCAACAAATGTTAGCAACATGGGAAGTTCATTACAAAACATTGGGATTTGAATAATTAAAAGTGTCTTTATATATTTGGTTATTAGACAATTAAAAAAATTTAATACTCTTAAACATGGCAAGATATACAATATTGTATTCATTATTTGAGTTGTGACAACAACAATTTTGACATCTCCAAGGCATCCATGCACTTCATGTGGCGTCTTTGTCTCACAACCATGGTAGAAGATATTCCAACACTTTGTAAGGCTTCAACAACTTCGAAGCTTTGGGTGGTGATGAGAATACGTCTTCCGTAGGCACATCATTCTTGTTTTTGCTCCTCCAACTTGTCAAGGCGTCGTTGGTACATATGGGTTGGATTAATCCATTGGGCATTGTTGTTATTATTAAACCACTCCATTAGGCATAGCTTGCACGAAATCCGAAGCATCTCATAAATATATCCCAATGCATAGACATCATGAATTTAGTGTCCCCATACCACGATCATCATCCTTTGATTTCTCAAACCACGGTTTCCTCTAACCATGGATATTTTGCTTGTCCATCCCAAAGTAAGTACCGACACTTCAACAAGGGGCGGCGCTCTTTGAAAATGAATTGCATTGTCCCAATCACCAATGGCCACCCACACATTTTGGTACTCATCATCAAAATGTAATTTGACTCTCTTGCAATTAAGCTTTGTGTGAGTGAAGTGGCCTTTGTGGATCTCAACGACACCTTATACGCTAGGGCAAGAGCTATCTCTGAACATCTTGATATACAACTCGCATTTTGCTCCTAAGTTCAGCCTATGTGTTTTGTCGGTTCTTCTTGGCGCTCTAGCAATTGCATTTGACCATCTTCTAAAAACGTGACAAGTTATTAGGTAAATAGTCAAACAAGTGTGCAAGTGTCTCTCCATTCATGAAAGGTAGAATCACCATTGGCCCTATGGTATCCCCACTAGAGCTAGCAACTTCATATGCAAGTCCAATGGATGTAGCCAAAGCAGGATCGCGGGCTCTTGAAGCGTATGTATCTTTGAGCCATCTCATACGTCTACTGCCTATCTTTGCCCTTGAAAACCCATCCAATTGTATAGCTCATCATCTTGGAAGTGTTGTGTTCCGTTGATTTTGATTTGATACGTGCGATGTGTTGGTTTCTCCTCAATAAGGCATATCACATCCACGGCCTCTACGGGCATGGGATCAACAAAGATTGATGTGTTCATGTGATTCTCCAAAGAAAAGTGGGGCTTGCTAGGCCCCTGCTCCACTAGAGCTTCCCCACGATGCAAAGCATTTTTAATTACCTCCAACCGGCGTGCATTGAGATCCGCAATGATGTTCTTGTGATCAAGCAAAAACTTCTTTGAGGAATTCCATGAAGCTACCCATTCCTTGACACGAGCCTCGGCATTGGGACTTTTAAGCTGCCTTTGAATGCTTCAAACATGTCTTGAGTTCATCCATGGGGTTTCCAATCATTGGCTTTACATGTGTGTCAAGGAGAGAAGTCAACATTTCTTCTTGACTGGCCATTTTTGTGCTAACTCAAATTGGCACTTCCTTTTCACATGTCGACAAAATGGTCGAAACCGTTGACGGTTGCATCTCCCGTCCGGGACTTTCGTTAGCACATATCTCATTTATGACCATGCGTCTAATCTCACTAATCATTAGTGTCTTCACAGTCGGGGCCATACCTACAAACCAATTTAGATTCATTAATCTTGCTTTGTGACTTTTTTCAAACCTTCATTATGAATCTTTACCTACTTTCTTAAGAGTTAGTTTTTCTTTTAATTTTTTTTTTTAAAACCAACTATTTAAATGTTTTCTTGCTCTTAACCACTCCACATCAGTGTTTCTTTGACATCCCTAACATCTTTAAAAAACAACATTCTTAACTAGAAACCTGAAAATCAATAATGCAATTTTTTTCAAAAACCCTGCCCTTGTCCAATCCCATAAAGATTTCTATTTATTGATATATTAATAAAAAAAATAAACAAGAGTAGGCGGTGAGCTTGGACCCGGAACACCTAGTCTTCTCCACTCAAGGCGGAGCCGACCATGCCCTTGTCCAAGTCTCCCCCAATTTTTCTAAACTAAATACATTAATCAATAAAATTACAAGAGTAAACGGTGAGCTTGGACCCGGAACACCTAGTCTTCTCCACTCAAGGCGGAGCCGACCATGCCCTTGTCCAAGTCTCCCCAATTTTTTCTAAACTAAATACATTAATCAATAAAATTACAAAGAGTAAGCGGTGAGCTTGGACCTGAACACCTAGTCTTCTCCACTCAAAGCGAGGGCCGACCATGCCCTTGTCCAAGTCTCCCCAAGTTTTTTTAACCTAAATAAAACATTAAAATTTTATTCTCCTACTCAAACTCAAATTCTTACCTAGAATGTCTTCGAGCTGCGAAAATCGATTTCCAAGAGCGACGCATTTTGTTATTAGTGTACATGCAAAAAAATAAAGGCATTCAATAATTAGAAAACTTACATAAATAAAGAAATAAATAAAAAAAAAAAAAAAAAAAAAAAAAGACGATTCACGTTGAAAAGATCATTGACATTAAAACTATTTACATTGTTAATTAAAAAGAACTATATATTGACATGTAAAAAATGAAAATAAAAAAAAAAGGAAGAACATAAAAGAAGGGCCTCGCCTTTTCAACCACGCCCCTTCTTGTAATAAAAAATAGAGGAAGAATGGGCCTCGCCTTTCAGCGGCGCCCTTCTTCCATGGAAAAAAAATAGAAGAGGAAGAAGAAGAAGAAGAAGAAGAAGAAGAAGAAGAAGAAGAAGAAGAAGAAGAAGAAGAAGAAGAAGAAGAAGAAGATGAAGAAGAAGAAGAAGAAGAAGAAGAAGAAGAAGAAGAAGAAGAAGAAGAAGAAGAAGAAGAAGAAGAAGAAGAAGAAGAAGAAGAAGAAGAAGAAGAAGAAGAAGAAGAAGAAGAAGAAGAAGAAGAAGAAGAAGAAGAAGAAGAAGAAGAAGAAGAAGAAGAAGAAGAAGAAGGAGGAGGAGAAGGAGGAGGGGAAGGGAGATAGGAAAGAAAGATTGAATAGAATGAGAAAGTGGTGAAGAAGAAGAAGAAGAAAATGAATAGAAGATTGGAAGAACGGAAGATTAGAAGGAAGAAACCAATGATTGGAAGATCATTGGAAGAAGAAGGAGGAGGATTCGATTCATACTAATAAGAGGCGAAATGGATTGAAGAAAAACAAGGATGGAAAGAAGAGGAGGATAGAAATGGGATGGATTGAAAACAAACAAGAAAAAACAAGAAGCCCTAAATCTATCAAACAACAAGCCTAATTCAAAAATAGAGTTGATTGATCCATTGAAATACCTTTGGATGCTTGCTTGAAGCTTGAAAGGACCGCGAAGGATGATCCGCGCAAAAATCGCCATTTTAAAAACGCCCTCCTCCAGCGGCTTAGAACCAAAAACTAGGCGGCGGAAAAGCCGGCTTTGTTTTCGATAAAAAGTTCTTCAGACGCCGCTTGAACGACGTCGTGAGGTCGTTTAACGACGTCTGTCATAGTCGTTAAACGACGTCTATAACGACGTCTTTGTGTTAAACGACGTGCCCTTTAAACATCTCCTGCAAAAAATCAATTTATTAAACATTTCAAAATCGATTTCTTAAACCAACATCTGCACACCTTTCGTATTGCTGCCAACCCTACATTAAGAACACTTGCAAACTGGGATTCGCTGACACCATCCCTGAAGTCCACAATACAATAAAATTTATTAAAATTGAACCTGAAAGCTGGGAGAGAACTATACATAGCCATAAGGGGTAGGAACCTGAATACAACAAGCTGTGGAGGCAACTGTTTTGTTCCGATACTTACTGAGCCTGCAAACCCTTTCAACAATTCCCCACAAGCAAAAAGTTAATTATCCTTTCAATATCGATTGAAAAAGTTATTTATGTTACTTACGCAATCATGCCCCCGTAGGTTCTTCGCATAACGATTCATAGTTTCACATTTTCGTGATTGTGTTTTGACCCGCGGCGACAAAAGCGATATCAAGTTGGCCAATCAGAGCCCCAAATCACCGAAGTTAAAATAGGAATGTAATGAATTGAAATTTGAAATGTCAAGTGCACACACAGTTCAATCCTTACAATTGCAATTGATGGTGAATTTGACGAGAATGGGGCTCCATGTGACACATCCATTCCAAAGATTATAGTTGGCTCCCTGGAGACCTTTGGAAGACCAATGACGAAATTCCATCGATAACATCGTATATATCCTCCACACTACAGCTTTAAAGTAAGTCTTCGCAATGATGAACAGGGGAGCCATTATGGGGTACCAAGTGAGTTACCTTGGCATTAATTTTCAAAGCCACATTCGGCCAAGTACCGATCATTTATATTACGGGGAGGAACTATACACCGATTAACAACTCCTACGCCCCGACACGTAAAACAGCTTTGTTAAACGGCCCTCAAAAAACATCTCTCGCATATAAGTATGCATTGCATCTTCCTTCAGAAACTACATATAAAAGGAATCAAACCATTACACAAAGATAGAGATCAGGTCTTTTCGAGGTAGAATGCATAGAATAAACTCGTGGCCCTTTTAGCCGAGATTTTAAAGCATTGAACATCATTGAAACTCAGGAATATCGATGGGGAGGAAATCAACATGATGCTATTGGTAACAATGATACGTATAACAAGGAATCGTGAGAATGATAGTTGGGGAATTGCATCAAATGGAAATGACAGATGGGGAGGAGGCAACTCGGATGCCAATGATTCTTGGGGTATTGCTTCCAATGAAACTAACACATCCGAGCAGATAATAATGGAGCACTAGTTGGCAATGATTACTTATGTATTTTATCTATCCTTCTTTATCTATCCACTTAGATTTCTCTCCATCCTTGTTTATCTATCCACTTTAATAAACCGTACTTGTGCACCATTGAGCTTCACTTGCATACTTTCATACTAAATCAAGCTTGCCAATCACTTCAGTCATGATCAGAAGCAAAGGTAAACATATGGCTCACCAGGTTGCTCTTCCGCATACAATCTACACAAGGCATGCCCGGCCATATTCATGCAAAGTCGCAAGAAGAGCTTTTTGATTTGCCATATTCTCTCGCATGATCACATACAACTTCATATATGGTTGCAGCCTCTTCATAGATTACCGCTAAGGGTTTTGGACACGCCTTCTCGGGGTTCAACGACGCCTCACCTTGAATTTCGAGTTCCCCGGGGCCTTGGGAGAGGAAATTTGGGGCAAGCAGCCTCCTGAGGGATTTTAGAGTCCGCCTCAAGGCCAACACCCCAACTCCACTTCAAGACACGGCGCCAA
Source organism: Isoetes taiwanensis (assembly GCA_021234155.1). Taxonomy (NCBI): domain Eukaryota; kingdom Viridiplantae; phylum Streptophyta; class Lycopodiopsida; order Isoetales; family Isoetaceae; genus Isoetes; species Isoetes taiwanensis. The sequence continues at coordinate 4,344,868 of JAJEKV010000085.1, forward strand.
GGTTCCCGCCGAATCGACAAGGAGAGGGCCTCAAACGTAAACCCCCGGTGGGCTGCCGTGCTCTAGAAGGGTTTACGTTTTGGGGCCGAGTCCTGGTCTGTTGCACTTGGGACCTGGCCGAAGCAAAGCCGAGAATACGAGCAAGGGGAACTCCACGGAGTTTTTAGTTTGGGCCTTTCCTCCTCCCGATGTGGCAAGTAGAAGTCGGGGCTTTTTGCAGTGGCAAGACATTCATAATTCGCAATTAATGCATTGCACCTAAAAATAAATTCGGTTTTTGCCAGCGGATCCCTAATTCATCTCCAGCACACGGCCCAATTTTTCGAATTTTCGAGAAGGTCTAGGTCAAAGGGTTAGCATAGAATCGGCCGGGGCAGCCCGCTGCAGTGGCAACCGAAGCCGGCACCCTTCCCCAAGTCAAACGAGGCCAGGACCTTGCGGGGATCCCTCACAAGAGGGGAGAGTCCGACCCCGTGAGGCGGGATCCAAAAAGTTCCCCGAGGCAGCCCTTCCTGGCAGCGCCCCCGGTCGCGACGCTAATGACCACCCTCCCGGAGCCCGGTTCCCCTATCCCACCGCTGGATCCTCCGCTCGGGGGCCCCTCTTCGAAGGTCCAAAGATTCCAGATCGGTCCCGAGAACTTGTCAAACCGCTGGGCGCCCCGATGCCGGCCTTGTAGAAACCGCGTGACTGTTTTGTCGCTCGTGCACCGGATGCTCCTGAATGGCAAATAGACCCCGCCAAATCGTCCGGAATGGCGAAATTACCCTAGGGAGCAAGTTACACCTGGCCGGTTTTGGCGAAGAAGGAAACACTCACGCCTCCACGACAAGATCCCGCATGCACATCCTAGGCCAATTGACTACGAAAGTGTGATGGAAGTGAGCTACTTCGGGCTTCTTGAGTTCGGGTGGTCTTCTGCCACGGAACTTGGTCCCCAGTGGCAATGTCGACGCTTCTCGAGTCCATTGGCAGAGTCAGATCGCGATTCCCGAGAGCGAGGTCGCCTCGCCCGGCCCCTGTGGCCTTGGGGAGAGGAAATTTGGGGCAAGCAGCCCCGAGGGATTTTAGGGTCCGCGGCTCAAGGCCAACACCCCAACTCCACTTCAAGACACGGGCAAGGTCCCGCCGACCGACAAGGAGAGGGCCTCAAACGTAAACCCCGTGGGTTGCCGTGCTCTAGAAGGGTTTACGCTTTGGGGCCGAAGTCCCGTCTTCGCCACGGAACTTGATCCCCAGGGCAATGTCGGCATTCTGAGTCCATTGGCAGAGCCAAATCGCGGTTCCGGAGGGGAGGTTGCCCGTCCTTCCCCAGGGCCTTGGGGAGAGGAAATTCGGGCAAGCAGCTTCCGGAGGGATTTTAGTGTCCGCTCAAGGCAAGGCCAACACCCCAACTCCACTTCAAGACATGGCGCAAAGTCCCTACCGACCGACAAGGAGAGGGCCTCCTCAAACGAAACCCCGTGGGCTGCCGTGCTCTAGAAGGGTTTACGCTTTGGGGCCGAAGTCCCCGGCCTTCTGCCACGGAACTTGATCCCCGTGGCAATGTCGGGGCATTCTCGAGTCCATTGGCGAGCCAAATCGCTGTTCCCGAGGGGAGGTTGCCCGCCCTTCCCCGTGGCCTTGGGGAGAGGGAAATTCGGGCAAGCAGCTTCCCCGGGGGGATTTTAGTGTCCGGCCCTCAGCCAACACCCCAACTCCACTTCAAGACATGGCGCAAAGTCCCTACCGACCGACAAGGAGAGGGCCTCCAAACGTAAACCCCGTGGGTTGCCGTGCTCTAGAAGGGTTTACGCTTTGGGGCCGAAGTCCCCGGTCTTCGCCACCTGACTTGATCCCCTGTGGCAATGTCGGCATTCTCGAACCATTGGCAGAGCCAAATCATGCTCCGGAGGGGAGGTTGCCCGCCCTTCCCCGTGGCCTTGGGGAGAGGAAATTCGGGGCAAGCAGCCCTGGGAGGGATTTTTAGTGTCCGCCTCAAGGCCAACACCCCAACTCCACTTCAAGACATGGCGCAAAGTCCCTACCGACCGACAAGGAGAGGGCCTCCCAAACGAAAACCCCGTGGGCTGCCGTGCTCTAGAAGGGTTTACGCTTTGGGGCCGAAGTCCCGGTCTTTTGGCCACGGAACTTGGTTTCCGAGCAATGTCAACGCTCCCGAGTCCATTGGCAAGCCAAATCGTGGGTTCAGGAGAGGGGAGGTTGCCCGCTCTTCCCCTGGGGCCTTAGGGAGAGGAAATTTGGGGAAAGCAGCCTCCCAGGAGGGATTTTAGGGTCCAAGGCCTCAAGGCCAACACCCCAACCCACTTCAAGACACGCCGCTAGGTCCCGGCGACCGACAAGGACGAGCCCTCCCAAACGTAAACCCCCGTGGAGTTGCCGTGCTCTAGAAGGGTTTACGCTTTGGGGCCGAGTCCTAGTCCAGGTAGATTGAACGTGGGTCGAGAAGCCGCGTCGAGAACGCATAGCAAGGGGAACCGACGGAACGGAGTTTGACCCGTCCTCCTCCCGATGTGGCAATTAGAAGTCGGGGCGCTTTTGGCAAAGGGCAACACACGATTAAATTCATAATTAATGCATTGCACCTAAAATAAATTCTGATTTTTTGCCACCGATCCCTAATTCATCTCCAAAGACACACCCCAATTTTCGAAATTTTGGAGAATGTCTAGGTCAAAGGGTTAGCATTAGAACCGCCGGGGCAGCCCGCTATGCAGGCAACCGAGCTGATTTGGAAGATTTGAAGATGCAGCTTGACTTCAAGCCACAAAGAAACATAAATTTAGTGGTCAGCTTCTATCACCAAAGTTGGAGAAAAATCCAAGCCGATCGTCCATCACAAACTTCTAAGAATGTGCATTTGAAAGATTTAGAACATGGAAGTGTCCCATTTGTAAGAGCTACAGGAGAGTCCAAACCACAAATAATCTCGTCGGGTTCTATCAGTCCAAGTCGAAATGTCGCAAAAACCTCAGTTCAAATGGCAAATCGAATCAAGAAGGCGATATCCAAATGAAGAATGCAAAATATCTTCAAGAATCCTTCGATCATGTTCATGCATATGTATCAATGCTAGATTGTACCCAAGAGAAAATATAACAATGTACAAAACATAGGTTTATTGAACAAAAGATCACTTGAACAATTCAAAGATACTCCTCCCCGAGCTTGGCTTATGGTTTCTATCGTGAAGTCCTCCACTTGTCCACCCCTTTGAACCATAGCTCCATGTCAAGTATGTCCGGGCGTCGACCATGCATATGTCGACGCTTAGTATCATGTTAATGCTTTGTTTTCCGTGGTGCTTCCAAACCCCGACCATCTTTTCAAGAAGCACCCTCATCATGCTAGGCAGCTCACCGTTCCTAGCAATTTGGTCGATGCCTTCTCACCAATCACATACTTCTTTAACACTTTCATCCGATGGATCGTTGTTTCATAGTCCTCATCTTCGAAAGTGGAGGAGGGGGTTCACTGAGGATTCCCTTCCTTCTCATGCCCTCGACGGCTCCTACACCAAGCTATAGATTAGAAAATAGATAAAATACAATAAAGTGTATAAACTACAGAGTGTAGCCTTACTTGTGAAGACAGTTCCATATCTCTCCGCTTCTTGAATCCTCATCTCCTCCTCGACCGAATCTGGTTCAAGCGTCAAGCATACCTTCCATGGCCATGTATCCCAAAAAGCAATAAAGAAAAAACTCTCACAATAATCGCAATGAAAAACTAGGATCCGAGGATCGCTCGCAATACTCAAATCATAAAAGAAATGGGAAAAAATGAAAGCCGGCGATGACTTTTAAAGAACAGAGACGCCGTTTAAGACGATAGACGCCGCTTAACGACGCTTAAAGGTCGTTTAACGACGTCTATAACGACGTTTACGGCTATAACGACGTCGTACGAAATTTGTTTTGTTTTCGTATGCTGAGATGCCATATATATTGCCCTATTAGTCCTCCAGCTTCTCCGCCGCCCTCCGGCCCTCCTGCTCCTTCCCTCGGCTTCCTCCTCCTCCTCCTCCGTCGGGAGTTCCTCACCTACATCTCGCCATGGCCGCTTCTCCCGATGCATGCCCGCTGATGCCGCACTGAGGCCGTGGCAGCGCCTGGAGCACCTGAACTGCCTCCAGTCTGAGTGGCTAGAGACGAACCTAACCCAAGAAAGGCCGGAGTTCAAGCAAGCCATGACAAAGCTGCGTGATAGGGGGCAAGAAAGACCTCGCCGCGACACATCGGAAGGCCGAACCTTCCCTCAATACAGTGCTCGAGTGCCTCAAGAAATGCATGGTGAGCTCACAGTGCTTGGCCCGTATGCTAGAGGATAGGGGCCTTTGGGAAGGGAAACATTTGTCAAGCCCCCACTTTCAAAAGTTGCACCGCACCAACAACCAAGGCATGCGAAGTGCTCGTACATGAATTCCTTTGGGGAAATGGACACCACGGGAGGGCTTGGATTCCATGCTTCGGGAGGCTTGTTCTGACGGGGTGGAGGAAATCACCGCGAAAGCACCTTCGAGCCTCATGAGTGGATCACACCGATGCTGATATATACCACTAGATGTGCACTGGCATCCACTTTGGTTTGTGTATTTGAATTGTGTATGGGTTTTTTATATGAATTTTGTATTTTGAAGGGAATACATATATGATTTTTGTATATGAATCTTGCATTTTGAAGGGAATCTTCACATTTTATGATTAATTAAACATAAAGCGTGTACTCAATCAGATGTAGAACTGCCCCGACGGCGGCTTGCAAGCCATAGGTCTATACTAGGATGCCAATTAACTTGGCATAAATGTCTATGATAACTTCGAAGTTGCAATACTAATGTTGCCTAATATGGTTTGTAGTATACACAAATTCGCATGCCAAAGTATTTTCTTATTCATATGTGGGAAGAAAATATAATAATCATAATAAAGTAATGAAGGTTCAATCGATGGTAGTCTTCTATCATGACAATAGTCTGCCCCCCCAACCCCCAACCTCCCTATTCGACCGCCATCTCTTCTTCACCTTCAAATATGCGGCGGGAGCGAGCCTTACATGGAACTACGAACCACCACTGATCTTGCAAAGGATCTGGAACGAAGGTGACCTACAAAACCTCTATTACATTAGTTCCTTTGTTAATGACATATATAAATTTTATTGCATCCAAGTAAACATACTTGTTCACATTGCTCAACCCTCACGAAAGTGTGTCTTGACCACGATACCGACGAAGTTGAATCTAGTGAATACAGGCCACTCGGATCTTTGCGATGATCGTGGCATGAGCACCAAGACACACAAGATCAAACCATTCGCATCAAACAACATTGTTTTGAATGCACTACCAACATCAACCTCCATGATAGTCTTTATAGTACCAATCCATTCCAACATTGCCTCGATTGGGTTTGGGCCTGCACTACCACCCGCAAACCGTACTAAACTTTGCCGATATACCACAATCATAAGTGCGCTTGCCATGATCCACACTTTGTCGCCGAAAGTGAGCACCGTAAGACCATATTGATGCATATGAATTATACTACAAAGTAAAGGAACAAATGTTCAAAATAACGAATCGAAACTCGTGTGAATTATATGCTATTAAGTTGCACTTACAAATAGTGACACGCCTTTAGCATATGCAAATTCTTCGCTAGAAACATGTTCGCCACGCTGCCTTGCCATCTCTAGTTGTTCGAAAGCAGCCATTTATTGTTTATCTCACTTGGCAGGACCCCTAGATGATCCGGAAGTGGTTGTTTATGATTCTTTGTCGATAGCGCCTTCTCTCCCTCATCTCTTTTATTTTTTTTCCTCGTATTTTTTTATCCATTTCTCCATGGGAGTGGAGTTGTAGATGAGAAACTTATTGACTTTTGCCTGCTCTTCTAGTGTGAACAATTTCTTCTCGTGGGTCTTCCTTCGAACTTCTCCAATTATAGTTGGAGTGTCTTCATCGGTCCATAATCGTGGAGCATTGGGGTGTAGATCGCCAAGAACTCGGTGACATAGAATAATGACTCGTGCTAACCAACCCTCGGCCATGCAACCCTCCTCGCCTTGCCTTCGACGCATTTAAGTCCTTGAGGACCTTCTAAAGCTGCCTCTATAAAAACATCCATCTAGGATTTGTTGTGCTCGCAAGCTCTACTTCGTCCACTAAATGCACTAGTAAGTGAGTTTGTATGTCCAGAAAACTTGTTGGGAATTCTTTCTCTAGCATACAACATGCCTCAACGACCTTAGTTCGCATGTCCGCAATTTCATTTGTCGGTATCTCCTTCCTTGTAATCCATCTAAATATCATTTAAGAAAGAAAAAGTTAAGTGAGAGTTCAAAGATCGAAAGTGTTTTCTAAACTGCATTTAAACTGAAAACTCGGATAGGAGACATATTGCATGTAGTGGACCATCTACGAGAGACGACCCCTCGTAACAATAGGCATAACAAACTGCAACATCTTATGCCAATCATGAGATTTCAACCCAGTTAACTCCCCTTCGTTAGAGAAACAATTACGCAACGAATGCATATATCCTGTCGGAGTCTTTATTGCCTTGATCGCTTCTCGAACGGGTTTCATACATTTTCTAGGCACGATCCAATCCACTTGTGGCCTTATTCCTTCTTCGACATTTAACCATGCTTTTAGATTTTGATCCAGCTTCTTGTAGATCTTCTCGTCGTGATCTCTGTCCTCCTTACGTCCCAAGTGACATGCTTCCAAATAGACGCCAAACGCTTTTAAAGATGTGCATGGGATCAAGAAGATGATGGATCTTCAATTGGTCCAATAGGGTAGAAGGAAGAAGGATGCTTTCCACTTCATTCCTTAACCTTATTTCCTTCAAATGCATCCCACATGTTACCCCAATCTCTCATTGTCAACCTTTTGGGAGGCTCTTCAAAGGTAATGTTTTTCTCTTGGACCTACGTGATCGAAGTCGATTTTCCATTGGCGATATCTCTTGAAGTTTGCATAGACATTTTTGTGCAATGCCGCTGACCGGGCGAGAGTTCAACTGCTCAAACCCACACAAGTGACATGCCGCATATCCGCATTACTTGGAGTCCAGAGAGTTCATACAAACCAGGCCAATCGCCGTTGTCCACATTAAGATTGCTCTCAAGGTAAATCTTCGCTCAAAGACGAAGTTCTCTTGAGACATCGAAACTTCAATACCTTCACTCCACAATGTCAAAAGCTCATCAATAACTATTTTCAGATATGGATCTAGACTTTCCCGCTTCTTCGGTCCCGAACTAATAGTACTACCATTAAATGGCTAGTCTTCATGAGTAACCACAAAGGGTAAATTATAGTTGATCAACACTACCGCCAAGTTGACCACGCTGGCTGATTGACGCCCATAAGGATTAACACCATCCGCTGCCAACCCTAATCTGAGATTTCGTGGCTCTCTTCCAAATTCCGCCATGTTTCATCAATATGCTTCCATTGCTTGCAAATACTAACCACGCTGAGTACATTGTCACTCGACGATTAGCGCACACCAACCCATGAGCGGCTAGAGATTCACATCAAACAATAGCCTTATCGCGAGGGATCAATGGAAAGTAGCGAACCACCTTCATCGGACGGTCTTTCCCTTGGCATCTCATTTGTACCTAGAGGCACCACATTTAGGGCATGTTTCGTGTTCTTGTAGATGTCATCCTGATAATATACCATGCAATCATTTGGACAAGCGTGAATCTTATGGTAGCCTAAACCAAAGAGTCGCCAATATATTTTTATTTCAAAGCGACTTTTGGGCATAGTGTTCCCTTTGTGGGAGTATTTTCTCTTGCAATAACCTCGTATAAAAATGACCTTTTACGATACATTCAACTACAAATTCAATAAGTCAAGTGATTGCAATTGTACTTACTCTAACAAAGCCGTAACACCGCATTGCTCCATTTGAATTTGGCTTGAAGGTTTAATATCAATAAAGATGTCGCCAATCTAGATATGCTTGCACCGGATATAATGCTTTATGCCTCCTCCAATAAAACGTGATCTTCATGACCATCGTTAGGAGTATTTATATCGCCATCTAGGTCGTTGTCGAAGATTGGGCCAAATGCATCTAACATGTCGGCTATGGGTTCCTCAACTTCCATGAAGTCGCCCATAGGGGCATTGTCATCATCTTCATCATCGTATTCCTGCTCATCTTCATCATTGTACTCTTCATTATGCTGTGCCCATGTTTGTACCATACCGCTCAATGTATTCTAATTCGCTATCCGCAATGACTTTTGATGTCGCCAATTCAAGACGCTTTGATGTGGTCTTATATCCACTTGCCTACCCTCGCACGCCGATAAAACGAAATATATGCGTGATTGATACATACATTGAGAGCCCGTGTTTGTTAAATTTTAAGCATTTAATAACGAATCTAAATATAAAATTTTTATGTCATAATCAAAGCATATATTGAAGATATAATACACATTTATCTTCAATATGTGCAATCTCATTCCAAGAGAAGAAGAAGAAGAATTCAAGAAGAAGAAGAAAAATGGTGCATTCCGACAAAAATTATATGAGTAATTTGAGTACATCATCAAAGGACCTCCTAGATTGGTCTACCGTATTCATATTCAATGAACAATTCATCACCAATACACAAAGTGTTTATAGCATAAACCATGATATATCTCCCCCACAATTTTACTTTACTAAAAAATCTTCTTGGTCTTTGTTTGCCTCGACAAATTCACAATTGGTAGCTTCGTGATTCTCGATAGAGCTATTAATAAAAGCAAAGAAGGTTTCCATGCAACCGAGGATCTACCATCAATATATATGTGAAGCTTGCGTAGTCACCGGGCTTGGATATTGTTCGTGCATTTGAATTTAGGCCATAGATGAGCATGCGCCATCGATGCTTACTCAATTTATGCCAAGTGTCCGAAAGTTATATTCGTGACCTACATATGGCATTAAAGGAACAAATGCACCATCTTTGACTTTCACACTAGTCATAATATATAATCCCAGGCCAAAGACCGGGACCCGACTATTTTTAATCATGTACTGCCTACCCCAATATGTAAATTGCTCCCCATAAATAATTGGCTTGCCTCTAGGCCATGCATTGAATTTCTTACGATCTTTATCTGTAAAGGGCTGGACCAAATGGACTAGTGAAGGTGGAAGATTATTTTCTTCGACATGATCTAGTACATTCCAATTTTGATGAACATTGTCATTCCCTCCAATCTTGGCAACGGCCATTGCACGACGAAGTTCTATCAATAATGGGATACTCTTTGAGGAAGTTGATGGCTTTCTTTTTGTAGGGTTTTCTATGAACGATTCATAGTATCAACATCATCTACTTCCAATGACAACATAACCCCAAAATCTATATACTGCTTCGAGCTCACTTCATTCTCAATTTCTTCCTAACAAAATACAAGCAAACTAAGTTAAGACATCGATTCAAGTACATGAGAGTAGTTGATTATCGTTCATAAGATTCGTGTATTATACCTCGAAATACCCCACATGTGCGCCCGAGAGCACCGGATTTGTCGGGCATTCACCATATTTCTCAACATGGTCGAGACGCTTTTCTCATCCGCTTTATTTGTCCTTTGCACATCGAACAATTGCAATATAACCGCTCTGGCAAGTACAACCGCAAAAAAAAAAAAGTAACATCAAGATATAAAGTTAACTAATCATTCAAACATGTTTATGGTACATACATCGGGCGGCATTCATTTCATGCACACCACCCCAAAATCTAGGAAGACTAGGTCCACCGGGTCTAATTGGACTATTTGTGGCAATTGTTGGGGTAACATTCTTGCTAAGTCGCCATGTAACTTTCTCAAAGCTTTCTCGTCTCACTTTTACGCTCAAATTCCTTCCGACGCTCATCCATGTTGTTTTTCTAGTAAACAATAAAAATATTAATAAAAACCATGTAATAATATAATAATTATAAATATCCATGTTTTTTCATGATTTTATCAAATGTTTATTCTTAAGATTCAGATTCATACAACGCTTATGATATTTAGAAAGCATTTGATTGAAGGTGCCCTCGAACCCGATACATCTAGTCCTCTCCATTTGAAATGGAGTCCACCAAGACCTTTATATTCACGCAAACCTTTCAAATCTTTTGTAATCTATGAAGATTGAAACTTCGCTCGAGGTGCATAAACCCGATACATTTAGTCTTCCATTCTGGATGGAACCGACCAAGACTTTGATCATGCATCCCTCAAGTTTTTAACATACTTTCAAGATTCAATCTTCTAATCTATTAGCATTTGGAGGTGTTTAACTCTAACACAAAGATTAAAGCGTAGATCTTACCTTATGAAGACCCACGCAAGCAAAAAAATCAAACAAACGAGTGAAAAATAACAAGTAAATAACCCGAGCGTCGGGTTCCGCCATATTTGACGTCGTTTATCGACGCCCCGTGTGACGCCGCTTTAACGACGCCAAGCCGACGTCGTCCGACACCTAGGCATGCCACATCGCCTTGCGCCGCCCGATGCCCCTTCATATGCCACGCCGATGATCATGACGCCGCTTAACGACGCCAAATGATCATAACGCCGTTAAACGACCAACTATGATTGTTTAACATAACAAAACAACATACAATACAAATAACACAAATAAATAAAAATACCGATTGTTCCCATTCATAAAATAAGCTTATACAACGACAACACAAATAGATAAAAACTTATTGTTTCCATTCATAAAAAAAAAAGCTTATACATTACTTATGTCCATCGTGAGGACGTGATGCTTTGATGCAACCATTTGCATCATTATCCGCACCATTAATGTCGCTTTCTTTGTTTGGCTCTTGAGCCATTCTACCACTGCCGCCCGCATGGAACGCCGGATGTTAGTGCAATCGAAGCTCCTTTTCACTCATCTTTGCCACGATGGTGAAGGGAGGGTTCTCACGGAGAAGCTGTGGGGGTTGGCCGGAGTTGTCTTCCCTTGGAGGAGGAGGATTACCGCTAGAAGGAACATATCGCTGCAAGGTGGTCTTCAACCGCCGACCATTATAGCAAGATAGGGAAGAACACTCAAAAATAAGAATAACAAAGAAATTTCATCGATGGATCCACTTATAACGTGGATGTAGGGTTAGGGTTAGGGTTAGGGTTTTATTTGGCAAAAAAAATTCCTTCCGCGGTCACGCCGTTAAACGACGTTTAAGCCGACGCGTCTTGACACGCCAGCGCAGCCGCCTTGGCACCAAAGACCATGCCACGCAGGCAGACGTGACACGCCGGGCGTTAGTAACGCCGTTCAACGACGGCAAGACGCATGGCGCTTGACACGCAGGCCGCCAAATTTTAATCGCCCATTTCCACGCATGACGCCGGTAGCGGCGCCTCCGGAAACGCCGTTGAACGACGTTTAGCCCGACGTGTTTGACCGCGGCACGCGCCACCTTTGCGCCCCATCTATGCCACGCAGGCAAATCCGATATGTCAGCCCTGATGACCGTCGTTGAACGACGTCGAAACGACGTTGTCGTCGTTGAACGACGATGTGGTCGATCAACGACGACGATCCGACGTTCATCGACGACGCGACGTCGTTGGACGTCGACGATCCCTTGTAGTGTTTTGAAAAGGAAAGGATTTGGTACATTTGGGGTGGTGCCATTGTTTCTTATGTCATCCCTAGACAAATATCTCGTTGGCCACATCCTTTAAAAAACCCAAGGCATTCCTAGGAAATCTCCTCAGTCCAGGTTGTGCCCATAGAACATACCCCAAGAATGATTCTATGGAGTCTACAACAAAGAAGCATACAGCAACTATGTTTTAGATGACAAGAAGGTATTGCTAAGGAAGTTTCTAATTTTATTTTAAACAATCTTCTTTCAAGGTCTAAAACTTTAAAATTTAAAATTAATATCTCTGTAGCCTATCATTACCGATTTCAACACCAAATATTATGTCGGACATTCTTATTTTTCAAATATCCCCCCATATATGATATTTTTTTATTTTTTTCCAATGTTATTTCTATACCCCGCTTTTTTTCCACCCATTTTTAAATTTTAAAATTTGATACACACACCTTTGAGCCGGAGATACCATTGTACCACTTGGAAGAAGCTGCCATAATCTGCCATAGCCATAGCTCCGACCAAATTGATTCCCGAAGTGATTCCACGTGATTCGGAGTCTTGGTGTGGATGCAAAGCAGGGAAAACCTGGAAATCTACAGAATCCTCCAGAAGGCATCAAGCAGAAGAACCATAGATTAATACCATAGAATCATCAAGAAGACATCAAGCAGAAGAACGCATCCTTTTCTGCATCCCTTTGCCCTTTGAATCTGCATCCCGGCCGCCTATCACCTGCAATACCATAGATTAATACCATAGAATCCTCCAGAAGGCATCAAGCAGAAGAACGCATCCTTTTCTGCCGCCCTTTGCCCTTTGAATCTGCATCTCAACCGCCTATCACCTGCAATACCTCCTTTTCTTAGCTATGGTCGGATTGTGGCGGCATCCCGGCGCTTTGCCCTTTGAATCTTGCATCCCGGTCGCCTGTCACCTGCAATACCTTTTTTTCTTGGCTATGGTCGACCATGGCGGCATCCCGGCCGCCTATCACTTGCAATACCTCCATTTCTTGGCTATGGTCGGATCATGGCGGCATCCCGGCTGCCTATCACCTGCAATACCTCCTTCAGGGTTTCATTCAGGGTTTCAGCATTCAGGGTTTTGGCAGGAGCAAAATGATGTGCCTGATTGGAGTCTGATTGGATGTGCCTAAATCATGATTGAGCCAGGCCGGCCTCACTACTCCTCTAGTTTCTTCTGGTATGTAGCCTTTGAGTTTTTATTAATAGACAAAATGGCAGAATGGCAGAGCAAAGGCAGACAAATTCAAGATGCCGGATTTCCAAGATGCTCACAGGGCTGACGAATTTGCCTTCGCACTGAAGTCGTCGGCTGTAAGAAGAGCCCATTTGCACCCAAATCATTTGCTAAGTTCTGAGTTTTTCCTCACAGAGTTCTGAGTTCTAAGTTTTCCTCACAGACGGATGCATGAAGTTCTGAGTTCTGTCCGTCGCCATGGCAATTCCCGAGCTTGCAAGCCTTCCCAATTCATGGCTCTCCATCGCCAAATGCAGCAGCGTCTCCACTATGGCAGTTTGGAGATGAAAGAATAGCGGATTGGAGATGTCTGGCTTGTGTCAAGGCACACCAAGGCAATGTTTTTTCTTTGATCTTGTCAGGCAGATGCCTATACAGCAGCTCCGAAGACGACATTCGAATCTAGCGCCCAGCTGACCTCACGAGATTTGGCGAATTCGGCACCAGTCATGGAGCCGTAAAATGCATTATGGTCGCCTCTGGATGCAGCATTTTGATGCCATTTCGGCTCTACAGCTCCACCCAAATGGGTCAAAGGTTTATTCTATGTCATGGGATAGGATAATTGAATTGAATTGAATTGAATTGAATTGAATTGAATTAATCTAGCTCTTTAGGACCTTAAAGGCCATAGAGCCTAATTACAACTGTTAAAGTCTCATGGGTAGATCACGTTGTGATTCTATTGTTCGAATATAAATACCAATTTCATAAGAGTTCATATCAAACAATGAATGTAAATTATCTACATGAATGTTGAATTTTTCCCGAATATCAAGATATGCTGGACATTGCAGAAGGGTGTGCCTTTCGTCCTCGACCTGTTGTTGAGTACAAACAAGATACAACCTTTCTTCCCTGGGGGTGCCACTCCATCTCCCAGTCTCAATGCGTAGTTGATGCGAACTACATCTGAATCTTGCTATTGTCTTCTTTACATGCGGTGGAATCATGGAGTTAAGGTAGTCCTGTTCTGCATATATCAACATGGGATTAATATTTGACCTATAAAAATTCAGTCTAGAACCTGGATCAGCCCATATCTTCTCAATTGCCGCCAGACTCGTACTAGTTCCCCGTGTTCTAAATCTGCTTCGCCAATTCGCCATTAATACCCCAACGCTTAGCCCAATCTTTCATGTCCTTATACCATCCGTGATCGTGGAAGAGAGCATTGCTCGCCTAGAAAGCCCCGTGGATCGGGCTCTTTGTAACACTCTATTAACAAAGCATATGGATTGATAGAGTGCTTCTACTTCCAAAGGTATCAAACATGTTTCTCCCAACATGATAGCATAAGGTGTTTGCTTCTTCAAACCTAACTCCTCTCTTAAGAAAAGCTTCAAGATGTTTTCTACCCTCCTCCATTGTTTTGTGGAAAGTCCAGCCCCCAAATTGGAGCACCATAGAGCACTATAGTTTGCACAAGCCGCCTTAAAATAATCTTTTTAAGCCCCAACTCCTCAGAGTCTCCGCTTTTATGACATCTAGATAGCATTGAATACAAAGCCGCCTTCCCACCAGAAGTTCTTCTCTTAATGCACTCTTTCCAAGAATATTTGGAAGAGAAATCCAAACCTAAATACTTAAAAGTACTTACAGTTTCAATGCTGCTTCCTAAATAGGTGAAAACAGGTTTCATTGTAGTGCCAACTATCATGATTTTAGATTTGGACAAATTAACCTTCATACCTTTGGCTGCACAAAACGAGACTAAGCTATCCAAATGTGATTGCAATCCCACTTCCTTGTCTGCTAATAAGATCACATCATCAGCATATAAGAGCAATTGAATCAGAAAATCACCAATTTTTGTGCCTGCTAAGCTTCTTTCTGATAGAACTAGTGCAAAACCAGCACAAACCCGCAAGATCGACTCAAGAGATAGAATAGAAGACAAGAACAACTCTATTGAGAAAAGCAATAGGAAATACAATCTCTACTTCTGAGCATTGCATAGTACATAACGTACAATCAATATATACAACCGGTGAGACTAAGAATAGTAGTCTACCGTTTAACCACCGCCCACTAATTACGGCAACTCGATTTAGGGTTTGCTTTCGGTCGACAGACAGTGTCGCCTTCTCAGACATTTCAGCACCTGTGTGCTAAGTGTTGAACCACTGCTGTTTCAGCACATTATGCTTAGTCAGCATATTTATATTCCAACACTCTCCCTTAAATGTTGCTGACTAAGCAGAAGAAAATCAGCTGAAATTAAGGCAATCCTTCTCTCCCTTCAGCTGCAATTTCTTCATGTCCAAGCTCTCCTTCACATTGACGAACTTAGATCCAACTAATGGTTTGGTAAAGCCATCAGCAAACCGGGTCCTCGTGAGGAGCAATGAACAAGTTGAGAAGATCCCATTTGATCTCGCTCCCGGACAAAAAACACAAGTGGGTGTCAAGGTGTTTTGTCTTTGGGTGGTACTTAGCATCCTTGGCAAGATGGATGGTACTTGTGTTGTCACACAATATGACAGCGAGGATGGAGGTACCGCAGATCTGTCCCACAAATGTTTAAGCCACAACAATTCCTCGCATCCCAACACCGAAAGTGCTTTGAATTCTCGCCTCCGTGGTGTGCCGATTGACACCAGAGATCGCCTTTTTGGACAACCATGTCAAAGACGTTAGGCCCTATGAACGTGACCATCCCTCGTTGTGGACCTCCCGCTATCATGACAGCTTAGCATGATCCGTGATCAACAAAGACTTTCAGCCGGAAATCGAGGACCTCTCGATAAAAGAGACCTTCCCCGTGAAGTTCCCTTCGATATGCCGCCAGCCTTTTAGCACCTTCCAAAGGCGACCGCTCGATTGCTCATGAATCTGCCAAAGACTCCCACGGCAAAAGAGATATCGTCAGGTCTAGTGACCGTGAGATATATCAACGCCCTACCAAGCTTCGATAGAGTGTAGGATCACACTCCTCACCATCGAAATCAAGCTCAAGCCTTGTGCCCGATCAAAAGGACTTGCCACAAACCTTGCAATCTTGCATACGATACTCATTGTAACATTTCTTTGATATATTTCTCACGAAAAGATAGATGCCATCCGAAAGTGCCGCCACACTTCTACACCTAAACAATAATGCATAAGGCCAAGGTCAGGTCATCTCAAGGATCGAAGATAACTTCAACTTCAAGTAGAAATCGGCACATCAAAGATCTCCCCGTGATGATCAAATCATCAACATACAAAACCACAATGCACATTCGCCTTCATGTGATTTGTAATAAAGATTGGGGTCTCACCGTGACTTCATGAACCCCCGCCAAGAAAGAAAGCATTAATTTTCGTATGCCAACATCTTGGAGCCTGCTTCAAGCCATAAATGCTTTTCTTCAAATGACAAACCAACTGCTCCTTCCCTTGAACAACAAATCCTGGAGGTTGAGTCATATAGACCTCTTCCTCCAAATCACCATTCAAAAAAGCAGACTTAATGTCCATTTGAAACATTAACCAACCTTTCATCGCAGCAACAGCTATAACTGATCTAATAGTGGACATTCTGGCTACGGGAGCAAAGACTTCATCATAATCTAAGCCTTTTTTCTGTGCAAAACCCTTGGCTACAAGTCTAGCTTTGTGCTTTGACACTGTCCCATCAGCATGAAATTTGGTTCTAAACACCCACTTACAGCCAATAACGTGCTTATCAGCTGGGAGTTCAACCAATTCCCATGTGCCTTGCTTCAGCAATTGAGAGTATTCTTCTTCCATTGCATGCTGCCACTGCGGATCACTAGCTGCTTCATGAAAGGTTTGTGGATCAACATGATCCTGGACCTTTGCCATTAAGGCAAGGTTACATGATCCATTAGACTTCTCTTGTTTCTCCATCAGACGTGCTGATCTCCTAGGTTCAACAACAGATACAACAGGTGCTGCAACTGGTTCTGCAACAATTTGTTTCTCCTTGAGACGTGCTGATCTCCTAGGTTCAACAACAGGAGGTATAGCAGGTGCTACAATAGGTGCTATAACAGGTGCTGGATCAGGTGCTACAGTAGCTTCATGTGTGCTGGACTCCCCCTGAAAGGAACCAACCTGCTCATGGACCATAGGAGGGTGAAAGCATGTTGTAGTGGAACAAAAACGTGCATTTTAGCACCACATTTTTGGGTGCCAAGTGTGGTGGGAACTACCGAATTTGTAGTGGGAGAGGGAGTTATTTTTTCAAAAATACACATGATTACTTATTCAAATTTTGTCCTTTCAGTCTTATTCAGGCTTATTCAGCAACGTACACGATCATTTTCCCTCAAAAACTCTGATCACGCTCCCTTAATCCGGCAAGACCATTTCTGATTCTGAATTTTCATTTTCCCTCAAAAACTCTGATCACGCTCCCTTAATCCGTCAAGGCCATTTCTGATTTCTGGCAAGAAGATCGATCACGAAATGGCTCTGATCATACCGGACTTGAATGCCACGGGATACACCTACAAGGAAATGTACAGGCAAGAAAAGCATTATGCCACACAAGAAGAAATCGAAATCCGCTTGGGGACCGAAAGTATTAGGAAAATCCACTTACAATGTGGGTTGCATTCTAGATTCTGGGATGCCCATGATTCTCTCGTTGTTTAGAATATTGTTTTGTTTTATCATGCAGGTTGAAGAATCTGAGCAAGGAGAGGTATAATGAATATATGTGCCTTTACAAAAAAAATCACAAAAGCGTGAAGTGTGCCCGGGGAGGCATGGCCTCACGCACTATGGTCATTGCATATTACCTTCACACAAAAAGGAAAAGAAATAAACCGGTTGAGTTTCCGCAACAGCTTAAGAGAAAAAGGGTCTCAAGACTCCCCGTCCCCAACGTAAGAGGAAGCATGCAAGCATTTCAAATAGTGTGGAAGCAGAGCAACCTGCCACGATGATGCTTCCTCTTTGAAATGACTAGGCCACAATTCAAGCCTCCTCAAGTCAGAAGAAGAATCTCTGGGAAAATCAATCGAAAAAAATAGGTACTTTTCAACCCTCTTCTTCCGAACCACCATATGATGCAATTTAATATTGAACCGTTATTTTCCAAAGAAGGTCTAGCAAGCTTGAACAATCGTGTACACCACTTACTTCTTCATTTGGGTGTGTTGTGAGTTATGTGTAGGAAATTTGTGCTGCTAGTTTCGAGTTGTGGTGGATAATTTCAGTTCACAGTAGTATGTAGCTCCAAATGTGTTACAGGACAGTCATATGGTGCCAATTATATGTTAATAATGTAGTTTGTAGCATATGTAGTGTCACATATAGTACCAAACATGGTACCTTATCTGAATAGTGAATTGGCTTCCATATGTTTCTATACTTAGTGTCATATGTGATGTTAGATATGGTGATACTTGTGAATGGTGGATTGTCTGCCATATGTGGTGCCAACTGCTGCGCTAAATATTGCACCACGCTATCTGCCACATATGGGGTGGTGGATGCCCCGCCGATGTGGTGCCTTCTTTGCATTGTGGTGCCACATGTGGTGTCTAATGTGGCACCACTATGGATCCACATTTTGCACCACATGTGGTGTCTTTGACGCCATTTGTGGTGCGAAGCAATGGATTGCCATATGTGGTGCCTTGGGTGCATTGTGGTGCCATAGGTGGTGTGTCATGTGGCACCAGTTTGGTGCCACATGCCACACCACATGTGGTGAATATGACGCCACCCTGGTGCCACATGCCACACCACATGTGGTGAATATGACGCCATTTGTGGTGCAAAGTTTGTCATGATGGAATTTGTGGTGTGTAAAGTGGTGCCTGTTTGTGTCATGTGGTACTAACCTTGGATTACTTTCCGCTTGAATTCAACAGACACCGGGAGAATGGATCAACTCTACAAGATCGGTGATTCAAAAGGCAAGATCGGCGATTCAAGCAACAGTCCGCCAGCCTCTTGAGGTACTTCATAACAAAATTCTGAAGTGCTTAGTATAATTGTATTCTCATTGACAAATTTGCGTTCTCTTTGCAGGATTTGCAATAACTGTTGCATTGAGAATTGCTGTCATGAATTTTCTACAGCATGGGTACAAGCCTTAGGTGTGAGTAGGGAGGATCAAAAGCAACTTCAAGCTACTGAGGCACTTACAGGTGAGCACTTATAGGTAGCTTAGTTTACATGCTAAGGGCCTGATGTAAGGGACAGATGCCAATTAGGATTAGTGGACTTCCTAATCTTTCACCCTGGCTTAGTCTCTTTCGTTTGTCCTGTTTGCTGTGTCTAATTTGCCCCCTAGGATGAGGTCGCTCCAGGGTAAATTTTAACGGCCCTAAATATTTTTCTATTCAAATTAAGGTTGGCTAAACCTATGAAAAACAAAAGTTCTTAGATTTTTTTCTTGGCGAAATTTGATAAAATAAAGCCCTTTAATTATCTTCCCACTTGGCTAAAATGTAAAATTTATATGACATGAAATTCTAATGTTGGCAAATTTTTCTTGGTCCCCAGCTAAAGTGCAACTATTTAACTTCAAACTTTGAGCACTGATTAGTACATGAATGACATTGATTCAATATGCTTATTTTACAAAACGATAACAAAGTTGTTCAAAGTATGATTCATAAGGAACAAACAATATCGTTTGAAGGAACATGCATGTTTACGTTGGGGTCAAATGCATCCAAATGGTGAATTTGGTGATAAAGCCCTTTAGGGTCAACAATTGCAAGAAGAGAGCACTACTATTTAAAGCTTAAAATGCACATCATGTAACATTCTTCATAGCATTTAACCCAAACAACTTATAGAACAAATTCAAAATATGATTGAGGTAGTTAATGGCAATTCCTACATGAAAGAGGTCCCTGAATAGAATTGGCATGGCTATTTGAATTGATCAGGGTTCTCCTAATCAACTTTAGAGAAGGCGATTCAGTACACCATGCAGCAAACAATCCCGGCTAAACTCTAAGCATTCAGAATTTACCCCCTTTTGGAGTGGCTAAATTATGCTTTTTCTAAAAACAATTCCTCTATAAACTTTAGCCATGAAATTTGATTAAAGGTCTAAAAAATCGCCATTTGGCGAATTTTAGCCACTCTTTATTACCCTGAGGTCGCTCACTCATTTTAGGTGGCGAATTAGATACATCAAGCAGGAAACTCGAAAAGAGAGTAAGCCTGGCTTAGTCTCCTTCGTTTTCTGTTTGAGGTATCTAATTTGCCCCCTAGGATGACATCGCTCACTCAGGTGGCGAATTAGATACATCAAGCAGGAAACTCGAAAAGGGAGTAAGCCCGACATAAAACAAGATCCTGGCTGGTTTAGTCTCTTTTGCTTCTCCTGTTTTGTGTATCTAAAGTGCCCCCTGGGATTGCTGAATGCGGATTGCTGAATGCAGTCACCAATACCATCTTCCATGTCTGCTTCTCCTGTTTTGTGTATCTAAAGTGCCCCCGATTGTTCTTTGAATGCGGATTGTCAATGCAAATACCAATACCATCTTCCATGTCCTTTCAAAATCTTGAGGTACTTCATAACAAAATTCCCGGCGTTTAGTATAATTGTATTCTCATTGACAAATTTTATGCTCACTTTGCGTGGATTTGTAATCACTGTGCATTGAGAATTGCTTTGTCATGAATTTTCTACAAAGATGGGTACAAGCCTTAGGTGTGAGTAGGGAGGATCAAAAGCAACTTCAAGCTACCGAGGCACTTACAGTGAGCACTTATAGGTAGCTTAGTTTACATGCTAAGGGCCCCATGTAAGGGACATGCCAATTAGGGATTAGTGGACTTCCTAATCTTTCACCCCGCTTAGTCTCTTTTCGCTTGTCCCGCTTTGTCGGTCTAATTTGCCCCCAGGATGAGGTCGCCACTCATTTTAGGTATATCAAGCAGAAAACTCGAAAAGAGAGTAAGCCCGGCTTAGTCTCCTTCGTTTTCTGCTTGCGGTATCTAATTTGCCCCCCTAGGATGACATCGCCACTCGGGTGGCTTAATTAGATACATCAAGCAGGAAACTCGAAAAGGGAGTAAGCCCGACATAAAACAAGATCCTGGCTGGCTTAGTCTCTTTTGCTTCTCCTGTTTTGTGTATCTAAAGTGCCAAGTCAAGTCAAGCTCCAGTAGGTGCTCCAACCCGACAACAATCCGCCAGACGCCAGATGCATTAAGTCATGCTCCACACCAATCGCCAAATCGCCAGATGCATCAAAGTTATGATTTGAACAAATCGTTTGGTGAATGTAAGTCACAAGGTAACTTCCAACCTTTTGTGCCTGTCTTCTTTTTAATTTGACCCATATAGTTATCGAATCTGTTAAATTTTTGCAGCTGGAAGTGTCTCAGAGAAAAAGCAAGAGCAGAATTCCAAGCAAAAGACACCTCCAAGACATTCTGAAGCATATATGTGTCTTGCTATATGTGTCTTTGTAAAGCATGTTGTGGCTCGCAGATATCTGAGACTTGGACATACTATCCCAATGCAAGGTGAGTTCGTAAATTTGAAGGTATTACTCATCCAATGTGAGGCCTGGTATGTTTGTTGCAGGGTGTACCAATTTCTAGTTGCGAGCTGTTGGACACGCGCAGAATGATGATTGATGTTGTGAAGCCACGCTTGTCGTAGTAATGAAGTCGAGGTTGACGTGAGATCAATAGATCTTTACTTGTAATCACATGTTTGTATTATTGTAACCAAAGAAGTTATTCTTGTAACCTATTCTTTCATTGACACTCTAATGTACATTGTTGTATACTATTGTATACAATAGACTTTTCTGGCTGACCAGAGCAACACTCTGGTGGAGTTCAAATCTCCAGAAGAAATTGATGTATTCAAAGATTCATGACAATGTGATGTTACATGTCGTGATAGATGTGGTGATGCAAATGGTGCATGTGGTGAATCATGTGGTGCGTTTGGTGAACCATGTGGTGAATCATGTGGTGAATCATAGGTGGCATGCTGGAGCTTACGTGGCATGTTGGAGCCTAGGTGGCATGTTTGAGCCACCTTGGCATGTTGGAGCTTAGGTGGCATATTTGAGCCACCTTGGCATGCTTGAGCCTTTACATGACCTTTGTTACATGTTTGACTTTCATTGACCAACATGTTTGGTGATGCAAATGGTGCATGTGGTGAATCATGTGGTGCATTTGGTGAATAATGTGGTGAATCATAGGTGGCATGTTGGAGCTTACGTGGCATGTTGGAGCCTAGGTGGCATGTTTGAGCCACCTTGGCATGTTGGAGCCTAGGTGGCATATTTGAGCCACCTTGGCATGCTTGAGCCTTTACATGACCTTTGTTACATGTTTGACTTCCATTGACCAACATGTTTGGTGATGCAAATGGTGCATGTGGTGGATCATGTGGTGCATTTGGTGAATCATGTGGTGAATCATGTGGTGAATCATAGGTGGCATGTTGGGGCTTACGTGGCATGTTGGAGCCTAGGTGGCATGTTTGAGCCACCTTGGCATGTTGGAGCCTAGGTGGCATGCTTTCTGGCCTATGTGGCATGCTTGACCCTCATCGTGGCATGTTGGAGCCTAGGTGGCATGCATGCAAACGCCCCTTTCCTCTTCTCGCCTCATTCCCAAAATCGTATGGATGCCTACGATTTGCATCCCTTTTATTCCCAAAAATTTCTGCCCCTGCAGCCTTCATTCCGCCCCCATCGCCTATTCCGCCATCTCCTTCACTCCTTCCCCATTCCGGCCCATCTCCTTCACTTCCGCCATGGCCAAGTTCAAGACTACACTCCGCAGGAACACTATCCCGGCCATTGTGCCTGCTCCTTCGCAGCCAGCACGGTCAGAATCCGTGGCTTCCTGTGGAGGATCCGTGTCTTCCTCCACTAGAGGAGGCCGCCCGGTTACAGTGGTGGCCAAGTTCACTCCACCAGAGGTGGAGAAGCTCATCATGGATCATCAAGCTGTCGCTTCGTTGCGGGTGCTCGAGTGGGTGCATGCAGGTTATGATGACGAGGAGCGACTCCTCGAAATGAAGATGTATGCCTGCGAGGACGACCTCCATATAGAGCTCAAGATGGCCCCCGCCTGATTAGTTTAGATTTGTATTGTAATCCCTGGTTTCAATTTTTTTGGCAATAGTCCTTGTGACTATTCTTTGTAAAGGCTTTTCATTAATGACAGAACTTGTTTTGCAATAGTCCTTGTTTTACAATAGAACTTGTTTTGCTTTAACTGTTCTCTGAGTTTCCACTGTTCTTTCAGCTGAACTTTTTGTCATTAATTATAAAATGCAAACAAGGAATTTGAAGGTGCAGAATCTATGATCTGCACACTAACAAAATATGGTAACCAGCTCAGCAAATAGGAAAATATGAGATGGGTGGCTCGGGTTCAAAAGAAATAGAGTTCAAAAGAAACTGAAAAGAAAAACACAGAATTCCCTGAAGCAAAAGTTAGTGGCCTTGCAAGAATCTTTGCACAAAGCAGAGCTCAATGAATTTTGGCCTCATATCAATTCAGGGACCTAATTTGGGATCCATATATTGTCGCCACCAAAATCAGTCAAGATACTATCGAATCGAGAGCCATTCCATTTTCCTCGACCGGTCAAAAATGGTCAATGCCCCCGGCCGATTATAGTGAAATCGTGGTGAAAGCCGTGGTGAAAAATGTGGTGAAAAACGTGGTGATGCAAACGTTGTTTTTATATTTCAAAGGGAGAAAAATACATATGGAAATCTACCACACCCTAGAAATAGTTCATACTTCTTATGAAATGAAGTATGCAGAAAAATCAGGGAAAACTATAACCCTGAGCTTCTAGTATTATCAAAATGCATTAGAGATATAATAATAGCTGTTTTGAAGAGGTTAATGATGACATACGCATTCGGGCCTCAATCGATCCCCGCATTGTGAGATCTCAGAACTCTTCTTCTTCCAAGTATGTCCAAGATTTCATCAAGTTTTTCTCTTTGAATAGTTGGTGAAATCCAAAGAACACTAAAACATGAGCTTCTCGTTTCTGCTCCCACTTATGATACAGATTCACAAAGTATTGTCTCAGGTTGTTGTGTCTCCATGCAGCTGGCCTGTTGAGCACTTTTTTAATGGCTGAAGCATGGATCATTTCCTGCTTTAGTTCGATGAACATATCCTCTTCCTCAAGCATGGGGAGAGCTGCGAACTCATCCTCAGAATCATACGCCACCCCCGAACCCTGTCGGCTGCACCAGCTCTGTTAAGTCTCCCCGACATGATCTCGTAAAACAACATCATTAGTAATAAGAAAGGCAACCGCCTATCACTGCCTTGGCTTCTAATTCTTTAAGCCCATCAGGAATTAACCTATGTTTTAAGCCTAGAATACCTCGGAATTCATGGGTCCTCCGCTCCTCTAATATCCGCCTCTGTTCCTGGTTTATTTGCTCCAGTATAGGTCTTACCAGATGCGACTGCATTTGAACTGGCGAAATTGTTTGTGCCCGTGTTCTCCTTCTGTTTTCTTCCGCCATAGCTGGATCGGAATAAGCCAATGTCTGCATGCAAAACTAGATTTAGGGTTTCCCTCCAATCTTTCCTGCACAGCCAGCTTTTGAATGATTGAACTTGCATTTGATGTGACAGATTTCCAGTGGTGGGTTTCATCATGTGTTTCTCTGTCCCATTCCTTCATCCTTAATGTAATTTTTCTGTGTGTCACTTTCACCCTGTCAATTAAACAGTAAAGATTGAAGAGTGAAGATTTATATTAAACATATAAAATGATTACATTTAAGGTTACATTTAAGATTACATATAAGGTTACATTTCAGATTATATACACTTGTTTTCATTCCTGTGGGTCTATCAAAAAGAGATCTGGGTCCAGCTCCTCCTCGTCATCTTCTATGATCACCGATCAAGTGGCACCGGTCAGCTTCCCAGCCTATTTGCTCCCATTCCGAGGGAAAGCAAAACCATAATGGTGGAGTGTTACCAAAACGTAATAGCAGCTTCTCCATGTCCATCCCGCAAGGCCTTGTGATGATAGTACATATCCCCTGAAGTGAAGGAATTGGTCCTCAGAAACAACCTATCATAACAAAAGAGGAACCTGTTTAGCGTAAAGGCTTGGTAGCCATTAAGCGTAAAAGGTCTCAACCTTTGCGCATCCCCGGTCAATAGCATGAGGAACGGGCCAAAGATGCTTTGTGTAAAAATTTCAAAGGGAGGCGAGTAAGTTGAGAGGTCCGGGAGCCAGTGTACAATTCAACCTCCCGGTGAGAGTTTTCAGCATTTCGTGGTCATATTCTCATCCGGTGAATAGAGTAATTTCAGATCCCGAGCATGTCCATCCATTCTCGCATGGCTGAAAAATCGACAGCACGCCTAGGTATTATGGGCTCTTCTTCTCGGGTCACATTGTCCCATTCCCAAGACTCCATCGCTTTTGCAAAGATCCAAGAGGTGAAGTTGGCCATGTCTGGCCAGTAGCCGCCGTAAAGTCAGAAACAGAACCGCTTCCCACCCACCAGAAAACCCAGAACTCAGAACCGCTTCCCAAGGACTCCTTCAGAAAACCGCTCGCTCCCCGAACTGCTGTAATAAATCAGAAAACTCTACGGGAGCAAGAAGAATGGCATCTCGCCTTTTTGGGTTGCTCGAGGTCATTAATTTTTGCCATCCCATAATGATTTTCGGGTACGGCTGTCAGCCAAAGGATGATGAGAGGAATTGATGGGACCGAGAGAATTTAAGGAAAAGGAAAGTATTTCAAGAGAAAAGTCGCTCGTATGATCTATCTCGTGGTTCGAGAAGAGACAGAAAGTGAAACACGTGGTGAAACATGTAGTGAAACACATGTGTCACCACATGTGGTGAAACACATGTGGTGAAACATAAACATGTGGTGAAACTGGGGCATGTTACATCAGGGACATCAAAATACAATTACATATTACATCAGAAGCAAACATATTACATTGAAACAAGGGACATCAAAATACAATTGAGCATGGAATTGAGTTTCTTATATTATTCCCAAACAAGGCAAGACACAACAACATATTCAAAATTTCTGAATCATTTCCTAACCTGTAAGAATGTGTTCAGCTATTCTTCATCAGACATGCTATCTTCATCAAATAAAACCTCGGGCAAGTTTTCTAGAATCTTTTCCTCATCTCTTTTGGTCTAGCCTCAGAAAACAGCTCTCGAGCACCTTTCTTGATCTGCTGCATGGGAACTCGAATAGCACAAATTTGAGTAGAGAATACAAGTGACTTTGGCTCGTTTGTCAACAACTCATACATCACCTTTGACCGAGGCTTCTTTCTATAGTAAATGCCCTCCACAACAGTTTCACCTCTCATAAACAAGTTTCCGCTCTGCTTGAAGTCATTTTCAACTTCAAATTTTGGCTTGGTGCATAGCAACATCCAAAATACAGAATCCTCCTCGCTCCCTTTAGGTGCAAAAGAATCGCAAAGTCGTCTCCTTCTCTAAGTGCTTCCGCAAGTACATTTGCCAAGGTTGAGTATAGTGGCCCGGTAGACTTGGTCTCTTCCACATCCGCATGAACATTGGAGGATGGTTCAACGACTACAAGGTCCCATTCATCTACATACAATTCGTTCTCACACATGTCCCATTTTCCATCCAAACAATTGCTTTTTTAAAAAACATGATAGCTTTTACGGTATGTAGTCGTGTTGGATTTCATCTTGAATCCATGGACTGAATGAATTTGCCTGGTTTCGAATTGTCTCCTCGCACCCCAAGCCTTTTTCCCCGTTGATATCCTCGTGTTTTATTTCCCGAAGTATCTCCGAACTTTTCTTCCATTTTCAGTCCACTCGGATGTACCACATTGAAATTGTTTCTCTCTGCAATTTTCACCACATCATGGGCATTATCTAGTTTAATGTCGGGATGTTTAAGCCAGAGACCTCGTGATCCATCTTTTCAATTCTGCCGCCTTCCCATCATGTTCACCTTTTCCATGGTTTGATCCAAAGAAGTTCCACATCATGTTGACCTCAGATCACAACCGTACCTTCCAACAAAATAAAATGATCCGGCTGCTTTGAATTGTGATGCAAAGACCATCCGAAAAATACATAGTGCCGTTTGGGGACATTGCCTTTCATGCTTTAAGTACTCAAAATGTTTCATAAAACAATGTTGAACAAAAAGTGTGTCATGTTCCCTATCATCCCACACATAGTAGTGTGTTTCCTTCTCAATGGTGTGCAATGCATGGATCAACCCGATAGGTTATTTGAACAAATATAGTTATCCGGTTGTTGACCCAAATAAGCATGGACTGAACTTCATTACGCTCCTTAAAAGTATAATTCTCTGCATGAAGTCAACCACGGATAGGTAAGCATCTCCGTGCAAGTTATCAAGGAGTTCTTTGTACCACCTCGCCCGCCACTTATATCCGAAGTTGTGTAAAGGAAAATTTGGAAGCTTCTCCAACATTTTGTTCACCCGATGGAAGACTTGCGGTTTCATTGTGTTGGTGAACGAGCTTAGACTTCTTGCTGCCATCTCTGAATACTGCTTTTTTCATAGTCTAGATATTCCCACTTCACCATGCCACTATCACTAGATTGTTCATGTGGGCGATAGGGAACTTCTTAATCCCACACTCTTTACACTCACCCGAATGCATTCCCTCTTATGGTAAGGTTGGAAGCTAGTTTTCTCACATAAAATTCCACCTTTTGGACTTCTTGTGCTACTTATTTTGTATTCAGGCATGCATTCACCATATATATGTGTCCACACCAAAAGTGACAAGTGCAAATTGCAGCTTTTTGGTGCTTAGTTCTCATACTATTGAAGCCATCTATTAGCATCTGCATTCTAACATGGTATATACAGCAGCAACTATTGAAGTCCTTTAATTTTACAACAAACCATGGTTTCAGCTTTTCAAACATCCTCTGTTTGATCATAACACTAGGATGTTCCGTCTTGAATTTCCTGAACAATTGCAACTGCAAGGAAGATAACAAGGTGATCGGATATTTATTGCACACTACATTTTCCACCACACTAGGCACCACATAGCATATATTATGCATATTCATCTTACACCTCCTTATTCACCACACTAGGCACCACAATGCATATATTACATAATTTATTGTACACCATATTTTTCACCACACTAGGCACCACATAGCATATATTACAGACATTCATCTTACACCTCGTTATTCACCACACTAGGCACCACATAGAATATATTACAAAGCATTCATTTTACACCATATTTTTCACCACACTAGGCACCACACTAGGCACCACACCGGCACCACACTAGACACCACACTAGGCACCACACCATGTTATTCACCACACTAGGGACCACATAGCATATATTACAAAGCATTTATTTTACACCATGTTATTCACCACACTAGGCACCACATAGCATATATTACAAAGATGTATTTTACATCATGTTATTCACCACACTAGGCACCACAAAGCATATATTGACAAAGATTTATTTCATACCACGTGCCTCACCACAAAGAACCACATATCACAAGCAATCACTAACCACATACCACATACCACATTAACAATAAAAAATGTGGTGAAGATGAAGAAATGAAATAACCTGTGATTCTTCCAGATAGTGAGTGGCATGATCCTCTCTTACATTTCGTTCCAATCTTCTGAACTTAACATCCTTTGCATTTGGAGACCCTACTGTTTTTGGTCCAAAATTGTTGCACAAGTTCTATGACGTAATTGGGAATTGCTTCTCTCTTCTAACTCTTTTGTACAAAACCCATTTCCCCTTTGCAATCTATCTCTTCCCTCTTCAATTTTGCTTTGGTAAGATTCCTAGGATGAACACCCAAAGCAGTTTACCAAACCCCGAGAAAGCGGGATTAGCACTTTCGGTATTAATGCTTCCTCTTACGGCCATAGCAAGGCAACTACTCTTGGTCGCTAAACTGTCATTCTTTGTTAGACTTCTTCACAAGTTGAATGGAAGCCCGAGGGTTGCTTGACCACAATGCTCTTGGCTTGCAAATATTTCAGCTCTTCGCCAAGTACTGCATGTCCATTGTGTCATCCTGCGGATAATCTAGTAAAACCTCTTTCTTATCGGCTGTTAGACAAGCCTTTAGTGGTGCTATGAAATGAAGATAACAATTTTAATACCATCCGAAGCGCCCTAGTAGAGGCCGTTCGTGGATCCTCCCTCTATTTGATGCAATTTTTGCTAATTCTTCTTTAGCTTCCCTTTGTCTTTTCCTTTGGCGTCTTTTATGATCCCGTTCTTGTTCTCGGAGTTCTCTTTCTCTTACATGTGCTCCGGTTTGAGATTTTAGGCGCATTTGCTTCCAAATTAAATGATTGAAGGTATGAACCCTGATTGATCCACAACCGGATTAAGCGCCATAGCCGTGTGCTTCCGTGAAAGGCGGGTGGGTCGGGGTTTAGAAATCGGGTTCGGTGGAGATTGGAATGGGATGGGTGGCGTAGGAAATTGGAATGGGACGGGTGGCATAGGAATTGGGTTGTTGCAGTTCAAGAAATGATTGAATCCGGGCAGTACATGCACTAGGCGCCAAACAAACATTTAAAATCGCACCACAAATTTGATATCTCCCACCACATTTTTAGGGGGGACAGGGGGGACACCCAGGGTGTTCCACTACAACATGCTTTCACCCAGGAGGAGTGGGATTGGGATCATCCCGTGCCACTACTTCAGGCAAATATGAGTTCACTGGAGAAACCACTAGAGAGGGAGAGAAAGGTCTACCAGCAGCTGCTATCAGATCTCCAACATCCAAGCTGCTGTCATTGTGAACTGCAGGACAATCACTCGAAGATAGTCCATCATACACAGCATCTTCAATGAACTGAACTGACCTGCTTACAATAACCTGCTTATTGGAAGGATCATACAACTTGTAACCTTTCTGATTTTCTGGATACCCAATAAAGATGGCTTTGACAGCCCTGTCATGCAACTTCCCATACTTTTTCAGCTTCTCAGCAGGTATGGAAGCATAAGCCAAGCATCCAAACACCCTCAAATGAGACACATCTGGTTTCATTCTGCAAAATGCTTCATAAGGAGTCACATCCTGGACTGCCTTAGTAGGCGATCTATTTGCCAAATATGCTGCTGTCACTACTGCCTCTCCCCAAAAAGATTCAGGCAGTTGCTTGTGACTCATCATAGATCTTGCCAAATCAAGCAAAGATCTATTTCTCCTTTCAGCTACACCATTTTGTGGATGAGCATAAGGAATGATTAACTGTCTTTCAATACCTTCTTCCATGAGAAACTCATCAAAGGGATTAGAAACATATTCACCTCCATTGTCACTTCTCAACTTTTTTATTACTAACCCTGTCTGCTTTTCGACTGCTGCTTTGAAGGCCTTGAACTTGCCAAGCACCTCAGATTCGCAGTGCAGTATACACCCAAGTGTACCTACTGAAATCATCAATCAGGGTTAAGAAATACCTCTTTCCACCTAGCGAAACATCAGGCATATAACACAAATCAGAATGCAGCAGCTCAAGAGGTTGAGTTGCTCGATGAATAGCCTGCTGTGGAGAAGGCTGTTGAGGTTGCTTTCCGAGATGGCATGCAGCACACTCAAGCTTGACACATTTCAGAGAGGGAATACCTGTAACCATCTTGTTCTTGTATAGAGCATGTACAGCAGTGCCTCCAACATGACCAAAACGACCATGCCACAGATGCTCAGCAGTCAAATCAGCACATACAAGACCATGTTCAGTCTTATGAACTGAACCATCAAAGACATACAAGCCATTCTGCAGCGTCCACTGTGCCATGAACTGCAGACTTTTCAAGTCAATTCCTTCAAGTGGATTCCTGCCCAGCAGATAGGCTTTGCCATTTCCGAGAACAATCTGATGGCCTGCCTTATCAAATTCAGCAGCAGACATGATATTAGACTGTAATCCAGGTGCAAACATGACATTCCTCACCTTACTAACTACATCACGTCCATGCAATTGAAAAGCTACAATCCCCTTTCCCGTGATAGGAAGAGAATATCCATCACCCATCTTCACATCACCTCTAGATCGAGGTTCAAGTTCAGAAAACACATCTGAATCTCCAGTAAGATGAACCATGGCCCCTGAGTCCAAAATCCAGTCCTTCTGTAAGGTGTTGGCCGCTGCTGCAAGATTCAGATATTCAGCATCAAAAGTGGCACACGCAACAGCACTTGTCTCTCCCTTAGAGTTGACTGCTGTGCTTCTCGTGTCACTATCCTTTGAGCTTTTCTTCTCCTTCTTACAATTCAAACTGTGTAGTGACCCTTTTCACCACAATTCCAGCACTTGAACTCCTTGGATTTCTTACCTTTAGACTTCACATTTTCTGACTTCCTAGAGTCTTTGCTATCAGCAAACTTCTTCTTGGTGTCAGCCCGAGAAGTAGACACAAAATTAGCATGGTCCACTCTCCCATCACTTTGCTTCTGCACCAACTCCTCTTGTTGCAGTAGAATGGTTACTTTGGCTATATCAATCTTCTCCTTGTACCTGATCTTCGAAGAGATAATATCATACGAAGGAGGAAGACCAACCAAGATATCTTGAATCAGCTGTTTTTCAGACAGCACTCCACCAACAGCCATGTAATCCAAGCGCCATTGCTTCATCTGAGTAAGGTATGCTGTGACAGATTTGAAATCACCTAACTTGCTATCTAGAGACTTCTCCAAATGAGACCACATCTCCTTAAACAGTAAAATGGTTGATTTCATGACCAATTGTCTCTTCAGCCAACATTTTGACAAGAGCACAAGCTTTCTGGTTTACCCTGCCAGCATCTGCTGACTTGGTGCTGATAAAGTCTTTATCAAACACCGCTCCCATGTCACTAAATATCAAATAATTCACCATAAACTTCTTCCAAGCATGGTAATTATTATTAGTGAGCTTTGCATTCTGTGAGAACTTGAATGGATCCATGAATTTCTCCTGCTTTCAGCAGCCAAAAAGATGGTTGAGAAAAAAAATTCGTCACCAAATAAAGCACCCACTAGAAAAGTTGAATCTTGAATTTTGTCGCCAAAAAGATCTTGGAAAACTCGAATCTCACACTAGAACTTGCTAGAAAATCCGAAACTCTCTTCCAAAACACTTCCTCCAGGCCAAAAAACAAGAATCTTCTCCAATGCTGCAAATGAGAGTTTCCACCACCAAATCTCAGCCAAAGAACGATGGCCAATCCAATTTGGATGCTTCTCCAATAGCTTGCTCTATTCTTCCCTCAAGAAAGCGTCTGATACCATGATAGAACTAGTGCAAAACCAGCACAAACCCGCAAGATCGACTCAAGAGATAGAATAGAAGACAAGAACAACTCTATTGAGAAAAGCAATAGGAAATACAATCTCTACTTCTGAGCAATCTCTACGTACAATCAATATATACAACCGGTGAGACTAAGAATAGTAGTCTACCGTTTAACCACCGCCCACTAATTACGGCACTGATTTAGGGTCGGTGCTCAGTGCTGACAAAGTGCTGCCTTCTGTACATTTCAGCACCTTCTCAGCACCTGTGTGCTAAGTGCTGAACCACTGCTGTTTCAGCACATTATGCTTAGTCAGCATATTTATATTCCAACACTTTCGCGTAAGCAGGAATCTAATTCATCAATAAAGAGCCCAAAGAGAGTAGGTGACAAGGGGCATCCTTGTCGAACTCCAATCGTATTTTGTACTTCTGTATCCAAGTTTCTTGAAAGCTTCACAATAACCTCAGAATATAATTTAGACACAGTATATCTGATAGATTGTGGAGCACCCAATCGCTCCATACGATAAGCAAGGTTCTTTCTAGAAACAGTGTCAAAGGCTTTCGTGAAATCAATAAAAGCAAGATACAAAGCCTTTCTGGGTTTGCTAGAGCATGATCTAAAGTACCATGGTGCTTCCTAAAACCTGCCTGAAATTTCGATCTTTTGTCATTATCATCTGCCCAAAGACTAAGCCTCTCCTCCAGCAATGAAGCAAGCAATTTTGTGAACACATTTCCAATGAGAATGGTCCTGTAATTATGCACATCATTCTTGTCTCCTGACTTATAAATCGGGAAGACCAAATTCTCCTTCCAAGCCCTCGGGAGATCCTCTCTCACCGATCTATTCAAAAGATCGGTTATGGCCTTCAAAGCTCTATCTCCAGTCCACTTTAACAATTCCATCTGAAGCCCTTCAAGGTCTGCTGATTTTCCATTGCGCATATTCCTCAACGTCATTTTCACATCTCCTTCTGTAAATAAAGCTTCCTCGAAAGCCACAGGAGGCATACAATCCACTGCAGGATTGTTACATAACTCTTTGACCAAAGAGAGCAATCCATCGAGATCTACAGCATTTGAGAGAGGTTTGCGTAAAATGGTGCTCCAAAAGGACTTAGGATGTTCTTTCAATCTGCCAATAAGCTCTGCTTGCCTGTTTCTGTAGAAAGCCCTCTTCTTCTTCCTCAGTAAATCCTTGTACCATTTTGGATTTTTCAGTGTGGATAAGATACTATTCCTAGCTTCCTGGCATTCCGCATCCCTCCAGCCATTGGACGGATGCCTGGAGCTTCTTTTCTTGGTGAGACCAAATGTCTCCTTTGCAGCATTCAAGATTAGACCTGTAAAAAGCAAGTGGGCATGTTCAATATTGGACGGCAAAGACACATTTGCAAGTTTCTCCTCAAGGCAATCTCTATATTCAGAAGCTTTATTATAGTTAAGCTTTATTTTTGGAATGAACTTATCTTGACTTTTCCTGGGTAAATGAGGCCTAAATATCTCCAAAAGCAAAGGGACATGATCTGACTCTGGCGTCTGATTGCCTACACAGAATGCACTAATTGAATTGTCTCTTGCTGCCAATACATAATCTACTACGCTAGCTCCTGTATGTGTGAAACATGTCAAGAATTCAGATCCTGGAAATCTTCTCGTGCCGTTCAATATCTTAAGCTCATATGCGGTACCAAGATCAAGCAGTAAATTGCCCATGTGGTTTGTTTCTGTATCTTTTGAAGCTCTTTGGAAGAAATCTTCTTCAAGCTCCAACAAACGAACATCTTCAGCTTGCTGATATGTAATTGCTTGCAAATTCCCTGTGCGAGCATTGAAGTCTCCTACCAGGATTATTTCACCCAATTCTTGAAGCAAGAGAGCATCTTTACAAATGTTATGGAAGGGATTATCCCTGTCCAAATTGCCATGTTTGTAAAGTTTCATATGCAGAGGAGCAAAATAACAAAGAGCAATGAAAACAGCACGCTCCGGGAGATCTATTCTCAACCAGAGGTATTGGTTCATGCCATCTACAGAATGAATTGAAACCAAATGTGAAATTTCAGATTTTGCATATGACGCCATACCTCCAAATCCTCTTCCCGGACCGCATTCCTTCTCATTCCATGCACTTCCGATCAATGAAAAGCTATCTAGTTCTGGGAGAGAATTGGATTGATGTTGCCATGTCTCTGTGAGCAATACTAGATCATTATTTTGCCAAGTGTTTTTTGCAATAATGAAGATTTTGGGAGCACAGAAGGGAGGAATCCTCAATCCTGCCCATTCTCGCCTCGTGAGGCGAGAAAGAACTCATCATTCTAATTAATTATTTATTTATTTAATTAATTAATTAATTAATTGTTTAATTAATTAATTATATTATATTATTTAAGTTACCTAATTAATCTTTTTATTTTTTCGAATAGTTGTTTAGCCATGGAACCCCCCTCCGTCCTCCCCTTTTGCCCCATTGCTCTCCCCCTTTGCCC
This sequence comes from Isoetes taiwanensis, assembly GCA_021234155.1. Lineage (NCBI taxonomy): Eukaryota > Viridiplantae > Streptophyta > Lycopodiopsida > Isoetales > Isoetaceae > Isoetes > Isoetes taiwanensis. Next base: position 4,379,531 of record JAJEKV010000085.1, read on the forward strand.
CTCCTCCTCTTCCCCCCCTTTGCCCCTCCCCTTTGCCCTTCCCCTCCTCCCCTTCCCCAAGAGACCCTGCTCCTCCCCCCCCCCTTTGCCCTTCCCCTTCCTCCCCTCCCCTCCCCTCCCCATTTGCTCGGCCCCTCCCCTTTGCCCGCTCCTTTGCCTTTCCCCTCCCTCCCTCCCTCCTGTCTCCCCTTCCTTCCTACTCTTCTTTCTCCACCAACATCCTTCATTTTCTCGGATTGTCGTGTGTAAATGTTATTCTTATTTTATCAAGGAAAAATCTAATAATGTTTCAACGTCAACTTACTTTTTTTTTGCATGAGTCCCATTTTCAGTCTGAGTCCCAAATTTCGAGATTTGACCCACTTTAATTAAATGCGACTTATAAGTAGAAACAATAAAGCACCTTTACTCCAGATCAGGGTCCCAAGTTAAACGAGTGAAGTCCCTTGCTAAGAATTGGGGTTCTCAGCGAGTTGCTGCTAGTCGAGGGATTTTGATTCATCTGTACCAACAATTAGTGGCTTGCAGATCTATTGTACCATCAGATGCCCAGGAGAAGCAGATTCTGGCCAGCATTAGACAGATGGAAGCTGAGCAAAATCATCATGCTCGAGTTAAAGCGGGTCTGCAATGGTTCAAAGAGGGGGATCACTGCACAGACTTCTTTTCTAGAGTCTGCAAAAATTCGAAGACAAGCTTCTGCAATGATGTCTCTTCGAGTTCAAGATGGGCCTCTCATCTCTGATCCTAAGCAACTTATGTTCTTTCTGTATGACCACTTTCTTCCTCTTTTGCATCTCGTTACCTTCCCTTCCAATCAGATTTTCAGGAGGCATTACTTGCAAAGATACGTCCTATTATATCTGAGGAGCAAAGAACTACTCTAGAAACCTAGATTATAGTGAATGATTTAGCAGATGCTACCTTCCTTTTGAAGAAGGGAAAGTGTCCTGGAATTGATGATATTCCTATGGAGTTCTTTCAGGAGTTATGGGATTGGGTTGATGATGATGTGTACGACGCGTTTCAAGATTTCAAGAGGCAAAGGCGTCTAGACAAATTTTTTAACTCGGGCAGGATTTCTCTCATTCCCAAATGTAAGGAGCCTTCACCAATTTCGGACTGGCGCCCTATCACCTTGCTATTTTCTGTGTAAAAGATCTTTGCCAAAGCTTATGCACAAAAGCTTCAGGATATTCTTGCTAATTCCATATCCTCTACACAGTCAGGATTTCTGCCATGACGATGTATATTAAACAATGTAGCTGCTGCTTATGAAGGTATTTATTGGGCTCGACTTCAGGGCCCTGAAATTGTATATTTGAGGCTGGACTTTGCAAAAGCGTACGACAGTGTTGACTGGGCCTTCTTAGAGAAATGTCTCTTATACTTTAATATTGGTGCACAATTCACAGCTGATGTCATGAGGCTTCATTATTCTACTCGCTCTTCTATTCTCTTCCAAGGGGAACCCTCAGCATTCTTTCAGGTGGGTCGTGCCATCCATCAGGGCTGCCCATTAGCTCCATTGTTATTTACAGTTGTGGCAAAGGTCCTTGCCCAGATCTTCTCTCTTACTGCTCAGGAGGGAGTCTTGCATGGACTTCCTATGAACAATGGGTCGCAGGAGATCTGTAATCAATACACGGATGACACTTTCCTTTTTTTGAGGGCAGATGAGCAAGATTTGCAGAATGCCATTTCCTTGTTGGATTCTTTTTCCCTAGTATCTGGTATTTTTATGGGTTGGCAGAAGTGCACAGTACTATGGGCATTGGACTCTCCAATTCCACCATGTATAACTGCCTATCTATGGAAGATCCTTCCCCATAGTAAAGCAACCAAACTTCTTGGTATCCCTGTAGGTGTTCATATCTCATCAGGAAATGCTTCGGAGGCAGTGACTAAGGGCTTGGAAAAGCACCTTTTCTGGTGGTCCATAGCTAAGCTTTCCATGGCAAGACGAATCGTTGTGGCTAAGTCATTTTTAAGTAGCACCCATGTGTATATGGCTTCGTTCATGTTGGCTCCACCGTCAAAAGTACAACTTATCGTCAGGGTTGTCAGGAACTTCATTTGAGGGGGAACAGAGGAGGGTGCTGCTGCAAAATTTGTTGGAAAAAGTGCATGTTGCCAAAGCATTTTGGCGTCCTTGGGATGATCAATTTTCTTTTGCAGAGTAAGGTGACGATTTCTAAGTTTATTTGGAGAATTTTGAATAATGTGGATGAGTCTTCGGGTTCCCGTCTTATTTATCAGTCTTTGCAAATGTGCATTGCTTTTGTGTCTCCATCTGTTAGACCACTTTTCCCCTGGGCTCTGTTTTATCCACTGACCGCATCCCATAATGCGTCCATTTCTTGTCGCATGCAGGTCCATTTCTTAGAGGATTGCTAGTTGCGTGGGAGACTGTACAATCTCTGTTTCATTTTCACCATCTTGCGCACACTAGCACTACTGCAAGTTGTTGGTGGATTCCATTGGACAGTGGTCCTCTGGTACCCATTGACGCAACGTCGATGGAGAGCAGCAGGTGTGTATATGATATCTGATTGGTATAATAATCAAAGGCAGTTGCTGACATGGGAAGAGTTTAGAGCTAAGTTCCTCCTTTTAAGGTGGAATCGGGCTATTTGGCAGAAGGTGTCTTAAATTCTTCCTCCAATAGCACAAGTGGATGACCCACAGCCTTGGGTAGTTCATGAGCGTGTCAAAGCAGATAAGTTTGTGAATTCCATGTACAAGGTCTTGCTTGCTGCGAACGTCTTGCCTCCTTCATCCAAGTGGCCTTTGGTCATTCCTAGGGACTGGCAGAAAGCAGTATAGAAATAGGTATGGGATAAACTACTCCATCCCAAAGTATCTGTGTGGCAAGTCATTCATCGTTGTCTGCGCGTTATTATTCTGGTGCATAGATTTCGTCTAGAGGTATCTGCACTTTGTCCCTTATATGCACAGAGGGACGAGACAATTGAGCATTGCTTCTTCCTATGTAGACATGTCAGGCATGCTTGGTTGTGGCTTCAAGGCCTCTTTTGTTGCAATTTGAATAGCCGGCAGGTGTTATTAGCAGTCTATCCAAGTGGTTGGAAAAATTTGGCAAAAAGAGCATTTCATTTGACTTCTGCATGGATCATCTGGTCCATTTGGAAAAGAAGGAATCTTCTCATCTTCAAAGGTCTTGCTTGTTCAGATGCACAGGTCCTTCTTGATGCCCAACAACGAATTGTCAAAGCATTCAGGTGCTCATCAATTGCTAATGAGGTGAAGAGCCGTATTTGGGAGCACTATCTTCAGATTCACACTTGCTCATGAGAGTTTGCTTGCTCCTCATACTGTTTAGATGTTGTATTTGAGTGGGGTGGATTTGCTCTGGTGGACATTCTCTCCACTGAGTTTTTAGTCCCCATTGTACTTTGTAACTTTCTTTGGATAATAAAGACTCAAGTCCTTCAAAAAAAAAAAAAAAAGGGGGGGGGGTCCAAGTTAAACCTAGGAATTGAAGTAATATTAAAAAACCCTTTGAGCCTGTTAAGACCATAAGAAATAACAGACTTTTAGGCCTTATAGTTCCATTTGGAAAAATAAGGACCTTCAATTGCAATCCTAGAAACAGACAATGCAATCTAATTCTAGGCTTTGATAAGGAGCAAATAAGAATAAAGAATAGATCCATAAACATAACTTCCAGAATAGAACTACGGGATATCAAAGGAATATAACAATGAAAAATATCTAGATAAATTGACAAGAGAAGCCTAAATTTGTGTTCAAACATAGAAAATGATCCAATACCATATCATCTCATGAGAAATATAGCAAAATCCCGTCAAAAAATCTTATCAATAGATCTTCCACAAGCAAGTTATTATGTTTCAATAGAACAACTTCATAAGAAAAAGCTTTCATGTCATAATGCAAAAGAAAGAAGCATAACCAGTGTTCACAGATTTCATCACAAAGTTCTTTCATATTTTGAGCAATAACTCTTAACCAATTAATCACCATACAAAGGGATAAGTTCGGTTACCTGCATGTCAACCAATTAATGATTATCCTAAGAAGGATAACATCAAAAGAACACAAAGATAAGCTATGAACATATCTGGCTTAATGCCCTTCACCATATTTACACAACTTTGAGCAATAATCCAAAAGACAAACTGAAATGTGAATATAATCCAAATGACAAACTGAAATGGAAATATGCAATAGTTAATCATATTTATCTCCTTATTTTTACCCTACTTATTTCCATGCAGCAATGATAATCCCATACATAAGTTGTTGCAACTGTCTTGCAGGATGAGGCGCTCAGATGGGCGCCATGGAGATGGCGGCAGTGGCGGCTTGTTGAATCCTTCATAACTTCTGCATCCGGACTCCGTTTTCAGCGATCTTTGGTTCCTTGGAAAGCTCTTTCAGTGATCCTTCTTCTTGCACATATTTTTCTTTGGTTTTTGCTGTGTTTGGGGGCCGGATTTGATCCCCTTGTTGCGGCCTCCTGCTGTAAACCCCTGAACATGGTGATGGTGGGGAATTCTGCACCGAGTTTGGGCCTGGAGAAGGCTGGGCCAGGGATTCGTGTCAGAGATGCTGCGAGAGGAAAGAAAGGAGGCAAGGATATATCCAAAACCTGCGTCAGCTTGGCGCTGGATCTTCAAGAGCCAATTCTTAGCCAGGATGTATCCAGTAGGCAGCCGGTGGATTCCCAGGAGCTGGCTTTTGGAAATTCGGACAGGATGGAGAATAGAGAGGTGGTGCCCAGCTCAATGCCACCATTGGAGTCTGTAACTTTGCCATCCTTGGTTGATGTGAATGGTGATGTGCTGCCAGAAGACCCCTTTCAGATATCTGCAGCTTCCCCAGAGGTGGTGCCTCAACCGCCACGAGCTCCAGCTCCTCATGCATGGAAAGGTAATGACACTGTTGCCCGTCTTTCTAGGCCTAGGTTTTCTGATTGGATTATGCAACCGTTGCAAGCAGAAAGTTCAAAGAAAAGTTCTAGGGTGACAGAGGCACTGCTTATCTTAGAGCAGAATAGCAAGAAGGATTTGCAGCAAGTTTTTAAATCATTCCCTCCTGTTGTAGAAATCAATCACCAGAAGCATGTGCAGTATACAGAGAATTTGGTTGCATCTTCGGTGTTAGGCCATTTCACTGGGGCCTTTTTGGATATGCAGAGGCTTGGGTACTGGCTACGGGCTCAGTTTAAGAGGCTGGGGTTGCCTCCATATATGACCCTGAAGTCTCTGGGTAATAATTTTTTTCTTATTATGGTTGATTCTGAGGCCACGGTGGAGCAGTTGGTCTCGCATGAAGTGGCACGTATGGGAGGGGCCTATGTTTTGTTCCAGCATTATGCTTCAGGTTTCTCCTCTGCTAGGCCTGCTGTAGTTAGAGTGCCATGCTGGCTTCAAATCGGGGATCCGCCTCCAGAGATGATGGTGTCTGAGTTTCTAGTGGCCATGGCCAAAGGCCTGGGAACTCACATAGCGCACTCGATTGTGGGTGCACCACAGATATGTATAGGTATTCGGGCGGATGAGGTGTTACCTCAGAGTCTTGTGGTTAAAAGTGGTGATTATTATTCTTACTTCCAGTTGGACTCGCTCAATGGGGGAGAGCTTTTGGCAATGTTTCCCTCGCTTAAGCAGTTTCACCAGCATAAACCTCATTCAGCACCCAAGCAGGCAGAGCAAATAGTGATTGGGCCGCCTTTACCCTCTGCACTTGTTCCCCATGTGTTGAAGGCTGTGGAGCAGGTGGGCAGTCCAGAGACACAACCTGAACCCTCCTCTCGTATGGTGGATCCTGAGGTATGTAGGAGACTTGCACAGATTGAAGAGTTGCGGCAGAAAAAGGAAGGGTGGCAACAAGTTGTTTCTAGGAGGCGAGCTCAGGTGAGAGCTCCTCAAGAGGGTCACTTAGCCCATATGCAGCCCACTGTATAGGTCCCTCCTCAAGTGGATCGAATGGTGATTGATCAGGTAGTCCAGAACTTTTCTTCCTGGGCTGATCGTGTTGAGGCATGTAGGCTTTGCAAGGGGATCCTGAACCCATGGTGCACAACGACCCACATGGATAAGAAAATTCTATCTTGGAATGTGAGAGGCATCAAATCCTCTCCGAATAAGCGAGCACGTCTCGCCATGGCTGTGAAGAATCTTAATCCAGATATCTTGTGTTTTCAGGAGCATAAATGTGCCAGGGGCGATATTAACAACCTAATGAATATCTTGGGTAATCAGTATGTGGCTGCAGCTGCTACAACGGGCAGGGTCAGGGGAGGTACTTTGATTTGTTGGAAAATGGGTGTACGTGTAACCTTTTTAGCCACAGATAGTGGGCAGTGATTAAATGGAAGGAGGGCCAGTCTGAGTGGGGCTTACTAAATGTGTATGCACCAATTGGGGCCACTCAGAGAGGTTGCTTATGGACACAATTGCGAAATAAGTTCCAATCCTTTGGTATGGGTTCTACATGGTTTGTCCTGGGTGACTTTAACATGGTGGAGCTCCCAGAGGACAGGCATGGTATTGGTTCAGATATTGTGCAGGGTTTTGAGCGTGACCAATGGCTTAGGCTTGTGCAGGAGTGGGGTTTGACAGAGCTTCCCGGGGATCGGAATTTTACTTGGTGCAATAATTGGCTGGGGCATGGTAGGGCATACTCTAGGTTAGATAGAGTTTATGGCACTCCAGCAGTCTTGGATTATGCTCCAGCCTTCACTAGGGTGAATGTTTTGGCCACCTCTATCTCTGATCACACTCCCCAGATCATTCAACGGCTTCTTGTCCACCCACCGCGGCCTCTCAGGACAGTTTTTAAGCTTAACACAAGCTTTCTTCAGGATCCAGAGTTCACAACTGGTTGTAAGCTCATTTGGCAGCAGATATTCAGCCAGGATAGCGGAATGAGTGCAATGATTACAGCATTTGCTAGGGTAAAACAGTTTGCGAAAGAGTGGGGGCGGCAAAAGGCTTCGGCTCAGCGTCGCAGGTTGGATGCCTTATATGCGGAACTGGAGTCTCTTAGAGGATGGGTCTCTGATGGCTTGCGTGAGCAGCAGGTGCTTCGTCAGATCGTGGTTGATGAGGAGGCCAAGGTGTCGCAGGCCAGGGTCAAAGCGGGTTTGACGTGGCTGAAACAGTCTAACACTTGCTCTAAAGTCTTTTTCCGAGCAGCCTGCCAGAAGAAGTATGCAGCTACCATGGCTGACATAGTTATACCCCAGGGAGTGTTGTTGCAGCAACCAGATGCTATCAAGGCCTTTGTAGCAGTGCACTATGAAAGGTTTTTCAAGGAGAGCCCGCTTCCCTCACAGAGTGTTTTTCAGGAGCTGGTGCTGGCCAAGGTATCGCCAAGAATCTCAGCCCTTCAAAGACAGAGCTTAGAGGAGCCGTTGACAGAGCAGGAGTTGGAGGATGCATGCCGCCTGTTGGCTCGGAATAAGTGTCCTGAATTGGACGGAATACCAGTGGAGTTTTTTCAGCAGTACTGGGAGTGGGTGGGGGACTCGGTGGTGCAAGTGTATGTGGATCTTTTGGGGAATAACTCGATGCATCCTCTACTGAATACAGGTTGTATTTCACTTATACCCAAATGTAAGCATCCTAAAACCATCAATGACTGGAGGCCTATTACTCTGTTGTCTGTAGTGTATAAAATCATTGCTAAGGCTTTGGCGGAGAGGCTTAAGCCAGTACTAGTTCATGCCATTAGCCCAGAGCAGTCTGGTTTTCTCCCTCAGCGGAATATTCGTCATAATGTGGCTGCTGCTTTTGAGGGAGTGCATTGGGCTCGTAGGATGAGGCAGCCCCTTGTTTTTCTTAAGATGGACTGTGACGTCCCCTACTCATATACAGTGCACTCACCGTATACAAACAGGAGTTCATCCCCTATACTAGCTCCACACTGATACAGGGCCCTCCACGTATCACTGCAACCTTGATGAGTTCCAGTGGGAAGAATGAAGGGGTCATTTACCCTGTCTCCCTCAGGGCCTACCTAGCTGCGGAAGCGTCCTGAAGGCCTGGAAGGTGGTCAAGGTTCTCTTTTCATTGGACCCTAGCAGGTGTATGGTAGCCTCATCGCCCTTTCTCTGGGTACCCTTGGATTCTGCATCTCCCTTGGCCTCTTTCCTACACCCAGGTACTCAGCGTCGATGGATTGCTGCAGGGGTAACATCCATCCGTGACTGGTATTGGGAGGGTCATCTGGCGCCGTGGGAATTTTTTAGGGAACGATCTGGCCTTCGGCGGTGGGACATACGGACTTGGGCCAGAATTGCTAATGCTATTCCATTGCATTTGTCTTCTCAAGTCAATAGCGTTTGGAAGGCGCATAGTGGACTTGATGCATCTCAGTTTGTAGCATCGGCTTATGGGCTTCTAGCGCTTCAGGACACGTTGCCGCCTTCGGATAAGTGGTCGCTTAAGCTTCCAGGGAGTAGGTGGCTCGCCATGTGGAAGTGGGCGTGGAATACATTGCCTCCTCCTAAAATCCGTACCCTTTTATGGCAGATCTTGCACCGTAGCCTCAGGGTGAATGTCCGAGTCCACAAGTTCAAGCCTCAGGTAGCGGAAACATGCCCTCTATGTGGGAGGCGTCGAGAGACCATTGAGCACTGCTTTGTCCTATGCACAGAGGTAGGGGCAGCTTGGTCCTGGGTGAGAGCCCTCTTTGGGTCTTCACTGTGCAGTCAGAAGATTCTCTTGGGAGTCTTTCCTAGCAGTTGGCTAGTGGCCAAGCAGCAGGCATTCCATTTATGCAGACCTTGGCTTCTGTGGTTGATTCGGAAAAGACGGAGAGCGAAGGTTCTTTCAGAATGCAGTGCTGAGCCCTTTTCGGTTGGTTCCGATCTTGAGGCATAAGTTGTGGCTGGCTTACCAAGTCTCAAGCTTGTCTGGCATAGTTAAGCGGGAAATTTGGTCGACATTTCTACAGATTGTGAATCATGATGGGCACTTCATTTTTTAGCACCACATTTATCATTGTACTTGATCGCATTCTAGTGGTTTAATATATTCCTATATCCTTCAAAAAAAAAAAAAAAAAAAAAAACCCATACATCTCTTGCGATCAGCTACTCAAGTGTGCCTTATAGGCAAGAAATATAACAATTTAATAGAGCAGACTGCGTAAGGAATCCTGCAATCTTATTTTAGTATGTAGCCAAGATAGCTAGCAATTAGAAATATTATTAAATTTCTATTGAAACTGGAGCTTAAATATAGTACGTAGCTAAGGTGGCTATAAATTAGAAATAACTAAATTTCTATTGGAACTGGAGCTTAAACAAAAGGATCGTAAGGAAATTAGCTAAAGAGGAATCCGTAGAGCTAAGAGAATGAATAGTTGAGCTTGCACTGTCATGTTTGCACAGGTAAAACTGTGCAGGGCAGCAGCGTGTGGGAATAGAAAATCTATCCAGCTCAAGTAGCTCAAAAGAATAGAACTATATCAGCTTACGATGGAACTGAAACAGGAAATAGCTGACAACGACTAAAGATCCATGCAATAACAAAGATCAAACAAGATAGAGAGAAGATAATGTTAACATCAATTTACAGCAACAAACTACGAATTATTCACAAGAAGATACTACATTGCCATCATACAAGGGCAGATCAACTCCAAGTTGCTTTCAAAACATGAAGTAGAAGAATGTGCATCTACTTCTGGAAATTGCTAGCAAGAAATGGTAGACTTATACATTAATACAAGGACCCAAGCAAACATTAAGGTTCAAGTGGCATACAAAACAAGGGATACTACATATCTACTGTCAAATCTGTGCAGGTCAGATATGTGTGGAAATAGAGAATCTATCTAGCTATCTAGAAAATCTAAGGCAAATCCAGATTCAAATATCCAATACAGGTCACTGTGCTGTTTATTTCTTAAGCTTCCAACTAGCTAAATGAGAACCATTATTAGCAGCATAATATCACATCCCACCTTACGATACAGTGTACTTCTAGCAGCCAGCTTATTCTTTATCTATTTTGCTATTCTAGATAGAGATCTATAGAAGCTGTATTTGATATATTGAGTTTAGTATAACCATATAAAACATCTAGATCAACCTGTATTTTAAGGTCTACCTAGCCTAAAAGTAGAATTAAAACAAAAATGGGTCAAGAACCTGGTTCATCATGATGCCATCTAGTTGATCGATTTGAGCTTTTGCGGCTGAGGCCGATGGTACATTATACTTTGGGCAGAGAGAACTGGCTCTTCGTTAACTAATCATGAATGTCTACATCTTTGCTAGTAAGATCTTGTACATTCTGAGCAGAGCTCCCTTGTTCTTCAAGATCAGAGGGTTTACTGGCTAAAGATGCATTAGAAACCTTAATAGGCTTAATGAAGCCCATTTTGGTCTACCCATAAATTGAGAGCAGCTCAACGGTGCATCATAGCTCTGGCTTAATACATTGCCAAGATACGTAACGATGAATTTCATGTGGAGCAACCCCTTGGAATATCTGTTAAAGTAAGGAGACGTCTGCGCCCATCATAAGATGAAGGAGCTCGGAGAAATGAAAGAAACATAAACCTAAAATAATCGTGCAAAATATTGACAGTCTGTGATGATTAACTATCAGGTCTGGAGCATGTGATTTGGTTTCATCCAAATCATCGTGGCCTTTTCGGTTAGGATGCACAACTACCACTCCAGAGGTAGTGGGTTCAAGTTCCGTTCAGACCCTTAAATGTGACAGTATGATTTGGATGAAACCAAATTACACGCTCCAGACCTGATAGTTAATCGTCACACTATCCTCCCCTCAAGGCCTTGAAGGCTTGCAACCGGGGGAATTGGGGGCGGACCGAACTCGATCTACAAGGGACTGAAACCGAGGAGTGTGACGACAACCATCTGGACCCCCAACCCTACTACGGGTTGCCCCGACCACTAGGGCATGAGTCATCCAAATTGTACTGTCACATTTAAGGGTTTGAATGGGACTTGGACCCACTACCTCTGGAGTGGTAGCTGTGCATCCTAACTGAAAAGGCCACAATGATTTGGATGAAACTAAATCACACGCTCCAGACCTGATAGTTAATCGTCACACTACTGTCACATTTAAAGGTCTGAACGGGACTTGAATCCACTAGCTCTGGAGTGGTATCTGTGCATCCTAACCGAAAAGGCCACGATGATTTGGATGAAACTAAATCACACACTCCAGACTTGATAGTTAATCGTCACACTCCTCGGTTTCAGTCCCTTGCAGATCGAGTTCGGTCCGCCCCCAATTCCCCCGGTTGCAAGCCTTCAAGGGGCCTTGAGGGGAGGATAGTGTGACGATTAACTATCAGGTCTGGAGCGTGTGATTTGGTTTCATCCAAATCATCGTGGCCTTTTCAATTAGGATGCACAGCTACCACTCCAGAGGTAGAGGGTTCAAATCTCCTTCAGACCTTTAAACGTGACAGTAGTGTGACGATTAACTATCAGGTCTGGAGCGTGTGATTTGGTTTCATCCAAATCATCGTGGCCTTTTCGGTTAGGATGCACAGCTACCACTCCAGAGGTAGTAGGTTCAAGTCCCGTTCAGACCCTTAAATGTGACAGTACAATTTGGATAACTCATGCCCTAGCGGTGTGGGCAACCCATAATAGGGTTGGAGTTCCAGATGGTTGTTGTCACACTCCTCGGTTTCAGTCCCTTGCAGATCGAGTTCGGTCCGCCCCCAATTCCCCCGGTTGCAAGCCTTCAAGGCCTTGAGGGGAGGATAGTGTGACGATTAACTATCAGGTCTGGAGCGTGTGAGCGTGTGATTTGATTTTATCCAAATCATCGTGTCCTTTTCGATTAGGATGCACAGCTACCACTCCAGAGGTAGTGGGTTCAAGTCCCGATTAGGATGCACAGCTACCACTCCAGAGGTAGTGGGTTCAAGTCCCGTTCAGACCCTTAAATGAGTATGACGATTAACTATCAGGTCTGGAGCGTGTAATTTGGTTTCATCCAAATGATACTGTCACATTTAAGGGTCTGAACGGGACTTGAACCCACTACCTCTGGAGTGGTAGCTGTGCATGCTAACCGAAAAGGCCACGATGATTTGAATGAAACCAAATCACATGCTCCAGACCTGATAGTTAATCGTCACACAGTCTAAATTTTTCTACCCATACTACCTTGTAATTTCTAATTGCAGAATAGAAATATCAAAGGTTGAATACAAAAATTATTCTAATCATATATTTAGAACGTTTAATGGTTAAAATGAACATTGGTAAGTTTAGGATATCCAATAAAGCAAACGTTACTCACAAAAATGCAATCACTACAAAAATATTGTGCCATATTGACTTCTATAATGACATCTAGACGTTGTTTAGTCGTCGTTAAATGATGGATAAACGTCATTTAACGACGCCTATAACGACGTTTTTACATCGTTAAACGATGTCTAAGCGTCGTTAATCACGTCGCAATCGCGGCGTCGTTAAATGACGCTTATATGTCATTTAACAACTATTACGACACGTGGCTTTGCCACGCGTTGGTGCGTCCAGCGCGGACACTCGCGTGGCGGACACGTTGTCCACGTCGTTAATCGACGATTAGAACACGTGGACTGCCAGCGCACGGGTGCCAGCGCGATGCGTTCCAGTGCGGCTGCTGGCGTGGCGGACACGCAGGCTACATTGTTCAACGACGGAAAGGACATGTCAGATGTCCACGTATTAAACACATGGCGCATCGTTAAACGACGTGCCACGTCTTCACGTGTCGTGCTATGTGTCTTTGTCAGTTTGCTGATGTGTCTTGTTAAGTGGCTTAAATCATACTTCAGTTTCATGTTTTCACAATCAATCAAAATTGTTACTTCAAAATAATACAATACTTGATACCACGACATTATGAAGATTGGCCTGAAGAAATTCTTGATTCTCATCAAGTTATAACATGCATATTAGATGGACATTGGAAAAATAAAAAATGTAGACTGAGGGCACCCAATGCTTTTTGAGTCCAGTGTTCCAAAAATTATATGGACTCTATTATTTTGTATCTTATACCTTCAGTGACCATATTTATTTCTATGTGCCATGAGTTTTCTAATAACATTCCGTTAATGAACACTTAGTAATTTCAAGAGGCTTTATCTTGTGCAGAGATGATTAAACCAAAGCTTGTTATTCCAAATATTTGGTTTGCGAATTTGCAATCAAGATCTGCTTAAAGGAAAATTATGTCCATGATAGGACAAGGGTAAACATTTGTTCACTATCACAATGCATCATCTTCAATGCTTTGATTGAGATCGGGGACATTGCTGCAGGGCTCCTATTAATGAAATATAGATTTCAATCTACATTAAACATGCCTTGCAAGGACTTCTATTGAAGAACAAAGCAAAATTTCTATTAGTGTACATGATGCTTTCATTTAAAACCTGAAGTTGCAACTTGCAATTGTGAAATATTTGTCATTTGGTTTATATTCGATCTCCTCGGTTTGTTTCTCAAATTTCAAAACACGTTGGTCAATATGCTCATTCAATGACAAAAAATTAAAAAATACGGCACTTTGTTTAAGTTCAGATACAAGCCTCAAAAGAGAATCTGCAGCTTGTGGCTTTTGTAGTTTTTCCCTAAAAAACATACCCCTAAACCAACGCAAATTGAAAAGTATTTTGTAGTTTTCCCTATATTTCAAACATATAAGGGCCATCATCTTTAACTATATGGTCTACACTTAAATCATTCAACATTAGGACAAGGGCCAAGTATAGTGGTCAGTATAAGGGCTACATTGGTCACATTTTGTCAAATCAGTACAAGCGCTACATTTTGCCAAATATAGTCATTATTGCTTGTGGCCGCATTTTGCCAAATATAGCATTCTTTATGATTTTTTTGAATCAGCATAAAATGTAGCCAGAGGTTGAGCATTACTTGGCAACCTTCCATCAACCTAAAATCCAGAAGCCAATTTGACAATTTAGATGATGTATTTAAGATTCTTAAAGAGCAGATGCTGCAATAGAATGACATAGACCTGATTATTATCACGTAATATATTCAAATTGTTGCCTTATTAAGTTATCGAACTATGAGCGCCAATAGAAACACTTTGACAAACTCAAGTTATTGCACACGTTTAAGAACATTGAAATTACCAAAAGTCATTCATGTTTACACTAAGGTCATGATATATCCAAACCTTTTCCTGCTTTGATAGACTATATAGGCACACAACTTAAATGTGCAATAATGCTTTCACCACTTGCATGGCAGGTTATATCACCCATTGTACACTAACGATGTATACAATCTAATAATTTTGGGCTCTTCATCCTAGGGATAATTGATGCCTAAACCCTAATGTGCCAAGGTTACTAGCCCTGATGGCATATATACATGTATAGAGCTGCCCTTCGAGATGCTTTAGGATAAGAACATAATCTTGGTGACGGAGAAATGGTGCTATCTTGGTTGACTATAGTATTATAATACATCCAGCAAAACTGGTTGCACCAAAGAGCAGGCTCTCGTTATTTTGAAGTTAAAATGCAAGAATAAGGAATCTCCTTACTTTCCTTTGCTCTACTGGATCAATCAAGTTGTGAACTTGCCAGCAAATCTTCGATATAGTCGTTGAGAACTTGATCATAAATTTTCTTAAGACGTTCTAAGGCTCGCTCATTTTCTTTGTCAGAAGCATTCCCCGAATGAAAATTCTCTGTAATGAGCCGCTGAAAACCTCCAGCTGCTTCAAGTTGAACATGACAAGAACCAGCATTAAACAAAGGACTGAATGCCAGCAAAATAGAAAACGTCATCATATACCTGGCACCACCAGCATCATATGATGCTCACTCAATAAAAAAGGATCAATAAGGCAGTTGAAACAATTATCTTGATGAACTGATACCACTGTTGAAGATGGACCAAGCACTCAAAGATGTTATGAGTGCAAGGTAAGACCAAGATTAACAGTATACATGTAAAGCTACCACTATATGGAAGAAAAAAATAAAGTGTAACAAAATTCTGTAAATAAACACAAAAAACAGATAGATTACTTGCTAGATCTTACGAAAGAATGGATTGGTAGTCCTCATTTCACAACCCTGCGCTTGAGTAAAATGAATGAAATGCCAGACTTTGGCCCACTTAGATGAAGCTCCAGACTTCTAAATCTTTCTTGCTTAGAAGTTCTACGAATTCTTTAATCAAAAACCTTTGCAAACTCTACAAGCAACAATAAAGATCTTGTCACTTATTTCTATTTTCTTGTATCATGCAAGATCCGCAATATAAAAATATGATAGATTGTGAAGTGTCTAAGTCTGAACCCTGCACACATACTTCTTTTTTCTCTGCCATGCTATCAATTACTGCTCAAGAGTTTTGGCCAGCAGCTTTGCCAACAATGAGCTAACCACGATTGTGTGGTAGTTTTGGCCGGGCAGTGAGGGTCACATGTCTTATGAATTGGAACCACTACTGCGGGCATAGAAGGCCATGTGCAACAAGGCCATGCACCATTCATTCTTAAAAAAATCAGAGCCTAAGTCTTCAAGAAACACAAAAAAACAATAGCAGCTCCTCAACCGTAATCGACTGGTCCAGCGTCAGCATTTACTGGATTTGCACACATTTATATGCAATAGATATACTATTCCTGATCTTGGGGTGTTTATTGCTACAAGCATTAGCCACCCTGTAATTTCTTGTTTTCTGAAACTTGGTCAGATTCAGCTCATTTGTTTCACGCACCCAATTCCAAGTTTCATAAAGTACCACCTTTCCAAATCTCAATAAACGTAAGACATAATGAAATAAAGTGGTACTTATAACTGCAATATTTTAGCCTATGTTTCACCAATCACAAATGCACCCTTGCAATGTAGTCAAATTTTTCTCCGACATGAATATGTAGCATAATAACAGGGGGTTTTCTTTGTGTTTTTGTACGCTTTTCACTAAGGTTTTCCTATGATTTCGTGATGTATTCAAATGGATGTACTAATGCGTACATCTAGAGTGCACCATTTCTGAGCCATTGATTTTAGCCTTTTTTTTTTCAATGGTCAACAACCAATGGCTCACAACAAAAGTCTTTTTTTTGTGCGTGTGGTGCATAATGGTCAACAACCAATGGCTCACAACAAAAGCCCTCTTTTTGTGTGTGTGGTGCATAATGGGCACATGAAGGGCTTGAAGGGCGCATGAAGGGCTTGAAGGGCACATGTAGTGCAGTTTCCCCGCCGGCAACACATTTCATATCATAACTTTTGATCCAGAGCTCTGTTTCAGATGATTTTTATTGCGTTGGAAAGCTCTCTCCGAGATCTTTTTGATAATGTATAATATAGATATGTTTGGTTAAGTAGTTATCTATGCTAAAACAGCAATTTTTTGGCCGGGTTTGGTAGGCTTTCACATCCTACCAGCTGATTAATACAGGATTGTGCTATTGGATATTGTTTTATGGCTCATTCCAAATGAAGCTTGCAAAAAATTGCCATGCATTTTTAGATTTTGAGGCAGTTATTAAGCAAATTCCAAGGCTTCTAGATCCTTGTGCTAACAAGCAGAAAATTTCCCACTTTGGTTTCCCACCACAAGAATCCATGGAGGCCAAAGGCTGCTGTTAAATTCCAGTTGAAAAATGTTTGTGTATGGGTGTTGCAAACTTTATGACTTTCAGAATAATGGGATCAATCTGCTCTATCTTTATGGTAACTTTTACTTATGTTCTATTTGTTTTATTGTGATGAAATTCAAAAGCTACAGGTGATTAAAGCCTCAAATGAATTCTAGTTTTTTTTTTTTTTTTTTTTTTTTTGAATTCTAAAAATTTTGTCACACCCGGGGGGGAGGTGACGTCCCTAAGGCCCCGAAGGGGCCAAAAAAAAATTTTTGCAACACAAACCATTAACATCCAACATATAAAAATTAAATCCCCCAACACATAACAACCAACACATAACAACCATTGACATTAACAACCAACACATAACTACCATTGACATTAATTAACACAACCATTGGGTCCAACACATTTAAATTAAAATCCCCTTAAACCCCCCTTTGGTTTGGGTGCATATTCACACGGGGGGTGGCGTAAAGGCGGCGAGAGCCCTCATAATTGTATTTTTTTACGCATTTAAATCAACATCATATAGTATTCCGCTTGAAATCTTATAGTATTTTTTTTAAAGAATCTTGTTATCTGAAGATAGCAAATTTTGTACTTGCATACCCCACAAACGAGGAACTTTACGTACGGTGTAGATTAAGGAATAAGGGGTGAATATGCCTATCCAACAGCTCTCGTTGCCCGGAGTCACCCCCGTGTGAATATGCACCCAAACCAAAGGGGCTTTAAGGGGGATTTTAATTTAAATGTGTTGGACCCAATGGTTGTGTTAATTAATGTCAATGGTAGTTATGTGTTGGTTGTTAATGTCAATGGTTGTTATGTGTTGGTTGTTATGTGTTGGGGGATTTAATTTTTATATGTTGGATGTTAATGGTTTGTGTGCTGCCTAGCTACTTACTATAGATTTCAATCTATTCCTATTAATGAAATATAGATTTCAATCTACATCAAACATGCCTTGCAAGGACTTCTATTGAAGAACAAAGCAAAATTTCTATTAGTGTACATGATGCTTTCATTTAAAACCTAAAGTTGCAACCTGCAATTGTGAAATATTTGTCATTTGGTTTATATTCGATCTCCTCGGTTTGTTTCTCAAATTTCGAAACACGTTGGTCAATATGCTCATTCAATGACAAAAAGTTAAAAAATACCGCACTTTGTTTAAGTTCAGATACAAGCCTCAAAAGAGAATCTGCAGCTTGTGGCTTTTGTAGTTTTTCCCTAAAAAACATACCCCTAAACCAACGCAAATTGAAAAGTATTTTGTAGTTTTCCCTATATTTCAAACATATAAGGGCCATCATCTTTAACTATATGGTCTACACTTAAATCATTCAGCATTAGGACAAGGGCCAAGTATAGTGGTCAGTATAAGGGCTACATTGGTCACATTTTGTCAAATCAGTACAAGCGCTACATTTTGCCAAATATAGTCATTATTGCTTGTGGCCGCATTTTGCCAAATATAGCATTCTTTATGATTTTTTTGAATCAGCATAAAATGTAGCCAGAGGTTGAGCATTACTTGGCAACCTTCCATCAACCTAAAATCCAGAAGCCAATTTGACAATTTAGATGATGTATTTAAGATTCCTAAAGAGCAGATGCTGCAATAGAATGACATAGACCTGATTATTATCACATAATATATTCAAATTGTTGCCTTATTAAGTTATCGAACTATGAGCGCCAATAGAAACACTTTGACAAACTCAAGTTATTGCACACGTTTAAGAACATTGAAATTACCAAAAGTCATTCATGTTTACACTAAGGTCATGATATATCCAAACCTTTTCCTGCTTTGATAGACTATATAGGCACACAACTTAAATGTGCAATAATGCTTTCACCACTTTATGTAGAATGCATGGCAGGTTATATCACCCATTGTACACTAACGATGTATACAATCTAATAATTTTGGGCTCTTCATCCTAGGGATAATTGATGCCTAAACCCTAATGTGCCAAGGTTACTAGCCCTGATGGCATATATACATGTATAGAGCTGCCCTTCGAGATGCTTTAGGATAAGAACATAATCTTGGTGACGGAGAAATGGTGCTATCTTGGTTGACTATAGTATTATAATACATCCAGCAAAACTGGTTGCACCAAAGAGCAGGCTCTCGTTATTTTGAAGTTAAAATACAAGAATAAGGAATCTCCTTACTTTCCTTTGCTCTACTGGATCAATCAAGTTGTGAACTTGCCAGCAAATCTTCGATATAGTCGTTGAGAACTTGATCATAAATTTTCTTAAGACGTTCTAAGGCTCGCTCATTTTCTTTGTCAGAAGCATTCCCCGAATGAAAATTCTCTGTAATGAGCCGCTGAAAACCTCCAGCTGCTTCAAGTTGAACATGACAAGAACCAGCATTAAACAAAGGACTGATTCTAGAATGGGACTCGCATGAAACCAACAAACCGCCCGATAGATAGGCTTCTCATTCATCTCAGCAGATTTTCTACAATGGTGGACAGTGGATAGCCGCACACATGCGAACTACCCACGAAAAATAAAGGGAAAATCCAATTATATCATTTGGACCCCAAAACAAATACAATGCTAATAGATGAGTGGCTGATGTACCTGCCGAAAGCTTATCACCGGGATTAAAAAACCCCGCCCTTTCGGGTTTTCGAGGAAAAACCCTAGTGATAAGCCTTCGGCAAGGGGGCTTAGACAAACGTAAGGCATAGAATCGCCCCAAAACCCGCGCGCTGGAGAAGTCGAAACGGATGGCGTTAAGCCAACCCCAGACTGCACATCACCAACAACAAACGAGAAACATACCAAAGAATAGCATCACCCAGTGGGTGGAAAAAAAGCATCACCCACCGGGTGGAAAAACATGATAAACAGAACTTGTACAAAATATAATAAACAAAGAAGGGGGGGAGGGTGGGTTCAAAGAGAATAAGGTACTGCTGAGAGAAGAGGAAGCGCCGATGAAACGTCGATGAAGAACTCTGCAATAAGTAGCAAACGCCCAACCTGATGAACGGCCCAAAACGCATGCGATGCATGCATGCGACGCATGCAATGCATGCATGCTGCCTTGAGTTAAGAATGCCGATTTCGCCACGCCAATCGACGACATTCTTGCACTGCGACTCGCATGAAACCAACAAAGCGCCCGAATACCAAAGGACTTCCTTAACAAACTAGGATCGAGGACGAAGGTCACAGGATGAAGGCTAAAGGCCGGAAAGGACAGCAGGAAAGCAACGCCAAATTGGCCAAACCAGGCAGGAAGAAGCCCCTCCCCTGCCTGGAAACAAATCAAAGAGAATAAGATACTGCTGAGAGAAGAGGAAGCGCCGATGAAACGTCGATGAAGAACTCTGCAATAAGTAGCAAACGCCCAACCTGATGAACGGCCCAAAACGCATGCGATGCATGCATGCGACGCATGCAATGCATGCATGCTCGTCTTGAGCAAGAATGCCGATTCGCTACGCGAATCGACGACATTCTTGCACTGCGACTCGCATGAAACCAACAAAGCGCCCGAATAGATAGGCTTCTCATTCATCTCAGCAGATTTCTACAATGGTGGACAGTGGATAGCCGCACACATGCGAACTACCCACGAAAAATAAAGGGAAAATCCAATTATATCATTTGGACCCCAAAACAAATACAATGCTAATAGATGAGTGGCTGATGTACCTGCCGAAAGCTTATCACCGGGATTAAAAAACCCCGCCCTTTCGGGTTTTCGAGGAAAAACCCTAGTGATAAGCCTTCGGCAAGGGGCTTAGACAAACGTAAGGCATAGAATCGCTCCCAAAACCCCCGCATGGAGAAGTCAAAACGGATGGCGTTCGCCAACCTGTACCTGCACATCACCAACACAACAAACGAGAAACATACCAGAGAATAGCATCACCCAGTGGGCGGAAAAAAGCATCACCCACCGGTGGAAAACATGAAAAAATAACTTGTACAAAATATAATAAACAAAGAAAGGGGGAGGGTGGGTTCAAAGAGAATAAGGTACTGCTGAGAGAAGAGGAAGCGCCGATGAAACGTCGATGAAGAATTCCGCAATAAGTAGCAAACGCCCAACCGGAAGAACGGCCCAAAACGCATGCGATGCATGCGATGCATGCATGCGACGCATGCAATGCATGCATGCTCGTCTTGAGCAAGAATGCCGATTCGCTACGCGAATCGACGACATTCTTGCACTGCGACTCGCATGAAACCAACAAAGCGCCCGAATACCAAAGGACTTCCTTAACAAACTAGGATCGAGGACGAAGGTCACAGGATGAAGGCTAAAGGCCGGAAAGGACAGCAGGAAAACAACGCCAAATTGGCCAAACCAGGCAGGAAGAAGCCCCTCCCCTGCCTGGAAACAATTCAAAGAGAATAAGGTACTGCTGAGAGAAGAGGAAGCGTCTCATTCATCTCAGCAGATTTTCTACAATGGTGGATAGTGGGTAGCCGCACACATGCGAACTACCCATAAAAAATAAAGGGAAAATCCAATTATATCATTTGGACCCCAACAAAATACAATGCTAATAGAGATCGGGTGTACTGTAGAAAGCTTATCACCGGATTAAAAACCCTCAGCCCTTTGGGGTTTTCGAGGAAAACCCTAGTGATAAGCCTTCCTGGGGCTTGGACAAACGTAAGGCATAAAAATCGCCTCCCAAAACCCACGAATGGAAAAAGTCGAAACAGATGTCGCCGCTAACCCGTACACGCACATCACCAACAAAACAACAAGACAAACCAAACCTCCCAGTGGAGGGGGTTGATTCTGTAGCGTGCCACGCGATAAAAATACAATAACAAAGAGGGGGAGGGTGGGTTCAAAGAGAATAAGGTAATCACTGAGAGAGAAGAGGAAGCTACCGATGAGAAGTCGGGCGTAAACGCCGCCTAAAATAGCGAAGTCCCAACTGTAATCGGGCATGCGCCGCCGCGATGCATGCAAAACATGCATGCTCGTCCCATTCTAGAATGGCGATCCGATGTCTCGGATCGATGGGATTCTAGAATGGGACTCGCATGAAACCAACAAACCGCCCGAATACCAAAGGACTTCCTTAACAAACTAGGATCGAGGACGAAGGTCACAGGATGAAGGCTAAAGGCCGAGAACGGACAGCATGAAAGAAACGCCAAATTGGCCAAACCAGGCAGGAAGAAGCCCCTCCCCTGCCTGGAAACAATTCAAAGAGAATAAGGTACTGCTGAGAGAGAAGAGGAAGCGCCGATGAGAAGTCGAAGCAGAAACGCGCCTAAAATAGCGAAGTCCCAACCAGAACGGGCATGCGCCGCCCGCATGCATGCAAAACATGCATGCTCGTCCCATTCTAGAATGGCGATCCGATGTCTCGGATCGATGGGAATGCCAGCAAAATAGAAAACGTCATCATATACCTGGCACCACCAGCATCATATGATGCTCACTCCATAAAAAAGGATCAATAAGGCAGTTGAAACAATTACCTTGATGAACTGATACCACTGTTGAAGATGGACCAAGCACTCAAAGATGTTATGAGTGCAAGGTAAGACCAAGATTAACAGTATACATGTAAAGCTACCACTATATGGAAGAAAAAAATAAAGTGTAGTTAGTATATGTGACAAAATTCTGTAAATAAACACAAAAAACAGATAGATTACTTGCTAGATCTTACGAAAGAATGGATTGGTAGTCCTCATTTCACAACCCTGCGCTTGAGTAAAATGAATGAAATGCCAGACTTTGGCCCACTTAGATGAAGCTCCAGACTTCTAAATCTTTCTTGCTTAGAAGTTCTACGAATTCTTTAATCAAAAACCTTTGCAAACTCTACAAGCAACAATAAAGATCTTGTCACTTATTTCTATTTTCTTGTATCATGCAAGATCCGCAATATAAAAATATGATAGATTGTGAAGTGTCTAAGTCTGAACCCTGCACACATACTTCTTTTTTCTCTGCCATGCTATCAATTACTGCTCAATTACTGCCAACAATGAGCTAACCACGATTGTGTCGTAGTTTTGGCCGGGCAGTGAGGGTCACATGTCTTATGAATTGGAACCACTACTGCGGGCATAGAAGGCCATGTGCAACAAGGCCATGCACCATTCATTCTTAAAAAATCGAGCCCTAAGTCTTCGTGAAACACAAAAAAAACAATAGCAACTCCTCAATCAGAATCGACCGTCCAAATAAAGCATTTACTGGATTTGCACACATTTATATGCAATAGATATACTATTCCTGATCTTGGGATGTTTATTGCTACAAGCATTAGCCACCCTGTAATTTCTTGTTTTCTGAAACTTGGTCAGATTCAGCTCATTTGTTTCACGCACCCAATTCCAAGTTTCATAAAATACCACCTTTCCAAATCTCAATAAACGTAAGACATAATGAAATAAAGTGGTACTTATAACTGCAATATTTTAGCCTATGTTTCACCAATCACAAATGCACCCTTGCAATGTAGTCAAATTTTTCTCCGACATGATTATATCAGAAATTCAGCTGCCTAGCTACTTACTATAGATTTCAATCTATTCCTATTAATGAAATATAGATTTCAATCTACATTAAACATGCCTTGCAAGGACTTCTATTGAAGAACAAAGCAAAATTTCTATTAGTGTACATGATGCTTTCATTTAAAACCTGAAGTTGCAACCTGCAATTGTGAAATATTTGTCATTTGGTTTATATTCGATCTCCTCGGTTTGTTTCTCAAATTTCGAAACACGTTGGTCAATATGCTCATTCAATGACAAAAAGTTAAAAAATACGGCACTTTGTTTAAGTTCAGATACAAGCCTCAAAAGAGAATCTGCAGCTTGTGGCTTTTGTAGTTTTTCCCTAAAAAACATACCCCTAAACCAACGCAAATTGAAAAGTATTTTGTAGTTTTCCCTATATTTCAAACATATAAGGGCCATCATCTTTAACTATATGGTCTACACTTAAATCATTCAGCATTAGGACAAGGGCCAAGTATAGTGGTCAGTATAAGGGCTACATTGGTCACATTTTGTCAAATCAGTACAAGCGCTACATTTTGCCAAATATAGTCATTATTGCTTGTGGCCGCATTTTGCCAAATATAGCATTCTTTATGATTTTTTTTGAATCAAATAAAATGTAGCCAGAGGTTGAGCATTACTTGGCAACCTTCCATCAACCTAAAATCCAGAAGCCAATTTGACAATTTAGATGATGTATTTAAGATTCCTAAAGAGCAGATGCTGCAATAGAATGACATAGACCTGATTATTATCACATAATATATTCAAATTGTTGCCTTATTAAGTTATCGAACTATGAGCGCCAATAGAAACACTTTGACAAACTCAAGTTATTGCACACGTTTAAGAACATTGAAATTACCAAAAGTCATTCATGTTTACACTAAGGTCATGATATATCCAAACCTTTTCCTGCTTTGATAGACTATATAGGCACACAACTTAAATGTGCAATAATGCTTTCACCACTTTATGTAGAATGCATGGCAGGTTATATCACCCATTGTACACTAACGATGTATACAATCTAATAATTTTGGGCTCTTCATCCTAGGGATAATTGATGCCTAAACCCTAATGTGCCAAGGTTACTAGCCCTGATGGCATATATACATGTATAGAGCTGCCCTTCGAGATGCTTTAAGATAAGAACATACTCTTGGTGACGGAGAAATGGTGCTATCTTGGTTACTACAGTATTATAATACATCCAGCAAAACTGGTTGCACCAAAGAGCAGGCTCTCGTTATTTTGAAGTTAAAATGCAAGAATAAGGAATGTCCTTACTTTCCTTTGCTCTACTGGATCAATCAAGTTGTGAACTTGCCAGTAAATCTTCGATATAGTCGTTGAGAACTTGATCATAAATTTTCTTAAGACGTTCTAAGGCTCGCTCATTTTCTTTGTCAGAAGCATTCCCCCAATGAAAATTCTCTGTAATGAGCCGCTGAAAACCTCCAGCTGCTTCAAGTTGAATATGACAAGAACCAGCATTAAACAAAGGACTGAATGCCAGCAAAATAGAAAACGTCATCATATACCTGGCACCACCAGCATCATATGATCCTCACTCAATAAAAAAGGATCAATAAGGCAGTTGAAACAATTACCTTGTTTCAATGTGGCATGACGTAAAAATACTATCTATCTATCTTGATGAACTGATACCACTGTTGAAGATGGACCAAGCACTCAAAGATGTTATGAGTACAAGGTAAGACCAAGATTAACAATATACATGTAAAGCTACCACTATATGGAAGAAAAAAATAAAGTGTAGTTAGTATATGTGACAAAATTCTGTAAATAAACACAAAAAACAGATAGATTACTTGCTAGATCTTACGAAAGAATGGATTGGTAGTCCTCATTTCACAACCCTGCGCTTGAGTAAAATGAATGAAATGCCAGACTTTGGCCCACTTAGATGAAGCTCGACTTCTAAATCTTTCTTGCTTAGAAGTTCTACGAATTCTTTAATCAAAAACCTTTGCAAACTCTACAAGCAACAATAAAGATCTTGTCACTTATTTCTATTTTCTTGTATCATGCAAGATCCGCAATATAAAAATATGATAGATTGTGAAGTGTCTAAGTCTGAACCCTGCACACATACTTCTTTTTTCTCTGCCATGCTATCAATTCTTTGCTCAAGAGTTTTGGCCGCCAGCTTTGCCAACAATGAGCTAACCACGATTGTGTGGTAGTTTTGGCCGGGCAAAGAGGGTCACATGTCTTATGAATTGGAACCACTCTTCATGGCATAGAAGGCCATGTGCAACAAGGCCATGCACCATTCATTCTTAAAAAATCGAGCCTAAGTCTTGAAACACAAAAACAATAGCAACTCCTCAACCATAATCGACCGTCCAAATACGTCATTTTATTGGATTTGCACACATTTATATGCAATAGATATACTATTCCTGATCTTGGGGTGTTTATTGCTACAAGCATTAGCCACCACAGTAATTTCTTGTTTTCTCAAAACTTGGTCGATTCAAATTCATTTGTTTCACGCACCCAATTCCAAGTTTCATAATGTACCACCTTTCCAAATCTCAATAAACGTAAGACATAATGAAATAAAGTGGTACTTATAACTGCAATATTTTAGCCTATGTTTCACCAATCACAAATGCACCCTTGCAATGTAGTCAAATTTTTCTCCGACATGATTATATCAGAAATTCAGCTGCCTAGCTACTTACTATAGATTTCAATCTATTCCTATTAATGAAATATAGATTTCAATCTACATTAAACATGCCTTGCAAGGACTTCTATTGAAGAACAAAGCAAAATTTCTATTAGTGTACATGATGCTTTCATTTAAAACCTAAAGTTGCAACCTGCAATTGTGAAATATTTGTCATTTGGTTTATATTCGATCTCCTCGGTTTGTTTCTCAAATTTCGAAACATGTTGGTCAATATGCTCATTCAATGACAAAAAGTTAAAAAATACGGCACTTTGTTTAAGTTCAGATACAAGCCTCAAAAGAGAATCTGCAGCTTGTGGCTTTTGTAGTTTTTCCCTAAAAAACATACCCCTAAACCAACGCAAATTGAAAAGTATTTTGTAGTTTTCCTATATTTTCAAACATATAAGGGCCATCATCTTTAACTATATGGTCTACACTTAAATCATTCAAATTAGGACAAGGGCCAAGTATAGTGGTCGATATAGGGCTACATTGGTCACATTTTGTCAAATCAAGACAAAGCGCTACATTTTGCCAAATATAGTCATTATTGCTTGTGGCGCATTTTGCCAAATATAGCATTCTTTATGATTTTTTGAATCAAAGATAAAATGTAGCCAGAGGTTGAGCATTACTTGGCAACCTTCCATCAACCTAAAATCCAGAAGCCAATTTGACAATTTAGATGATGTATTTAAGATTCTTAAAGAGCAGATGCT
Source organism: Isoetes taiwanensis (assembly GCA_021234155.1). Lineage (NCBI taxonomy): Eukaryota > Viridiplantae > Streptophyta > Lycopodiopsida > Isoetales > Isoetaceae > Isoetes > Isoetes taiwanensis. The sequence continues at coordinate 4,406,116 of JAJEKV010000085.1, forward strand.
GCAATAGAATGACATAGACCTGATTATTATCACATAATATATTCAAATTGTTGCCTTATTAAGTTATCGAACTATGAGCGCCAATAGAAACACTTTGACAAACTCAAGTTATTGCACACGTTTAAGAACATTGAAATTACCAAAAGTCATTCATGTTTACACTAAGGTCATGATATATCCAAACCTTTTCCTGCTTTGATAGACTATATAGGCACACAACTTAAATGTGCAATAATGCTTTCACCACTTTATGTAGAATGCATGGCAGGTTATATCACCCATTGTACACTAACGATGTATACAATCTAATAATTTTGGGCTCTTCATCCTAGGGATAATTGATGCCTAAACCCTAATGTGCCAAGGTTACTAGCCCTGATGGCATATATACATGTATAGAGCTGCCCTTCGAGATGCTTTAGGATAAGAACATAATCTTGGTGACGGAGAAATGGTGCTATCTTGGTTGACTATAGTATTATAATACATCCAGCAAAACTGGTTGCACCAAAGAGCAGGCTCTCGTTATTTTGAAGTTAAAATGCAAGAATAAGGAATCTCCTTACTTTCCTTTGCTCTACTGGATCAATCAAGTTGTGAACTTGCCAGCAAATCTTCGATATAGTCGTTGAGAACTTGATCATAAATTTTCTTAAGACGTTCTAAGGCTCGCTCATTTTCTTTGTCAGAAGCATTCCCCGAATGAAAATTCTCTCAGAATGAGCGGCCGAAAACCTCCAAATTTGCTTCAAGTTGAACATGACAAGAACCAAAGATTAAACAAAGGACCTAATGCCAAAGAAAATAGAAAACGTCATCATATACCTGGCACCACCAGCATCATATGATGCTCACTCAATAAAAAAGGATCAATAAGGCAGTTGAAACAATTACCTTGATGAACTGATACCACTGTTGAAGATGGACCAAGCACTCAAAGATGTTATGAGTGCAAGGTAAGACCAAGATTAACAAATATACATGTAAAGCTACCACTATATGGAAGAAAAAATAAAGTGTAGTTAGTATATGTGACAAAATTCTGTAAATAAACACAAAAAACAGATAGATTACTTGCTAGATCTTACGAAAGAATGGATTGGTAGTCCTCATTTCACAACCCTGCGCTTGAGTAAAATGAATGAAATGCCAGACTTTGGCCCACTTAGATGAAGCTCCAGACTTCTAAATCTTTCTTGCTTAGAAGTTCTACGAATTCTTTAATCAAAAACCTTTGCAAACTCTACAAGCAACAATAAAGATCTTGTCACTTATTTCTATTTTCTTGTATCATGCAAGATCCGCAATATAAAAATATGATAGATTGTGAAGTGTCTAAGTCTGAACCCTGCACACATACTTCTTTTTTCTCTGCCATGCTATCAATTACTGCTCAATTACTGCCAACAATGAGCTAACCACGATTGTGTCGTAGTTTTGGCCGGGCAGTGAGGGTCACATGTCTTATGAATTGGAACCACTACTGCGGGCATAGAAGGCCATGTGCAACAAGGCCATGCACCATTCATTCTTAAAAAAATCAGAGCCTAAGTCTTCAGGAAACACAAAAAAACAATAGCAGCTCCTCAACCGTAATCGACTGGTCCAGCGTCAGCATTTACTTGATTTGCACACATTTATATGCAATAGATATACTATTCCTGATCTTGGGGTGTTTATTGCTACAAGCATTAGCCACCCTGTAATTTCTTGTTTTCTGAAACTTGATCAGATTCAGCTCATTTGTTTCACGCACCCAATTCCAAGTTTCATAAAGTACCACCTTTAGTTTATAGAATCCAAATCTCAATAAACGTAAGACATAATGAAATAAAGTGGTACTTATAACTGCAATATTTTAGCCTATGTTTCACCAATCACAAATGCACCCTTGCAATGTAGTCAAATTTTTCTCCGACATGATTATATCAGAAATTCAGCTGCCTAGCTACTTACTATAGATTTCAATCTATTCCTATTAATGAAATATAGATTTCAATCTACATTAAACATGCCTTGCAAGGACTTCTATTGAAGAACAAAGCAAAATTTCTATTAGTGTACATGATGCTTTCATTTAAAACCTGAAGTTGCAACCTGCAATTGTGAAATATTTGTCATTTGGTTTATATTCGATCTCCTCGGATTGTTTCTCAAATTTCGAAACACGTTGGTCAATATGCTCATTCAATGACAAAAAGTGAAAAAATACGGCACTTTGTTTAAGTTCAGATACAAGCCTCAAAAGAGAATCTGCAGCTTGTGGCTTTTGTAGTTTTTCCCTAAAAAACATATCCCTAAACCAACGCAAATTGAAAAGTATTTTGTAGTTTTCCCTATATTTCAAACATATAAGGGCCATCATCTTTAACTATATGGTCTACACTTAAATCATTCAGCATTAGGACAAGGGCCAAGTATAGTGGTCATTAGAGATAAAGGGCTACATTGGTCACATTTTGTCAAATCAAGATACAAAGCTATATTTTGCCAAATATAGTCATTATTTCTTGTGGCGCATTTTGCCAAATATAGCATTCTTTATGATTTTTTTGAATCAAAGATAAAATGTAGCCGAGGTTGAGCATTACTTGGCAACCTTGCATCAACCTAAAATCCGTAATAATTTTGACAATTTAGATGATGTATTTAAGATTCCTAAAGAGCAGATGCCTTTTAATAGAATGACATAGACCTGATTATTATCACATAATATATTCAAATTGTTGCCTTATTAAGTTATCGAACTATGAGCCAATAGAAACACTTTGACAAACTCAAGTTATTGCACACGTTTAAGAACATTGAAATTACCAAAAGTCATTCATGTTTACACTAAGGTCATGATATATCCAAACCTTTTCCCCTTTTTGATAGACTATATAGGCACACAACTTAAATGTGCAATAATGCTTTCACCACTTTATGTAGAATGCATGGCAGATTATATCACCCATTGTACACTAACGATGTATACAATCTAATAATTTTGGGCTCTTCATCCTAGGGATAATTGATGCCTAAACCCTAATGTGCCAAGGTTACTAGCCCCGATGGCATATATACATGTATAGAGTCTGCCCTTCGAGATGCTTTAGGATAAGAACATAATCTTGGTGACCGAGAAATGGTGCTATCTTGGTTGACTACAAGATTATAATACATCCAAAGAAAAAACTGGTTGCACCAAAGAGCGTGCTCGTTATTTTGAAGTTAAAATGCAAGAATAAGGAATGTCCTTACTTTCCTTTGCTCTCTTCGGATCAATCAAGTTGTGAACTTGCCAAGAAATCTTCGATATAGTCGTTGAGAACTTGATCATAAATTTTCTTAAGACGCGTTCTAAGGCTCGCTCATTTTCTTTGTCGGAAGCATTCCCCGAATGAAAATTCTCTCAGAATGAGCCGTTGAAAACCTCCAAATTGCTTCAAGTTGAACATGACAAGAACCAAAGATTAAACAAAGGACCTAATGCCGCAAAAAAAGAAAAACGCCATCATATACCGCACCACCAAAGATCATATGATCCTCACTCAATAAAAAGGATCAATAAAGCGCTTGAAACAATTACCTTGTTTCAATGTGGCATGACGAAAAAATACTATCTATCTATCTTGATGAACTGATACCACTGTTGAAGATGGACCAAGCACTCAAAGATGTTATGAGTACAAGGTAAGACCAAGATTAACAATATACATGTAAAGCTACCACTATATGGAAGAAAAAAATAAAGTGTAGTTAGTATATGTGACAAAATTACAATAAATAAACACAAAAACAGATAGATTACTTGCTAGATCTTACGAAAGAATGGATTGGTAGTCCTCATTTCACAACCCTGCGCTTGAGTAAAATGAATGAAATGCCAGACTTTGGCCCACTTAGATGAAGCTCGACTTCTAAATCTTTCTTGCTTAGAAGTTCTACGAATTCTTTAATCAAAAACCTTTGCAAACTCTACAAGCAACAATAAAGATCTTGTCACTTATTTCTATTTTCTTGTATCATGCAAGATCCGCAATATAAAAATATGATAGATTGTGAAGTGTCTAAGTCTGAACCCTGCACACATACTTCTTTTTTCTCTGCCATGCTATCAATTACTGCTCAAGAGTTTTGGCCAGCAGCTTTGCCAACAATGAGCTAACCACGATTGTGTGGTAGTTTTGGCCGGGCAGTGAGGGTCACATGTCTTATGAATTGGAACCACTACTGCGGGCATAGAAGGCCATGTGCAACAAGGCCATGCACCATTCATTCTTAAAAAAATCAGAGCCTAAGTCTTCAGGAAACACAAAAAAACAATAGCAGCTCCTCAACCGTAATCGACTGGTCCAGCGTCAGCATTTACTGGATTTGCACACATTTATATGCAATAGATATACTATTCCTGATCTTGGGGTGTTTATTGCTACAAGCATTAGCCACCCTGTAATTTCTTGTTTTCTGAAACTTGGTCAGATTCAGCTCATTTGTTTCACGCACCCAATTCCAAGTTTCATAAAGTACCACCTTTAGTTTATAGAATCCAAATCTCAATAAACGTAAGACATAATGAAATAAAGTGGTACTTATAACTGCAATATTTTAGCCTATGTTTCACCAATCACAAATGCACCCTTGCAATGTAGTCAAATTTTTCTCCGACATGATTATATCAGAAATTCAGCTGCCTAGCTACTTACAACAGGGAAAAGCCCGAGATAAAGGAAATTTAGTCTTCACTAAACTAGACCAGAATATAGCATGAATAGAAAAATGAAATCTTATATATAGATCCATGTGTTGGTGTACAACATAAGACAAGAAAAATATGAACGGTACATTTGCAAGATCAAGCACTTGACTGATCATATTAACTTGGGCATATACATTTTTATGCACACTCAAGAGTCTTCTGTAACTATCAAATGTACCTTTGTAAAAACCTAACAAACATCTCCAGTCAGTAAGGGATAATAGCTTTATAAATCCATATGAAGTGCTAAAACTGAGCCTGCTTAGGCAATGGCTTCATTTGCACATGAGTGGAATCAAGTTCTAATGAAATGGGGTCATAAACATAGCCGTTTGAGCCAGAACTAGAACGCCTCTGTCCAAACAATTTAGTCAACAGGACATAAGCTATCAGCGTTATGATCACCACAACTATGATGTGGTTAATAATGGCGATGGCAGCCTTCAGGAATAAATTTTTCCACATATAGCCCACTGTGAAATATCCACAGACTTTGCAACATGAGTCCTGCTCTAAGTACCAAATCTGCCTAAGAATTTCTCTGGCTTCAAAGCCACAATACCAGAGCTTACTGCAGATACTATTGCACTAGTGGCCAACAAAGAATTGCACTTTCCTTCTAATCCCTGCCCTCTAGATCCCATAACTTTGTATTCAATTAGAACACTAACCAGAATAAGAAAAGCATAGATAGCCCTTCCATGGTGAGGACACAGAAGTAAGGTATAGTGTGCAAAAGGATCCAAGTCTGAATGGGAACACATATATAGATATAGTTGCCTCCAAAAATTTGTATTAAGCTGACTTTGCAATCTCGACCTACAGATAGAATGAGAGAAGTCTCTGTTCGCTTAGAAAAAGAATCTCAAAAATCGAAATTCAGCTAGACCAAAAGGATCAATACGACAGTTCAAACAATCACCTTGATGAACTGATACCACTGTGGAAGATGGACCGAGCACTCAAAGATCTCATGCGTGCAAGGTAGGACCAAGATTAACAGTATGCATGTAAAGCCACCACTATATGGAAGAAAAAAATAAGGTCTAATTAGTATATGCGACAAAGTTCGGTGAATAAACACAAAAAGCAGACTGCTTACCTGCTCAATGTTATGAAAGAATGGATTTGGTAGTCCTCATTTCACAACCCTGCCTTGAACAAAATGAATGAAATGCCTGACTTTGGGCCACTTAAATGAAGCTCCAGATTTCTAAGCAAGAAAGGAGAATCTCTAAGAAAGAATTAAGCATTTCGGCAGTATGTAGGGTCAGATTGTAGGGTCGAATTGCCTAGCTTTGTAGATCTGCTTGCTTCACCACATCTCCATCTCCATTGCATAGGAGGAGCAATCACCGGTTAGCCGGTTTCTGAAGATCATATTAATTTGGGCATATACATTTTTATGCACACATAAAAGTCTTCTGTAACTATCAAATGTACCTTTGTAAAAACCTAACAAACATCTCCAGTCAGTAAGGGATAATAGCTTTATAAATCCGTACGAAGTGCTAAAACTGAGCCTGCTTGGGCAACGGCTTCATTTGCACATGAGTGGAATCAAGTTTTAATGAAATGGGGTCATAAGCATAGCCGTTAGAGGCAGAACTAGAACGCCTCTGTCCAAGCAATTTAGTCAACAGGACATAACCTATCAGTATTATGATCACCACAACTATAATGCCAGATCCATCAATGCCATAGCCCTGATTCTGGATTCCTCAATGTCAAACTGGGCGGATCCATCCACACCACTAGGCATGCGCAGGAGGCGATGGCTGCCTTCAGGAATAAATTTTTCCACATATAAGATTAACAGTATGCATGTAAAGCCACCACTATATGGAAGAAAAAAATAAGGTCTAATTAGTATATGCGACAAAGTTCAGTGAATAAACACAAAAAGCAGACTGCTTACTTGCTTAATGTTATGAAAGAATGGATTTGGTAGTCATTTCACAACCCTGCGCTTGCGCAAAATGAATGAAATGCCTGACTTTGGGCCACTTAGACGAAGCTCCAGACTTCTAAGCAAGAAAGGAGAATCTCAAAAAATGGATTAGGCATTTCGGCAGTATGTAGGGTCGGATTGTAGGGTCCAATATAATTTCAAACCCTGCAGTATTAGACTGTGCAGCATGCATATCAATTAATGACTCCAGCTCCTCAGCAAGATTAAAAGGTGACATCTCTAGTTCCATTTTACCTCCTTCCACCTGAATATGGCATTTAGTAATCTATTTCGTGAACAAGCCTGTAATTTACTTCAGGCTCTTATGTTCCTTATGTCAGAACATTGTCAAGTAGTGTAAGAAGTCCGGTTGCAGATAATCGTATCTGACTAACAGAATACTCTTGTTCAGTTGTTAAGGTGTCACAAGACAGAAGATCCAGCAGTCCAATAATGCCAGCCATAGGAGTCCTCAATTCATGACTGCAACAAAATGGTTAGAAGCATTGCAGGCATCTTGCATCGCATCAATTGAATTGTTGTAGGATCCAGCAATCATTGTTCCATTCTTCCTGCAGAGAGTTATAGTTACATTTGTTCTCAAACATGTGTGTACTGATGAAAGCTGAAAGGACAAGATATACCATGTCACATAAAGAAATCCGCCACGGAGATCCACACTAGATGCATATCTTGTCAATGAACCAACAGGAGTAGATAACAATGAAATATCCAAAGATTTTTTTGTGCCTGATGTTCTTACTGGCACTGCAGATGAGACAAATGGCTCCCCAGATATATCAGGTTCAATGTTCCATATTGCCTTTCATCACAGAAGACCAAGCTGAAGTTAACAAAAGAAATGAATGCTCCTGGGATGAGAATCAATGTAGGGCATCAGCAAATGAAAAAATAAACATAGTATTATACTTGTTGTTTCACTGCTGGATATGGGACCTTCTTTATTGGTGATGGAATGGCCTTTCCTAATCCATTGAATGATCCTGTTATGTTCTGAATTAGAAGAGAACGTTGAGTTTTTTGAGAAGCAAGCGAAGGGGATGAAAATGATGTCCAGACCTGCAAATAACCGAGGAAAGAACCATTGTAACCGACTGATTTACTGTGGCAAGTATTCAAGTCTATCAATGTGTGAGTATTCAGTCATGTAGCCCTTATGACTTCTAAACCCCACGGCATTCAGCTGTTGCTGACTTTGGAAAAATGCCCAGCAGAAACAAAGAAGATTGGATCCACCCCCATTGCACCTGTAGAAATCGGCTATGGTGGGTGCTACCGGAAGCATAATGGCTCTTCAACGCTAGAGCAGAAAAGCAGCGCCCCTTTGTGGCAACGAAGAAATATGGCTCCTATTTCAGGTAGATTCTAGCAGGCTCAATATGAACAGAAGTGCCAGCGTCGGATCTGGCTGCAGCTGTGCAATAGGAGGAGCAATCACCGGTTAGCCGGTTTCCGAAGTGGCTGCCCAACAACAGCAGCCACCGTCAGTTTACACGCTATAGGAAGTTTTTAGCAGTCATTGGCATATTCCTGGCATATACTAGTATATACCTGGAATATGCCATAAACCCACATCAACAAGGGCGGGGCAACCCAAAAAAACTTATACATCATTTTCCATTGACTCAGTGAGGAGCCATGCTACCAGTCGTTCTCCGCAGGGAACGTCGGATGTCAGTGAAATGAGAAGCTCCCTTTTACTTCAGGAGGCGGGAGAAGGAGGGGGATTACTGGGCCACTATTGAAGGAGGAGGAGAATATGGAACATATCCCGCGAATGTGGTCTTCAGCTGCCGGACCATTATAACAAGATGAAGTAGGGCAAGAACACTCAAAGGAAAGAATAACAAGAGCTACTGAGGGATTAACTTATAAAGTGGTGTTAGTGTTAGAGTTAGGGTTAGAGTTCGTATTTGGCAGGTTCCCCATAAAAAACATTTCTTATTTATCAGACACGTCGTTAAACGATGTCTAATCTGACGTGGCGAGCCACACTGGCTTGCGACGACTTGTCAGGAAGCCACACCAGCACGCAGGACACGTTAGATGTCCTAGACGTCGTTTAAAGATGCTTCATGCACGTGGCATGACACGCAGGCCTACCAGCCTGGCATGCCGGTACGCCGTGGCAGCATCCAGGGCACGCCAGATGCCATAGACGTCGTTGAACGACGTTAGGTACATGTGGCATGACACGCAGGCCTGCCAGCCTAGCGAGCCGGTACACCACGCAGCATCCAGGGCATGTCAGATGCCATAGACATCGTTGAACGACGTCAGGTACACGTGGCATGACACACAGACCTGCCAGCCTGGCGAGCCGGTATGCCAGGAGGATAGCAACCAGGACACATCAGATGCCATAGACGTTATTGAACGACGTCACGTACACGTCGTATGACACGCAGGCGTGCCAGCTTGGCAACATCAGCAGGCCACGCAAGCAGTTATGACACGTCACGTCCTTTAATCGTCGTTCAACGACGTCGACGTCGTTGAAAGACGTCTTCGTCGTTAAAAGACGACGTTGCGTCGTTGAACGACGTCCAGACGTCGTTTAACATCGACGATCCCTTGTAGTGAATACCGAGTTAAATTGTTGTTTTCAAAGTGGACATGAATTCCATAAGGGTGGAGATAATGCAATACCGAGTTGAATGCCATTTCCAAGGTGGACCTGAATTCCAATAAGGGGACTGGAGATAACAATCTAATTTAGAGAAGGGGAAATCAGTTGCTAACAAAGGTCCATTTGTTTTTAAGAAGATTCAACATCACATTAGTCAACTAGAATTCTAGATGCAATATGAGTTATTTGGTAAGTATATTGATCACTAGTTATGGTTAAGTGCGCAGACTTAGATCCATAATCCCATAGAATCACCCTATGAGACTACTTCAGGTTGCATTTCCCCGGTCCGATGAGGCAGGAAAGGGGTGAATCCCCGCCCAGAGCACGATGGTTCCATGGGTGGCTAGAGGATCGTGGCACCACTGGCACCCATGCATCCGTACCTAAGCGAATCCAAATTTCATATTTCAAATCATAGGAGCCCCCAATCATAAATGACTATAATTGAAATGAGAGGCACTGATAGGCTCCATCATACAATCTGGGCCGTAGGATGGACGGATTCGACGACTAGGGTAGTCCAGGGCGCACCTCTTTTAGAATATGTAGCAACCATGTTTCTACACCAATACACAAATTACTATTATCAAAATTGCCTTTAACAGACTATTACTAGCAATGAAATCATTATTATACAAGAGCAAAGCTTATTGAATAATTTTTAGAAAGCACTCAATCTTATCAAATTCAATATAATTCATTAGAAAAAAATTACATCTTTTTCCCGAATATGGGCACCATATAATTAAAGACTTCCATTCTTTAAGAAGCAACCTAAAGCTGCTAAAAAAAATGGACTCTTAGATTGTGCAAGGGTTGGAAATTGAAGGGCTACCCTTACTTTTTTTTGAAGGATAGAGTCATACAGTCATCGACATTAGAAGTATCATAGAAAGAAAAGAGGAAAAAAATTTCCCTCAATTTCATAAAGCAAGCAAATGAATTTTTTTTAGAATCCAAATTTCGGTTGGCAATATTATTTGTCGCCATGCCAAACCATATTATAATGCTATAATATGTTCTTATGTTTGTCCTCCTAAATCCGGCCGTTGATCCGAGATCCTACGGCTCACGTGGCTCTGGGACGTATCCTATGGCCCAGGTGGCTTGGGAGTTTGTGACCGATTATATGTAAGCGATCCTACGGTGCAGGTTGATCTTATCCTGACCGTTGGTCCGAGATCCTACGGCTCACGTTGCTTTAGATATATCCTACATGATCCTACGGTCCAGATTGATCATAATCTTGGTCCAAGATCCTACGGCTCACATTGCATGCTCGGGCCTTGGTATTTTCAACAAATCTTAAGGAAAGGCTTTTAAAATTTTTTATGTTATTGGGGGGATTCGAACCCTGGTCATTAGCCCCCCATCCCCCCATTCTAACCACTAGACCAGGCATTAATTCTATGAATAATTCATGTTTCAAATAAACTTAAAGGTAATGTTCTAACTAATATAAAATAGAATATAACACTCTAGATAATTCAAGAAAGTTCTAGAAAGTTCTGGAGGCTCTAGAAAGTTCTAAAATCTTCTAGAATGTTCTAGAAAGTTCTAGAATTCTAAAATGTTTTGGAATATAAGAGAATCTAGGGGAAATCTAAGAGAATCCTTCCAAATGTAAGGGAATCTTTGGGAATGTAAGGAAATAGGAAAATACTTCCAGAAAGTTCTGGGATGTTTTGAAAGTTTCAGAATGTTCCAGAAAGTTCTAGAATGTTTTAGAAATTTGTAAAATGTAAGGGAATCCAGGAGAATTAAAGGGAATCTAAGGAAATCTCATAAATTATAAGAGAATCTAGGAAGATATTTACAAGTCTAAAGGAATCTCTTAAAATCTAGTTGAATCTAGGGGAATCTTCATAATATCTAAGGGAATCTAAAAAGATCTTGATGAAATCTTAGAGTTTTTTTAAGATTTTGCAAAGAGCCACAATAGAATGTTCTAAAATGTTTCATAATAAAGGTATACAATATAAATCTTGGAAAAAAAATGTTCTAGATACTCAGGGTAAGCGCCTCAGTCTAAAAATAGAAAGTGTTTTAGACATGTTGCACAGATCCAAGATAGATTCTTTTGGAAGGTTTTAAATGCTCATGGGTAAGCACTTCAATCAAAATAGAAAAATCTAAGAGAATCTAAGGGAATCTTCATGAATGCTAAAGTTGAAGAATATAAAGGAATGCTAAAATTGGAATTTGCACTGTTGGAACATGCACCGTAGGACGTGTTAAATTTCTTGTATATATATATTATTCCTTACTTCTTTCTTTGATTTCTCCACTTTTTATTTCTCTGGTATATATGGTATCTATATCCTAATAGTACAATGGTTGGTTGATACATAATACGTATATAATACATATATTTAAAATAGAGGTATAAGTGCATGGTACCAAAAGTAGACTTTTTGTTGCATGGCAAAACAAATTTTGACTTTCATTTTGCAAGGCTATGGAAAATGTAGACTTGTTTTTGAAGGTCCCCTTTTTTTTTTTGTTTTAACTTCTTGCAAGGCTTGCAGCCTTCAATTCCAACCCTGGATTGTGCTTGCTTCTGAACCATAGATACTGATCCTTGTTAATGGGGTGTACTCTTATAGCCAATTTGATATACCCTAATGCTGCAAATGTGTGTGCGCATGTATTATTACATTCCTACAATTGAGCAGTTTCTATCTTACTTATCTCCGTAATGTGGAATTTAACTATAGAATTGTACAGAAATATCTTATTGTACGATGATGACATATCATTTAGGACTTGTTTCTTGAGAAATATAGTTTGAAAAAAACTTTGAAGATTGGTAGAGATGGAGACGCAAGAATAGACATACATAAGCAATTAGTCTTTGAAGATTGGTATGATGATAGGTTCATAACAACTTAGGAGAGTTGGAGATATGACATGAGGATCTAATCAACAAAGTATCTTTCTTTAGTTGCTCTGTAATCTTGACAAGATCCATTGTTATTTAACAATGTAGAAATAAGCTTACCTAGAAAGAGACATGAATGAAATTTATGGCCATTGATCTTTCAATCAACAAATGTAGAATATTACAGTGGTATAAGGTAGGCCTTCCATTGTCTACAAGCATTTATTTGGTGGGACCAAGAAGCAAGTGGGAATATCAATTTTGATGACTTACAGAAAAATGCGGAAGAAAAAGATGGTATTTATTGTTTGACTATGTAGACATAGAGAGTGGATAGTAAGAGCAACCAAACTTATATGATAAAATTAGGAGATATTCACATGTGCTACCTCTACTATAATTGACATGGAGCAAAACAAGTACTTATCCACGTTTATGTGTTATTGATGATTTTCTCTACAAGAAGTCTGCACAACATATTTATAAGCTAATATTTAGTGGAGGCTCATCATTTTGTCTCTGATACAAGATGAAAAAGACCACCATTTTATTGCAATATATATTGTTAGTAGGAGTTTGCCTTGTAGTGATGATTATTTTGCATGGGCAAACATTGGATCTGAAAGCACTACGAGCGAGAAGAGTATCATTGTTCCCGCTAGTCTTGGATCTGAGCGATCCAAAAATGTACTTTGAAAGTAAATCTAGAAGAAAGATGCATCAAGGAGATATCATGTTGAAGAAAAAATTCATAGATGCTAAGGTAGTTGGAGCAATGGTATTGAGACAAATAGAATCAAATTTAAGATTCAACAAATTGTTTTACACATCTTCCCCAAAACAATGCTTAACAAGCATCATCCTCTCACGGGATGACATTGTAAATGAAGGACAAGACATCTACCTCCCTTGTGGTCTTGCAATTGGATCGTCCATCACGGTGGTTGGGAGAACATGGCGCAGTTTTAGGCTAGAATTGAAGGGTCCTACCAGCCAAGACCCCCCAATTATGCTTCATCTAAATCCTAGAATTGCAGGAGATTGGAGCAAAAAATCTGTAATTGAGATCAATACAAGTGGCTTCCGTGGATCATGGGGAACTCCTCAACGTTGTGAAGGATGGAAGTCACCTGAAGACGACCAAAGGGTTGATGGTAAGGTTAAATGTGAAGCTTGGAATGAAGGTAATAACACATTCTTTCCTTTTATTGAAGGTTTGGTCTTTAAGTTGAACGTAATTATTGGCTTCCAAGGTTACCATATTGAAGTAGATGGGAAGCACATTGCCTCTTATTCTTTTAGGCCAGGATTTCTTCTAGAAGAAGTGACGATTCTATCTATTGCTGGAGGTATAGACCTTGAGGCTATTAATATATCCTCGTTACCCTCAATACACAATTCACCCTTTAATGAGATGCTTAAGGCACCAAATGATTTTAAAGGGAGTGTTGACTTGTTTATTGGAATCCCTTCCACAAGTAGCAACTTTGCTGAAAGGATGGTTGTTAGGCAAACATGGATGCAGTCCCAATCAATTAGATCATCAAAAGTACTAGCACGATTCTTTGTCGGCCTTCATACAAATTTGCAAGTAAATCTACAACTAAAGGAAGAAGCAGACTATTTTCAGGATGTAGTTGTCCTTCCATTCATTGATAGCTATCTACTGCAGACTTTCAAGACTATTGCCATTTGTGAATATGGAGTAAGAAATATATCGACCACTTATGTTATGAAAGCTGATGATGATACGTTTGTTCGAGTTGATGCTATTCTAAATATTTTGAAAGAGCATAAAAGTATAACAAGATTATACATGGGAGGTTTTAATATATATAGAACAGTATTGAGAACTGGTAAATGGGCAATTCCTTACGAAGAATGGCCTAATGATGATGAGGTTATTCCACCATATGCTATTGGTCCGGGATATATCATATCTGAGGATATTGCTATGTTTATTACAAATAGCTATAGAAGTGGAACCTTGGAAATTTTTAGACTTGAAGATGCATGCATGGGAATGTGGGTTAGTGAATATAATAAATCCCATGCAGTGCACTACCTAGACAATCAATTATTTGGTAAAAATGGGTGTGTTGATGGATATATTACTGTACATTATCCATCAATCCAGCAAATGAGATGTATGTGGGAAAAGCTTGTAGATGGTGAACCCCTTTGCTGCTATGAATTTTAAATATGGCTATATGATGCAAATTTTTCTTTACGATATCTCTTCTTCAAATAATAACCTACCTCCAAAAATACTAAGTAGAAATAGAAAAGCTTAGATGAGGTGAATAAGAATTTGTGTTTTTTGGATGCTCCAAAAGTAGAACTTTTGTGACGACTTTAAATTTTAAGTTTATTGGAACGACTTTAAATTCTAAGTTTCATTCATATTGCTATGTTCATGGACAATCAAGAGGATCATCATTCTAAGATGTTGCCATTGTGGTAACACACTAGTTCCTTAGCAATGTGGTCTCGAGTTCGAGACCGCCCAGAATCGCACTCGGTACTGTTGGGGGTCAAATCCCAACAGACGCAATGTAAGGTGGTTGGGGGCAGGGCCCAACCAAGCAATGTAGTATGGTGTGTGGTCACATGTCCAGTTGGATGCTACCTAGTGGCGTGACGTTAAAACTACTATCTATCTATCTATTTTGTTTTCTTTGGATATCAAATACAAAAATTGATGATGGTGGTGGTGAAATTTTAACATCCACGGAAAGTCATAGCTTATTTTTTTTATTGGAGGACGTCAATCTATTCACCATCACATCATCATAAAAAGCCACAGCTTATAAACTATGGTAGGTTGTTGATTGAATACTTTGTTTGGTCATCCGACCATAAAGAGAGAAACATGCAAACCGGGCATAAGCATGCTACATCCTACCACAATATTAATCAGGGACTAATGTGGATATAAAAATGACAATTTCTGAAACCGTAAAGCATATGTCCCTAAAGCAATTGAATGGGTTGTTATAAAAAAAAACCATAAATTCAAGATAGAAAATAATCACGTTAGCTTACTGGGAATATTAGTTAAAGTAGTCTTATTAGGACATTGAGTTATTTTGATAGAGGACATTGAGCTATTTTGATAGAGGTTCGAGCCCCCGTATTTAATATTCTAAAACCTTAGACAAAGCCGTATAGAGGTTTGATATCCCATCAAGACCTTAATAAATGACCATAAGCAAAATAAGAGGTGCCCAAAGGCCCCAACATACGGTCTGAGGCGTAGGATCGACGGATCCGACGACTATGGTAACATTGGGTACTGGATAGTTCTATAATGTCTCAATAACTAATAAGTGTTAAATTGGATACATTCATTTTGACCTCCAACAATATTATTTTTTCAATCCATCAGAAAGTACACCTGACTCTGTGTCAGGTACGGATAACATGGCCTCCGGAACGGATCCCGTTCCCGGAGGGTCTGTGATTCCGCGGGAGAGTATTCACTGCGACGGAATCACCAATAGGGTAAAGCTATTTTCAGCCATTCAACTTCAGCTTTTTCAACAACTACATGAACTAACCTCGACCGGGCGGTTGGAACTGATTGCATGATAAATTCCACTTGAGCTTTACCTACAAACACACTCCTAAAAATTTCAGGTTGCAAGTGCCAAAAATTCAGGGTGCGTGCCATGCCAGCGAAACTAGGTCCCCAAAACATGGCATTCTAAAAGTAAACTTCAAACCCGCGATCCCCAAAAAGCGACCAAAATTCATTTATGCCCTTTGTATGGCGAACAAACAAAGCTTTATTTTTACCTTCCAGTAGGAACTAGTCGGATCCGGTAATGGGCCACAGCGATTCTCGAAAATATGGCGTTCCATTCTACTGCGGCGGATGGGTTTTGCCTGAAACCGCTAAAGAAGAAGGAGAAGACAAAGAAAAGGAAGATGATGCTGATTTAGTAGCCCAGCCTTCCCAATGTAAGAATCGTTATGTTGTCTTTGGTGGCGGTGGAGGTGAGGCTCGATCGGGAATAAAGAATTCCTTGCTTCTTGCGGCTTCTGATGCAGAAAACTCCAAACTATCTGATCCTGTCAGAATCTTTTCCTTTCTTTTAGTTTACGAGTTTGTAATTTAGGGCTTATAAAGATGTCTTTATCTTTTCATCAGCTCTTCACTCTTCCTACTGCGAATAATACTCCTTATAGAATGGTCGTGCATCCAAATTACCAAAGAATGCTCTGTGCATTTGAAGATAGTTGCAGGTAGTTGTCATTTATTGTAGGTAGCGATTTGCTTGATCAGTAATTGACAGGTCAGGATGCTTCTCTCAGGTTGTATAGGATATCTAAGCTGCCAGAGCTGCAATTGGAAGCTGAGGAGTTCGATCTTAGCCAGTTACAAGGAGCTGGACAACAATTGGCTTTGACTTTCAATTCAGATGGAAATGTTTTAGCTACTGGCGGAGAGGTCAGCTTTAAGTTTATTTAAACCATGACAGAAGAATATGTCCCACATCCGTGCTGCATGGCATGCAGGATGGGCACCTGCGCATATTCAAGTGGCCAAGCATGGAGACAATCTTGGATCGGCCTGATGCTCATAAATCGATCAAGGACTTGGATTTCAGGTTTAATTAGAAGCATGTTAGCTATAGTTCCTAAATCTATGCGTATAGTTCGTCTTTGAAATTTTCTTTTTGTTTTTTGTAGCTTAGATGGTAGTGTCCTTGCATCAACTGGAGATGGTTCTCCTTGCCGAATATGGGATATATCAAATGCGAATCCGATTGCTTCACTGCCCCTTCAGCGTGTATTACTCTCTCCTGATTTTTGAATAAGATTGGTGTTCTTGTTCAGAAATTGTGTTTTCTTTGCAAATTTGTAGGCAGGCCTGTGTAGGTTTTCTCGAGATGCGAGCAAACCTTATCTATTCATTGTGGCACTTCAAGGTAGGCAGTTTTGCATTGTTTTTCATGTATCTCCTTTCTCTTTGTGAAGTTTTTAAATTCATTGGCTTTATCTTACTAGGGCAGATGGTAAAAGCTACATAATGACATGGAGCACAACCACATGGTCAAAAGTTGAGTCGAAGAAGCTTGGAGAAATAATTTCAGCATTTGACATCAGTCCTGATGGAAAATTACTTGCACTGTATGCTTCTCTTAACCCAAATCATAGTTTGACTTGCTTAAGAACCAGCTTGTGATTTGCACTGCACCCCTCCAATTTTAGCCTCTTTACATCTCAATGAGTACATCTCCACACGACTCACTAGCATATTCCGAAGTTTACTGCCCTGATCAAGAAAATGTGCCCGTGTATCATTTTTACTTCCCTTGGAGGTGCAGACATCTTTTTAATCTCATCATTGAAGCCATT
The DNA here is from genome assembly GCA_021234155.1 of Isoetes taiwanensis. Lineage (NCBI taxonomy): Eukaryota > Viridiplantae > Streptophyta > Lycopodiopsida > Isoetales > Isoetaceae > Isoetes > Isoetes taiwanensis. The sequence continues at coordinate 4,423,706 of JAJEKV010000085.1, forward strand.
TATGGATAAGATTGGATAATAATGACTCCACTGGATGGAACAACCTCAACCCAAGCCTCCTTTTCAGTGAACTATGTAAGGTAGTTAAAAAGCCTGATAACTGCTGCCCCTCGCTTGAAGTTTGTAAAACTGTCTTCTTTAGGGAGGGAAGAGGATGTCAGAACTGTAATATTACTGTCTATGTCACTTTTAGCAGCTTTTTCTAGCTGATTGCCTTGGTGAAATATTCTTGTGACTGGTAAACTAATGTCCCTGGTAACTTCCTGTAGGTCTTTTCTTGCAAAAGATATTAAATGGCTCCATAAAGCGACGCGTATATGAACCAACAGTCATCTTCAACATCATCTAGAACCAAGAAGCTAATACGAATAAAGAGAATGACACCAAAAAATCTATAGTTAGATTCATGCCAAGGGAACAAGACCCAGCTGGCTCGTTCCTCCAACCCTTTGCAGCCTTACCCCTTTTGATGGTTATCGCAAGCAAATCCACATCTTCAGCATAGTTAGTACCTCCCTGAGTAAGACATCCATCTGTGTAGCAGAGATTGCTGGTACGTCATGTCTACAAACTTCACTAGAAATTTCATTTCCAGAATTAACTCTTGTTATATCCGTAGATCCATCATCTACAATATGCACCTTGCTTGCTAGGAAGACCATGCTCTTACAAGCCAATAAGGTACAAAAGGAAGCCACCCTGCTGGATGAGTTATAGTCTTCAGATAACATTCTGTTATAACAGATATCTCACTGATGCCATGGAACTGGAAGTGCCTTCTACTTGATAAAGTGACTCCAGACATGAATCTACATGCAAAAAATGGTAGCCAAAATTGCAAGCCTTTTTGCGACTTGGAACACAGTGATATCAAGAACACAATGATATCATGAATTATAAGAAACATGGCCGACCTTAACATACATAAGTAATAAGGCCAAACAACCTACTGAAGCTACCATACGATCACTTGTTCAAGCAACATCAATGTCCGGCATATCTTATGAAATAATGCCCTTCATGATTGGCCTTTTTGGTGGCAGCTATTATTGTCCCAGGACCACAATGGACGATCTTGCAACACTGATGACACATATTTCAGTGCCAAGCCCTCCGTCTAAAGATCAACCCCGCATGAAATAATACTGAATTTGTTGCCTCATGATTTCTTCCTATGTCTTTTGGAGCAGATTCGGTACTACTTTTATGGGGAGAAAAGACAGATTTGTGTAATTGTATTCAGGAAAACACGTGGTGAGAATGTTCCATATCATCGGAGTAAAAGATTTGAAAAATCATTCTCATTGGACAAGTCTTTCCAAGATCATAGTATTGGGAATGCAGGTCAATCACCTTTTCAATGTACTAGTAGCATACAATTCACAAGCCTGAAACTGTCCACTTATCCGGTGAACTTCTAGAGGTAGGTATAAGGCTCACGCAAATTACACGTATTTGTTTGCAAAACCTGTGTTAAAACGTAAAGGTAGGTATAAGGCTCATGCAAAGGTAACCATTTTTATGCGATGTTCTTCAGCACTGCATCTCCCCCAGCCACTGAGTTACTTCCTCATAATTTCCATGCAATCCTAGCAAGGAACATCAATATGCTCTTATTCTATCTGTTTAGAATTGACTGTATTGGTTGCATGAATCATACATGTAAAGAGGTTTTTCTTATTTCAGTGGCAGCAACGAAGGGGGTATCTCAATTCTTGATTCAAAAATGGATGTTTTGAAGCGTATTAAACAGGCACATATGATCTTTGTGACAGCAGTTGTATTCTCCCCTGACAGCAGGTTTGTTGGTTTCCAGCTTTAACAGCTTAGTTCATTAGGCACATTTGTTCGCTTATTTTGGTTTATAGTTCACTCAACTCCCAATAGTTATTTTTTTGCTTGGGAAGTCTCTCCTTTGTTCTGAATGTCGACATTCCTCTGATTCTTTTTGCAACTATTAACAAGAGGTTTGTACTCCAGAGCACTGTTATCAATATCTGGAGATTCAAGTGCAAGAGTGACTTTCTGTGAAGCTGGACACCAACAAGCTTCATCATGGCGAATATTGCCATTGTTATCCATAATGATTGGTTTAGTACTTTTTATAGCTGTCATCTTGCAAGTTGCCCGGAGTTTTTTGCAAAACTCTTTAGATTTTGTCCAAGATTCACAGGTATCCGACATGTTTGTAGATTTGTCTTAAAAAAATGACAAAATCCCTACTGGAACATTCTTTGTGATAAACAATGTAAAATATGAAACATTTTTCAAGAGGCACCATGTAGGTATTGCTCTTATGACCATCTATTGCTCAATACATGTACCACTCATACTCGTATGAACGACATAAGCCTAAGAGGCTTGTGCGACCAAATCTACATTGCAATACGTTCTTCACGCGAAGAAAAGTTCTTGATTTTGCTTGTGATACCTCGTTTGCGTGAGCTGGGCTGTCTGGTGTCTTTGACACCACTCTTTGCACAATATCTGCAATGAAGAAGTTTAAACGTCCAGGTCGATAATGTTAATTTTTTTTTTTCTGAAATTCAATCAAAGGCGTTGAAATAAGAGGGACGGCAAAATTAATGGAATTTTTTTTTTTTTTTTTTTTGAAAAATTAATGGAAATTTCGGGACAAACCTCAGAAAAGTGATCATTTAGTTAGGTGGCATATATCAATAGCGGGGCGGACAAATGTCAAAGTTTAAGCTTTCCAACAGCATGGCCTTCGCTTTCAAATTTGAAGCGATTTTCTGTGCAATTTGAAGGGCGTATGCCGCATCTGGGTATGGCAGGCATGTCTGATAAACGATCAGAAGGAGTCCTTGAGCTCAAACTCTCTGAAACTAAAAATACAGCCAAGCTCAATGTTATGGAACTTGTGGCCGGAGGACATGGGATCCTTTTAGGCACCCGTATTCCCAAACATTATTTTTTGGTTAATGGATTTGGCGAAACAGACATGGGCGATGGAGCTGATCCTTGGGAGACCGGATCATATGATCTTGCTCTTGAAGATGCAGGTACTTTTTGTAACTTATTCCATACCTTGTAGCTAGATTATCAGTTCTACTTTGTTGGCATATCGATCAATTCAGCCGTTATATTCTTGTGTCTCACATAGCTATGATCATGATTCACATCTTTTGTCATTCATTTTGTCCAATTCTTCATGTCTTACATATAATTCACACTTATTTCGTCTGAACTTAGACATGTCTGTATGTAGGTTAAAAAATTTGATTCCACTATTGCATTGAAATGCATAAGATTTGTTTATGTAGGGATACAAGATTTTAATATCACTCAATACACATCTGTTATACCACCCGAAGCAACTCGTGTGGATTATGAAGAGGCAAAGCGGTTTTTCAGACATGGAGCAGTGATGGAATCTATTATCTCCACCATGCATGGGGTTAAAGGGGACAGAATCACTGCAGGGGTTGCTCGAATTCAGGTACAACATACTAAGTTTTAAGATCAATACAATTTATTTCAAATTCAGTTCATAACCTTTTGTTTTCTTGTGATACCATCCTCTTCTTGAGGTTTAAGGATGGATACTTGAGTTTTTCTTATAGGGTACATTTGTTTTTCTCCCTATAGATTAGACGCAAGGATAATCACAAGGTGGTTGGAGGTTATGCAGCAGAATACAAGGGGCATGCAGATGAGAAAATTGCTAGGAAGATTTTGGTTTCAGATTTGGATGCAATATTCAAGAGAAGGTTCAATGAAGATGAATACGAGGTATTTGAAAGTGAATATATGATCAGGGTGGGTGAGGTGACCAAGGGATTTGGCACAGTACTTGCGTCTATTTGTTTTTTCACGTACTTAGAGCCTATTTATGTAGCTAAGTAACTTCCCAATTTAAGTTAGAAGATTCGAACTGTGCTTCCAATCTGTGGCCTTTTAAAGGCCATTTTCAAATGTCTCAATGTTTAGGGTAAGAGGGGTTAAAATTTCCTAGGATGGTCTTAAATGTTAATACAATAGAAGGTTGTCTAAGGTTGTAATCCAGCAATATTGGCTTGTTCAAAGAATCGGTCATACCAGGGGCCTATTGGAAGGAATTGAGGGCTCAATACGAAGGAAATGGAATAGTTTGTATGGTTGATTTCGAGATTGCCTCTGAATCAAACACGGAAAGGGAGGAATAATCTTCTGGCCAAGGGAAAGGGAGGAATAATCTTCTGGCCAAGGGGAAACTGTTAATGGATTCAATTACTTCCATTGGGAGCGTAAATTGAGATTTTGTGATTCTTGTGCATTATGGGTAGGGACACTTGATCCTGGAGGAATTTGAAGTTCTAGCAGGGGGGAGTAATTCTCTATTACCACTCACGCTTACAGTAATAGCCTACTATTTTTCCAAATTGAACTTAAATAGTAAATTTGATGGAGACCAAGAGTCGAGTTAATTTGATGAGAAGTTACAAAACTTTTTGAGCCAATGCTTGGGTGCAGGTTTTTTTACCAAAAGCTTTTGGACCTCGAAAACCAAATCAATACTTGGACCTTTTGCTAATGGCTCATACCATTTTGTTGGCGCATTCTAATGGCTCAGGATAGTCTTACCCTGGTTTCGGGGATCCCGGAGGTAAAAAAACCGTCCTCCGGTATCACCGCCAGGGCTCGACGGAATCCGTTTCAGGACCCCCCGTTTCACCGTACTGACACACGTGAGGGGTCCTGCATAAATCTGGGCCGTCCGCCCACGCGACACATCCGGGCCGTCCGTGGTGTTCCCCGCCTCCGGTATCACCAGGACCCGATCCCGCCCTCCGGAATCACCAACGCGTGAACCCGCCCTCCGGGATCCCCATGCCACGGCGATAACCCGGCGCCCGTCTCGGTAGTGGGTGTGATCCCCTCCTCCGGGATAAGCCATCGGCGTGGCGATATCGGCCACCCGATATCGCCATCGATCCGCCCTCGGGATCACCACCATGGCCGACATCGGCGGCATCGAGGACCCGTGGAAATCCGGCCTCGGGATCCGGATAGGACTTCGGCCGATAATCGGCGCCCCGATATCGGTAGTGGTGAATCCCTCCTCCGGGATCCCCGATACCCCGGTCGTGATTACTTCCTCCGGGATCAGGGATCGCCATCGCTTCGGCCCGATGCTCGAATGCCGTTATCGCCCGGTTATTCCGCCCTCAGGGATCCCGAAAAACCTTCTGTGAAAACCTCCTCAGGGATCACCAGCTTGCCTTGGCGGGGGCGTCCGTGGTTCAATCGATGTCATTGGTTTGAATTAATGCACGGCGGCCCAGTCGGTGTCGTCGCCATCCACTAATGGTGTAACCGGGAGGCGGGAAAACCGCCCGATTATTAAATGCGCCCAATTGCGAAGTCGCCACGTGTGCGGTGGGGATTCCTGAGGAAGGGAGCACAGGTTGGCGATGGTTATGTCCGAAACTACGTGCGCCAAGAATGATTGCCCTTTTCCGGCCGGAATCGGCGCGGAAAGGGCCCGTTGTCTTCTTAGAATCCGGGCTATCGCCGCCAAGTTATCATCTGTAGTAGTATTTAAAGGTAAGCGCCATCGACAGGTCCGTTTTTAAAGTCTATTTTAGTCTTATTCTAACCGGTTATGTTATTTTACAGATGGTGGAGAAGTCGATTAACCTCGAAATCAGCCTGAATACCTCCATTAACGAGAACTGGAATGTGGCAATAGAAGGAAACTCGGCTTGGCCATTGCCCGACTGCCTCAAAGATATTGCTGAGATTGAATCCGACCAAGAGGTTCAATCCCCGAACAAAAAGAGATTAAGGGCAGAAGCAAGAGCTAAGGGCGCCTCTACCCCTGCTGCCAGGCCCGAGGCTTCAGTCGTTGGCCAATGGTTTGGAAATGAAGATGTTTCAAAGAAGCCTCAAAATGCAGATGAGGGGGATGAGGCCCCGAAAAGTAATATTGAATGTTTTAACGTCAATCCAAGCGAGGAACTCACAACTGAAGAAATTTTGAAGGACTACAGGTATGATCAGGTCAGTCGAAAATGGCGTTGCCAAGTCGGTGACTGCAGCAAATCCTACAGCAGGAAGATGGAACTGGAGAATCATAGGTTCAGGGTGCATCAATTATGGCAAAATTACAGGCTTCCAGATGCCCCGAGGGGTCGAATTCCGAAGAACAAGGCTGAGGTGAGGGTTAGAGATTATGGGAAAGAGTGTGGAGAGATCTCTTGATCCCGACTTCAAATTTAGCCACAATCTGAGACGAAAACTTCAGAGGGCAAGGGCAGCAGCAGAGCGTATGGCAGATGAGCAAATCGCCCTCGGCCTTTTGGATGACACGGCCCACCTGCAGGTGCGGAGAAAGGAGGCCACAGAACTTGAAATCAGAGTAAAAATTAAGGACACCCAATATTTTTTATGTTATTATCCATGGGCGATTATTTGGTATTTCTGGATTTTTTTTAATTAATATGTGGGCGATTTTTTTTCGAAGAGAATTTATCCTAATCTTAGTGGGCGATTTTATTTGCTTCAGGGGTTATATTTTGTCACAACTCCAGAAATGCATGTTATATTTCAAAAGCGCACCAAAGGAAACCAAATATCACAGCATTGAGCACTTCACATGTGATATGCTCTACTTTTGATAGTTTTGATAAGGTCTCCAAATTTCCTATGATACTCCTCTTCTAAAGTAAAGGGTAGGAACGTATGCTTGACCAGTTACAACCCAATCTGGATTAGTCGAATGGTCCAAGAAAAACCTAATTCCCCTCATGAGGCATTATATATATCACGTATTCCCTCATGGTTACATGTTCGAGATAACATGACAAACGTGACATGGAAAAAAATGTTGGTGACAAGTAGGCATGTATGAGATAACATGATTGTAAAACAGATATCAGATCTTAACTAAGTATCAGATATCAAACATATATCTTTCCTTTGTGGCAAAAATGTGTAAGATTACATACAGTTCTGTACATGAAAAAACAAGACAATGCAAAAGCACTCTCATACTTGTAACTTTCTTCACGAAGTTTCCAGAAATTTAAGATCCTTCACGAAATAATTAAGCAATGGGGAGATCATCTTCAATTTTAAGCTTGAACCTGCTAATTTGGAATGCCAAATGACACTAAAACCAAATAAGCTTCAATGAAAAAAGCATGTAATGCTATTTGGATTCACTATGGAAGCCTACAATGGGCCTCCAGAAGATGAAGCCCTAAAAACATCTCCGAGGTAATCCAATATGGGGTTACGAAATTTCAGCTACGAAATCTGCCCAAATCTCTGAAGCCTTAAGCCCTAATTCGAAATTTCTTAATATGGGCATGGTGATAACGGGTGATGGTATCACCTCATCAATATTTTTTTTTATTTTGGGCGATTCCCTTTTCACACAAATGTTTTAAAATCATATATGGGCTAATCCTATTTTACTATGTCGATAAAAAAATTACGATGTGGGCGATTTCTTTTCCGCAAAGATAAAAAGAATCAGAAATGGGCGATTGCAAGCCCGCGAAGTGCAAAACGGATCCTACTAATCTATCAAACCCTAATTGAAAAATATTAAAAAAAATAGCCAATTGGCGATTAATCATCCTTAATTTTTACTCTGCTTGAAATGCAGGTAGAGCGGATAAGGGAAATCAAGGAAAGGATTAGGAGCAAGCACGACAATTTGGATGAGAAGGATTTGTTTGGTGATTTGAGCTATGAACAGCACCAGTTGGACGAAGACGATGTGAGTGCGGAGTTAGAAGCTGCGAATACGCTTGAATTTAATTCACCTCCTCCCAAAACCCCAAATTCGAATAGCCCAAGTCTGCAGGATACCCCAAGGAAGCGGACTTTTGTGCAGGCCCGGAGGGATGCAGATCTGATGGCTCCAAACTAGATTGTGCATGAAGAATCAGAGGAGGAGCTTGAAAATGCAGATGAATTGGCTCCCCCGACTCCGAGCAAGATAAAAATGTGGTATTTGTATATGCTGGACCCGCACTTCTTTGAATCTCTAAAATTATATGACAGAGGGATTAGAAAGGAGCTTTGGCAGTTCAAATTTTCTCTAGATTATCCAATTGTGGTTCAAAGTCCTCTGCTGAAGGTGGGCAGAGGCAGAGGCACGAAAATTCTCGACTATTCCAGGTGACCTCGGTATTGAAGATTCAGAGATCGATGCCGACTGCTTAGGAGCCTATTTACTGTATATGTGTTGTCGAGAATTTTATTTCTTGCATGGTATGCTAAATTGAGCTTTGGCAGGGTTCTTGCACACTCAATTCCTCACCAAAAACGCTGTCATCATGTCTTCCTCCACCCTGCTGCTTTCGGCCTGTTTCTAAATGGCACAAAACCAGGCCTGTGTGGTGCCTACGAGCAGTTCGTGAAGCTAATTCCGGGATCCCCCTTTGACAAGGTCGTGTGGAAAATCCAGTATAAACAGTTCTACTACATACCGGTCAATGCCAGGTAAATTGGGTTTGGGAAGTGGATTTTTTTTTTGCATTTTTAGTTCTGGTTTGAATTGATGGCAGCTTGCCCTATGCAGTGGCCACTGGAGCCTGTTCATTTTGGTGGCTGATCCTTTGGCATGCCAGAAATTGAAGAAGCCTTGCCCTTGCATATTGCACTTCGATTCCTTTGATCCCCTCCATGCTCCAACACGCGGGTTCATCACTTTGAGTGCATCATTTGGTAACTATACATTCATAGCCTATGTTCTAATGCCTTGAATTGCAGGTTTTTAAGTGATGTATTTAAGAGATGGAGGCACGAGGCATCAGCATTGCATAATGCACCAGTAATCTTGATGGAAGCTTCACAGCAGCACAACATCTAGGATCAAGGAGACAGATGTGAGTTGTCCATGTCTTATCTTTTGTCTTTCTTGATCAGCAAATTTATTTAGTGTCCATTTATAATCTACTGTGTACAGATGGTGATCTACCGGGACTGGTTTGCCAAAGAAGACATGGACAATTTGAGGACAAGCTTCAAGGTGATGCTGCAGAAGTTAAGTGACTGTCTAAAAGCAGGAAAATCAACCTTCTACTTGCCCGAGGGTAGCAACCAATTCGATCGGCCCGTGACCCGGTTGATGCTGAATGGTCCATAACAGAAAAAAAGGTTGCTCCTTGTTCAACATGTAAATTTTTGGCTATGTTTGTAAATATGACAGTTTCTGAATGGTTAATTGATGTGGGAAATAGCTTTTGTTTTTTGCTTATCCGAGTTCACTCCTGACTTGTCAATCTGCATCCCCTCAATTCATAACAGATGAACTGAATTTGAACACCTCTGGGATCCCCAAACTTGAATAGCTCTGGGATCCCGAAGTTTGAACACCTCCGGGATCCCCAGAGAGCCAAATATTAAAACAACCAATGGAAAAGACAAACACCAAAAAAAAACCATAGTACTTAATAGGCAAAAAAATAAAAAATAAATCCGTCCGCGATCTGGTGATCCCGGAGGTGGGGATCACCGGTGATCCCCACCTCCGGGATCACCAGATCGCGGTGATCCCCACCTCCGGGATCACCAGATCGCGGACGGGAATAAATTCCCGGACCTTAGAACCATTGTAACTCATAGGCAAAAAAATAATAAATAAATCCGTCCGCGATGTGGTGATCCCGGAGGTGGGGATCACTGCTGGTGATCCCGTCCTCCGGGATCACCACATCACGGACGGGAATAAATTCCAAAACCATAGAACCATTTTAACTCATAGGCCAAAAAATAAAAAATAAATCCGTCCGTGATCTGGTGATCCCGGAGGTGGGGATCACCGCTGGTGATCCCCACCTCCGGGATCACCAGATCGCAGACGGGAATAAATTCCCGGACCTAAGAACCATTGTAACTCATAGGCAAAAAAATAATAAATAAATCCGTCCGCGATGTGGTGATCTCGGAGGTGGGGATCACTGCTGGTGATCCCGTCCTCCGGGATCACCACATCGCGGACGGGAATAAATTCCCGGACCTTAGAACCATTTTAATACATAGGCCAAAAAATAAAAAATAAATCCTGGTGATCCCGGAGGTGGGGATCACCCCTGGTGATCCCGTCCTCCGAGATCACCAGATCGCGGACGGGAATAAATTCCCGGACCTTAGAACCATTGTAACATAGGCAACATAATAATAAATAAAAGCCGTCATGATCCGGTGATCCCGGAGGACGGGATCACCAGCAGTGATCCCCACCTCCGGGATCACCAGATCGCGGACGGGAATAAATTCCCGGACCTTAGAACCATTGTAACTCATAGGCAAAAAAATAAAAAATAAATCCGCAGTGGATTCCGACCTCCGGGATCCCCACGAGTGGATTCCGTCCTCCGGGATCCCCACGTCCACTTTACCACTTTACCATTACAAATTGAAATCAAGGGTTAACCGTTGTACAACGGATAGTACAACGGTTGATTCATGAGGCTATATATACCCTTGCCTTAGTTGTTCTTGCTAGAAAGTTAGTTGGTTTCAATTGAGTTCAGTAGCTAAGTGACAGATGGTGAGGACCCGACAACAGCTACTTGAGAGCAGTGCCATCAATGCCCACACCCTGGAGGATATTCTCGTCCACTTGAATGAAATTCAGGAGGAAGTGGGGCTAGATCTCGCCCAACCCGACAGCATCAAAACGTTCCAAAGTAAACATGTTCTTGTCTTCCTTCACATTTATGTTCTACTTTCATACTAATCTTTTCAGCCATCTTTTCATGATCCCCTCATGGTTCATGCAGAGACCGTGGAGAATGGGGAATTCAGAGACACCCCTAGGCCTCTGGACAATGATCGCGGTCGGCCAAGCCACAGGGCATTGCTTTGGGAATTGAAGAAGTGCATTATCCAGGGCAAGGCTTTGAAGAATTTGCTAGCTACGGACATTGTCTGGGAAGGCAACACCCTAAAAGCCTGCTTCGAGGAAATGTATGCTGCACGGAGGCTGCGAAAGAAGGTTCTAATTAGGGAAGTCCTAGAGGGGTCTGATCCATCCCTATGCGACATCTTCGATCACATGATGTGGAGACTACCCTGTGGTGTGCCAGATGTAACTGCTGAGGACGTCCGGGCAGAAGGCATGGCAACAGTGCTTGATGTTGATTCAGAATGATTCCGAATTAGAATGTCAGTTTTAGGCCATTGTAAGGCCCCATTGTAACTTATGATCCATTTGAAACATGCAAATGAATTGAATTAAATCATTGAAGCAAAGGAGATAAATGGACCATTAAAAATTACCATTGTACCTTGGGGGGAAAAAAAATTAAAAAATAATCCCGTCCGCCTGCTGGTGATTCCGGAGGTGGGGATCACCACACGTGATCCCATCCTCCGGGATCACCAGCAGGCGGACGGGATTAAATTGATAACCTTAGAACCATTGTACCTTGGGGGGGCCGCACGATCATTCCACGCCCGCTGGCCACCGTCGATTTTCATGCAAATCGTACGTGGGGATCCCGGAGGAAGGAATCACGACCGGAGGTGGAGATCCGGGAGGCGGGGATAACGGGGCGGATATCGGATCGCCGATATCGGCCCCACAGTGGTGATCCCGGAGGCGGGGATAACGCGGCCGATATCGGACCGCCGTTATCAGCCTTAGGTGGGTGATCCCGGAGGAACGAATCACGACCGGCGGTGTCGGTGATCCCGGAGGCCGGGATTTCCACGGGTCCCCGATGCCGGCCGATGTCGGCCATGGTGGTGATCCCGGAGGGCGGGATCAGATGGCGTATATCGGGTGGCCGACATCGGCCACGCGATGGCGATCCCGGAGGAGGGGATCACACCCACGGCTGATATCGGAGCGCGGTTATCGGCCAGGGCATGGGGATCCCGGAGGGCGGGTTCACGCGTTGGTGATTCCGGAGGGCGGGATCGGGTCCTGGTGATTCATAAGCTCCTTGGGAATCAAACCCAAGCATGGCCATCGAGCTTGAAATCATACCTGATGCCTTTGCTTGGCGCTCCAACAACTCGCCTTTTCCAGAATTCAATGCCACCTATAAATTCACACCAATTCCACATACTCTACATCTCATTCCCATCCCAACCTCAATCGGTTTTTTCCAAGCCATTAATATCACATCCTCAAGATTAAAAACACATAAGTTCTTTTTTATCATAGCACACAAAGAAACATGTATGATGGCATGGTAGCGTTATCACCTCGCCACCATACTCTCAAAACATCACAATATTGTGATGGTGCTATCATCTTGCCACATTAAGTAAACAAACCACAAAAACCTGAAACAAAACTTAAAATACAAGAGCCCAAAAAAAGAAAAAAAAGGAAAAAAAGAAAAAGGGAGGTGAAATTTATAATCGTGGCTAGGTTGAAAAGAAGGCTTGGAGTTTGAGATGTTAAGAGTCCACAAACCGTGCCTCGCTCAAGATCGTATTGGCAGCTCCGTCCTCCGCTATAGCCAAGTTTTTAGAGATAATTTGCTGGAATGGATTGAGAAAGATCTATGGAAGCCTTGGTAAGCCTTCTTTGCTACCAAGTGGGGAAACAACCTTTGTAGATATCGAGCAGTCAGAAGAAGGGCAAAGGCAATTTTCCTGTAGTTTTCTAACTTTGCCAACCGTAGGATGAAAAAGTAACAAATTCAAGGATTGATATTAGACCTGCAGTTTTCCTGCAGTTTTCCTGCAATTTTCCTGCAGTTTTGGCCAGACCAGTAGACTTCCACCATAAGAATAAAAAAACAAAAACCGTCAGCACTATAGATTAAAGATAAGGACGACCAAAATAGAACTTCCATAGAGTTAGGTCTGCATGACACGATTCGGGTTAACTAGCACCCGCCTTAGCAAGGTAAACCTCCGAGAATATTGTTGCCTATCCAGGCAGAAAACAAATAGTACACAAAAGCCCTAACCCTACCTTTCTCATGCACATATGTTCCCCATCCACAAAAATCCAAAAATAGCAATTTCCATCAACATACGATTCCTAAGCCATTGTAAATCGGGGCGTCTGATTCTTATGGGCTAGATTATAGCTTGTGTGTGAGAAGTGAAGAGGAGGTTAACCTCCTCCTTGAGGGGGTTATGCAAAATAACCCTCTCGGCCAGCTTGTGTGTGAGAAGTGAAGAGGAGGTTAACCTCCTCCTTGAGGGGGTTATGCAAAATAACCCTCGAGGCCGCAGGCCGAGAGGGTTATTTTGCATGGCCCCCGAGAGGAGGAGGTTGACCTCCCTTAACCACATGCCCGAGCAGATTCCACTATTCTTCAGCTGGAGGTAAGGTAAGGAAGGCCACATTTTACTCCGTTTTAAAACAATTCCAACAAAGATCTCTGTTTCGGCTTCATCTTTTTGTTATTGCGCCGATTTTGCATGATTTCTACTTATTTATTTGCCCGGATTTTGCATGATTTCTACTTCCTAACTATCGTTTGAGATGCCCCAAAAGCTCTGCAAGCTTAAGAGTACATATTTTTCTGCATATGGGCTTCTTGTGCGAAGTAAAAATAAGTATAAGAACAGGTGCAAAAACAAAAAATCATTCTTAAGAAGAAACAGGAAAAGGCATGGCAACCAACCGGTTGAAGCCCCAAATCGAGAGATGCAGATGAGCTTCTTTTCGTCGGCCCAAACCAGCTATGGCCCCTCTGAATCGGCGTTGAAGCCAAAAATAGATGCGAGACGAATCCACACGGATGCATCTGCAAAACTAAAGCCAAAAAACAAAAGCGATGATGAATCGGAGCATAGATGAAGTGCGATTGATTCGATCGAGTTGCCAAAACAGTGCCATAGCAAAATGCGCATTTAATCCCCAAAACAGAGCCATCGCAAAAAGCATCTTCGGTGATTATGGCATATTCGAGAGATTATCATTAATAATCACTGGAATATTCTTTGAAGTAGAATATTCGGGAAGTTATGCATTATAACCATGCTAAGATCCGACGGCGGGTGACGGTTGGATTGCGATAATCTGCAAGGGCATGTGGTTAAGATGCGTGTAAACGAATTTGTTTTGTAAGGAAAATTGAGAAATTGAGAATTGTTTGTTGGATTTTTTATAGAATACTGGGCTTTAATAGAGGGTCCTTGAGGTTACAAGCCTGAAATGGAAAGATCATGTATTGCATCATAAAAAAACAAATAGAATTGAATGGATTTTTATTGTCCACGAAGATCAATAGGCCTATGGAACCCAAACAAAAAGAGCATAACAGACATAATCCAAGGTTAGAAAATCCCACCCCGAAGGGTTTCTGAGGGAAAAATCTTAGCAATAATAAACATATTGACAAACTTTATAGTGCTATATATCAATGGTGTGGGGAAGGATATAACCAACTGGAGATGTGATCCAAATGTCCCACTAAAGCCGTATGCAATATCATATGGAGCGACTGGTTAGGCGGAACCAACTCAACATAGCACGCCCTGATATATTCAAATATTGGGTAGTTTTGTCCACACTAACCATCTTCTAAAAGTATATGGGGTGACATTCTAGTGCATCACTTTGTAGAGGCAAGAAACCGGTCTCCTGCAAAAGTATCTGATATGGGACTGTTGATTTTACTCAAAGTGCCCGAACTAGAAAGGCCTTTTGAACCTGCTCCACATCATTCCAGGTGGAAATTGATACTATCGGCCCCTACACCTCCACCTTCATATAGAAGAATGAGCTCCACCAAACTCTAAGCAAGTGCAACTGGTGGCCCCATTGTAAAGCTTTGCTCTTTACCTGTTATTCTGCATTGCATATAGCACCTTCCAGCACACCGTCACTTTGTTGTCAAATAGAAGTGTCCCAAAATGTGGTAGTAGTAAACTCCACTCCCAGGTACTTTAGAGATAGGCACAAGCTCTACATTTTGACCTTAATAAGTGAAGAAGGGTGGCCTTGGCTGAGATGAAGACGAAGCTAAGAGGTCCACATTGGCGGCATATATGAGCTGTCGGATGATATGGTGCATGAGTTGGCCCCTTTACCCCATGCTGAACATGACAACCCTCTAACTGATCAATGTACAGATCAAACAACATTGGAGAGAGTAGACATCCTTGATGGACCCCAACAGTACTGTTCACAAGTTGGCTTCACGGCAGCATGCGAGCTAGGCATGTTTCATACAATCGGTATACTGCATTCTACAAGGGAGGGACTCCTAACTGCATCAATCTCTCTCGTATCTTCTCCCTTGAATCATGTCAAAAATGTCACAAAGTTGGAAAGCAACAATACAAGTCATGTCGGTGATTTCTAATATCTTGTATCAAGACAGGGCAATGTAAAAATATGATCAATGGTGGGGTGTCTGGGCCTAATTTTGCATGTGTAAGGGCTCGAACCTCTGCTTCCTCTGCCCATGTCATCAGTTGCTTCTCTAGAATAAAGCACAATTTCATTATATTGGAAAAATTTTCAGTGAATTGGAACTTCTTTATTGTAGACAAGGGGCTCTGCCATACCCACCGCGCCCCCCACTCCAGCATGTATGCGTCGCTTCGACTACTAGTGCTGCCTAGCTCAGCTACCGTTGGCCGCCACTAGGTTCGTCCTAGCTTCTCTTGTTTGGACCGCCTCTTGGATAGCATGCTAGATGGCTTGTTGGACCACCGTCTACATGGTCCTCTCTTTCTGTCCCAATGCTGTTCATTGAATTCAACAGCTGTTAGCAATGCGTCTAGTGCCTTTGTTTTCATCACTCTAGACACTAAAGGTACAAAGAATTAGAAAGGCAAGTCTCTAAGGCAAAGGTAGGTCTTCTTCTTTTACTTGATTTTTTAGTTTTCTAGGCAAATATAGCATCGTTTTCTCAAACATATGTTTGTTTGATGCATGTTAGGTGTTTTCTTGGTAGATTAGTGGTGTAAACAACATGCAATAAGGCATTTTGTGGAGGAAAATGGCCCCATAGCACCATTTGCCTCCATAAAATGCATAAATGCATGGTGTTTACTTGTTGTTTTTAGGACCAAGAGGTTGTACAAATGCATATTGAAGTACAAAATGGCGCCATGGCGCCATTTAGACCCCTCAATATGGATTTCTGCAACCCTCCTATGACTTAGGTCTGCTATACCAAATGCATATCGAGGATGCAAATGGCGTGCGTCCTCGGCATGGTCCGCTTTACCAAATGCATGCTGAGGAATGCAAATGGCGCCATTTGCATCGTGCCATTTGCATTCACCAGCACGCATTTGGTTTGGTATAGCAAATGCGTGTTGGGGATGCAAATGGCGCCATTTGCATCCTTAGCATGCTTAAAAAATAAAATAAAAAAATGGCACCTTGAGGATGCAAATTTGCATCTTGGGCATGCCACCTTTTTTTTTTTTTTTTTTTTTTGGCATGTTGCGGATGCAAATGGCGCCATTTGCATTCTCAGCACGCTTAAAAAATAAAGAGGATGCAAATGGCGCCATTTGCATCTTCAACACGCATTTGCTATACTAGACCAGATGCATGCTGGTGAATGCAAATGTCGCCATTCGCATTCCTCAACATGCATTTGGTAAAGGGGACCATGTCGAGGATGCACGCCATTTGAATCCTCGATATGCATGTATAGCAGACCTCCACGATTGATGCTGATGTTGATGCTTGTTAGTTTTAGAGCAAAAGACCATGATGCTATCTACTATCAAAGTATGCATGCCAAGCCATGCAAATGGCGTGGCGCCATATGCATCCCCGACACGCGTTATTGATATCATGTAAATGGCGCCTTTAGGATGCAAATGGTGCCATTTGCATCTATCAAAGTATGCATGCCAGGCGCCATTTGCATCTCAACATGCATTATTGAGAGCATGTATATGGCGTCCTGAGTTGTAAATGGCACCATGGCGCTAGTTGCATCCATTTGCTATGGCAGACCTACATGGATGATGCTGATATTGATGCTTGTTAGTTTTAGAACGAAACACCATGATGCTAGTATGCTATCAAAGTATGCATGTCAAGCCATGCAAATGGTGCCATAGCACCATTTGCATCCTCAGTGTGCATTATTGGTAGAAGACCAGCATGACACTCTTCTGCAAATGTTAGTAACATGTTGGTCTACATGGAGAATATGTATGTTGGGATTGCAAATGACGCCATGGCCTCATGCAATCCCAACATGCATATTTTGTAAGAAGGCAATGTAAATGTTTCATGTAGCTTTTGTTTTTAGAAAGTCTATATAAAAAATCTACATGTTATATGGATGGCGCCTGCCATTGGCAATCTCAATATGGCATGCTTATATATATCTAATTCTCTGTCTTATTTTTTTCTTTTGTATGATGTCTAGCTATTTATTTCAACTGCAGGTCACATTTCAGTCCGAGAGGGCTCTCAAAAAGAGGTTTCTTTTGATTTAGATGACAAGGAACATTCGATCGGAAACAAACCTAAGACAGCTAAGAAGGTTAACTAGTAAGAAATATAGTATATTCAAATATAGCTTGCAAGGTATGCCAGAAGATTTGATGTGGAGTCAGCTTGGTCCAGCTTGGTACCACTGCAGATTTCAGTTACGACATTTGATACCACTGCAGCTTGGTACCACTGCAGAGTTCAGTTACGGCAGCTTACAACTTTGACGGCGAGGCGGGATTTGACCTTCTTATGAATGTTGCCAAAGGAAATCATGTTCCTACTAGTGGCACTGATTCAGTTCAGCGATGAATTTCGTAAATTTGTTTTTTAACAAGTCAACATTCATGCATTGCTTCACATACGAGTTTTGTGTATGTGTATAAATTTCTCAATTTGAGAAATTAATGATGCCATTCTTTGTGTAAAAATGTGTAAATCTTGCTAATTTAAGTTGCAATGTCGTTTTTTAGTTATTTTTTTGTGTGCCTCTAATGTCAATGGTGCCAACTTTGGACAAAATATGTATGAAAAAATGATAAATGGCACCACATTATCGTATAAAATGCGCTAAAAAATTTCTTAACAATTTCGTCCTTAATTGGAATCACGAAATTTCTCAATTTAATAAAATTATGCTTAATGACAGCAACAATTTTACAAATAAGGAGCTGACCATGATTGTGAGATAGTTGGTCGAGCAGTGGGGATTTTCTGCCTTATACTGTTGATGGTCCACTATGGAGGAAAACCTTCCTGAAGCGTCCTATTGAACAACCCATCAGAGAGACACTTTGTGGTCCTGTTCACTTAAGTAGCTCAATTTGTACGCCGTCTAAATTTGTAGCCTTGCCATTGGCGAGACGCTGCAAGCCTTGAGCAACCCCTGCCTTTGTGATTACTAGTGATTGGCCCATCTATGGGAGTATATCAATTCGAACTCCGAGCGGATCATAAAGTTGCATCAACGTCTAAATTTGCAGCCTTGCCATTAGCGAGATGCTGCAAGCCACGAGCGACCTCTGCCTTTGTGATTAATAGAGGCTGCCACATCCGTGGGGGTACATCAGTTCGAACTCCAAGCATATCATAAAGTTGCATCAAGTCTTGTACTCATTGTGTGGAAGAACGTTGCACAGGCTTCTGTAGTATTTTTCTCCAAAATGTCCTGAGATGATGGTCGAGGAGGTAAAACATTTCCCGTGAATCTTGTGCAATGTACTGTGCCTTCTTGCCTTTGAGGAAAGTTTAATATTGCTTGACCACTTGCACTCACAAAGCAGGGTCAGTGACTAGTCGAAGCCACCATTTAAATTCCTTACATTTAACATCAAACCACTGATTCCAAGGGGGGAAGAAATTGAGCTGGGGAAGAACATACCTGGTAGGGGAGACTGGTATGTGGAGACACAGGTCTGGGGGAATGTCTTGAACTTGGGGAAACCAAGGCGGTCTGAGGAATCAATGGTACTATGAGCCCGTCCGGAAATAACAATACTTGAGAAGGAAAATTTATTGAGCAAACAACCTTGAATAGATAAATTAACCAACCTCTGAAATGATGGCGGAGTATATGCATTCAAGGAAATCGACCTGGGAGTATATGCCCTAAGGAAATCGACCTTTTGATGCAGGCAAAGAAAGCAAAGAAAGATTGCGTTGGAAGAAGGGCAAAGAAGGCAGATCAAAGGCAAAGGGATTGAATGTGCTATGCTGGGTATGGACTATGAGTCCTTTCTGGTAACAGACAGATTTGAAAGGGGGAATTCAACCACACAAATGGACTTGAATAAGGGAATTGATGACCTGTGAAATCAATCTTGATCTCGTTGAAGTCGTACATATTGTGTTGAGTTTGGATAAAAAAAGGAGGGAGGGGGGATCTTGAACCTGGGCTAGTACCAAGAAGCCTGTGCAGATGGTGTATGGGATCTCGAAGCCTAAAGTATTGTGCTGCATCTGGCTTAACAACCCCTGAGCTAGTGATACAGATGAACCAGAGCCGTTGATGCGGATAGACCTCCCGAGCTATGGAGCTGATGCTAGTGAAATAAGCCAAACCACACCAAAGCTAAACCTTGGTAGAGGTGCTAAATCGGATTTGTGGCTACGGTTCCAGACAACGAATTAGGCGGCAGAGATCCGGGACTGGAGTGGAGGTGATGCTTGTACTTTATCTATGTTGTACCGATTTGCTTCTTGACGCTATTCCCTACCGGAACTACGTGATGCCACAAAGTAAAGAAGAGTATAAAGCTTCATCATAGCATCATCGTCGTGTCTTTCATGTCGCATGACACAATACGAAAAGTGGGATAATTTCAAACTACTGCAGACATCCTGTCCTTCCATCTACATTTAAGATATACTGCAAGTTGGTCCAGCTACAAGAAAACTGCATATAATGTTTCCTGCATCATGTTTCAAATATCATGCATATCTAAATAATAGATATTGTTATTCCCATGGCTTGAAATTTTCCTTTATATTTCTGCCCATAAAAATAGAGCATTCAGACATAACGATGCTAACTAGAGCAAGTCAGATATACATGCATCTGCAAAGTGATTTCAAGACTATGCTTTAGCACTCAAACGTAACTAAAAATGGTAGAAATCCTGTTGTAAAAACCGTGTAGAAAATTTAAGCAAGATATCAAGATGAGTTAGGCAAGATCACTCTGTTCCTGTACCCCGAACCTCAACAATGAGGATGAAGTATGTCACAAAAGGGTATCCTCACTATTATTCACTACTTTATGTAAAATCCTATTAGGCAAGAGAAGACATTTATTACAAAATATTAACTTCAAAAGAACTGCCCAAGGCTTTGTAATAGACCATTATGTTGAATCTTTCCTGCTACAAAGGAACTTCAAAGCAAGCAATAATTGGGAAGGAGAGACATCTTATTTTTATACTTTAAAAGAAGAGCAACCTCAGATATAAGATATATACCTCCTACATAGTCCAACTACCTTCTGTATTTTAGTTATTCCTTTTTTTAATTAAAGGCTTTATATATTTATATATGGCAAATTTTTACATAAGACTTTTTTCAAGGGAAGTGTAACCCTAAAATTTCGAGATATTTTTACCCTTTATCTCATATAAAAGTCATTGACTGATTTTAAAAACCCAGAAATAAAATTAGAATGCAACAAAACTGATAGTTTTTCTTTTTACCTCCAAGACAACATGTCTTAATGATATGATTTGAGATTGAAATTCTTGCTTTTCCTTGCTTTCCCTTTGACCACCTGATGGAATGTGTAATAGATGCACATGCATAATTTTGCCTTTGCCATATTGAATCTGCCTTTCGAATCTTTGGCCTTGCATAGCAATTCCCTTCGCATATTGTGGGTGCTTCTTATGCTCCATAATGTTGGCTGCTCCAAATACCTTCATCCATTCGCTATTTGCCTTAAGATCGATCCTGCCCCACTTGAGTTTTCGCATCAGCATAAATAGAACCTCTAAAAGTAACATAAAATCAGCTGTTAATTTCATTAACAAAGCCATACTATATGATCTAACAGAAACTTTCAAGCTATTGCGGCACAAACCAAGTTCCATAGTCACCAACTTATATAATCGTCTCTGCAACTGCTTCTTGTACTACATGTTATAGAAACGTACAAAAATATATAACATAAAGAGATAAACCATTTCAACGCTGCTAAATTGATGTAGTAACATTGAGATGCTTCGAGAAAATCTATGGACAACAGATATACATGCAAGGTAGTCCCCTGGTGGTCATGGTTCTTCAACACTTATGTGTCAAGCAATAAATCTCAGCAAAATATTATGATTAACAAACCAAATTACAATGTATGAGCTTGTGTTTTATACAGTAGCGAATAGCAACATTTTTCCACATTTTAAAGTCCAGCATAAAAAAAGCAACAATTTTTGAAACATAAGTTACCCTTACCTACGTTTCTCTAAGAACCCTAATCTTGCTATATAGAAAACATTTTCTGTTACCAATTTGATTCCCATAATAAATGCAGGAAGACGGGGATGCAGATATGTGACGTTCCCCTAAAATATACGGCATAAATACATATATTTTACGGCCATGTCACCATACAATTCTACATCAATAGACTTGTATGTGACCAATGTGGGGGAAATGACTAAGTTATCTATAACTTAGCCAACCTAAGGTAAGAAGCCATTTCCACATGGCCTCACCTTATAGGCATACTGCCACATAGACGCACCTATGGGAGCCAAGTGGCATTTATGTAAACCCTAACATATAAAAGGCTAAACCCTAAACCCTAGCTACTTTTGGCTCCACCAACCTCAGACCCACCAATTCGCGATCAGAGCTCCGACTCAAAGACCGTCTTCGACAGCCTGGGTTGTAGCAACAGTTGCCAGAGATGGAGAACCAGGGAATTAACGGTAGCGCGTCAGGGGCAGATATTTCGAATAGATTCCAGTATTGCAGTAGAGCCATTCTAGAACCTATTGTTCTGAATATGAACCCTAATCAATGAACCCTAACCATAGGTTAGATGTATGTGATTAGGGTTAGTTGTTATTCTCTTTTATTATCAAGATTATGTTGATATGATGTTGGTTGATCTTATGTTTGCACCTCTTGTGTATTGGGAAGGGGGATAGAGACCTAGTAGCCATTATTTAGATGATGCTCCTAGTTTAGACCCATTAGTTCCCATTAATATGCGGCCTATGCATAGAGCCCACCTGGCTACGAAGGCTATGGAGTGACTGAGCACCACACAACGGGGTCAGTGGCAAAGTGGAGGGAGGACCTTGCTGAGCGCGGCTACTGGGATCCCATAGCGGGCTAGGCTCATAGTCGGTCACTTCGTGTGGGCCGGGTATGGGTCCGACACTTCCTGGGTCAATGGTGTCGCCCTGACTCTCAAGAGTTGCAAGTGTCGGCTTGGCTCTTGTTTTGGGGAGTTCAGTCGGGTATGGACGTATGTCGCCACGATCCTCTAGCCACCCATGGAGCCACTGCACTCCGAGAGGGGGAGATGCAACCCTTCCTACCTCATCGGACCGGGGAGATGCAACTCGGAGTAGTCTCGTTGGGTGATACCATGGGATTACGTCTCCGGCAGGTTACAGTCACGTCAGAGCCTGATTTAGCCTATCTGCAAAGTATGCACAGGAGGGGCGGATGGAGTGGTCAACCCTAGCCATTGTCTATTGCCAACCCAAGTCTTTGCCATAACTCGGTCTGTTCTATCTGGAGGCCCCCAGCCGTCAATCGACTCCCCCTTGAGTCTGAGCCCTGGGTAGGAGCCTCTATTTGATGTATTTGATGCATTCATTGTATTGTCATATTTGATGACATGGTTAGATGGATTATCACTACCCTTCGAGGTAGTCTGTTGTTATTGTTGCTAGTGCTTATGTTGTATATTTGCTTCCGCTGACATAGGAACCCCATAGAGGACGGGACGGAATGACACCTCTGTGTCCTCTACTCGATCGTCTGACCCCAGACGCGAGTTAGACAGAGGGCCCATACAATGGGTGCCGTTGGATGGGGAAGGTCCTTCGATGTATACGGCGGGCTGTCATATATAGCGCAAGGAGCGTCATACTTACTGCAACTTGATTTGTTGAAGCTCCCAAACATGGATGCAATGAATAGGCATATATTGACATCCTCTAGCATGTGTTGCAGTGCATCAATAATAGTCATTAGGCCTTCATGGTTCTGTGCATATGGGCACGATTCCTTCTACTCAGCACTGTATCATGAATAACAAACCAAGTTACAATGTATAAGCTTGCATTTTATGTAGTACCAACTAACAACATTCTCCCCAACTATTTGAAGGTGCAGCATAAAAAGCAACACTTTTTGAAACAAAACTAGTCCGTTCCTCCGTTTCTTTAAAAATCCTAAGCTTGTTTTTCTTTAAGCACCCTAAGCTTGTTATAGAAAAGGTTATCTGCTACTAAGTTGATTCCCATAATAGGTGCAAGAAGAAGGGGATGCAGATCGAAGAAGAAGATGCAGATACTTACTGAAAATATTGATTTGCTGGAGCTTCTAAAAACATGGATGCAATGAGTAGCCATATATTGACATGCTCTAGCATGTGTTGCAGTGCATCAATAATAGACATTAAGCCTTGGTGGTCCCATGGGCATGATATACAACCAACAAAATTAAGGGCTTGTTCTTCCAATATGATCAAACCTATGAAATGCAATTGTACAAAGGTACATAAAGGAAAGAAGCTTGGAACAATGAACTATGAAGAAATATCTTGTTTTTTGATCTGCAAATTCTGGATTAATTGGCACTGTTACTCACCTTTACAAAGAAATAAATTATCTTGCAAGAAAGAAATTACCTGAAAGCTTTTCGGATAAGAGATTGTAGCACTGTAAAGGCGATGAATTTTTTGACAGAATATCCCTTCGGTAAAACCTTATTTTAAACATATGCAAGGAACATATATATCAAAATTTGCAGCTATCAACTTACTCAGCTACCATAGTGTCGAAGCAATCAAATTTAGACCGATCTGTTCAGCAAAGTGCAGATTCTGAATTGCTAGAATGTCTATATGCTCTTACGGTTAGTAAGTGTGCATAAGCCATGTCACAACTACCCCTAACAGTATTCGAAACATTCCAAAATAGGTCTCGCTCTTACTTTTAAAGCAATGTCTAAGCCAGAGAATAAACTCTTACAGCTTGTGAGCTTATTATTTGTTCTCAAATTTTCTAAACACGAATTTAGAATAGCACCCATTTGGTGTTGTTCAAATTTTATCTGCAAATAAAGAAAAATTAAAGTTTTACAATTGAGAAGAATAGAAAAATAGGCCTACAATTCCGTTGCTTTTGCTATGCATAACTAACAAAGGAACAAAATCTTGAACCTTCTTCTCAGTTATCCAACCTGGTGATGCAATTCTTATCTTCATGGAACATGGAATAGAAGTCAGAGATGAACTTACAACGTATTTGATACTGTCGCATGAAGTAGTATGCAGGTTTCAGCTCCTGCAACCAAAAAAGCTGCAATGGTCTTCTTGGAGAAGCTGCAATGGATAACCTTGTGAGAGATGATTTCTACTTCAGGGTTTGCAACCTGGACCGAAGGGGAGGAGTACTGGCTTTCTTCTTGCTCGTCAGAAGAGTCTTCATCCGAAACCTGGTTCTCCTGAAAAATGTTTTCCAAGCTAACTGGATGATCACTGAATGGTTGCTCTTCCGCACTACTGTCAGGAAGAATTTCCTCACTAGAAGTAGGCCATGAGTCATGATTAGAATAATATGGAACCTCACTGGAAGAAGAAGAAGTAGAATCTGGAGTCAAGAAAGAGGAAGAGGTCGCAGAGAAAGACGAAGATGAGCTTGAGCTTGGAGAACGAGGGTGTTTACGGTTCACGATTGTTTTGGAGCGGCTTGCATGCAAGGAATTCAGAAAGCTTAAATAGCCTTTACGAATTTGGGTGATTGTGACTAGAAGACAATAATTAATACTAAAGAACTAGGGCAGTACAATACATTCAATATTTAGGAATACTTGTGGGTTTGAGACAGTTCCAAAATAGAATTTCTAAAAAGCAGAAAACTGAAAACGAACCTTTAGTTCTTGTTCTTGACAGCTAGTTTAGCAATTTCGAGCAATGTCTCCTTTGTCATTTCACAAATGCTTTGAGTCATTGCAGCCATGGACTCAGCAATTTTCAAACTGTTGGCAGACCTTATTGTTTCCAATTCCCTAACCAACTCAATTTTTCTTGCACTTTCTTCTTTCAGGAAATCCAATTTCTTCACCTCAGTGTCCCCAAATGTGCTTGCCATCTGTGATATTAGACTTTCTATTCTTTGTGTCTATCACTTTTGAATTTTCCTTCTCGTGCATAACAAGAGCCAAAGCAGATGCGGATTCAAAAGATTCACTCACAATATCAGAGGATGCCTGAATTTCGCTCAATACTCGTTTGGATCTTCTTTCCTTTGGCTGTCTTGGAGGTGGAATTGGCTCGGAATTTGTCTCCAAATGCACATCCATGGAGATCTGGCCTGTCATTTTCCGGGTCCTTCTTGGTGCCATTTTTTCAACCCGAGGAGGCACGAAAAGCTTGCTGCTTGCTGGCAAAGCAGATCGAGAGGCCTTAGACATCTGAATCCAAGAAATGTGCAATCATAGGAGTTGAACCCATGCATTACCAAAATAAACACATCGTTATAAGATATTAACAACTGAAATATGTGAAAAAGGTAGCTACAAATGAATATTGTCCATTCTCAACAAATGAACTGGAAAAAGCAAGACAACCGGCCATATGCAAACTTGGAAAAAACCCTTGGGATCTTCTGGAAAACCTTCCAGGGTCAAAAGAATCTGTGCAAAATAAAAAAAAAGGCAACCAAGTGATTTGCTTTGTGGATATAAGGAAAGGCTTGTGCGTGGAATGGAGTAAGATAGAGTTAGCAGCGACGAAGCAAAAAAGAAGCCAGACTGGAAAAATGAAAGAGGGTACGAATATTAGGAGCTTGGTTCTTACTTGAAAAAGGCAAAAAAATGCCATCGTCGTCTGTCATTGCCTCAGAAATCATCTTCAGGAATCCGTTCCCCATCCACAACTATGATTGTCATCAACATCTTGGGGAGATGCGTTTCATAAACCCACCGTTTAAGATCTCAGAAGCAAAGGGAGAGCACATAAATACAGAGATGGAGACCTGCTAGCACATTGTGAATAACGTAAACTCTTGTGCTAGAACTACCTTGAATGAATTCTGCACTCTGCTTTGCACTCTGCTTTGGATGACAGAAATAAAAGTAGCATGCAAAGAACAGGTCTAATAAGGAACCATAAAATCAAATCTTGAGATTCTAACTTAATTCTGTAGAGATAAAAATCACCTAATCCATGAGAACCTCCACACAAAAACGAACCCTTGGGTTACTTTAGCTAATACAGTTCAGGCTACATTAGTTATTCCAAGAGCCACAGTGGCCATTGATGGAGTCCCAACTGCTCTGCTCCATGAAAATGTAACAGATAAACAAAATTGCTTTAAGATGTATAAAATAAAAATGTTATTTTGTATTTGGGTATCTAATATGCACCCATTTCTTGATTCAAGCATGCAGTTGCGAGCTTCACTTTCGATCAGATCATGAACTGCATTATCAAAGTGATCAGACAAGATGGCCAATCTCCTTGTTATGTCCAGGGCTTTAGAGCCCAGATTTAAAATGGCCCTGCGTTTTGCGTTCATCGTCATCGCATGGTCCAAGTATTCAAGTGGACATAACCTAGGTGCAACTGGAATGGAGCTGTGGGGGCTTCAACTGAAGTGGAGCTAGGAGGGGTTTCAACTGGAGCAGAGCTGCGATGGGTGTCAACTGGCACGCCATGAAGATCTGGCGCCATATGGACGAATGCCACAATTGCATCTTGTTCACCAACTAGGTGGTTAATGTAGCTTGGCATCGAACAAAAGAAAGCTAGATGATTATTAGTATACACGCCCGGCGTATTAAAACAAATAGTACATGCTTGGCGTGCATTGGGGAATATATACATCCGGCGTGTTATAGCTAATAGACTCAAACTAAAAAAAGAATACATGCTGAGCGTGTTATAATTAATAATAGAGTAAAAAAAAAAAAAAATACACGCCTAGCGTGCATTGGGCAGGGGAAAAAAACACTTATTCACCCTTGATAGATAGGTAGATAGATAAATAGAATGACATATGGAACCCTTTTTGCATAACTTAAGCTTAAAGCACAGGCAGGCGATTAAAAACATGCTTAGCATGTATTAGTTAGGCAAACTTATTTTTAATTACCATCATAAAGCACGCCAGGCGTGTTTTATATTTTTTCTTTAAGATTTTTCTAAGAAGATCTAACCATAGTTTATCGGCTCTATGAAAGGGTTTTTGCTAAATTTTCAGCATCAAGTACTCAAATCACTAGCAATATTGGAGTTCGTCAGGGTTGCCCTTTATCTGCTACACTTTTTGGCTTGTACATTGATCAATTGGAAGAATGGCTTCATAATCATGGCGGCGGAGGTCCACATTTGGCACACTATATCATTAGGCAACTTATGTATGCTGATGATGTTTCACTTCTGGCACATACCGCTGCTAGTATGCAGCAACATTTACATGCTCTGCACGGTTTTTGTGAGAACATAGGTCTGCGTGTTAATCTCCAAAAGACCAAGCATTTGGTAGTTCAATCTTCTCGTCACAATGTTCCCCCTATGCACTATGATAGCCGCGAAGTTGAAGTTGTAGATAGCTACAAGTATTTTGGTGTAGAATTCTGTAAGAACACACTTTGGGAACAGTGTATTACCAAGCGGGTGGCTGCTGGATGGAGAGCACTCTATGCAATGCAAAACAATTGTTTTCGCGCAGAAATTCATGATTGGCCACGGAAAGCCCACTTGTTTCGGGCTTTGGTAGAGCCTGTTTTACTGTATGGTTCTGAAGTGTGGGGGCCTGCCATTAGTGCTAGTGCTTGGGAGAGCTTGGAGCGGGTGCAAAAGTCCTTTCTCACTTACAGCCTCGGAGTTAAAACAACGGTGCCCTATGCTATTCTTTTACAAGAGACAGGTTTTTGGCCTCTTCAACATTCTGCCATGAAGCGTCATCTCCACTATATCTGCAAGGTGCACCACATGGATGATGTTAGGTATCCTGTTCTTGCACTTGCCATGGCTGAATCTCCTCAGCGTTTGAAACGATGTTGGAAAGAGCATTGCACTACATGGTTTGCCCGTTAGGCTATGCAACCAGAGCACTGCCTGATGCTTGCTAGTTCTGATCCCGAGCTTTTGCAACAATATCTCAATGGTCGTTTTTCTCAAAAGATATGGGACGCAGTTACTTTGGCCCAAGTGAAAACTGGTCATTATCATGCACACATAAATCCCACCTTGGCACCAGAGCCCCAAGCTTATTTGCTTGCTTCATTGTCCAAGAACAAGCTTGTAGCTATTGCATCAATTCGCACGGGGTCCCACAGGCTACGGATTGAGATAGGTAGATGGGAGCGGCCGCAATTGCCGCGAAAAGCGAGACTATGTGCCTGTTGCCAGTTACAGGTTATTGAAGATGAAAGCCATACTCTTCTGAGTTGCCCTGCTTTTGAGATAGTCCGGAATCATTTTTTGACCTTAGCATTCCATTCCACGCTTCCACAACTTCTCAGAGCCCTATCTGTGCATGACTTGGTATTATACATACTTGAGGTTCTAGATAAACGTCTGCAACTACTGAGCTCACAGTAGTCATTATCTCCGCTTGTCTAGTGCAGGGGTTTTTTAATCCTAGTAGTAATGATTATACTAGCCCATTGTATGGGTCCCATGACCTATTGGTCTCCGTGGACGTTTAAAAAAAACTATTCTATTCTATTCTATTCTTCTTTGTAAAATGTAATACAAATCTGGAAATTATAACGTTAACTATTCATAACAGAAACTCGTTCTAGAGGTTTATAGAAATGAAAAGCTATTCGTGCATGCTACAATATGTTTCATTCAAGAAGAAAAACTCAAGGATTTATTCGAAGCAAAAAGAAGCAGATGAAGTTTATAAAAGGCTATGCCTGCTTTTCATAAATATCATCTGCTTCCACTGCCTCGAGTAAGATTCTTGATCTCTCTTCTTGGATTAAACTTGCTATAGACATGCATCTTAAATTTGAATCAAAACTAACCTTGAATTCTGTAGCCTTTGCTGAACGCGTAGAGTTGCGGATAGAAAGTCCACTACAGATGCTTTTCTTGCATGTGTAAAAAAAAAAAGATTCTTCAAGTCAGATTAGAAGGCTCACATGCAGTCACAGAAGGCTAGAAATTGCCGAAACAAAACATGCAATATCCAGAAGCCTAAAAATGACTAAAACTAAACCTGCTTACCAGGATTTAAGCACGTTAGGAGGCCGGAAATGTCAAAGCACGATAGGAGGCCGAAAAACACAGCGGAAGTGCAACCATCAAAATTGTATAGAAGAAAGGAAGAATAGAGAATATTGAGAGCGTGAATTGAATTTATATAGGTATAATTAGAAATTTAGGTCTTTCTAATTATCATGAATATTTGATTGCTTGAAATAACACACCACGCATACGGTCTGCCCGCCAGATATAGCATCTAGGGTATATATGGAGAATATTGCATGTAATGCAATAAATTCTCACGGTTACCTTTTGGATTCTAGAGCCTAATTGCACTCAACCAACACAACAAAACAACATGCTATGTGGCCCTCCCCTTTATTTCCAAAATAGTAGTACAATATTTTTCCACAACTAATATCCCTTATGCACACCGGCCTTTTTGGGCATACAACAGGCATCAAAGTGCCGCCAAGGATTCAAACTCAAAATAAGTTTATAAAAATTTGTAAGCCTCCGTTGCTAATGTCCAACACGACCCCAACATTCCAAGATTCTCGCAAAACTCGCAAAGGACATTTCCACATCCATCTTTGAGCAAATCTGCAAAAGGAACAACCCTGGTACGAGGACCCCAATCTTGACACAAAGGCCACCACATCTTTGGCACACGAGGGCCACCAATATGACGCAAGGGCCTACAACATCGTCGCCCACTTAAATCCCAACATTCAAGACATAAGAGCTGCCCCAACAACAATGCTTGGCATGAGAGCCCCCAGCCCATCGTATAAAATACCATCATAGGATCAAGAAGTCAAACAATGAGCCAATCAACATGAAAAACCAAGACATTGACTGCAAAAAAAACTTCAAAAATGCAGAATTACAACGCAAGGCTACAACTTAAAAGAGCCCCGGGGGGGGGGGGCATGCAACCACAAAGGGAGAGGCTCCAAGATGGCTGATGAAAATGAGAGGAATGCAACAAGGCTATAAATACACTAAGGGGGACTCTCTCAACTAGCCTCAAGAAGCGGATTTATCTGCTAATCTCAAAACGTAGATAAATCGCACTTCTAGAGCCTAGTTGCACTCAACCAATACAACAAAACAACATGCTGACAACAGAGGCAGAAAAATAAGAAACTATATGTCTAAGAGAATTAAGGGTACAATGTCGCCATTCAAAGGCAAAGAAAAATAAGCAGGCGATGGGGAGCAAGAGACCAAGGCACATCCGAACAACCAAGAATACTACGACATACTGATAAACTACCCACATGAACTATCATAGGCTTAGCAACTCAACATACCACTCCTACTCAATTCCAATGAATGACAAGGCTAGAAGACATAACAAAGTAAGATATGACCTATAATACTACAAAAAAGAATGAAGGCACGTGACTACTATAAAGCAAGGGTCGAAAGACAACTAGGCCGAACGATCTCGCATACCAACATAAGGATCAACCAAGACGAACTGCCCTTCAAACTCCCACGCGAGCACGCGAACACCACTAAAAATTGACAAGTACAAAACAAGTATGTACCAATCAACTCCAAAGAAGAAATAAAAAGCTGTAATAAGTGGATTGACAATTATCAACTCCATAAGTAGCTGAAGAGCTTCAAAATCGAAGTATCATTGCATAAATTTTGAGCCAAAAACTATGAGCATTGGGGGGGACTAGAAATCAAAGGGAGTCACTTAACCTCTACTCCCCTAAACCAAGTAGGCAATAAAGCAAGCGCCATTCTCCACCTAGCAAAGGTCATTTTCACCTCTCGACAAAACAACGTGGAGAAAAATAAAATCTCTGACTCTAATGAATTGTCAATCGCACAAAAGTAGAATATGGTGTCATTCATGAGCATACAAGACCAAAACCTAAGGAGTGAGAAATTTAACCTTGCAAAGATAGACAATATAAGTTGGAAAGCCATGCAAATTGGACTAAAATACTAGCACTACAATTGCTATGGGCCTTTGAAAACCACAACAGGTGAAAACAAATAAAACCATGAACTAGACAAAACGAGACTTGGGGAAAAGAAACGCGGACATTAACAAAATGTACTCTAATAGGACACATAAGGCAAATAAAAAGGATGACTTAAATCGCACAAAGGGCCTCACAACAACCGAGCTTCGCAAAGGGAAACTATTTGACATTTAAGACCTAAGAAAAAGGGATATCCAAATATGTAAGAGCATCTAAAGAGCCGAGCCACTTTTAAAGAGGGCATGCTATACCATAAACTCGAACAAATGAGGAATACATGAACAATGACGGAGCACCAACTTAGAGGGCTAGATTTATTGCGGTCCTAGAGTCCTTCCAAGGATGACAATCTAAATAAACGTGCAAAATTTAAGAGATTGAACAAGAACAGAGACGAATGCAGTTAGGCCTGGGCTCAAATTGACGGCACACTTTGTATATAGGCACAAAATAGTCAAACCTTCAAATTAATATTCTCGACTACTTGCAAGACATCAAAAGCAAAACGTTACACCATTTCCTATTCCACTTCTTGTTCTTAACATCTTGCAAAGCAACGCAAATTCTCATTCCACTTAATATTCTCTATAGCTTGCCAAACAATGAAATGCAAAAAATGACATGTCTTGGCACACTGAAGCCTATCTAACAATGAAATGCAAAAAAAAATGACAGAGTCTCTTAGCAAGAACGTACCTCCCAATTCTTGACAAACAATGAATAACACACTTGTTAGCACACCAACTCAAACATACCTCCTGGAACTTCGTCTAATGTACCCTCTCTCTTCTTCATACATAATGGAACTAAAGAGATAGACTTGTTGTGTTTGCTACACCGAAATGAGATGCACAGAACAAGCTTAAGGATCCTAATGAAGCTCATAAAAAAGTCCCAACCAAGCTAGCTTATGATAAAGGCGTTCTTGATGCAAAAAGTGTGAAAATAGTCCACCCTCTAAACTAATGCCTGTAGGCTGGTACATGATACTTTAAGAGACTAAAGCATCACAACAAAGTAGGAAAGAACAAACTAAGATACAAAAACAAAGAGCAAAAAGGACACTATTACAAAATCACAAGGCAGTTACCATAAATCATGCCAACCAGTACAAGTTGAGAATACTCCGTCCTCTCAAATAGAAAGACTGTAAACCCAACTGAGTGCAAATAACAGGCGCCCTGCAAAACTAGCATCCAAGTAGTACTAGGAAGTTTTCGAACGAATAAAAAGCAGCATTCCTTTAGCATCTAATGAGCGAAGTTCCAGCATCTAATGAGAGAAGTTCCAGCACCTAACGAGGGAAATTCCAAAAGGAATCAGGTCAACATGGAGAGCAGGCAAAGGGCAGGCAAAACAACAAGGTTGCAAAACCCTTAATCCCTACCACTAAAGCAGCATTCTAATTGGAATTTAGGACAAGAAAGTGCATTAGCTACAAAAACTCAGATGAAGCCACGACAAGGTCCTCAACTTCAAACGTTTCCCTAGCTGTTGTATTTTGATACAATCGTAGCTCTTCCCAAGCATATGAAAACCGAAATGGCAGATCAAAAAGAGGAACATCCTTGACCCCAATCCAACAGTTTGGACCTGTGCCTACTACTTCTTGCAAGTATACCAGGATAACGTAACCCCTACTGCCAGCCAGAAGTTGCAACAACAAACTATCAAAGGCCATCATTAACAAAACACAACCACCACATAAGCGCAAGAGGAGATAATGTGACCACTGCCAGAAGTGTGGTTAATTCTGAAAACATACCTGCAACAAGAACTATCAAGGCAGCTAACATGTGAGATGGTTAAAAGTACTGGACCTATATTCAGCCGAAGATGGGACACAAAGCTAGGAAACACCTCGGATCTTGCGTATGACATATAGATGTTGCCACTTAAAATGGAGTGTGACTAGAAGTATTGCCACTAAAAATGGAGTGTAACAAGAACTGCATATGCCCCAGCTAGCAAATTAACCCAAAAGATGTACATCCACCAAACCATCCTGCAAAATCTTGAAATGAAATATGTGCAACAAAAGGCTAAATGTTTAGAAAACCTTGACACACTATTGAGCATGTGAATTAAATATAACGTGCACGAACCGGAAAGGTTGGGGATAATCTGTCTGTATTAAGAAAATAGAATCTAAACTATCTCACTGCATAACTCTTATCACCAAAGGAGCTTTAAAATAGACTGACAAAATATGAGTCATGGCCCTGAACCAGCAACATAAGCATCCAAAACATACTCTACAAAAACTGCAAATGTATACCTTTCTCAAAATGTTTCTAGCTCCACATCAAATGCCAATCTTAAACACACCAGCAGATTTGCATCTCATATCTGAGATTGTGCACAGTCGAACTGCATGCCTATTAAAGAAGAATTGATCGCCACAAGCCGGAAAGCCAAGCCTATAGACACCTTTCTTGAGATTGGCCATAGCCACACCTCTCCTTAAATATCCAGAGATGTGAAGAATAAGAGAAAGCATGAACTCACTGCTATATCCAGAGATGTGAGAATTAAGAGAAAGCATGGGCTTAGTACGGTAGCAAAAAAGCAAAGGGCTACAAGCTGCACTAGGAGTTAGGAAGAAGGATGATCCCTAGAGCTCATAGGCATTAGGCTAACTGTTGCACCCTGCCTAGTAAATCATGATCGTGATGCCAAATGCAATTAATTAACAGTCAAGGTCATGACAAACTTCAAGGAGTATGGGATAAACCAGATTCAAGTCTATGCCTATAAGCACTCAGACAACAAGCTGACCAACAAAAATACTAGTCTAGATACAAAATTAACCATAAGTCTAGAAGCGATCTATCAAGACTTGCACATTGCGCGCAGAAAAGGCCCAGCAAATCATCACACCCAGAACATAGGCTTCATACATGGCATACAAGACAAAATTCATAAAAATAAAACGTAGACCAATTGCATCACAACGGCTTGAAATTTGTGTAATCTCATCAATATCACCACTGCAACAACTCACCCAGGTTGAAGAGCATAATTCGTGATACAGAAGGCAACCATCTGACTAGACTCGAGTTACAAAAGAGCAAACTCCAAATGCCATTCTGTCAAGCTCGGTATAATCCATATTGGGCATGGAAAAATGGAAAAGACAAAATCCACATACTACCTCTGGCCAAAATTACCTCTGGCTAAGCTTGTGCATATTCAAACTTCATACCTTGAAGATGCCATGTAATCCCATGAAAGCAGAATAGATTACAAACCCAGGAATCCGTCATAAAGCGCACAGCTTGCTCACATGCAGAGTAAGTTTAACTAAAGAATTAACTCAGAATGTAGAGTATAGACCGTCACATAGAGAAAAAAACATTTGCCCAAACTCAAACTACAGATGGGCAGTTTGTACATCAGTAGAGTTGCAGTTGTTGTGGAGTGTCGAGGTATCACTGTCTCTTTGGGGCAGTTCTCCTTCCTCCTCACTTGTTTTGTAACATTACCATTCTTTTAATATATTGCTGACACAGTTCTTCAAAAAAAAAAAAACTACAGATGGGCAAACTCCAAACAACATTTGGTCAGAATAGGTATAATCCAGAATGGATACAAATGAAATGTAATAATAGATAGAAAAGGGATGTGAACAAACAAAATTCCAACGGTACCCACCTTGGGCTGGATTACCGTAACTGCAATTGGGCATAGTCAAACTCCATGCCAAACTCCATGCCTGTCAAACAAGAATTGATCGCCACGATCTAGAAAACCAAGGCTACCAAGCTGAAATTATCTGTAGCTGCACCTCCTCTTAGATACCCAATGACGTAAGAATTAAGAGAGGAGATGAGTTTATTACTGTAGCAAAAAAGTAAGTGGCTGCAAACTGCATTAGAAGGTCTAGAAGAATGTTCACGGCAAGTGCATAGCAGTAGGCTAACTGTTACATCACGCCTGGCAGCAACTAATTGATCCTGGGCAGAAATAGAGAGGAATAGACGAAAATCCAAAGATTACCTCTAATTGAAATTACCTCTGGCTGAGCTTGAGCATATTCGAACGCCATGCCTTGGCAATGATGGGGCCACCAGAGGATCCCACGAAAGCAGAACAGAGTACGAACATGGATTGAACCCAGGAACTCGACTAGGGGGGGGTGCCCATTGGCTGCACACTTAAGCGCAAAATTCTAATAGCTTTCAGGTACGGACCTCAATGGCTGCACATGCCACATAGCAACGTGCCCAATGAGATAGCCTATATTACAAGGCTAGTAACATGCAAAGTAGACAAAACCAGTTTAAGATATAAGATGTCAAAGTTAAGGGGGTATTGGTACCACCAGGGCTGCGGTAGTGCCCCCATAAAATATCAGGAAGCCCATTGAAGGCTGCAATGAGCTCCATGTCCTTGTAAGCATCTCTTTTGTCCACTAGCATCAGCTATTAAATGCAATATTAGCTAAAAAATTTTAATGAAAATGTACACGACAGATTTACTCTCCTATTACTTTACAACAGGCTGCACTATGACCAATATGAGTACATAAAATATCAAAACCTACAAATAGATAGAAAGCTTATCTAGCAGCAATATACTCAGTAGAAAGGTATAATTCCTGTTATACTTACCAAGCATATGTGATTTTCTGCGTTACTCCAGCTGACCATAACATAAGTCATATCTGGAAGATACCATTTAAATATGGTAAATTTGCGTAGGAAGAACTTAGATCATGTTTTTGGAAAAAGGGGCCTGATTTAAAATACCTTCTGTCAAGAACAAAAATGAAATGAAATCAGCAATAAACTTCTGACAGACATATCTTCTTCGGCTATATACCTCTGCGAGATTTTTTGTTGCTCCAACGTATGTCAAGGCAAAATCCAAGAATTGTATCTATACTTGCTGTAAAACAATTGACTGCAAAAACCATATTCTAGACAAGGAAAACCCAATCGATCAGTTTGCCTGTATCTTCAAAATACATCAAATCCGTGGAATTCGAGCTATGGCACGGCTGGTTTGAAGAATTTCCGCCTTGCCTTCCTTTGCCGCAGCCTAACCGGAACCCT
Source organism: Isoetes taiwanensis (assembly GCA_021234155.1). Taxonomy (NCBI): domain Eukaryota; kingdom Viridiplantae; phylum Streptophyta; class Lycopodiopsida; order Isoetales; family Isoetaceae; genus Isoetes; species Isoetes taiwanensis. The sequence goes on from JAJEKV010000085.1 coordinate 4,460,012, forward strand.
AATCGCAGCCTTAACCTGAACTCTGATTAGCCCTAAATGGGCTTTCCACGTGTGCCAATGGCACCGGCACAGTAGGTGGCCACCCCCCCCTAAGATAGTAAAGAACAAGAAGCACAGTCCAACCCAAATCGAATTTCCATAACCCTAAGTCTGAAGCCGTTGTTCATCTATAATCGAGACAAGAAGCGAGGTCTTGATTGACAACGGCGTCCTTCAAAACAACAAGCTCAACTACTCCTCAGTAGGAATTAAAACTTGCAAAGTTTACTAGCATGCTATGAAACGCCCAAGAATCTGCGGCAATCAGGCAACCAGAGCGACTCCAGAAGCGCAATTGCGACAACTAAACTGGGAAGAGACTCTGAAGGGACGGCATGCAACCACAAAGGGAGAGGCTCAAAGACGGCTGATGAAAATGAGAGGAATGCAACAAGGCTATAAATACACTAAGGGGGACTCTCTCAACTAGCCTCAAGAAGCGGATTTATCTGCTAATCTCAAAACGCAGATAAATCGCGCTAAACAGAATTTAGATATTTTATATGTCTTTTCCTATTTTCACGACTAATTTTTTAATAATTAAAATTTACATATATTTTAGAAGGCATTTCTTTGTTCTTTAAGTTCATTAGAAGTGTATGACATGCTTTATTAAATTAGGACTATTGCCACAAAATTTCTTGTTTTAAATAATTAAGCATAATTTCATTATATATGGACTTTCTCTGAGTCCATATGCCTCTGAAATGATGGCTAATTTTTAAAATATTGCATTTTTTTATTATTACGATGCAATATTTTGGGAATCGTGCTGGTAGGCGAGCTGGCAGGCATTGTGTCAATTGGGACACGAAAGAGAAATATAGGGCGGTGTTCTGGAAAAGCGCCCTCATAATCGGAGGTGTTGTTAGTTAAGGCGAGGTTGTGCAAATCTGCTTCTCCTAGATTCATCTTAGGACACTCAAAATGGTTGGAACAACGCGCAGATATGGATTTACAATGAGCGAAATGCAGTCCCATATTAGTGAACCAATCTTAGCCCATGCGAATCAGTTCCAGCTGGAGGTGCAAAACGAGAAAAACTAGCATGGAAAGAAAGAGATCAATGCCCAAGTCACGAAGCTCCTCTATGGGGAAGGGTTGGCATGAGTAATCAACGACGAAGATCAGCTCAGTAGGGCGGAGCTTGAGTCCTGCCTCATATCACTGAAATGCCATATTTACAGGGCAAAGGCACTGAAGAGGCTGCTGAAAATGGAGGACATTTGGATGCACAACACGTTCAGACCATTATTTAAAAAGCTTTATAAGAAGCAGAAAAGGCAGCGTGAATCTTTGGCAATCAAGCTCATCGTCAACACTACTCACTCTGTCCGAAATTTGGATGACTGGCTGGATTTGTTTAGCCGAAGTAGCATTGAGGAGTTCGATCTGGGGGGTCTTATTCAGGTTGAACTGGGCATTGACTGAAACTTTGCTCTCTGATATTATCTATTATCTCTCTTTTATATATGTGTTGCTTTAGTTGTGTCCAGGCATATTGCCCGTTCTATGTACTTCTTTTCTATATGAATACAACGGTTTCTCTCTATTTCCATAAAAAGAGCATAATATCCCTACAACTCCAGGAAGTCATGGTTCGAGGTCAAGTTCAAAAAGTCGCCTCCGAGGAGGGCAAATTGGGCGCCAGCCCAGTTTGCCCTGGGAAGGCAAGCCTCATCCAAGTCACCTGGAGGCCTCCCGAGAAAATTGGGTGCCCGCCCAATTTCCTCGGAAGGTCAAGGGCTGTGTTAACTGAGATTATACTTTATACTATTTAAATTTATTCAATTTAAAACATTAGATTATGTACATACTCATAAAACACTTCTATCATGGGTACTCTTATAGCGTACATGTTTCATAGATTATAGGCATTGGTTATATTATCAATCTCGCACTCTGGAACCCAAACAACATTGATAACAACCCGGTACTCGCCGGGAAAATCTCTCTCTCGACCATCTGCTATACCAGTCAGCCAGGGAACAAGGATGATATCTCTTTGCTTGCATGCATATAGATCTTTGAAGCTCATAGAGCAAGTAAGGGAGTCCAGATTTTCAGCAAGAGGAGGATATCGCGACCTCTGATGAGGTCTAGCAGGACGTCGAGACATAGCACATGAATGCATTATGCCATCGAATGCAGCTACACTTATACCCGTGAAATTATTGACGGTATATACATCAAAATTATTGGGTATCATAAGTAGTATATACATGTAATAATTTTGATGTATATACCATCAATAATTTTGGTGGGTATATCTATGAATCAAATTATGGAGTCCATCAATGTTGGCCTCCGTCTAGCCATGGCACATTCTGGTCCTGAACGTGATTTTATTACTTGCAAGATGAACCATGAGCACCTCTTGCAGTGCCGTGAGCGAGGTATAGCGCTTGAAGACTGGCTCACCATTGTTGCTATCAATCCTGCCTGCCATTATTCTGATCCCTTCGGTGTTATCATCCATCTTATATGGAATGGTCCATAAATTCAGGTATTGTCCAAAAATAATGAAATTGTGCTTAATTTCGTTTATATCCATTGTTACTATTAAATTAAACCTATTTCCAAGGAATCTCCTGATTTTTAAGTAATTTGTTTTAACTCTATATATTCCATAAATGTACGTACTTTTCTTATGATATTTAATAATTTCTTATTTTATATGTCTTTTCTTATTCTCACGACTAATTTTTTGATAATTAAAATTTGCATATATTTTAGAAGGCATTTCCTTGTTCTTTAAGTTCTTTGAAAGTGTATGGCTCACTTTATTAAATTAAGACTATTGCTACAAAATTTCTTGTTTTAAATTATCCATTGTCACTATTAAATTAAACCTATTTCCAAAGAATTTCCTGCTTTTTAAATATTTTGTTTTAACTCTACATATTCCATAAATGTACGTACTTTTCTTATGATATTTAATTATTTCTTAGTCATTTACTAAAAAGGGTGCAATTTGTCTAGGTCAATGGTGCCCCTTCAACTCAAAATATTGAAGAGAACAATGGTGTGCAAAATATTGATTAGGGCAATGTCACTAAGAAAGCCCCATGTGCGGATGGAATGGTGGTGTCCAATGCATCAGTTGACCAATGTCTCGGATAAAAAAAGATACTTATATTGTTGAACAAAGAAGTGGAGGAGAAATCCTAGTGATCCTGATCTTTGGCTAGACTTTGAAAGTGTATTATACTCATGAACTCCAAAATTATTCCAGGTAGAAATATGAGAATTACAATACCTCAGGATGTAAGGAAGAAGGTTATGATATCATTGGGGTGCTTGAAGAAAAGTAAATAACTATGTAAATTTTCATCACATTTTTATAATATAGTGCTATATTCTGAAATATTGACTATTTTGTAAATAATATGATATTACATTTTCATACTTTTGAGGTGAAATGTGTGAATTTGAGTATGCTACTAGAAACATACAATATGAAATTTGTCTCAAAATTAAGACATAATCCCAATTTAATTGAATGATGGTTGTTATATCATATCTATCTATCTATCTATCTATCTATCTATCTATCTATCTATCTATCTATCTATCTATCTATCTATCTATCTATCTATCATATCATTGTACAATCTACTAGCATACTTATTACTGCCAAAAGTTTTTCCCCCAAAAACCATTCAGGGCAGGTTTTTTAATCCTGATATACGCTTGCTGCTCTCTTTGTTTGGGTTGCATAGGCCAATTAGCCGCCATGGACGATAAGAACACATTCTATTCTATTCTGTTCTATCCTTCAACAAGCTAGCACCATGCTGAGGAGCATTACTGATGCACCATCGTGAACAATAGCCGCCCTCATCTACTCGTAATTTCCATCTTATATACCTTTAAATAAGCATCATGGGTCAAAAATTTTGTGCGTGCATTAGCCGCCCACATCTACTCGCAATTTCCATCTTATATACCTTTAAATAAGCGTCATGGGTCAAAATTGTTGTGCGTGCATGCGCTGGAAGATTAACAAATTCTTTAGTTCCTTTTGTCTTCAATTGAGTTACCTATAATCTGTTATCGAGCCGATGAGGTTTCTTCCTTTTAATTTCTTGATCGGATGAAATACCAACAGTTTGAGGTCTTGATTATTGCAAACTTATATTTTGGACCTCATATTTTGGAGCAATGTATTGCTTTGATGTTTCCTTTTTCAGGTTCTAATGGGAGGCTTTGGCTACGAGCATAATATTTTTGGGACTAGAATGGAATAGTTTGCTCGTCTAAGAAGAGCAATAACTGCATGTTAAACACATGCAAACCCATATATATGGGATGAGCCACAGGGAAAGGAAGAATGTGTGCCCAAACTCTACAATTCCCAAAGAGAACACACATAAGCTAGAGAGAGAAGAAGGTGAGATCACCTTAAATTCAGAGTACGCCAACGATATGCCCTCGCTTATAAGTTAGATACTATCTAAAGAGGGATTTTGGGTACTGTGTTTCATGGCCTTTCCTACAAGACGATTATATTCTAAACATCCATCTTGACGTCCTAATTGAAGATAGATCTAGAAGCTAAGGTCATGCCGGCAATTGCCCTAAGAAAAATAAGACATATACCCAAGACAATGGATGTATCAAAATTAATGTAGACGATCGGAGGTTGGATAGCCTTCTAGAGAGACAAGACTACTCTCTATGAAATCTAGTCTTCTTTGTCCATATCATCATCTTCTCACAACAGTTTATTCGCTCTTGATGACCATTCTACCCTCCCATATGCTTTTTCCATTTTTTCAGATGTATATCATATATCCTCCTATAGAATAAAATTTTAGTGTTTGTCTAGATCACGCGACGGTCCAGATCACGCCCTAGATTGGGTGTGGTTTCTTACGAAGGTGTTTTAGGGTTAGGAAGGATCGGGCGGCTTTCCAAAGATCGCACTGCCTCTGTGGAAGAAGCTCGGCCTCTTCCATCGAGAATTCCGTTTGGAAAGTTCAGCCTCTGTGGAAGATGCTCGGCCTCTTGCATCAGGAAGCCACAACCGAGTTTTTTTTTGCCTTCGAAGTCTTTCTGCTTCCGTAGAGTTTTGTGGGTGGAGAAAATGCAGAACAAGATTGAAATGGAGACTGAGGCTAAGGTCATTTTGCAATAGACAAATTTTGCAATATTTGATATCAATTCCAAAATATCCTAATATCCAGATATCTATCCTAGTCCTGAGCTTCAGAGTAAATGATTTATAGATCTTAAAGGTGTTGACAGAAAGATGCTTTTTCTGAAACACAAGCTATTCTTAAGAGCTACTCTATACCTAGAAGGGATGGCGCACGGCCTGAAAAGTTCATATACTGCGTCTCTTTGCGTTCATAGTCAGCAACCTATGGAGAAGTTTTAGGACCAGGTGAGAGAGAGAGACTAATGCTCATACGAAGAGATGATAACTCATCTTCCTTTCTGCTCAATTTCTAACCCAAAAAGAGTATTGAATTTTATTTGTTCTTTTGTGCCTTTAAATTTGTCAACACTTATCATTTTATCCTATCTGACAGGTTTTAGTTGTTGAACGGGGCGTGTTGAGATAGGTCTCAATGCTTCAAGTAGCCGAGAGTCTTTGGTTGCACATGCACATTGTGAAGAGTATAGTTGCAGGATGGAGAGAGGCATTTAAAGGCTCTATAAATTATGCATGGACGAGTGTGCCGACATATCCAAGGTTTGTAACACGAATGCCATTTTTTAGCAAGATCTCCCCTTAATTAAAAGAACTATGTTGAAACAAGAAACCCTTTTGTATTGCTCAGGTAGCATCACGAACTGGAACTTATGATGCAATGCCCAATTTCCTCGGAAGGTCAAGGGCTGTGTTAACTGAGATTATACTTTATACTATTTAAATTTATTCAATTTAAAACATTAGATCATGTACATACTCATAAAACACTTCTATCATGGGTACTCTTATAGCGTACATGTTTCATAGATTATAGGCATTGGTTATATTATCAATCTCATAAGCGTCGCACTCTGGAACCCAAAGAACATTGATAACAACCCGGTACTCGCCGGGTTAATCTCTCTCTCGACCATCTGCTATACCAGTCAGCCAGGGAACAAGGATGATATCTCTTTGCTTGCATGCATATAGATCTTTGAAGCTCATAGAGCAAGTAAGGGAGTCCAGATTTTCAGCAAGAGGAGGATATCGCGACCTCTGATGAGGTCTAGCAGGACATCGAGACATAGCACATGAATGCATTATGCCATCGAATGCAGCTACACTTATACCCGTGAAATTATTGACAGTATATACATCAAAATTATTGGGTATCATAAGTAGTATATACATGTAATAATTTTGATGTATATACCATCAATAATTTTGGTGGGTATATCTATGCATCAAATTATGGAGTCCATCAATGTTGGCCTCCGTCTAGCCATGGCACATTCTGGTCCTGAACATGATTTTATTACTTGCAAGATGAACCATGAGCACCTCTTGCAGTGCCGTGAGCGAGGTATAGCGCTTGAAGACTGGCTCACCATTGTTGCTATCAATCCTGCCTGCCATTATTCTGATCCCTTCGGTGTTATCATCCATCTTATATGGAATGGTCCATAAATTCAGGTATTGTCCAAAAATAATGAAACTGTGCTTAATTTCGTTTATATCCATTGTTACTATTAAATTAAACCTATTTCCAAGGAATCTCCTGCTTTTTAAGTAATTTGTTTTAACTCTATATATTCCATAAATGTACGTACTTTTCTTATGATATTTAATTATTTCTTATTTTATATGTCTTTTCTTATTCTCACGACTAATTTTTTGATAATTAAAATTTGCATATATTTTAGAAGATAAGATGGATTTTAGAAGGCATTTCCTTGTTCTTTAAGTTCTTTGAAAGTGTATGGCTCACTTTATTAAATTAAGACTATTGCTACAAAATTTCTTGTTTTAAATTATCCATTGTCAGTATTAAATTAAACCTATTTCCAAAGAATTTCCTGCTTTTTAAATATTTTGTTTTAACTCTACATATTCCATAAATGTACGTACTTTTCTTATGATATTTAATTATTTCTTAGTCATTTACTAAAAAGGGTGCAATTTGTCTAGGTCAATGGTGCCCCTCCAACTCAAAATATTGAAGAGAAAAATGGTGTGCAAAATATTGATTAGGGCAATATCACTAAGAAAGCCCCTCCTACCAAGAATGTTGAAGAAAAACAGTCCTCTATAGTAGGGTGCACAAGAAGATAAGAATCATGCACAAGTGCAACAAGAAAATAGTAGGCCAAGGAGTCATTGTACTAGCAGATCCTAGTCAAGCTGTTAGTGATGAAAGGCTAGGGGAAGACTCTTGGTATTGCAATTTCTAAGTTGGAAGACAACTAAAAAGGTAACTGCTTCGGTGACAAGGAATATGAAGAAGGTGATTAACTTGTTGGGGGAGGTAGACACATCCTCAGAAGAATTGAAAGAAGGGTGGTTGCCTAAAATTAGGTGGAAGACCTTAGCAAGTGCTGAGGACGTTGATGACACTATTAGTAGCATTCATAAGCAGTATGCTCCTCCTCCTTCTGACAAACACTATGTTGGTCCTAGGAACAATAGGCCAAAGTTTCTAGGCATGGAAGCTTATGAACCTTCCACTGACTTAGAGTGTCACCAATTTGTGGTAGTAAAGCTAGCAAATTTAGAGATCTATCCAGTGTGGTTGGGATATACCATCTCTGATATTTGCAAAGAAGAAGGCAATATTAACTTCAACCATGTGCGGATGGAATGGTGGTGTCCAATGCATCAGTTGACCAATGTCTCGGATAAAAAAAGATACTTATATTGTTGAACAAAGAAGTGGAGGAGAAATCCTAGTGATCCTGATCTTTGGCTAGACTTTGAAAGTGTATTATACTCATGAACTCCAAAATTATTCCAGGTAGAAATATGAGAATTACAATACCTCAGGATGTAAGGAAGAAGGTTATGATATCATTGGGGTGCTTGAAGAAAAGTAAATAACTATGTAAATTTTCATCACATTTTTATAATATAGTGCTATATTCTGAAATATTGACTATTTTGTAAATAATATGATATTACATTTTCATACTTTTGAGGTGAAATGTGTGAATTTGAGTATGCTACTAGAAACATACAATATGAAATTTGTCCCAAAATTAAGACATAATCCCAATTTAATTGAATGATGGTTGTTATATCATATCTACTACTATCTATCTATCTATCTATCTATCTATCTATCTATCTATCTATCTATCTATCTATCTATCTATCTATCTATCTATCTATCTATCTATCTATCATATCATTGTACAATCTACTAGCATACTTATTACTGCCAAAAGTTTTTCCCCCAAAAACCATTCAGGGCAGGTTTTTTAATCCTGATATACGCTTGCTGCTCTCTTTGTTTGGGTTGCATAGGCCAATTAGCCGCCATGGACGATAAGAACACATTCCATTCTATTCTGTTCTATCCTTCAACAAGCTAGCACCATGCTGAGGAGCATTACTGATGCACCATCGTGAACAATAGCCGCCCTCATCTACTCGTAATTTCCATCTTATATACCTTTAAATAAGCATCATGGGTCAAAAATTTTGTGCGTGCATTAGCCGCCCACATCTACTCGCAATTTCCATCTTATATACCTTTAAATAAGCGTCATGGGTCAAAATTGTTGTGCGTGCATGCGCTGGAAGATTAACAAATTCTTTAGTTCCTTTTGTCTTCAATTGAGTTACCTATAATCTGTTATCGAGCCGATGAGGTTTCTTCCTTTTAATTTCTTGATCGGATGAAATACCAACAGTTTGAGGTCTTGATTATTGCAAACTTATATTTTGGACCTCATATTTTGGAGCAATGTATTGCTTTGATGTTTCCTTTTTCAGGTTCTAATGGGAGGCATAAACCCATATATATGGGATGAGCCACAGGGAAAGGAAGAATGTGTGCCCAAACTCTACAATTCCCAAAGAGAACACACATAAGCTAGAGAGAGAAGAAGGTGAGATCACCTTAAATTCAGAGTACGCCAACGATATGCCCTCGCTTATAAGTTAGATACTATCTAAAGAGGGATTTTGGGTACTGTGTTTCATGGCCTTTCCTACAAGACGATTATATTCTAAGCATCCATCTTGACGTCCTAATTTAAGATAGATCTAGAAGCTAAGGTCATGCCGGCAATTGCCCTAAGAAAAATAAGACATATACCCAAGACAATGGATGTATCAAAATTAATGTAGACGATCGGAGGTTGGATAGCCTTCTAGAGAGACAAGACTACTCTCTATGAAATCTAGTCTTCTTTGTCCGTATCATCATCTTCTCACAACAGTTTATTCGCTCTTGATGACCATTCTACCCTCCCATATGCTTTTTCCATTTTTTCAGATGTATATCCTATATCCTCCTATAGAATAAAATTTTAGTGTTTGTCTGTTATGTATGTCGCCCTAGATCGGACGGCTCAGATTTGATTTAGATCACGCGACGGTCCAGATCACGCCCTAGATTGGGTGTGGTTTCTTACGAAGGTGTTTTAGGGTTAGGAAGGATCGGGCGGCTTTCCAAAGATCGCAGGAGCTCTGCCTCTGTGGAAGAAGCTCGGCCTCTTCCATCGAGAATTCTGTTTGGAAAGTTCAGCCTCTGTGGAAGAAGCTCGGCCTCTTGCATCAGGAAGCCACAACCGAGTTTTTTTTTGCCTTCGAAGTCTTTTCTTCCCTCCAGAGAGTTTTGTGGGTGGAGAAAATGCAGAACAAGATTGAAATGGAGACTGAGGCTAAGGTCATTTTGCAGTAGACAAATTTTGCAATATTTGATATCAATTCCAAAATATCCTAATATCCAGATATCTATCCTAGTCCTGAGCTTCAGAGTAAATGATTTATAGATCTTAAAGGTGTTGACAGAAAGATGCTTTTTCTGAAATACAAGCTATTCTTAAGAGCTACTCTATACCTAGAAGGGATGGCGCACGGCCTGAAAAGTTCATATACTGCGTCTCTTTGCGTTCATAGTCAGCAACCTATGGAGAAGTTTTAGGACCAGGTGAGAGAGAGAGACTAATGCTCATACCAAGAGATGATAACTCATCTTCCTTTCTGCTCAATTTCTAACCCAAAAAGAGTATTGAATTTTATTTGTTCTTTTGTGCCTTTAAATTTGTCAACACTTATCATTTTATCCTATCTGACAGGTTTTAGTTGTTGAACGGGGCGTGTTGAGATAGGTCTCAATGCTTCAAGTAGCCGAGAGTCTTTGGTTGCACATGCACATTGTGAAGAGTATAGTTGCAGGATGGAGAGAGGCATTTAAAGGCTCTATAAATTATGCATGGACGAGTGTGCCGACATATCCAAGGTTTGTAACACGAATGCCATTTTTTAGCAAGATCTCCCCTTAATTAAAAGACCTATGTTGAAACAAGAAACCCTTTTGTATTGCTCAGGTAGCATCACGAACTGGAACTTATGATGCAATTATAGTTGACTCTTCAGATCCTATTGGTATGTTAGCTAAAACATGGATGTTCTAGCACTACACATGCTGGATAATGTTCTAGCACCAGGTCCAGCACAAGAACTTTTGGGATGCCTTTTTTCCCAGTCAATGGAAAAACCTTTGTGCCCAGGAGTTGTCGTCTGCATGCACATGCACATTATCAACATTATAGTTGCAGGATGCAGAGAGACATTTAAAGGCTCTATAAGTTATGCTCCTCTATTGTAGCAGCAAATTTCCTTAGCATTTCCAGTGAGCCAGATTTGAGACTGATGTCAAACCTGCAGCATTGGATTTGCTACGGTGCCTTAGGTTGCATCTGGTGGTCCAATTCCTCTAGGATGTAATGGAAAAGATCTTCTGGGCATTCTCAAGTGTGTGCTAGGTAGAAGAAGGGAAGTTGATTCATGAACATTTAGAAGTAAACTGAATTCAGATGTGAGGGCTGCCAGCTCCATAGTTCATATGTATTGCATGTTCGGTAGTCTTCATGAAGCATTCACCATTTTTTTAAAATTTCACAGCCAAGCTATGGTGTTGTGGTGTCATGGAATGCATTATTGCAGGACATGCACAGCATGGAGATGGTCAATTGGCCTTAAATTGCTTTATAAATGCACCTAGCAAGCATGTACCCAAATGAAGCTACATTCGTTATGGTCATGAAAGCTTGCATCAATATAGCAGCAAATGAAGAGGGCAGGATAATCCACGGTTATTAGATGTGGATTAAGATGGAATGATGCCATTGGAAGCAGCCTGATTCAAATGTATGCCATACATGGACGCCTGGTGGAGGCATGTAATGTCTTCAGTCAGTTGTCTAATCAAGGTGTGGAGATATGAAATGCAATGATTACCAGCTTTGCTCAACATGGTGAAAGCTAATACTTAAGTTATTTTGAGAAGATGCAACAGAAAGGTATAAAACCTGACAAGACCACTTTTTCAAGTGTCCTGAACTCGTATGCTAGCTTGAAAATCCCCAAGGAAGGAGGCTCATTCATGAGATGATACTTCAGATAGTGTGACACGATTATAGGGAATACCAACAACAAAAAAATAGAGAAGGGGCAAACAAACATGCATAATGTCCAAGTTTGGTTCCTTTTTATAAAGATGTAAACAAAAAACATAATTCAATTAAATACTTAGTTTGCGCCCTAGCTCTCCCTTCTGTTTGACTGAGCATTCACCCTTCCTAATTTGGATGGTGAGGATGACCCCTCGAATCCAGAATCCAGACTAGTTCTATATAAAAGCGAGGGGCTCAGATTAGTTCTATCAAAGAGGGGGAGGGGACAAAAGGGGGGAGGGGACAAAAGGCGCTTGGTAAAAAAAGGCAAATCCTTTAACCTTCTGCCTATTTGGACGTGGCCTTTAGGGCCCTCTTATGCTATAAATTCACCACCTTAAGCTAGCTTCCAACACTCAAGGAGGAGCACGGAGACATGGCTTAGCATGAGGAACAAGCACGCATCTATGAAGACGACTTGATTGACATCATATTCGGTAAGGAAATAATGGAGGAAGATGGCACCTGCTATATGACAAGGCTGTCTTCACACCAAAGAGAAACACGCTGAAGATCAACAACAAGGTCCTTCAGAGGTTACATGGATAACTCCATACAACACTATCTAACATGAAGGAGCTAGGTTTTCTTTTAAACAACGTTGAACCTTTGAAAAGTTTATGTTATAATAAAAAGTTAAAAAAGCTGGATTATTACTGCATGCTTTTCTCATTGCGACTAAACATTTACGCGCTCCCAACTTATGCCCAGCAACGCTGGGCACCATTACTAGTAAAGTTATATTTTCTTGTTGCGTGTCTTACATGATCAACCCCACTAGGAGTTGTCACCAGGGCTCAAATTTGACAGCTTTCACGCCTGTTTTTGGCATTTTTGCCTGTCAAAACAAGCAAAAATAAAATTTGTATTAGAATAGAATAGAATAGTTTTTTTAACGTCCACGGAGACCAATAGGTCATGGGACCCATACAATGGGCTAGTACAATCATTACTACTATGATTAAAAAACCCCTGCCTCGAAAGGTTTTCAAGGGAAAAACCTTTGCAGTAATGATGATACTAGACAAACAGAGATAATGACTACTGAGGGCTCAGTAATTGCAGACGTTTATCTAGAACCTCAAGTATGTATAATGCCAAGTCATGCACAGATGGTGCTCTGAGAAGTTGTGGAAGCGTGGAATGGAATGCTAAGGTCAAAAATGATTCCTGACTATCTCAAAAGCGAGGCAACTCGAAAGAGTATGGCTTTCATCTTCAATAACCTCATGAATCGGCAAATGAGACACATAGTCTCGCTTCGCCATGGTAATTGCGGCGCTCCCATCTACCCGCCTCTCAATCCAGACTGTGGGACCCCGTGCGAATTGATGCAATAGCTACAAGCTTGTTCCCGACAATGAAGCAAGCAAATAAGCTTGGGGCCCCGTGCCAAGGTGGGATTTATGTGTGCATGATAATGACCGGTTTTCACTTGGGCCAAAGTAATCTGCGTCCCGCATCTTTTGAGAAAAAACGACCATTGAGATATTGTTGCGTAAGCTCGGATCGAATCGGCAAGCATCGCGAAGGTTTCGGTTTACCCGCCCAACGGGCAAACCATGTAGTGCAATGCTCTTTCCAACATCGCTTCAAACGCTGAGGAGATTCAGCCATGGCAAGTGCAAGAACAGGATACCTAACATCATCCATGTGGTGCACCTTGCAGATATAGTGGAGATGGCGCTTTATGGCAGAATGTTGAAGAGGCCAAAAACCAGTCTCTTGTAAAAGAATAGCATAGGGCACCGTTGTTTTAACTCCGAGGCTGTAAGTGAGAAAGGACTTTTGCACCCGCTCCAAACTCTTCCAAGCACTAGCACTAATGGCAGGCCCCCACACTTCAGAACCATAGAGTAAATGAAAGGTAGCCAATGACCAAATGCCTGTCATACAGAAGGGCCATCAAAATACATATTTGTCATTCGAAAGGCTAGAGATTTAAATTGTCCTGTCATTTTTTTTATTTTCTTATCTTTTTGTAAATAAAATGATATAATATATAGGCCATATACAAAAATATATGATCCATCCAAGTAATGAATTTAAAAACACTTCATGGGCATAGCAAATTATACACACTTCATGACCATTGAAAAAAAGGAACACTAGCTTGCATCGGACAGGGAATTGCCAAGGAATTGGCCATGAATTGCCAGGGAATCGGTAGGGAATTGGCCATGAAATCGGCCAGGAAACCCTAACTTGCATCGATTTAGATTCAAGAGCCCTCTTGAGCTTACTCCTCGACAAACAGCTACAAGTTCTTGGGCTCATACTACAGTCTATACTTGGGCTCTCTGATATGCTCCGCTGCACCGAGATTTTTGAAGCCACAGAATATTTAATTCAAACCCACAAAATATTTATGGACACATAACATATTTCTAAAACCTCTACTTCAACAAACCCACATAATACTTAGATTCGGGGCTTTCTTGGGCTCATACTTGGGCTTATGCTTGAAAACAACACTACCATTCTTGGGCTTACACTTGAGCTCTCTGATTGTTCTACATCAAGACTTTTGAAACCACCACTTCTACAAACCTATCTCATCTACTCATTCATGGAGCAAGATAAAGACAACGTAAGTAAGTTCAGATTTAGATGATTTGCTCTATATTATTGTGATTTCTTGCTTTTTCTTGTTCCTTGCATTTTCGTAGTTTTCAATTTTTTATTATAGTGGTGGCTTCTTTAAGCTAAAAAAAAGAAGGAAGGCCAATCAATGTATATCTATGCTTTCTTTCTGCAAATTCTCTAATAGCATAGTTGCAAGCTCAGGCTCTCAAACACAGCAGCAACCCGACATAGTTCTTGAGGAGACCATAGAAATTTTAGAAGGTTCTTGTAATGTACAGAAGAACATACGTATTGTTGATGTACATTTAAAACTTGGTTATATCATTACGAGTTTATAATAGACTTTATAACTTGTTCTTTTTTTTTTTACATAAAAAACAGTTTCTGTCATTTGGAATTTTTGTCTTGCATTTGAAAGGCTAAAATTGAAAGACTTCCTGTCATGCGAAAGGCGTAAATGTTTTTTGCCTGTCACAAGAAAATTAGGGGTAGCCTTCAAATTTGAGCACTGGTTGTCACGTGGCGCGCACGCGTGCGTGGCCAACCCTCCATTGGGTTTGGCAATTTACTGAGAAATTTACTGAGAGGCAAAAAACATTTACGCCTTTCGCATGACAGGAAGTCTTTCAATTTTAACCTTTCAAATGCAAGACAAAAATTCCAAATGACAGAAACTGTTTTTGATGTAAAAAAAAAAAGAACAAGTTATAAAGTCTATTATAAACTCGTAATGATATAACCAAGTTTTAAATGTACATCAACAATACGTATGTTCTTCTGTACATTACAAGAACCTTCTAAAATTTCTATGGTCTCCTCAAGAACTATGTCGGGTTGCTGCTGTGTTTGAGAGCCTGAGCTTGCAACTATGCTATTAGAGAATTTGCAGAAAGAAAGCATAGATATACATTGATTGGCCTTCCTTCTTTTTTTTAGCTTAAAGAAGCCACCACTATAATAAAAAATTGAAAACTACGAAAATGCAAGGAACAAGAAAAAGCAAGAAATCACAATAATATAGAGCAAATCATCTAAATCTGAACTTACTTACGTTGTCTTTATCTTGCTCCATGAATGAGTAGATGAGATAGGTTTGTAGAAGTGGTGGTTTCAAAAGTCTTGATGTAGAACAATCAGAGAGCTCAAGTGTAAGCCCAAGAATGGTAGTGTTGTTTTCAAGCATAAGCCCAAGTATGAGCCCAAGAAAGCCCCGAATGTTTCCTGGCCGATTTCATGGCCAATTCCCTACCGATTCCCTGGCAATTCATGGCCAATTCCTTGGCAATTCCCTGTCCGATACAAGCTAGTGTTCCTTTTTTTCAATGGTCATGAAGTGTGTATAATTTGCTATGCCCATGAAGTGTTTTTAAATTCATTACTTGGATGGATCATATATTTTTGTATATGGGCCTATATATTATATCATTTTATTTACAAAAAGATAAGAAAATAAAAAAAATGACAGGACAATTTAAATCTCTAGCCTTTTGAATGACAAATATGTATTTTGATGGCCCTTCTGTATGACAGGCATTTGGTCATTGGCTACCTTTCATTTGCAATACAAATTTTATTTTTGCTTGTTTTGACAGGCAAAAATGCCAAAAACAGGCGTGAAAGCTGTCAAATTTGAGCCCTGGCTCTGCCATGGCCAGAGCAGAAAGAAAGAGAAAGGAAAAGTACAGCTGGGAAAAAAATACTATTTTCTATCTCGTCATCGAAATTTCGCTTTCCGATGACTTATGTGAGGGAGCCGCCTGGTTCTCGGGGTTTCTGACGGGAAACCGACAGCGGCGCCGCCGCTGGCGACTGTGCCGCTTCCCACCGGAAACCCCTCCAACCAGGCGGTTCCCTAGCACAAACAACACTCCATGCCTATATATCCGCATATCTAAGGTACCAATATAAAAATCCTTACCAATATAAAAATCCTTGCATAGCCTAATGCTGAGCTTGAGTTTCTAGTCATTCTATTTCATGTGAAATTGAGAAGCTTGTCATGTCATAATGATGGATACTAATAAAATCGCACCAAGGTTTAAAATTGCTCTCTTTTGCATGCATTAGGAATAGTTCAAATGCACTTTTAGTTTAAAAAACATGATGTAGAAGAGTACACTGGCTACGCAACATATTATCAAAGCATCACATTCACTAGACAAAGAAATTTACCAACCTTTTGACAAACAAACAACTGGGTTTGTTTTAATGGGGAATTCAATTGGCCTATTCGAAGATGCAGCAAGGAAACCTGCAAAACATGGTCTACTCTTTCTTTTTTCTTTCTTTTTTTCGGACGGTGGGAGGCACGTTTTGAGACTAGCCACACGGCAGTGTTCAATTGGCAACAAGAGATGGAGACGTCCATAACATTAGAGGTTAGTTTAGGTATTGCACCGACTTCCTCCATACTTTTCCAGATCAAGTAAGGAGGTGAGAGACCTTCCCTTGCCAAATTCGCGGGGATGTGTAAGGGGGATACGCCATGTGATATATGCCTGCACTATGTGAAACCCTAGGGCCAGATTGGGAAGGATGTGTGGGTTGGAGGGTAAAAAAAATACCATATATCGCCCACTCATATGTTATATAAGTTTACATTTACATTATGTGAAACCCCGGGGGTGAGATTGGGATAGTTGTGTGCTAGAAGATTTGAAAAGTCTAGAGCATGGGAAATGTATTACACCGTCATGACATGTGAAATGTATTACACAGTCACGACATATTGGGGGTTGGTGCAATGTCATTTGTAGCACCCCAAGAAGCGCAATTCAAGTTATTGATTGTTAAATGTCATGGTCCACTTTCCAGCTTTTGGTGTTTGGAAAACAGCTGAACAACTATAATCATGCCAAAAGATGCCACGATCATTTTGGGCCCCCAAAACACGTTTGGTGTGAACCCCTTGGAATATTCCCAACGGTAAAGAATCTAGGTAACAAGCCAAAATTTACCTGGCGATTAATTAACTACTTGGAGTAGAATAACATGTCTTTGGTCGGAAACAAGACAACCATTTATAGTGCATCTTTTTGGCGGAGCCCACACCATATTTGGCGTCCGGATAACGTCAGGGTGAGCTGTTATTTAACGCGGTTTATTTGTTAAGTTAGCGGTTCGCCAAATGTGGGCCTCTGCCAAACTCCTGACACACAATCGAGTGATAAAACAAAAGCATAAGAAAAGAAGCAGCTTAGTAAAGGAGCTATCAGCTATGGTGGACGATCCGGCGGACCCGCTCCATGGGCTCTTGCTGTGAAGGACTGTGGAACCACTCTTACAGGGCCTACATTTTGATCGGACATAGCTGGAGCTTGACTTCCTGCCGCAGATTTTTAAGCATTCTGTAACCACAAGCTGAACCTTTCCATTTGTTGCAAAGTCAGCTTTTCCTCATGCTTTCTGAATCCCATTTGCCACTAGATCGCTATTTTTGATCATCTGTTTTTAAACTTTACACGAGAATCAGACTCTGTCTTGTTCCAGACTTCAAATCCTTACAGTAAAGTAAGATATCTAATAGATTGTTATTTTTAGATACAGCCCTTACATTATCCAATAATAGAGCTCCGCTGCTGGATTCTGTCGTGTCCTTAACAGTTATTAGACTATTTCTGTCCGTTGGGTTCATTGCAAATCCCTTTGATGTACATTTTTCATTCAAGACTTAGCACAGAAGTGAGACCAAATGCGTAAAGGGGATAAACAGCCGGCTCGATTAAGGAAAATGTGGAAGTGCTGGATACAGTTTGAGATGATTATCCTTGTAGCATTATTTCTTGTGGCAGCAAAAGGAACCACCGATTCTGATGATGGTAATTATTCCTACATTCATCCTGTGTATTAGAGCAACAACGATACAAACCAAATCTTGTAAATTTACTTGCATGCATAGTCAAAATTTGGAGGATTGGCATCTTTTCTATAACGGCAGATCTAAATTTCCGAAGCTCTTGAGCTTACCCTCTTCTAGGGCCACTGCACTATCGCATGCTCAACCTCATTTGGAACCTTTATGGACAACAGAACTATATATCTTGAATAAGTGTCAAATTCTAGAAGTTCACACGGTTAAAACATGTTTCTTTGGCATTTTTTAGTTACTGATATATTGTGGCAACTTTGGCTTTCCAGTGAGCGGGCTTACGGTGCTTTACAGTAGTTTCAACTCCCCTACTACACTAAATGGCTGGAAGTCAAGCGGTGGAGACCCATGCCAGGAAGGATGGGAAGGAATAACATGCTCAGGATCACAAGTCACTGAAATGTATTTCCTGCACCCATCTAGAAATCTGGTAAACATGTGAATCTTGCATTTGGGGACACTTGATTCTTAGTTCTCTTTGAGGACATCCACTTGATTTTTATCTAGAGTCTAGAATCTAGTACAAAGAGTGCCACCTAGGTTGCATACCATTTTCTATGGCTATGAGTAGTATTGTATACAAAGAATGCTGTGAGGATGTGTAAGAAAGGGAGAACTTTTAGGTTCACTATTCCCTAGTCATTCTGTATCCGTCAATTGCCAATTATGTACGTTTCTGATGTGTTGTTGAATTGCGGAAGGGAGATGTTGATGCATGAAATATCAGAATTTTCCATTTTAAGACTTTTCAAACTAGTAGACATTAACAAATTGAGTTTACAACCGGCTGGTTTCCGTTGCAGCAAGCTACCTTCAAAAAATTTAGGAGGATCTTTGGGTTACGCACTAGACAAGCTGAAGAACCTTGTGGTCTTGTATGTCTTTCTCATCTCACAATCTTATTATATTTTTACTATTACCTTGCTGAAATATAATGGCCAAGGAGTCTTATTCTTTGTAACTTATCTCCAGAGATTTGAGCCATAATGTGATCGGCCAGCCAATACCCTATCAGATGCCCCCTCAACTAAAGAAGCTGTAAGAAACTCACATTTCTATTTCATTTTATAGTAGTAGATTGTCATAACTTTGTCTATTAATCTGCACGCTATTGCAGGTACCTTAGTTACAACCAACTTACAGGCCTTCCTTACTCACTAAGGACGTTATCGACCTTGACAGATGTGTAAGTTATATTATATTAATAAGAAGTTATTGTATCAGGCAATAAATATCACTGGACGTTATTAAACTGCAGGGATGTTAGTTACAATCAATTAGGGGGACAAATTCTTGATGTCTTCCAGAATCTCACGGCCTTGGCATTCATGTATGTACCACAAAGTTTACTAACATCTTCTTCCTCGCATCCTTCTAAGAAGTATATGAGCTTGCATAAACTGCAGGGATTTATCCAATAACAAGCTGTCGAATGTCCTTCCATCCTCGTTTAGCAGCTTAACAGCCCTCAATACCTTGTAAGAACTTCCACCTTAACTGTGTGTTAACGTCAGCAAATAAATATGAAAGCAAGTATACTTATTTTGTATTTTATGCAGGTACTTGCAGAACAACCAATTGACTGGAACAATAAATGTATTAGCAGATCTTCCTTTGAAGAACCTGTAAGCACTCTTATATCATAAGTAGAATTTTTCTATTGATCTTTGCTTTTGCTTCATGCCTTATTTATACTGGGTTCTTAATTTTAGGAACATTGAGAACAACCAATTTACTGGATGGATTCCTTCCTCATTGCTGAGAATATCCAATTTCAGGTAATTTCTTAGCTTCCCACATCACTTTGACTTGTCAGTAGTTGTCACTGTTCTGATTGTTGATTTGTCTTCACAGGAGTGGTGGCAATCAGTTTAACACGTCACCGGCTCCACCCCCACCGCCATATACTTCACCTCCACCTAAGTCCAACAATACGCAAAATTCTGGAAAACACTCTCCCTCTAGTAAGCCAGGAAGTACGACTAGCTGGACAGGCGGCAAGGTGGCAGGCATTAGCATAGCAGGAATTGTTGTTGTTACTGGAGTGCTTATGGGAGGGTTTCTTCTGGCCCGAAGGTCACGTTCGAAAGCACCCGATGCCGAGAAACTGAGAATAGATAGTTCTTGGTCAGGAGGCTCAACGCACTCGCATGTTGAAGGTGTGTCAGCTAGACAAACGTTTTTCTCCTTTCTGCGGGCCAGGATTGCAAATTGTTTTATTTTTACCTGGCTACAGAAAAAAACAAATATTTGCTAACAGGCTCTAAGATGCCTTTCTACTGCAATTTACATGCTTATCCAGAATATTCGCTGCTTACAGCTGTCGACAAGGAGAAGGGAGAACAAAAGCTCAAGGTTCTTACTTCAGAGAAGTCTTTGAAACCACCTCCATCAGAAAAGTTCAAACCAGCTCCTGAGAGAAGCCCCACTGCTGCAAGCAAGAAATCTAAGATTCCAATACCTGCAACAGTCTATTCTGTTGCAGACTTGCAAGTCGCAACGAACAGTTTTGGTCAGGAGAATCTGATTGGCGAGGGATCACTTGGACGAGTTTATAGGGCCGAGTTCCCCAATGGCAAGGTGATTGTTTATTTAGCTAAGTCTGGTTAAGCTACCATTCAAGTGCATAACAGCAAGTATTTTTGCAGGTATTAGTTGTCAAGAAGTTGGACCTTTCTGCCTCTGCAGTTCAAAATGAGGAGGAATTTCTTGCAGTAGTATCTAATATTGCAAAACTCAGGCATGCAAATGTGACAGAGCTCGTGGGCTATTGCACAGAACATGGTCAACGGTTATTAGTGTATGAGCACTTCGAGAAAGGAACTTTGTTTGACGTGTTGCATCCAACTGATGAGAACTGTAAGAGATTGTCTTGGAACCAGCGCGTGAAAGTTGCATTAGGTGCGGCAAAAGCATTAGAGTAAGTACATCGGTAGATACAATGTTAATTTTTGTCCATTCTTGCATTTGAGACCTTATTGCATATGAACTCTTATATGGGAGAGCTTGCCTTCAATCCACAAATAACATTAACTATTCCACATGTCTTTGCAGGTACTTGCATGAAATCTTCTCGCCTGCTGTTGTTCATCGGAATTTCAAATCTGCTAATATTCTTCTCGATACCGATCTCAATCCTCATCTTTCTGATTGTGGAATAGCATCTTTAACACCAACAAACTCAGAGCGCCAGGTTTGTTGATAAAACTAATTTCTAAAGAGATCAATTAATGCTTCAAGGTGGATTTTGATGCTGTTCTGTCATAGGTCTAAAATTTATGGCTTCTCATCCAGGTTGCAGCTAACATAGGATCATTTGGATATAGCGCCCCTGAATATGCAATGTCTGGGGTGTACACTGTGAAAAGTGACGTGTATAGTTTTGGTGTGGTCATGCTTGAACTCTTAACAGGGCGAAAGCCTCTTGACAGGTATGCTAGTCCGCTTGACATAGACTTCAGTGCATCTTGATTTGTCTATGCTGAAACTATAAATCTTCGTGATTCTCAACTCTACAGCTCCAGAACAAGAGCAGAGCAGTCTCTGGTGAGATGGGCCATTCCTCAACTGCATGATATTGATGCCCTTTCTAAAATGGTGGATCCTGCACTCAAGGGAATATATCCAGCAAGGGCTCTATCTCGATTTGCTGACATAATTTCTCTATGCGTCCAAGTATGCTCCTTGAAGCAATTATTGATTTTGTTAATGTTTTTCTAAGCTGGCAAAATTTGGTGCAGCCGGAACCCGAATTCAGGCCACCAATATCTGAAGTGGTTCAATCATTGGTTCGTCTAATGCAACGGGCTAGTCTTAGCAAAAGGAGCTCTGGTGATGATGTTGGTGCATCTCAAAGAAGTGTTGATCGGCATGATAATTCCGATTCCTAATGCCACATCTCAATTATCCAAGTTCTAAAGGTAGTAAGATAGTGAGTTTGTTGCACATAATAATGTTTCTAAGATGTTCCTCTTTTTGGTGTTGCGCAGAATCGCTATAATTATGACTATATTTGAAGGCATATGCTATGTGGCATGAACCATACTATCCAGTACAAAATATAAGAATGAAATGTGTGACACTGTTCGGCAAATTCCTATAAGCGAACCTGCCAAGAAAACGACGTCTATAATTTTAGGGTGGAACCGCAAATTTTCAACTCCAAACAGCAGGATGTTATTGTTTTACCAAAATTTGTCAAACATTTTGTGTGATGATCTGAACAGGAAGATGGTGCTTGCCACAGTTAATAGGCCATTACCAATTTTGTGTCAGGCACAGGCCCAGGTTATGACTTTTCATGACTTCCCTTGTGAACAGAAGTATGTCCAGGTTATGACTTTTTATGACTTCTTTTGTGAACAGAAGTATATCGAGGCTACTGCTAAACAATCTATGTATTAAAAGAGAGCGCTAAGCTTCAATGTAAAAATGCTATTGCGGTAACAAAATTTGAATTCTAAACTATACATTTCTAAGCATTTGTTGGCACTATGAAGAAGGGGTTCACATCATTTGCAAGGGAATTATGGCTAGTAAATAGGCAAACCCAGAGGGACGAGCCCATTTACCAAGCCGTCAACATATGTAGCTGCGAGTTCTTGCAAAATCTGAGATCATTCTGGATAAGAATGGCAAACGGTAGAATAAGATAATCTTACCTTGACGTCATGGAACAAGAAGGGATCAGGCATTCTTGCCAGCCCCCTGACCTGCAAGAATCCGGGAGCGCCGAGCAGACCTGGGAGCACCTAGGCCCGACCGGACTCTGCAGGTCAGGGGACTGGCAAGAATGCCATCCCCTTAACTGTTCCACATCATGTAATGTCCGATGAACCCCAAGCTGTTCCAAGAGGACTTCAGGATCCGAACAAAATGGACAAGGCGGCTATATTTGGCATCGAATCACGCCCAGAAAGAGATGGAATGCAATCTGCTTATATTGTCAGCAAAAGCTGCAAGCAGAGAACGGATTTATTTGTTGCCATAATCACTGTTAGATTTTAGAAACATCGTGATAACTCGTTAGCGGCAGATTGTTTATTGGGGGATTTGTAAAAATACCCCTATACATGCCAACGCCCTATATACATGTGGGACTCGAACCCAAATACAACTATTAGTACCTACACACTAAAGGGTTAAAATTGTTATGTTAAGAAAATTTAACTTAACTAGCAACACATAGGATTTTTGTTAAGGAAATAGTTAAAACGAAGGGGTTAACTTATAACAACTTGTTAAAGTTAAATTTAAGATTTAACCCCCTTTCACATTCGTTATTGTTTTGTTAATTGGTAACAATGCGTTGACAACCCTACAATTTCACGACAGAAATTTATTGGGTCCCCCATTTAGGTTTGTCAAAAATGTCGAGGTCGCGGCCGTCGATAGAACGAGGCTGGAGCTTCTCACCGTGGTCGGAGCTTCTCACCGTCGACAGAATGAGGCCGGAGCTTCTCACCGGAGCTCGAATGTTAGCCAGCAGCAAAAGTGGCGTTGCTAAAACTCCCTGTAGGTATTTCTTTCCTATCTCATCCTGATTTTTTCTGTGCTTTTTTATTCTATTTTCTTTGCTTTTTTGTTCAGTACTATTTGTGAATTCTGTGCGTTTTCATTCAGTACTACTTGTAGTGCTTTATGGTCACGAAAATGTAGAAACCATTAAATTCATATGTGTGAGTTTTTGAACTGTTAGAAACTGGGAATGGACTAGTATCAAACCCAGGAACTTCTGTGCTCTGCTCTATAGTGTGCCCATAGTACATTCAGACCATAGTACTAAATTACAAAATCAAGATATTGTTCTACGACATACAACATTAGTTGTGATCCACAAGAAATTAGTATCTGTGATGATGAAATGTGAGAGGAGCATACATTGTATAACAGGTGATGCTTTTTATCCCCATGAAAGTATATTGGGTAGGGATTTGTGCTAGCAGCTGCATTCTATAAGAAAAAGCATTGCCATCTTCGAGTTATAGATGCAATGTGTGGTTCTGGAGTCCGCGTGCGAGGTACTTGGTCCAGA
This sequence comes from Isoetes taiwanensis, assembly GCA_021234155.1. NCBI lineage: Eukaryota > Viridiplantae > Streptophyta > Lycopodiopsida > Isoetales > Isoetaceae > Isoetes > Isoetes taiwanensis. Next base: position 4,484,143 of record JAJEKV010000085.1, read on the forward strand.
CTGAAGCAGATTTGCTATGGCTAATGATGGGTTTGAGTCATTAACTCCACTTATTATTGAGAACATGTCACTAGTTTCTCCAGATGCAAGAACTTCAGATGAAATAGAAAGGTCCAATATGTCAAGAGATTTTTCTACTGGCAACACAGGTTCAGGGTGGATGGTGTCCCATGAAGATGCTAACAAGCTTTTGATGGACGGTTACACGAGAAAAGATTTTTATGACATGATAGATATTGATTCATTTGGAAGCACATTGATTCCACATTGATGTGTATCCTGAAGATGTCTGCAAACATATATGTTGAATCTGGAAAGCTTGCCTGTGCACCTTGCACTGCACCTAGCAGTGCGCCATTCCACTTCCTGACCGCATCGTTGTATGCTTTAAGATAGCCTAATTCATCATAATCTGAAGGATTTCCAGTTCTAAAATTGCTCAAGAATATAGGAAGACAGCCTAATGCTGGAAGCCCTACTACCATTACTGTCCTGGCGCCTCCATAATTTAAATCCTGTATCATATGAATGAGGATTCTTTTTTAGCTGGCCAAAAAAAAAATTCTATCCATTTTAATTTACGGCATAGAAGATGCTTACATAAAGAGCATTAGAGATTTTCTGTATTGCATAAAAGAATCAAAAACAAAAACATACATAAAACACCTTGTCCTGTCTAATACCAGCTCTGGTTTCTTTCCATAACTGTGATTTTTTTATTGGGTTATTTCCATACTGTCATCTTCTTTCCTTTGGGTTCTTTTTATAAATGTGATCTTAGCAGCCTCTGGACCACCAAATGTTTTGTCTTGCTACGTCCTCCAATGCTTCAAGCAGCCAACTGGGTTTTTATAATTGGCTGTTATTTCTTATCTCAAACATGGTCTTGGTTCACCAATTCTTTTGTCCCGTTATGACCTAGAATGCCTCAATTAGCGACCTCAGTTCTTTTATAATTGCGCTACTATTCACATGGTTCTTAGTGCAAATGCTACCTACCATTGATTCTTGTGTGGACCTATACAGAATGTTCCAATTCAATGAGTCCAAGGTGTGATTTGGACAGGCTAATTTGTTTGGTTCTTCCAGATCCTGAAGATGATGCATGAACAGCTTTTGTTATATTTTTGGATTTGTCTATTACAAAAAGCTTATGCTATTATTATTAACTTGTAGTTTGCTGTTGAATAACCTGTAGTTTGCTGTAGTTTGCTGTTGAATAACCTGTCTATTATTATTATTATACCTGTAGTTTGCTGTTTTATTAACCTGTAGTTTGTTGTAGTTTGCTGTTTGCTGTGGATAAAAATGGGATGCATGCTGGCGCTTGTCATGGATGGACCTTCCAGTATTCCATGTGGAAGAAAGGTATGAATGATGTTCAAGTATTTACAGTGTATCCAAACCCCAAAGATGCGTAATGTCTAGCATTTTATGATGGAAGCCAATCATTAACTTCTCTATTCCTGCAGATTTGCCATATACATATTTTACAGATATGAAGAGATGCTGTCATCCATGTATACCAAGGAAATTAGACAAAAACTATGGCAAAAAATATCCATGTATTTGCTTCTTGATCTGAGGTAGTTACGAAGTCCAGACCTGGGTAAATATCATAACCAGGCATTGCTTTTGGATGGACCAACCACTTGTATTTTCGCTGAAAAAACAACGGAGACTTAAATAACATAACAAGTTGTAGTTGTACAATGTGAAACCACCGTTAACAGATTCTGTTATGTTACTAATTAACATAACGAACTCTTGTGCGAAAAGGTTTTTGACAGATTATGTTATGTTAGTAGATAACATAACAAATTGCATGTGAAACCATTTTTAACAGGTTTTGTAATGTTATTACTTGACATAACAGGTGGTGTGAAAGCTCCATAAAATTTACCTTAATTTAGCATAACAATTAATTTGTTAACTTAAATTTTACCTTAATTTAACCCTATAGTCTATAATTTAAGGTTAATTTAAGGTTAAAATTTAAGGTTATAGATTTACCTATAAATTAAGGTTAATTTTAGGGCCGAATCGTGTAGAATTTGAGATTCCAAAGAATAGAATAGACTAGGCTTTTATTACCCACGAAGACCAATCGATCTATGGGACCCGAAAAAGAGAGCACAACAGACCTATTACTGTTGGGTTAAAAATTCCTCGCCCCCAAAGGGTTTCGAGGGAAAAACCATGGTAGTAATAAGAATGTTATTAAAGTGTACAAGTATACATATGAGACAATACAGATTCAAGTCATCTGTGTATCCAGGGACATAGTTTGTCCCGCAGATCCATTACCTTCTAGAGGTATAATTCCAACATCCGGACTGAAGCCGCTGTGAGTATGACGTGTAGCAGTTGGCCAAGCTTGATCAACACAGTATAACGCACCCGGATTTGGTCATATGCCGGACATTCCTGTAGGGTAGGGAATTCATCTTCAACGGCCCCTATTTGACAGCATCTACAAAGTTTGTTCTGCCGTAGTTCTTCACTCCATCTCCGTGTCTGAATGCAGGACGTTTCAGCACAACTGTCCATGTTGCATCAAGGTATTCCTGACCGCCCAGATTTGCAAGAACAAAAAATTTGTGAGATTTGGAGCTTTGCTTCCATAGTTTCCATTGCCCCTGTTTCCTTCCCAAATCCGCCCCTTTCCACCGGATTTGCCCCTGCTTCCTGCCCAAATTCGCCCCAGTTTCATCCAAGTTCCCGTACCCTTTTCCTTCAGTTCAGCCCACTGTTATCTTCATAGCCGTTCCATTCTCTCAAATTTAAGTACTGGCAAAGAAAGGGGCAGAATCCCAAGTGCTGCAGCAGGGACAATGAGAGACAGGTGGTCTGCAAAGAAAGGGGCAGAACCGTGTACTGCTTCTATTTTTTTTTGCAAACCCAAGTGCTGCAGCAGGGACAGTCATACAAACATGTGGTCTTGAACAGATGCAAATGCAGACACTCTGCTTCAAAGCTGTGCACAGCACCCTTAAGGGGCTATGTATAGCCAAATGGCTATATTTTGAATATTTTCAAAAATGAGATACTAAATCTGAATAGGTTACTATTGAAAATAAATTATATTCTTTCGCCAAAGTTTTACCATTTCGTCTGCCCGCCTTTCTTAAATTAGCCATGCATTTTTAAGCTCAGATCTAGAGTTTCGCCTCCTGTTCCATGGATCTAAGTGTTTAGGATCATAGATTATCCCCTTAACAACATTGTAGATCAAGTAATTGTTTGCTAGCTCTAGTGGACCATAGTAGAATACTCAAAAAATCAACAACTACTCAAATTTTGCTAAACATAATAGGTTTCCTTAATCCTGTAAGTTGTATGTGAATTGACATCTAATTTATTTATTTCAATTACCACATTAACATTGGCAAGGTTCGCCAGAGTTTCTATGAAACAGTTCAAGTTGCAAAAAGTAATCGCCTACAAAATTAATATAGAAAGCTTATGATTCGCCTCACCTTCTAAATCACTCCTATACAGATATGGCCTTAAGGGCAACCCTGGTGCACAGGAGGTACTTCTGCACTTTGTCTGGGGGTTTTTTCATCCCGATAGTAGGGTTCTACTGTACAGTTACATTGTTTGTTTTTGGTGTTGGGGTTTTTGGCTTTTTTGCCTGTTCTCTGCATGTACCGTCTCATAGGCCTCTGGCCTCTGTGGACGTTAAAATAAACTTCCTTCCTTCCTTCCTTCCTTTAATAAAGACTTGCCGAAAGGGTAGATCCATTTGGATGCCGACCCATAAGGTGAAGAACAGATCTGCAAGATTAGGTAAAGATGTTTCTTTGAGTCTTTTCATCAGAGGACAACAAAATTCATTCTTTTGGAAAGAAGTAAGTCTATCGCCCTTCCTTTTCTGCTCTTTCTTGCTAGCAGGAAGAACCGGGTTTTTGCATTTGAGGTATCAGGAAGATTCTTTTGTCAAAGGAATTGCAAGGTCTGACACTGATTTATGCTGGAGTGGTTCAGAAAACAGGTTATTGGCAAATACTTGGAATTTCTTAGCACTTAATTTGCTTTGTCAATTACTGCTATGATTGATGAAGCCATTCAAGCACTGAAGCTTGAAGATAATTTGGTGCTGATGCCAAATTTTTCTTTGATACCAATCCACTTATGGATATGGTTTGCTCAAATACTGCAACGTTTGAGCTGTGTGCTAAGATCAGGTACTGATGCCTGAATTCCATTCTATTTGGCTACTCTGATACCTAGGCCTTGTGAAGCAAGGTGCATCCTCTTATTTTGGTTGTTCAGTTTACTTGTTAGTGCCCTTGATGAGACGAATCATTTCCAAGTGCCTCTTGGCAACTACAGATCCTCATGCTAAATCTGGTTACGATGCGGATAGGATTTATGAGCTTCTCAAGGGTATCAGCTTCTAGAGCAATTAATAAGTTCCTGCATGTAGAGAATGAAGATGTTGAGATTACTCCTGTAGTAATTCTCTACAAGCAGTGTAACATTGTACTTTTTAATCTTTTAATATAAAATATAAAAATTCGTACCTTCAAAAAAAAAAAAAATGCAGAGATGGTGTCCACCTGTGCGGATTGAGGTAATGAGCCTGCACTTTTTCATAGGCAGATGGGTACACATGTAACGTTGCAGGCCCTGCTTCAATACAGGATTCACGTGGCACTGGTAATGTGCTATCTTGACCTATTCAAGAACGTCGACATCCTAGAGCTTACTGAGGTAGTAGACATCAAGGTATTGTCTCAGGCCGTGGCAGTCTGCCTCTGTTTGCACCTTTATGCACCTACGCTCCTGCACATTCCATCTGGCGAGCCATTGACCTCGCTTTTCCTTCGAACAAGCCTTAGCCCCAAGTTTCTCATGGCTCTCTTTGTACCTTTGTGACTCATCTCAATCTTAGAACATGTCTAGATTCAATCTCATGCCAATATCGATATTAGATCCTTTACCTATGGTTTTTATTATTTCATAATAAAAACTCAATTTCTTAGCTAACAATCAATTTGACAAAGTTAATAACAATTCCATCTCCACGAGCCAAGAAATACCAACTTTCAAATCTTTTAGACTTCTCAATCTTAATTACATATTATTCCTTATTACTTGTTATTCAAAGCAATTCACTTCTTACATATTTTCGTCCTTTGTGTTTTACCCAAAGAGCTTCGCCTGTATTTTCTTGGCAAAGGGTCCTTGCTATATCCAAGCCTCTTGAGACTTCCATTTTTGGGTTGCCCCTAGGGGGGCAATCTCTTGTTTATGTGGGTTTTTGGCACATTCTGGGTATATGCCAGTATATACCTAAAATATGATGAAAACTGCTCCAAACTCCCTATCAGCTGTAAACTAGCGGTCGCCCCTGTTGTTGGGTGGCCGCTGTGCAAACCTTCTAACCGGGAAATTCAGCTTGCCATATCCACGCCAGTGCAGGTCTAGTCGTCGCCCAACTAAAACGCACGAAATGCACGAATCCATACTTATAATTTTGCTCATAATATCCGGCATCAGAGATGTTTCTTGTATGATATCTTAGTTGAAGTTTTGCATAAAATGCATCCATCGTGCTGCCTAGGCTTGTAATCGATCATTCTTCTTGCTTCTAGTCATCGCCCAACTAAAACACACAAATCCATACTTATAATTTTGCTCATAATATCCGGCATCAGAGATGTTTCTTGTATGATATCTTAGCTGCCTAGGCTTGTAATCGATCATTCTTCTTGCTTCTAGTCATCGCCCAACTAAAACACACAAATCCATACTTATAATTTTGCTCATAATATCCGGCATCAGAGATGTTTCTTGTATGATATCTTAGCTGAAGTTTTGCATAAAATGCATCCATCGTGCTGCCTAGGCTTCTAATCGATCATTCTTCTTGCTCCTATGGATAGACCAGTTTAGGGTTTCTGGGAATTTCTGTCTTCTCCAGAGAAGTCAGTTCTTATCAGAGAAGGCTCTAGTTTGATCATCTAGTGAGTCCGGTAGTCTGTAGATGTTTTGGACTTCTAAGTTTGAGCTCTGACCGCTCTTCATTGTGCTTAGTTATTATAATGGGAACCCATGGTTTTCTGCACAAGGTATCTCAGCATGGGCCGTAGTGAAAAATCTCAACATGGATATCACTTTCTTTTTGATATTTTCAGGCTTTTTTTGGATCGTTGAATTTCTGCTTGGCTAATGTTTTCTTTCTCTGCAATTTCCGCGAGTATTTCATCATTCTTCTTTGCTTTGCCAGGGATGAAGCAACGGCTCCTGTATATCCTTGCCTATCTGGCTTCCAGGTTCATGTCTTCCTTTGTCTATGCCATTTTGTAGATAATTATTATAAAGTTGAATGTTGCTCTAATTTCGTTTGGAGAGGTCTTAAGTGATGCAATCTTGATAGTCTCTCTGATATTTTCTTGTGATCGTGGAGCTGGTAAACTGGCGCCATAGCAAAGCTTTGCATTCAATACGAAATTTGAATTTGCTTTGCAACATCAACTTGCATTGAATTTCATGTTCTGGTACTGCTTGTCATAAAAAGGTTAGAAATGTTAGGCCTTCTATGTTCTGTCTTTCTTCTGCAGCTTGAACCTATCCAGATAGTGGAACATATACTAAGCAAGTGTATCGGCTGTCCAGTTGCTACTATATGGATAATTGAGCCCTTTTCCCTATCAGAGGTCATTTCATGGATATTAATTTATGTCCCATTAGCTTGTTATAGCATGAGCTTGACATGATTATGGATATCATTACATTAATGTTCAGTCGCACCAATTACAGGCACAATTCGTTCTATCACGGGCTTTGCGGGATCATCCTTCATCTGTTAAGCTATGGGTAGTTTATTTGAGCCTGTATCATAGACAACATATTGAGATTCGAAAGGACGACATGTTTCAGTATTCAGTAAATGCGATATTAGTTATCTACCATCTTTTCTTATTTTTTCTAAGAAGTTTTCTATTTTTAGGTACAAGGCTGCAACGGATCCTATGAGCTTTGGTGCTTATATATTAATAGCAGAATAGATTTGCTGTCAAAAGTGGAATCGTACAAAGTGGCTATTGTAGCACTGTGTAATTCAATGGATATTGATGGTACTGAACAGAGTTCCTGTATTTTGGACATAACTTTTAAGATGCTCTACTGCATGTCCATGTCTGAGCACACAGAACTTTATCTAGACTGGATAAAGGATTTGATGCGAACTGCTTCAACCCATGGGGTAGAAAACACAAGAACAAGTACTTTGAGCTTCCTGAAATACTTGAAGGATTCTGAGCTATGCATTTTTTGGATTTCTTGTGCTTATCTGCTTGCTTATAATCGCCTTCCAGATAACATTGTTGAGAGATTTGGTTGCAAGCACCTGCTTACTTTTGACTTGAAGTGGGATCATGAACCAATTCATGGATGTTGGTCCTATGAAGTTGTTGAATACTGCAACATCCGTGGGACTCGGCTGTCTTCCTTTTGAGTCCCATCAACCTGCATTGGAGTTTTATGGCTCAAGGGCAAACCAAGTCCTCGCAGTCAATTATGTTCAATGCGCAGCCGTCTGTGATGGACCACAACATGCTTTATCATTAGCCTGCGATGTACTCACTTTGTATCTCTAATATGTGTGGAACTGGTGCTTGTTTCTGCTCGAATGAAATCTGGCCTTGGAGACTGTAAAGGTGGGCTGGACGTCTTTATGGCTGCTGTATCTAAATGGGCAGATAGTATTCCAGGTATCCAATGGTTGTGGAATCAGTATGCCAGTTGTGCTCTAGAATGGCAAGGAGAAAATGCCGCATTGCTTGTTTTGGCGACTTCATTGGGACAAAATCATGCAACAGGATGTACTAAACTTGGAATAAAGGAAATTGAAGCATGTGTCGACAAAGATGAGGACTGCTTGGCATAGCATAGCATTGACTGCGGCACAACAAGGTTGTTTCATCTACAAAAACAAATTCAGTGAACTACAGAATTGAGAGGGTGTATAATCGTCAAGATGGTGTTTATGCACTTATTAACCTTGCTCAATTTAACGAACAGTGCTTTTGATAAATGGCTCTGATATGTGCCTCTTCGGCTTTGCTGTTATTTCTTATATTTATCCAAACAAGTCGGTTGCCCTAATATGACTACAAAAAGCTCTTGTGGCTCGGATCATGCAGCGATTTTGCCAATAATATAGTGAAAGCTTCTGCTTCTCGTAACTTTTCCTTGGCATTTTCGAAACAGCACGTCCTGAGGACGTGTGCACATGGAATCCATGGTATTTTTCAATTGCTCATCATGTTTTATGCAGGTTCCATCATCTTCGAGTATCTTTAACTCAGCTGTGATCATTGCTTGCTTATATTATCACATATGGTGTGTACATTCCTGGAATTCTGAGAATTATGTATGGACATAATCCTGCTCTTTGGAAGCTAGAGGTCATCTCTAGTGCAGTTGAGCAGCGGATGGGAGTAGACTTTTCATCTCTATATCACTAAGTTTTATAAAAATTTTATAAAGGATTTTCTTTAATAATGCAAGATGTATGTCTTCTGACATTTGTGCTATTTTCAAGAGTGCCAAGTCCTGAATCTTGCTCATAGCGTTGATTTCAGTGAACTTCTCGCTCTGGTGAGCATTCTACCAGGTAATTGCTCTATCGGCATGTTTTGAATGTGTTGCCTTACCATTAGATGCAGAACATAAGTCCCAGCGTGAAGTTGGTCTACAAGAGCTCAGACACTTTTATGGTTCTTGGTGGAGCATTCACACGTGAGCAATTTTTTCAAGGATAGCTGCACCAGAGCAGGTAATACATAATGGCAAATGCGACAATGGTCCAATAGTTAATGTATTCTGTCAATAATTGAATCCAGAAAATAATTGCTGCTTGTGTGCTTGCTCCAGGTAGTCTTATTTATAGAAACACCAGGTACTATACCAGCAGAATGGTCGAAAGTTTATTCTGTAGCTCTTGCCCATGTAGCAGAAGGCTTCAATGCTAAAAATCCCCAGTTGATTCAAGAGGCTGGAGCTTTGTTCTTACAACTCCGGGACACATTTGCATCAGTAAATGATCAGAACACCATTCCTACTCTAGAGGAGCAACGTGATGTTGCATTGGGGAGGGCAATTTGTGCACTTTTATTGGGAGAAGTTGACAGTTCTGGATGATGAAAGTTCTCTTTTAAGATATCCACCGGCTATGGCGATTTGTTTGCAATGATTGTTGACACTCCCTCATATTTGCTTCCAGCTGCATATGGTGATGTTTGAGCAGATTAATCTCTTTATGGCGCTTGCTGTTTGTAATCTCTATCATTATCAATTCCGCTCACTCTGACCTGCAAATACCCCCTGTTTATTTTAAAGCCAAAGCTCTGAACAGAAGGAACAAGGCATTCAGACTCGCAATTGCAGGCGCTTGAAATAGCTCTTTAACGGTTTGACCATGAAATTCATGGATATGGAATTTGTGGAAAGATCTGATGCATACTGTGCCTGAAAAGTAGACAACTCTCAGAGAATAAAAGAGAATTTGCATAAGATTTTGAAACAGGTAAACGTCTAGGGACAAAAAAGTATGCAATCAGGCCTGCATAAAATGACAAACAATTGCACATTTGTTCGTAGATCTATCGACAATGGCAAATTTAACCTTGCTTTCAATTGATTTAACATTCTGCTCCATAACGCTGCTTCATTTCTATTGTGCTCAAATCTAACATTGGCTGCTTTAGGACAGGTAAATTTGAGTTCTCAAGGGTCTGCAATTGCATAGTAGACTAGAAACTCAAGGGTCGTTCTATACGAAGCTCTGTTCACATTCCAGGCTAATACATGCATCACTAGTGTAGATTTTATTTGCATGCCACAGTGATCCATGCATGTATGATTTTCTTTTTGCCATCTTTGGTTGATAAGCATCCCAGTTACAACCCCAAAATGTTGTTCTCTCTATGGCGGTATCGTGTATTCAACATTGTAACTATATATGTAGAGATTTTTTTGTTTTAACTTTGCTTCAATTTTGAGAGGGTTATTGCCTGATAAGTGTGCCAAGAATCGCATTGTCAACACTCTCCTTACCATTTTTCCGATAACACCGACTCCGAATGTGGAACGGATTTTTCTTCTAATCCGGTTCAGGGCATGCAGATTTTGATATGTATTTTGCTGGGCTGCAGTATATTGCGTAAATGTATGATTTGTTAGAGTCCTTTGGCATCGGGCAACTTAACAGTGAATAAAAGTTACTCGGTAAACATGAGCTTGAATTTGATTCTCTCTTTTCTGGCCAACGAGGCACACAATGTTTTTGATGTTGATGAAGCATTTTCGAGATTTGTGAATCCCCCGCCCTTGGGTCTTGGTAACGAGCTTGTTTTGTTTATCTTTCCTAATTTCTTGATTCTTGTGTTTGCAGTTTTGTATGTCTGCAGATTTCTTGTGTGCCCATGTGGGAATGAAACAAGTATTCTTTCTTCGATCTTATCTTTGACTCTAAAATATGTATTCTGGTGATCCCGGAGGTGGGGATCACCCAATATTTGTAAGAAACGGCTCCTCGACTTTATAAGTCTCCAAAATCTAGCAGGAATGTATAATATGAGTTTTGGGTTGGTCTATTTTGACGTCCACGTGACCAAGGGTAATAAGCCAGGAATTTTAAGGTGGATTTACGAGGAATTATCAAAGGATATATAGCAGAAGTTGGAAGCTATATATTTTTTGATATAGCTGTAGAACCAATGATGTCTTACTAAAGCAAAGTTCTTTTACCATGTACATTGCAAACAAAACAAAGGAAAGAAGAATGTCCAAATTCCAATTATACCCTTATTTCTTGCTCCCTTACAATACATAAGCAATCGAAAGAGATAAACCAGATGAAAAAAACAAATTAGCATTCATGTTCGATCTTAAAGGACAATCAAATAAAAAATATGAAAACAAACGCTAAAACAGAAACCATAAAAACACACTTTCGCGTCACCGAAGGGCAACCCCTCGTGCGCAGCACCTTGTTTCCCTTTGTACTCCTTGTATATTCATTTACACTTAATATCATTCTCGAATAAGGGCTCGCATAAAAACAGACAAAAGCTCCCGCTAGCTAGGCTTTTCATTCATCTCAGCAGAATTCTACAATGGTTGAGAGCGAGTAGCTACACATTTGCAAGCTATCCACCAGGTATAGGTTCAATACGTTGTACGTTTTATACGGAATACGTATGAATTATATCATACGGCACAAATTTGCCGTATAAAACGCAAAAAATACGGCAAAAAATAATTCCGCGTCGGAAGATTTTACAGACGCCGGCTCGCAATCCCAATCACAGACGCTGAAAATTTTTCAGACGCCGAAACCTTCGAATCACAGACGAAACCAAAATTTTTTTTCGTCAGACGCCAAAAACAACGCAACAAATAAGTCGCGGCGCTCATTTTTTCGCAAGATTACCGCGGTTTAGTTGTTTTCGCGTACGCGAAAAAATTTGAACTTCGCGTACGCATTCCTGATGATTTCGCGTATGCGAAAGGGTCTTTCGCGTACGCAATTTAGTTGTTTTCGCGTACGCGAAAATTTTCGAGCTGTTTTGCCCAATTTACTAAGCAAAAAAAATGTTTGCGCCACTGTTTGGCCTGTTTTGTGGTACTGTTAATAGTATATATAAGAAAAACGTGATTAGCCCTAGAATTCACCTCGAACATTGACCGCCAGGCTGAGTCAAAATACTCCTTGGGAAACGGTTTGCCTTTGAGGTGTCGTTTTTCGTGTCACGAGCCCGACGTTGGATACCGGAACGTGAGTTTACTCCGCCCGGTGGTTTCCGCCTTGGGTTGCATTCGACTTCCATAGAATATCCTATAGGGTCCCGTCCAATCCCCCTTGATTCTCGCATGGAATGTCGACGTAACATATGCATTGTGAGCTTGCTCCTTTGCATATATACGTCTTCCTTTAGTTCGTGTAATCAAGGAGTCAGCTTAAGAGACATTGTCACCGGTCCGAGAGCAATGGTGGCTACCGGTCATGCATCTACCTCGAGGTGCAGGCAAATGGGTCATGCATCTACCTCTAGAGGTGCGAGGATCTGCGTGTGCCCGCGGGCGGGGTTACGGGACCGCAACTCGCGCACGGGGTCGCTGCGATCGGAGTTGCAGGTCTAAAAAGAGGGCCAGAATGGGAGTTTGTGAAAGAGTTTGGCGCAAATGAGTGGGAATGTGTGTTTTGTGGATACTCATCGGTAAATGGTTCTGCAACAAGAATTCGAGCTCACATCTTACGTGAACGAGACGTCGGTGTCGCAACTTGTACTGCATCTGCTGACTTGCGAAAGGATGCCATCGAAAGATTGTCTCGACTGGATGGGATACGCAAAACGAAGAATAATATGAGAAAAAGACGAAGTCTACTTAATACTCAAGAGCAAAGGTCGGGCGGGAGCGCATTTAAGATAACTATACCACCCCACTGGGGACATCATACCAATCGAGGGGTGGACTAGGGTCAATAGGTATAAACACGGAGAACAGAGAATGATAGAGACAATTGAAATAGTGGAAAGACGGATGAAGCAACAGGGGTTGATCATTGCTTAACATCGAAAGCAATCAAGAAGACGAATTGAAGGTTGTAGAGGCATTTTTATATCTTTGGGTTGTCTCCACATATTTTGGAGCACAAAGCAATGAAAGAAGCCTTCCAGAAGTTGCCAAAGCAGGACCGGCTTTTAGATTGCCTTCATACAAGCATGCCAACAATAAAATGGTTGATGAAATACATGGAAAAATGGTTGAGAGGGTGGATATGAAGTTGTGTCCTCGTGGACCGAAGCGCCGGCCAGCTTCATTAGTGACCGATGGTTGGAGCAATGTAAACAAGGACCATCTTATAAATTTCATGATCATGTATCCGTGGGTGAAGTATTTTTGAAACCGTAGAAACCAAAACCCGACCAAGTGACCGAGATTGGATTTTTCGAAAACAAAGGCCGGATAGAGAGTTTTGGACCGAAGAGAATATTTCAAGTTGTGATGGATAACGCTGTCTAATTGCAAGCTAGCGGGTGAATTATTGGAGTCTGAATTTTCGTGGTTGCATGCTACTAGTTGCCAATGCCATTGCCCGAACCTATTGTTTGAAGGACCGGTTCTCTCAAAGACACGCGGGTTCAAAGATCCCATTCGTAAAGCGCGTCGGGCTTGTAAAATTCATCACAAAGAAGCCGCAATTTATGCCATTTACAAGTCATTGCGTCGAAAGAGCCTAGCACTCATGAATCCCGGGCAAACTCGGTTTTGGTTCCAATTACATCCGCCTTGAAAGAGTGCTGAAGTGTCGGATTGGATTATCTCAACCTTTAATCATACGTAGTTTTTGATTGGGAAAGGAGGCGAAAAGGGGAAAAATGCTTTGCCAAACACCGACAACAAAGCTCGCTGCCGCCCTTCGAAAATGCTTGGGCGGGAGACATTTTGGAAAGGTGTAAAAAATGTTGTGAGGTGCATGCAACCCGTTTGTCATGCCATCAAAACCCTTGATTCTTCAAGGCAAATCGAAAGGTCCGGAGGTGTTGGCACTCCATTCAATCCTTCCTAGAACGTGATGGCCGCTGATGGGCTCGTTGAAAGAAGGTTGCAAAATGTTCTATCCCAACAGCTTTCGGACTACAAGCTTTTCATTGCCGAAGTTAATCAATACCGTAACCTGAGTGGAAGGTGGGCGATGAAGAGCTTCACGACGACCGGAGAGTCATAAGAAGGAACCAAATATGGAATCCTATGCATGGTGGCAAGCCCATGGGCAAGTTATCGATACCTTGCGTGGCAATTGCAATGACTATCCCGTCTTTGGTATCTTCCAATAGTGCAAGTGAGAGGAATTGGAGTGCCTATAAGTACATACACAGCGTCACCCGCAATCGCTTGCTACATAAGAAGGCGCACAAACTTGTATACAACTTCTCAAACCGGCGGCTATTGAATCGTGAATAATTGGTACATCCGCAATCGATAAGCTACGCTTTCCTTTCATGGATGCGATTCGGTGGAAGAGGACAACCGAAGACAAGTGAGGACGAGATGCTTGCAATAAATGCCGCAAGCCATGTTGATGAAGACATTCAACGTACCCACTTCGTTGATGACGAAGATGATATAGACCAAGCCCTATTCTCGCATCGGATCAGCCGGCCGGCGGCGGGATACCGAGGAGTCTGATACAGAAAGGCCAGGTTCGAGCAATGCAGTTGATGACTTGACTGGCCTACGTGATCCAGCGGACTCACCTTCGTGCTTTACCTTGACAAACAGAGAACGGGCTAGAAGAAACACGTCTCGAGGACGTTGCACTAAGGGAAAGGGTCATCGGAGGTTGAACCTAGGTCCCCGTGCGTAAGAGGATGGAACCGCTAAATGATGAAATATCGACGGAAGAAGGCGCCTAGAAAAATGATGTGATGAGTATCTTCAGTCTGTTGTAATTGGTCTTGAGGATTTTCATACTATTGTACCCTCAGTCCATCTATTATAACCGTGTATGAGGATGTTCAAACTATGTAACCATTCTGGCATTATGAATAAAAAGTAAAGTTTTTTGTTACAAGTTTTTGTCTTCTATATATTTCGTCACCTTGTTTTATGTTTCTTTCATGTATGATGTTTCATGTATGATGGTTCATGTAACTTCGGTCCATGTTTCATTCATGTGTAACATCAGTCGACCTAAGTGCCTAGAGAAACCTCGCACCCGCCAAAGCCGGCTTGACTTCCGTTGACGCTTGCCTCTCCGCATGCCACAGAATCTTGCTGATGAGAAGTAATCTACGCATGCCAAGGGGTCAAACGGCCACGGATCAGTCGAGACGACTCTGACGGATACGAGATTTCACTAGATACACGATCCACTCTCCAACCAATGATTATGCATCACCGTGTTCCCTTACCTCCGTCGAACTTAGTTCAGATCCGTCTCGACTTCCGTTGCTGCTTGCCTCTTCGCATGCCACAGAATCTTGCTGATGAGAAGTAATCTACGCACGCGAAGGGGCCAAACAGCCACGGACCAGCTGGGAGGAATCTGATCCATCAGAAGGTTCACAAGGCAGTAAGGCACATGAATGATTCATTCATGTATGATGGTTCTTTCTATGTTTCTTTCATGTGTACGCCAAATTGGGAATAACTTCGGTACGCCAAATTGGGCTTTGAATGCTATCAGGACCTATAATCTGTACTCTATTCCTCTGGGTGGGACATGCTCTGAATACCAAATGGGTTTGCATGGCATGTGCCACCCAAAGGAATGGAGGTACAAATTATAGGTCCTGATGGCATTCAAATGCCGATTTGGCGTGCCGAAGTTACTCGTCAATCACTAATCTCAAATGAACCCACAGAATCGCAAGCAACCACTAGGCTGATATCATCCGCTGCCACAATAAAAATAGAGTACTCAAAAACCTTGTTACCTACGTCGATGTACAATCCACCACCTCGCCAAAGGGGACGCGTCCTCTAATTTCAAGTCATAGTGATGCTCAAGGTTCTCCATCAATAGCAGGAGTTAGGATGTTCCATGATTTGGTGCCTAACAACCGCTATATAGATGGACAACACCCAGGCACCACTTTGGCTTGAAATTAGAGTGCGTTCTCACCTCTGACGTCATAGCAAGTTCTACCTCTAGAACGAACGATTTTTGCTCCGGCCCCCATTGTGAGCCTCTTCGTGTAATATAACCTAGCAAAGTGACTAAGCTACATTGACACAGAGAGACTACACAAGAGAGTCAGAGCAAAGCCCGCTCTTTCTAGAGGAGGTAACAAGAATTTCGAGAAGTCTATATTGTTTGCAGCGAACAATATCAAGTCTGGTGAGTTGACAACCATTCAAGAGGGTCACTCCCAGGCTTTTTTACTCTTTTTCGATGTTCTGTTTATATATATCTAAAGTGCCCCCTAAAATGAGCGAAATGATCTCATCCTGTGGACACTTTAGATACAATAAACAGACAAGCAAAAGAGACTAAGCCAGATGGAAGAGACTAAGCCGATGATGAAAGAGACACGAGTACAAGCATCGAGACTTCCCAAACCTTGCTTTCACCCCTCTTTGAACAATGGAACTTAGCATGTAAACTAAGCTACATTGCCCAAAGAGGAGGGGAAGTCTCGATGCTTGAACTCATCAATCACTAACATCCAATTAACCCACATATTGTTATCTTGTTTTATGTCGGACTTACCCCGAAGACTGGGTCCAAGCATCGAGACGCCCCAGCTCTTTGCTTTCACCCCCTCTTATGGACAATGGAACTTAGCATGTAAACTAAGCTACATTGCCCAAAGAGGCGGGGAAAGAAAACGGGAAGTCTCAAGCTTGAACTCATCAATCACTAACATCTAATGAACCCACAGAATGCAAAACAACCACTAGGCCTTATATCCTCCGTGGCCACAATAAAATAGAGTACTCAAAAACCTTGTAACCTCCTCTAGAACGAATGATTTCTGCTCCGACCCCCATTTTTTGGCGTCTTTGTGTAATATAACGAGCAAAGTATCTAAGATACATTGACACGCAGACACACGCAAAGAGAGTCGAGCAAAGCTCGCTCCTTCTAAAGGAGGTAACAAGAATTTCGAAAGTCTATATTGTTTGCCATGGAGAATATAAAGCCCGGTGACTGACAACCATTCAAGAGGGTCGACTTTGGCTTACTCCCTTTTTTGTTTCTGTTTCTTTGTATCTAATTAAGCCACCTAAAATGAGTGAGCAACCTCATCCTAGGGGGCAAATTAGATACAGCAAACAGGACAAACAAAAGAGACTAAGCCAGGATAAAAGAGATTGGGAAGTCTCGATGCCTTTACTCGTCAAACATTTTGGAAAGGTGTATTTTGGGCATCTTTGTGTAATATAACGCGATCTAATTCAGGCTTACTCTCTTTTCGAGTTTCCTGCTTGACGTATCTAATTCACCACCTAAAATGAGTGATGTCATCCTAGGGGGCAAATTAGATACATCAAACAGAAAAGTCGAAAGAGACTAAGCCAGGGTGAGTGATTTGGAAGTCTCGATGCTTTTACTCCATGCTTTTACTCGATGCTTTGATAACGTCATTATACCTTGTTTGAAATAACGTCATTATGCCCGTCATTATACCTTATTATCCATTCACAAAATGATACAGGTCAAAATTTTCTCTGTCTAAAAATGTAATATCTCATTTTCATTGGTCATTTGGGTCAATATAATCACCCTGCGGCCCTGGAGGTGGTGGTAAGAACTGGTTAATGTCTAGCACTGTCTCTCCTTCACGCGGCTCCTCCACCCCCCTCCACAATTCCATCTCGCGAAAGGTTTGAAAAGTGTGCATCTGCCCATCCCTCCTGCAAGCGATCAGATGTGGCAACACTGGCATGCGACCTTGCATATTTAATATGGCATATTGTAACCGGGGAAAAATCCATCCATCTTGCATTGGACAGAAGCGGCTTCCCAACATCCAATCAAGAACACATCGCATGTGCAGGCGATGCCCACACCCTAGAGTGTACCAACCCACCTGTGTCAGGTTGTCACCACACACTGGGCAATGTCTGGAATCTTGGAGCTTCAGGTCTTCCCACTGGCTCTCATATAAATACTCGCGAGGGAGATATGATATTGACTGCTCCGAAGTCACCCTAAAAGGATCAGAGTCCAACGATTTTGTCAGATTGCGCAAGTGATCGTTGTTAGTCATGAGGATCGTAACCTCTCTATTCAAAGCCGCTAGCTGCCGTTTAGTGTCCTCTAATTCAGCGGCCATCTTCTCATACCCATCGGCACGGTTCTTTAGGCGAATATTCTCTCGGAGAGGGTTAGGTTCCGACTTCTCTCATTCTCCAGTTGGGCTCGAATATCTACAAGGTCATTCACGGCTCCAGCCGCAGCTACCCCTGCCACCTCCAAAAGTTGGAGAGCGTCAGCCACAAGGTATGTAATGATGACAGGCTCATCATGTGCCCCACTCTCGCTATCTTCCGATAGCTTGACCCTCTTGGTGCTGCCACTACCGCTTCCTTGCCTCCATTTTCTACTCCCATAATTTACGGGCACTTGCTTCACAAGCTCGTAGTATACTTGCTGTGCGAAACTCTTGCTGAACTCTCCATTGTGGGGTAAATGTCCCTTCACTTGGACATGGCGCTCGACTGCTTTTGCTCGAACCACAGCAATCCTGCACTCGTGAGCCTTTTACTTACCCCTCCTACTAGGCCACTCTCTTTCAAACTCATTCTTGTCCAAATTTGCCATTATGTCTTCGTAATCTGCTCCATGTGGACAATGGCCTGACCCTGACTCGCTGGCTACATTATGCACCTCTGTGATGGTGCAATCCTCCCTCTTCGAAACTTCGTCCATCGCACGCAGCCTTCTTAACTCGGCCGTGCGAAACTCATTCGCTCTTGCATGTGCCGCTGCTCTCTCCATTTGCCGAGCAGCTGACATTTCAAGCTCATTCTCCATGTCTTGCAAGAAAGAAGAGGGAGTCCTCAAATTCGTGGGTACCGAAAAATCATGCTGATCCTGCTGCTGCTCCGACGTACCCACATTCTGTGGATGAGATTTTTCGTCTTCTTCACGAGACATAATTATAGTGCTAACTTGAATAGATGTGTTGATTGACTTGTAACGGTGTGCTTTGACTTCTTGTCTTTATAATTTTTGTTAGCTGCAACATATACAAAAAACACACAATAAATAACACAAAAAACACGCGAAAATAGGAACTAAGCTATACACACAAACAATAATTTCTCAAATAGCATCAAACGCTCGTTTAATCAATTTATTTGGAATATTATATAGTACAAGAATGTTTGAATGTGAAATTATGCTCGTGTGTGAATACTCGACAGAATATGCACGCTAAGCGTGACTAGGACCAGCTTGGTCTACTGCGTCGTCGCCACCCTGGCCAAGTTGAAGAATCCAATCTGATTCCAACTGTGGCCTCGTGCACGGCATTGGAGAGCAATGAAAACTGCTCCGCATGGTGTCAAGTAGCTGGGCCATATTAAATATTCGTGTTTTGTCTCTCATTGGCGACTCAACGCAATGTTTCAAGTAGTCGCACATTCTCCGATGCTTGCCTTGCTGCTCCAAGCTTCCTATTGACTCTAGGTAGGAGTGCTTACTAGCAAAATCAGCCAAGTAGGAGACAATGTAGGATGCCCCGTGCAAATCAAAGTCAATCCTTGCAGGCACTGTCTTCGAGCCACTACCAAAAAAAAGATCATCGTGCATATATGGATGCCTGGCCCTTTGCATCTCAATTCTTTTCTTACCCTCGCTATCCAAACCCTTGTAATGCCATCGTTTTACCTCCACTGTCTCGCCGATCAACCTAGATTCACCCCAATCACAAATGCCAATGTATAAGCCTGAGGATCAATATATCCCTTCTCCTTTCCATAGTCAAAATGGAGCAATATATTGCCCGGATGCAAGTCCATATGCAAATATCTTTCTTGATGGAGTTTTCGTAGCCCGCTGCAAAATGACATTGCCAAGTCCCCAACCCTAGAGGCAACAAATAATTCTTTCTTTTTTGCGCTCCTCAAGCAACCTCAAGTCCGTCTCAACTCTGGGGACAGCTCCTAACTTCTTGAATGCAAGCTCTGCAAAAGCATTGCTTCCATGACTTGTAAAGAAGGTTGCCAACGAACCTCCATTCCAAAAAGGGAAAATTAACCCTTGTCTTTCTAGGCCGGTTGTGCTACCAATGCACCGTATTATACACCCGTGCCTAACTTGCATTCCAGACTCCCTCATGTTCTTCAACATAGCTTGCACTAACTTATTGGGATCTGTACTTGGGTGAAAATTATCATGTTGGAGTTTTACACAATAAGGTTCATCCTTAATAAAACTAGACCCTAAAATATTGCACTTATACACGGCGCCATATGAACCAGAACCAATTCGTTGTCTGTTTAGTATCTGTGATGAATCTACTTTGGCAAACCACGTTGTCTTGGCATCTGCTCTTCTACGAGCTTCCCACTCCCTATCTGTCTCACCAGGACGTTTGGCTTTTATGGTTTGCGCCAACACTTTCTTAACAAGATGAGGGGGTTGATGGGCTTCTTTCTTTAATTTTCTGTTGGTCCACGCCACATTCCATGTGCTGGCTTTTTCTTTTAGCTCTACCCTCAAGCGAGGACTACTCAAATTTGAAACTTCTGTGATCATATTCCCGGTAGTGCGGCTAATATTACCCACTATCCATGTATACCTCTCTTGCTCACACTTTTCGGGCTCTAGATCCATCATTCGAAGTTTAAAAGCCCTCTCGGCATCGTTTACCAAGTCTGCATGGTAGTCTAGCCATCCTTCCTCACTGTTGGTAATCAATTCCAAATCCTGAGCTGAAGCATTGCACAACATTACACAACCAATTCATAAATTCTGGTCTCAAAGTAGACCATGCTTGTTGTGGTCTACTTCTTTTTCTACGCGGCAATGCTGCAGAAGATGACTCAGGTTGCAACTTTGTAGCCTCTGTTTGGGACGCCAATGCCTCTACTGGTTGCGGCTCTATTTGAGACGTTAATGCCACATTTGGTTGGGGGTTAACTTCTGCTCTCTTTTCTGAAGTCATACTGCTTGTCTTAAGGGATTGTCTAGCTAGCTAGCAAAATGCGACTCCACGACAATGCGCAAATGACAACAGCAACACCTACAAGTCAAGCAAAGACAAAACTTTCAATTTAGTGCTTAACACATGACGATAAATCAATTTCTTTAACCAGCATGAAAATGCTAATCACCCGCTACTACACTAAGACACTAACATTTTATCCTATCACTGGTAAATTTTAATTGGTTCATATTGTGCAAGGCCAAGGATGGGATAACACACATGAAAGGACCAAAACACGATTTATGATCTATAGCCCAGCTACTGCCAAAATGCGAGGCTAGCAGGTTTAAAATGCATTGCACTTATCCCACCCAAGTCATGCTTTTTCAAAAGACGAGACCAATCGAATGCCTACTAAAACAAATGCCAGTTCCTCTATTCGTGTCAGACTTTCATCAACAACACTATCATCAGGAACTAGGGAATGTATTAGTAAAACATTCTACTAACCCTTAATAAGAGTACAACACACACCTTTCAACACCCCGTGACCAAGGCCAACAGCGGCGTCAGGTGAGGGTTATACTTCTTAAAAAAGGGTGACCCTAGTTGCCTCAAACTTCAGCATCACCACCCACCCTCGGCATGGCGCAAATAAATGCGGCAATACCAGGCAAGGGGCATGCCTCCGCCCTTGGCAACACGAAACCCTAAGGACACTAAATCTAATTAGTACTAAGGTTGTCCTTTCAAAGGGAAGGCAACAAAATTTAATATCTTTTTGTTTCTTTTTTTTTTTTGTCTTGAATTATTATTTTTCTTGATTTTTTTTTTCTTTTTTCGTTTTCGAAAATAGGCCAAGCTCAGCCCACAAAACAAGGCACTCACCATCGTCACGCCCCTTACACAGGGGGGCAACAAGCGAGGGCCTAACTGCGGACCTTGCCTAGCCTAGACTATAAAAAAAACAACAAAAAATTGTCTAAAAACTAACAAAACAAAAAAAAAAAAGGTTTTGGGAGGCAAGTTGGAAGGTTTGGCGCAGAAGAATACCTTCTTTGCGGCGCAAAAACTGAATCCCCGCGCCGCATATATATAAAAAAATTTCGCGTACGCGAAAACTACGTGAAAGCGTACGCGAAAAGATTTTCGCGTACGCGAAACATTATAAACTGCGTACGCGAACACCGCGCCGCTTTCGCGTACGCGAAATGAACTGGATAGCGTACGCGAAAAAATTTTCGCGTACGCTTTCTCGAAGCTTTCGCGTACGCGAATGTCAGGCCTATCCTTTCGCGCCGCGTTTCTTTGTGTTTCGCGTACGCGAAAATATTTTCGCGTACGCTTTCACGAAGGTTTCGCGTACGCGAAGATTTTGTTTTCCGGCCGGCAAGGTTTTTATACGTTAAATATGTATTTTATGAAAAAATACGTATTTTTTAACTTTATACGTCAGGAATTTTAATTTTGTACGTATAGAACCTATCCCTGCTACCCACAATGAAAAAATACAGGGGATGTCCCGTTATATCATTTGGACCCCAAAAAAAATTCTACAGATGTCGGTTAAGTGTACCTGCCGAGAGCTTATTGCCGGGATTAAAAAACCCCACCCTTTCGGGTTTCCAAGGAAATACCCTAGTGATAACCCCTCGGCAAGGGGCTTGGACATAACGTAAGGCGACAAAAAAAATGCTCCCACAAAAAAAAATGCGAAACCTGAAGAAGATGGAGTCGCGCATCCCACTGTACCTGCACATCAACAAACTAGAACACAAAGATAAGAAAACAACAACCTCGAAAAGCGAGGGGCTGGTCATGCGTGCCACGCGACAAAAAACAACCTTGAAAAAGCAGGGGGCTGGTTACGCGTGCCACGCGACAAAAAGCAAGATTTATTATAATATACACAATAAGAGAGAGTGGGTGGGAGTCGAGGGAACTGCTGAGAGAGGAGAAAACGCCGATGAGAAGTCGATGGACATGTCCCAACATGGAAAAAGACGCCAAACTGTCAAACCAAGCAGAAAGAACCCCCTCCCCTGCCTGGTATCAAAACAAGTGAGTCAAGGAAACTGCTGAGAGAGGAGAAAACACCGATGAGAAGTCGATGAAGAACATGCAAGAAATAACGATCCATGAATGAACCAGAGCCCCAGAAAAATGCATGCAAGAGATGCATGCTCGTCTATTCGAGAATACTGATCCAATGGCTCGGATCGATGGCAATGTGTTAACAAGACAATGGAAAAAAAAGACACAAAATAAGACACAAATAAGACAAGAGCAAATATAACCAAGAAAAAGCAAGTTGTTCCAAATTTAGTATCATCGGAGAAGATTCTCAAGGTATCGATTGTTCATATTCACAACCGAATCGACCACAAATCAGCCCTTTCCCTGCAATTTGAACCACATTCAGCCTAAATTTCGCATATTCCCCACAAGGTTCATGCTTCTTCTCTTCCTTCCAAGTATCTCAACCATAGCTCAAAAGCTTACACACAAATACTACTATGTCATAGGAAACTTAACCTTTGATCGTCTTTTCAATTCAACCAATAGCATGCTTGAATCTGATCACAGCCTATGAAATCACAAATAGATCGGTGAAAAACCCCACCTGAAAGAAAGCACTTGATGCCGATCTGCATGCGACCTCCAAGGCCTTGCATGCTCGGTGTCTCCAATCCAATTCTTCTTTGCGAAAACTTGCTCCCCAAAAAGCTCCCTCTCCCATGCAAAAGTTTGCTCTTAAAAAGCCTCAAAGTTTCCAAAAAGCTTTTCAATATCCTTTTTAATTAGTACAACCCTCAAAAATCTATTTCTAATATAAAAAGCAAAACCCTTGCTTATATGAGGCCTATATTGTATGCATGTCAAGCATGATACACAAGTAAATAATAAATAAGTATGTTGGCCCATCAAGTGCTTAGGACCGTTATAGTCTCCTCTTCGAAAATTTTACCCATGTCCTCATAAGTCATTATAGTCTCAGATCCAATATAGACATCCCAAAACTTCATTGTATGGCAACTTACTCTACCAATCATCTTACTGAACATGCCATAAGAAAAACTTTACCTTCAACATCGTCAAAATTTTGCTTCCCTTATCACCTTCATGCTAACCTCGCGAAGCCTTTAGATGTTGTTCTTCCTCCTGAGGATATCATCTCCAATTGTCTCTGTAATCTGTAAATCAATGTCAACAGCCAAATCAAAGGCATCATCAATTGTGACATGTCGAGTTGACCCTCCTGGCAACTCGGGATCTTGTCTAAATTTGCACTAATTCTAGGTTGATAGTATTGGTAAAGAATTGAATCTTTTTACTCATAATAATCAGAGATCAACCATTCATAATATTCAGAGAAAACACTATCATCAATACATTCATAATATCTAGCTGAGCAATTTAATACAAGAGCTTCTCCTCTGGAACTCAACCACGACCCTTGGCTACATTACCACCGTTAGCTTGACCATTGCTTGCTAATTCACTGCACGATGCACTCAAGGGTGTTAGTTCTCGTGACTAAGTGGGGATTCTATAGATGCCTCTGCATGCATAGAACATCTTGCAATCTTGAATAGCAAACATAACAACTCAAAGACACAAGAACCTATGGTGCAACGCTAAACAATGACAACAAAGAAACAACATAAACGTCAGGAGCAAAGAACATAACCAGAGTGCCAAACTATCATAAACAAAGGTAGCTCAGCCAGCCTACACACAGGCCCCTTTAACAGCATGTTGCCCAGCCAGCTTATATTTTAAGCCATGTAGTAGGTGGTGGGGTGAACCTCATATGCCATGCATACCCTTCCCAGCCCACGTCTAGCACTAGAGGACCTCTTACCATGGGAGTTCACAAGAGTTGACTGACGTAGCAATCTCGGCCAAGAGAACTAACGCCCGGTGTCACAGAGCACAAATACATAGAAATATGAGTCATGCTGGAGCAACCCAGACCACCGAACCTGGAAGTCCGACGTCGGAGGATCCAAGAATTCATATTGGTCACTCCCCCGAGCTCATTTGTTAGATGTTAACCTTAAACCATATCAATTCTTTCCCTTCTCAGAACAAGCTGACCTCAATTGCATTGATTAAATATTTCAAGAACTTGTTAACATCAAACTTTAGTATGAAGAATACTAGCCCATTGTATGGGTCCCATGACCTATTGGTACGTTAAAAATTTTATTCTATTCTATTCTATTCTATTCCTTCAAAATTTATATGAACCATTAACAACTTTATTATTCTGTTAAGGCTACCCCCTTAACATAAAATAATATCACTTATGGTTACCACCTCCATGTGGCTTCCACCTTGGTTCATGATTACCACCTACTCGTGGTTTTCTTGTAGAGCTCGTGTTTAACATCTATCCATGGTTCTCTCGTTGTTATCACCTACTCATAGTTTTTGTGCCCACTATCGACTTGTGGTTTTCACATACTAGTGGTTGCCACCGATTCATGGGCTATTGATTCTTGATTACCACCTATTCATAGACCAATTTAGTTCTTGGTTACCACCTACTCATGGATCAATTTAAACTCATGGAGGTCTGTTTCACTCGTGGTTACTACCTACTCTTAGGTCACATTAACACATTATTGTCACTTGCTTGTGGATCACTTTGTTGAACACCATTATACTATTTTAAAATATTTCAAAACATAGTGGCTTCTCCCACTAAAGCAATCGAAATTGTACCTGGATAATCGATATCTAATTTGAAGTTTGCTCTCAAGCATGTCTTTGTTCTCATAATTCTCGAAACATTGGTTCCCCTTTCTCGTACCTCCTCAAAAAGCCCATACACCTACTCCCCTAGGTTGCTCTAAATAGCTATATAGAGTATATCTGCCAAACTATCTTCATTTCATGAACAACTTACAAATTGTTATAGATAAAACTCGAGAAACAATCAAAGTTTTTATTTCGAATTTCCCCTCGTTGTTGCTTGATAGTTTTGCTTCATGATCACGACAAAGATCATGACAATGATTCCACTATCCATAGTTCCAAAGGAAATTGAAACTTTGCTATGATACCAATTGGTATGATCTTAGCCTGAATAACTGAACAAACATAAGAACTTATACATGAATAGTAGTGAAAGCATTATTTAAAGGAGCATAACAAAATAACAAGACAATAGTGGTGCAAAGACTAAGATAATGAAATGTGATGTTTGTTAGAATATTTACTAAACATGTACATTGATCATACTCTTTCCCTTTGTCGAGGTTGCCCATACAACTTACCCATGTTGAAGTAGCTTAGCTTACCGATGAAGATCATGCCAACAATTCAAACTTGCTGAAGAAGTCACAGCACAGCTGTCATATTGATGTAGATCAACACATCTGCACTCTCTTAGCAAATAGAGATGCTAACCTCTTTATATGATTATACCACGGCCATCCCCCCCATAAAGAATACAATATGTTAAATCAGTTTATACATGGAATCCATTAGCTATGAGGCTCTTGATAAAATATAGTGCAACAACTTAGACAACTTACAGTTACATATTTTAGGCTAGCCATGTTCCATGCCATATTCAAATGCCCCAAGTTTCTCATGGCTCTCTTTGTATCTTCGTGGACAGCTCAATCTTAGAACATGTCTAGATTCAATCTCATGCCAATATCGATATTAGATCCCTTACCTATTGTTTTTATTTATTTGATAACAAAAACTCAATTCCTTAGCTAACAATCAATTTGACACAGTTAATAAGAGTTCCATCTCCACGAGCCAAGAAATACCAACTTTCAAATCTTTTAGGTTTCTTAATCTTAATTACATATTATTCTTTATTACGTGTTATTCAAAGCAATTCAACTTCTTACATATTTTCGTCCTTTGTGTTTTACCCAAATCTCTTGCAGCTTTGCCTGTATTTTCTCGGCAAAGGGTCCTTGCTATATCCAAGCCTCTTGATACTTCCATTTTTCTCTTTGGACTCCTTATATATTCATTTACACTTAAATATCAATGTGTTAACAAGACAATGGAAAAAAGGATACAAATAGGACACAAAATAGACAAGAGCAAATATAACCAACAAACAACTGTTCCAAATTTGTTGCAACCACAGGAATTCTAACTAGAATATCTAAAGCTATCTAGGAGCCAAACATCTCTGACCGATTTGAGATGAAAGTTCTCAGACTGGCTTGAGGCTATCTCTAAACGATGAAATTCCTCAGATTGACTTGAGCCCCCCTCTGAACAAAGTGAAGTGAATATCTTTAGTTGAACTCCTTATGATTGACAAAGATGTTCAACCTTGGGTTGGGAAGGATTGTTACGGTACTTGAATAAAATAAAAGCTCGGAGGTGTGGTTCACGACCAAAAAATGATATAAATACCAGCATGATTCTGGCTCCAAGGTTTATTCTACACTGGATAGCCAATATGTTATCTTGGCGCGTCCTACCCAGAAGCATGGGCCCCAGCCAAGCAGAAGGCATTTCATCGAGGGTTTGGTTGGTTGTTGTGGACAATCTGGGAGCGGTGTAGGGTGCACATTTTCTAAGGCATTTACTCATTTGATCATAATCTTATTGATGTAGGCTAGGCCAAGATATTGATGGCTTATAAGTCTTCCTCCCTCAGGAGAAGAAGTATCTTCAAATTAATTCTTATCATTATTAGTCTCCATGCTGGAGTTTACATAATGCTTCAGGCTCGTGTTTGAGTTTTTGTGCTTACACAGCTAGATGAGATATGTATATATTGTAATGTTTACTTTTGAGTAATTAAACCTTTTTTCGTCCTTAGAAAAAAATGACACAGTCTAATCTTGGCATTCTTGTTTGGAAACGAATATATATGTTATAGTTGGACGTCTAGGCTAATAAAACCTAAAACCATGCCAATTAGGAGAGCCCATATAGCCATTGTATACAAGATCTTAAACCACGGGTCTTGCAAATTATCAAAATATGGTTGTTGCAAATCGTTGGACAAAAAATGGGTTAAATTGCAGAAATTTCTAGGCATAGAGGTATCATGATAATCCTCTGAGTCTGGGGGTTATCGTGGTAATCTGCAGAACATTCAATGTTTTACACCTTTCTGCTGCGTTCTTGAGCTTGAAGTCCTGAGTTTGGAGGCTTGTTTGAACCAGACTTGCACTGTCTTTGAGTTGCTCATGAATTTGTTCCGGAATTGCAAAGAGGTGTGTGGATCTGCATGTTCTATCCTTCATACATTGATTTCTAGATAAATTGCTCACCCTATGGAAAATAACCCTCTCGAGTCAAGGGGAGGGTTAACCTCCTCATCACAAACCCTGTTGTAGACAAAGTTATATGCATTTCATGTATTTAAAAAATTATCTTCCTTTAAAGAAACATAGGGAGTAAACTGGTTTGAGGGAACAAGGTGAGGTCAACCTTACCCTAGAATGGATTATGCAAAATAATTGAATAAATGGTCAAGCACAGACTAATATGGTAGGTCACCATATAAGAATCCCATGTGGACATTCCAATAAGGATATAGGTAATGTTATCATATCGGTTAATGTACATAAGTGCATATTAAATATGAAGATGAAAGGTCATCTTATAGTAACAAATTGTTTATTCGTGATGCATACTGTTGCTTGTTGCTCTAATTTGTGAAAGTACTATATGCAACATAGTAGGAAAATCGAAGAGATTGATGCTGATAAAAACCAATGTCTTTAAAGGTCACCTAAGCATCTTGGACATGTATCAATGCTTTTCCAACATTTCCACCCTTCAACATGCCGTTGAATCCCATGAGGAAATTTTCTATTCCTTTTGTCCAATGCTCCTTATATTTGAGCTTCCCAGTTTTCATGAGAGGCGTGACCTCTTCCAGAAATTTTGGCATGAGTGGATTGTTATACCCAACAAGAAATCCCTCCATTTTCACACACTTGCCAACCAAATTCAACAAGTTACGAACGCCTTCACGTTCACTCCATTCCTGCAATAAAATAACAAGTAAACCATTAAAAATAATTAATAACAATGGGATATAAACTAAGAAATTGATCACTTGGTACCTGGTTGTATTGAGAAACCATTCCACATACTGCAATACGACCATTCATATTTATATGATTCAGAACTGCCTCCAACATTCGGCCGCCAACATTTTCAAAGTAGACGTCAATGCCATTAGGAAAAAGCCTAGAAAAAGTTTAACCCATTCACATGTGCCACATGGACTTGTGCAAAATTGAAGTGAATGAAAAGAATTGGGTCGGTAAAGTTGTAAAATATTACCTTGCCAAGGTAGAGTGCCAGTCTCGTTCCTTCTTATAATTGAATGCATCATCAAACCCAAACTCGGTCTTCAATAGTTGCGCCTAGATGAACAAGTAAGATAATCAAGAACTTGTTATTCTACAACAATTGCCATCTTTACAATTAGTTCTATTAACAACATTCTACGACCACCAAATCCAATCTTTAATGTTTGGAAAAAGAGTTTGAGAGAAAAACCTTTTCATCGCTACCAACACTGCCAACAACACGACAACCTTTGCTCTTGGCAAGTTGGCCAACTGCAAGGCCAACGGCGCCAGAAGCAGCAGTCACATAGACAGAGTCACTAGGCTTGAGCGACGCGATGACGTTGAGGCCATACCAAGCAGTCATGCCCGGGTTACCTAAGAAGGGCATTTGTCATATTCAGGTGAGGGAGGAAGGAGACATGACGACTAAGAGACACATCAAGGCACATTAACAAACAATGCACAACAAACCTAGAGAAGAAAATATGTATTAGTGTCAAAAACATAAAAGTACCTAATATGCCAAGGTAGTGGGAGAGAGGAGCAACGTTAGGATCGACTTTCTCCAAGCCATCGCCAGCAGGGGCAAGGGAGTATTTGCTTACAGAAGTGACACAAGTCACAAATTCACCAACCTTGAAGTGAGGGTGGTCTGATGCGATGATTTTAGAGACTGCCATGGACACTAGAGGCTGGAAAACAAAACAAGGCAAAAAAGGGGGAAAGGGGGGGGAGGGGGTAAGTTTGAAGCTATGAAATCCAAATGGGAAAATCAGACCTTGCCAATTTGGAAGGGGGGTAGATACAGCCCATCAGATTTCTCCTGCATCCGACCGCGCAGAAAAGGGTCTAGCGAAATCCACAAATTCTTAAGTAGCACATCCCTTGAACCAACCTTTGGCTGCTTGGGCATCTCTACTTGCCTTATGCTTACATTTTCTTCAGTTGCCCATCCCTTTGCATATGCCATAAAAACAACCTCAAGGTTTTTTTCTCCTTCCATTCTCGCTTGCTGAGCAAAAGGCTCGTTGTTGGGCATGTGGTTACATGGAATGGTGTTTATAAGGGAGTTGTCTCAATAAATTGGCTTGAACGTTATATGCGCTTCTTTATTGGGTCCAGCGCTTCACATGAAACTGTTATTTTATTATCGGGCATGCTTTTCATGCTCAGGATATACTAGATTCCGACCTAATCCGACCTAGGTCGGAGTCCGACCAAGGAAGAGCCGGCGTGAAGAGGTAAGTATTTTCCTCTCTAAGCACGATTTTTGTATTTCAAGCAAGCTGCCATCTCTGCTGAGCTTTAAAACATGGCATTCGAATGCCAAAGTCTGCAAAATCTTTGCTTTTTCACGGCTTCCCAACTCCTCCTTACTGGCAATAAAACACAAGGTTTTGTTTCTCATCTGGAAAATTTTCTGCAAACTTTTTCTCCATTCTAGTATCCTCCAGCCCCTATTCTTTTCCATTTTCTATGTTCTCCATTGTCTTTTTCTTTTCCTTAAGTTCCAGCTTTTTCCTTGACCCTTATAAGAGAGGCTTCTGTAGGTAGATGTGTTGCAGCAGTAATATCCATTTCTTTCTTCTTCAGTGTTCAGTAGCCTTGCAATTCAAGTCGTGTATCCTTCCACCATTAGGTGCTTCAATCTTCCACTTTAGTTGCATATGCATGCTGGATTCCAAAGCTTTGCATATGCATGCAGGATTTGATCACATTGGTGCTACTGCAAAGAGGTATGAAAATGAAGATGAAGACGAAGATTAGAAATCATGCGTTTGATGCTAGTGTTTATTGCTCTTCTTATGTTTATTTCCTTAAGATCTATTGCAGGTTGTTTATGCATTATCTATCTACTAGAAAAAAGTGCCCTGCGTTGCTGGGCTTTTGTCGGGATTAAACTAAAAAATTAAGATAAAACAAGATGCTAACGCATCAACAGTTGCCCTTTGGAAGTATTTCAGGTAATTTTTGGGTTATATAATATGTTGTGTTATTGAAAAATCGACTATAACGAGTTCAAAGGAGCATAAACCCAGTCCCTTAAAAACTCATACAAGATAAGAACAAAATCTACATTTCATACGATGTCATAAAAAACTACAGGCTAGAACAACAAGGTGCTGCGCACGGAGGGTTGCCCTCCATGGCCGGAGGGTGAAGTGGCTTAAATCGTACTTGAAAGTCATGTTTTTACAATCAATCATAGTAGTTATTTTAAGACATTGACATTTTGCGAAGGTGATGGTAGTCATTTGAATTACTAACTCCTCCTTAGATGTTGAGCTCCTCTTGGACTAGAATCCAACTGGACACATAGACTCTGAGGTTTCAGTGTAAAAACATATTGTTGCTAGGTCACTAGTAATTATAATAGCAGTGTTGTTAGGGTTGGTTATTGTGTGGAGGAAGTATTTACAAGTTTTTCTTGAAAGGGAACTGTGGTGTTGCAAATCTTAGTTTCCAAGCTTGCCATGTAGTTGCTGTAAGGTTTTCCTATCTGAACAAGTATCTAAGTTTGAATCATGTGTCCTCTTCAAGCCTTTTTACATCTTCTATAACATTGACTATCAAATCGAAATTTAACTTGAAAGGTTAACCAGTTCCCACACCAGCCGCACAGCAACAATGGCGACCGAGAGTTTACAGGTAAGAGTAGGTTTGGAGCAGTCACAGCATATCCTAGGTATATTCCAGCATATACCTAGGATATGCCAAAAGCCCACATAAACAAGGGTTTGCCCCCCTAGGGGCAACCCAAAAACTATAGCTAAAAGAAAAAGTTGTTGATTTTTGTGATATATTGTGTTGCCCTATTTAATTTCTATCTCCAGATGATATTTTCTGGTAGCTGACCCAAAGTTTTTAGGATGCATATTCAAAAATCCCAACTCCTTAGTAATATCCAAATTTGTGTCTCCACATTTCATTGTTGGTAATATGTAGAGCTTCAAACTTGTCCTACCCGAATTCCATATTTCAAGAATCTCAAACTAATACTATCCAAATTTGTGGTCCTGTTCGAGTACAAAAAATGTTTATGCACAAGTCCAGACTTGTTGGCAACAATGTTTTACATGTTGCAAAGAACAACTGCATTTCCATGATAGTCTACCGGATCAGTATCATTTAAAATAACATCAGTTACAAATATGTAGATATTAAAGGAATTATGTCGGTTATTCACACATTCCTGCTTCTGACGCTGAATTAAAGCAGCAATGCCATTGGGAACCTTACACTTATTGGTTGACCCCATGTCTACCCTTCTGTAAAGAGGATAATAGGTGAAGGTTCCAATGTGACTAATTTTGAATATCTTTCAAGCCAATATTTGATACAGAAGCTGTTTATCTTAGATCTTTTCTAGTTTAAACTGTTAATGCTCCCTGTACAAAAGAAAGAATTAAAGGCAGAATTTAGTGCAGTAAGAAGCATATCATGCTAGCAAGAATGGCAGAAACAGTCGATATAATTTGGGTATGGCAGAAAAGGGTATTATTTCATTCCATTCAGTCACCACTACTGCAGCTCTGATGCCTTTGAAGAGCAAAATACAGTGCCAGAGACAAAGGCATTTTTACAGGAAACCATCTATTTTTTATTGCTGCCATCAAACTTATCGGGAGAGAGCAGTTTATATTAGGTTGGTCCAGGAAGCAGAGAGGAATGTTGAGGCAAAAATGGCAGCATTGGAGGATCAACAATCAAAACTGGACCAAACATCTGAAAGTGCAATAAGATTTCAGCACCTAAAATGGAAAGTTGAGGATGCTATCGAGCAAAAGGACTCTAGAATGCAGGATCAGGCTGAGCTCCAGAAACATATTGACATGAATCTTACCGAATTGAAACATGTAGTTGCAAAGATTGAAGCTACATCTATTGATATGAGCTCAGCTGAGGCAGGAGACAAAAAAATTATGGAACTCAGGGAATTTTTAGAACATTCCTCGATCCTTACTTTACAGCCCCCTCCTCTCCAGTCTACAATTCTTGCAGATCAGATTATTGTTCAGCCTTTTTCTTCATGTACATATTGTGAACAATCTTTTGGTGTGAATCCAGTGGTTCTGGCACCCTGCAGACACCCTTATTGTCTGCTGTGTATATCCTATCTTGCTAGCACAAAGATCTCATGTGTTGATCCTGACTGCTCATGGAATAGCAATTTGCCTGTAGCACTTGGACTGCTTGCAACAAAAGGTTAGTACATGTACATTTGAATTACAATTTCTTTTCTTATTTTAATAGTTAGATTCTTTTTTGCATGAAGGTTTTAGGCTTGCATTTACATTGAGTATTTAGATACATAGTTTTTGTAGTTGGATAATGTGGGTTCAGTCATGTATAATCTGCCAAATAGACTACTTATTTTTAAAGATGAGAGTTTTTAATTTCATGTGCACATCAGCTCAGTAATGTAGGTAGCTAATTACTTGTTATTGAGAACTGTATAGTGTAGCAATTGACAGATACATTGCTATTGTTGCTGTCAAAATTACATTTTGAGTTGTTATTGAATACTTCAAGACTCATCAGTGGGCAGAGTACAATATCAGTAGATTTGTTTACATTGATTGTACTTCAGAACAATGAATTTCAGAGTACATTCAGTACATTTCAACAGTACATTGAGTACATTTACTTGATAAATCAGAGTACATTAGCAGATGGATACATTGGAGTACATTGTCAGTTAATTTTTTTCGATGACTGTACTTGTAGAGTACATTAAGAATACATTTCTTAGCTGATGATCTGATATACTCAATGTTTGACTGATGCAGGTGATTTTGGTAGCATAAGGAAACCAGAAAAGGGTATGATATTGTAGTCTTGTTAATCATGCATATTCCTTTTCTTATCTCAAGTCTTTTTCTACTCTCTATTGTAGATGACAGTAAGAAGCCAACAGCACTTTCTTCCAAGGTATTGGATTTGGACAAAGGTCGGAGGATTTGAGAAATACTTCTACATGGGCATCACCAGAAACCTTGTAAAGTCTTTTGAGGAAGAGCTTGAGGTACCAGTGAAGTCCTCGGATACATGTAAGTAAATATCACATTTGATTGATTTACAATCCCTGGAATTTAATTTTCATGTCATATGAGCTTGATATGTCACTTGGAATTCCATATAGCCACGAGCATACCGATTCAACATTTGTGGATTATGCGGAGAGGTTGAAAAGTTAAAGCGTAAGGCGAGTTAATCTGCAGGTATGTTGCATCTTCTTTTTGCTTGTGTGTACTGCAATTATTAAACACCATTTTTTGTAGGTTCTTCAAGTTTTTCTTCACAATTAAAAGTTCCGTTCCTCGGGTCTTTCTTTACAATATAAATTTCCGGAGAAACCAATTTGGAAACCTATTAAGCCAATGCCATCATTTCAAAGAGGAAATGAAAATGTTTGAGAGTGATGATTCAACAGTATACCATTAACTTAAAATTAGGATTCACAATACTGATTAACTTTGGTGACTCATTTATGCGTAGTGTTGGAAATTGGTGAATCTTCTCAAGCCTTTGTTCAAAGCAACCATTGAAAAGATAGAGGATAGTAGCCATATTAAGGGAGAGGAAGAGATGGTGGAGGTACAAGAGATCCAAAAGGATGATGTGGCGAAGGAGGAAACCAGAACCGAGGAAACAAAGGCTGAGGAAACAAAGGTTGAGGCCACTAAGATTGAGGCCACTAAGGTTGATGACATAGAGGAAACCAAGGAGACCAAGGTTGTTAAACAGGAGAAGCAGACAAGAAAAAGGAAGGACCAAAAGCAAAATACAACTTCAACCAAAAGGTGAATATTTATTATGTTAGTTGAAGCTTTTAAAGTGTAATATCTGAACAATTTTATGATGACTTCTGCAGGACTAGAAGCCAAACATCATCCGAAAGTGCTTTCGATCCGAGATGACAAAGACAGGAGAGTAAGTAAGATTCTGTTGTAGTTGCAATTCATTTGTCTCTCAATAATGCAAGTTTGGTTTACAGAGACCTGGAGAGCTTGTTGAAAATAGTTCCATGCTATCCTTTCCAGCAAACTAATCAAGGTGACTAAATATTGTGTGGAAGGTCTTTGCAGAGACAGGCACATGTCCAACAGGCATATAGACATATTTGGAAGGTAACTTGATCAGATTCTTTTTTTGCATTATGGTTAACTACTGAACTCTAACCTCACTTGCTTTGTGAATAGGTATCGATTAGCATTATGCCCCAAAATGGCGTGATGCATTTTTTTTCTTCCCCTCGGAGAATTTCTTAGCCTCTGAGCGACCTTTAACAAACCGTCATCCGATGCAACTTCATGGTACGATGCGGATTGGTCAGTAGTTCAAAAAGGGCTTCGGGAATCATATTGAGCAAATGCCGCAGACATTATGATTCCAATCCGCATTGAGGATCCTATGCACCATGCAATGGTCATCATTGTTTTAGATAAGGCCAAGAATCGTAGCAGACACCCTTTGTCTTCTCCAGCTATCCTTATTCTGAACTTCGCTAAAGAATGTGCGGTTGACACGAGGATGGTTATGATGTAAGTGCACTCACTATTAATTCATGTAATGTTTGCATAATTACGATGTTATTTTCTATTGCGTGCTTCATAAAGATATCATTACAAAGATTGACTAATTCCAGTTCTCGTAAGATTGATATTTATGTGAAGAATTCAAAGTCTGAAAAGAAATTAGACCCGAGGTTCCACAACAAGGTGACCTGGCCTCCCGTGGTCTTTATGTCATGGGTTATATGCAAGCCTTTGTGGATGCCCGTGTGCGTGCTAAGAGCATGGTGAGATAACATATCAACAATTGCTTTTATATAATATTTGATTCTGAAAACTATTTGTTTTCATTCTTTCATTCTCTTGATTGGTTTGATAAGTGAGTACGCATACGATCCGGGAGACATGTGCTCATTAAGGCTATGATTAATTATAAGAGCCATCTCATCGAAAACAGCACTACTAGCACCTCGCAAGAGAAGCATGGTAGTGCTTAACTTCTTTCATAACTCTT
The DNA here is from genome assembly GCA_021234155.1 of Isoetes taiwanensis. Lineage (NCBI taxonomy): Eukaryota > Viridiplantae > Streptophyta > Lycopodiopsida > Isoetales > Isoetaceae > Isoetes > Isoetes taiwanensis. Next base: position 4,520,102 of record JAJEKV010000085.1, read on the forward strand.
TATCAAATGAGGCCAATTGGCTTTTTCTTATTGAAACAACACTAAGCCATTTGGCTTTATGTAATCTTGATAATGTAATCAATGAATGGTTGCAATCCTAGTGCTACTCTTGTATGTTAATTATATTTTGCTTCCTTACAGGACTCCTAATATTTGAGATCCAAGGTGTTCTGGTTACTTTTATAGAACTCCGTGAATCAATATTTCCTCTTACAAGCCCATAATTACTGAGAACATGGAGTTTTCTTCTTGAGACCAACAATGAAAGCAATGCTTCAATATGCCTCCTTTCATTGGGATTTGGCCATATGGTCAACTCTTCCCTTAGATATCATAACATGAATTTTGGACAAGCTCTATGAAGATGGCATCCCAAAATTTAAACATGTTTATGGAAAAGAGAGATGTTGGGGACTTCCTTATACAAATTCAGTTGGTGTAACCCCTCAAGTAGTACCTATGGATAGTATTGTCATTGAATATCCTAAATACAATGGTCGACTCTGTGGTGTGTTTGAGTCTAAGCACAAAGCTCTTTTCAACAAAGAAAGTTATGTTTGTGTGCCACTATGGACACCTTTGATAGAACGCGACAACCATCTGTCCTTCTTATTTGATTGGTTGGTAGGGTTGAAATATGCACCAGATTTTGCCAATTACATAAAGGAGCATAAGTTGGATGACTCTTGGGACATATATGGTGACATTATCATCAAGACTATAGTGGATGAATACGGCGAAGATATGAACAGAATAAAGGCCCTATGTACAATGCCTTTGATAAACTGAATCTGCTTCACTGTAACTTTTCTAGATGTGGACTTGCTTTCATAACTCTTTTTGAGTACTTGTTAAATTATATCTATTATTAATATCTAAGGTTGAGGAAGTTTTATTATTAATATTTAAGATTTAATACTTTATAAATGCTAATAACTTTTAACTTTTGTTATTGGATTAGAAGTTGAGGAAAATGAAATTGAAGAGGAATTTATACATGGAGCAGAACCAGAACAAAAGGAACTTGTACATGTACATGGAGCAGAGGTTGAACCAGATGAACCACCATCTCCTTTAGGGACCAAGCGTAATATGTTCCGGATGTACCATTCTCTTGTGGCTTAGGGTATGAAGCAAGATTCCTTACCACCGCCTCGATTATGGGAACAGTCGAACAGATCGAAGACGTAGCACCGTGGATGAGATGCTAAGAATACTTTGGGCAATTCACAAGATCTATGATCCCCGATCCTTGGGAAGGAATCGGTTGCCAAGTGAACACGAGTCAACTGTCTTTGCGTGGAGGGCTGGAGTGGGCTTCCAATTGCAAGAGAAGAAGCGGTGGCCTCGCCACGCCTAGTCCTAACATTATATGGCGCTCCGAAATCTCGGGAGAATGGATGCAATACCTATGAGATTTCAGCCACCACGGATGTAATAGTTAGGCATAAAAGAAGTTGATATATTCTCAAAGTTATCAATAACAAGAAACAAGTTTTGAAATAAGTTCATGTACTCAATTACAATGTAATATAAATCATGTTACACCAAAGACTTTTCTCTTTTTCGATTACTTCTCTCCAACATATAATCTGTTCAAGCTATTCCGGATCATGTAGCATTTCGTGCAAACTTCCCAAGAGCATCTCATGCACATCAAGAGACAATGCATAAGCTGCGAAAGCACCCTTCACCTTATGATTTACTTTTGGCATTGCAAACTTTGCTCCAATAATGACTCTGCGGTACAAGAACTTCTTTGTCATCCAATAACTTATACTTGTGGTGACAACTGTGCAATTTTTGATAGTAATAGGCGGATATGACTTGTTTCACCAGTATGGTGATAATTTTTGTAATCGCGTCAATAACATTTTCCCCAAAACAAATTTTGTTTTCTTGCAAAGAAGGATATAGTATGGCACATTTTCTTCATTTCCTGGTGCAGCAAAAGAAGCAAACATATCACCTACCATGCTAGATCTTCTAGCTCTTCATTTACATTTGCAAAAGCAAAGAGTTTCCTCATTCTCTACTTCACAATGAGTACTTACTGGGGTACTAGCTTCTTTAATTGCCACTTCCCACGAATGAAATGGACTCACAAGCATCCCATTCAAAGTTAATGCAAGCATTGCGAGAAGCAAGATAATGGTCTCACCATTACTAAGGTGGGGTCAGTTGGACTTATAGAAGCTATAGCATGCAATTTCAATACCGGAAGAGGTTGCACATCTAATGCATTGGTTCTATCAATATCCGACTCCTTCACTTCCCAAGATACTCTGTTAACATTAGATTGCTTGCTCCTCAAGACAACACAAGCATCATGTGCACCTCTAATCTCTGCTCCATGTTCTCGAATCGCTCGTTCGTTTGCAAGTACCGCTTGGCCTTGGCGGACTCTCCATCATGTTCACCTTTTCCATGCCCGTAACCAAAGTAGTTCCATTGTAAACGAATGCCATATTCAACATGGTACCGGTAATGAAATATAAATTTCTTCGGACTTGTATTGTGCAAAGACAACCATCGAGACCACACAATATGATATCGTATACGAGATCCACCATTCTCTTTCAGCCATTTCAGATGAAGCTTAAATGTATGTTGTACAAAATGTGTATCATGATTCCTGTCATCGAAAAATATACAAGTGAATAGTCTTCTTCAAGATGCCATTTACCTTTAGCATGGTAATGCATACCATTATAGTAACTTGGTCTCGCATTCCAATGTTCTCGATCAACCTCTTTGAAAGGCTTCAAAGTATAATTTTCTGCAAAGTCAACCACTGATATCAATGAATCATCTCTCAGGTTTTGAACACATCTTCTGAATTCTTTGCTTTGCCGGTGAGCTGCAAAGTTGTGATGGATAAATGTCTTCATGTGACCAAACATGGCATCCAAAGATTACAGTGCATTTGTTGTCTTGTCCACCAACTGAGCCTTCTTGAGACTCCTTTTTTAGACTTCTCATCCACATAAAAGTATATTTGCCAATTGACTTCACTTTCAATGTCATTTTCAGTTTCTTTTGGACACAAGATAATGTTCTGCTTACCACAGTTCTTGCAATCACTTGTAATACAATTTAATTTGTGCCACTTTCGTCACTATCCCTGTTTTTGGACAAACCATACTCCTCCATAGAGTCTTTGACATTACAAGATATGTATGCTTGTGAGCCCCACAAATTCCATCATTTTTGTTAGCAAAGACAAACTTCACAATTGCAGCTACAATTGATGTGGAGCTTAGCCCTCATAGAATTAAATGCCTTCCTGAAGTTCTCTGCTTGCTCATGCTTGACACAACAACATGTGTTTCTTTCCTTTAGCTTCCTTACACAATCAGGTTTGAGGTATTCGAACAATCTGATGCCAATGTCTGCCTCTGGGTGTTGCTCCACAAAGTTCTGGTACAGCTCAGCCTGTGCATTCAAATCATCATAGTTAATAAAAGATTTTGTATGTGCAATTGAGTACATGCGAAGTCAAAATGTACTAACATGTACTCATAATGTACTCATATGTACTAATATGTACTCATATGTACTCATATGCACTCAGAATGTACTTACAATATACATAAGGACAACAGAATACACATTACACATGTACATTAAATACATGTGTAAGGATAAAGTAGCAGTGTGGGTACCAGGGAATAAATTACTAATCGCATATTTCTTATTAGCCAGAATGATTTTAGCTAAACTTGGTCGATATTAATCCCAAAACTTTCTGTGGTTTAGCTAAACTCTACAAATTTTTCCTCTCATACTTTCTAGCGTTTAGCTAAACTAACCCAAACATCATTCCAAAAATTTCTATGGTGTGGCCAACAAAAAATATTAAACCAAATTACTATATATTTTTTCAATTGTTTCCACTTATTTTAGTCAATTTCTTTGTGAAAACATTCTAAAATAATGCTAACTAGCAAAGTCTAGGACTTAAATTGATTCATAATGCTAGAAACTAAACTACTAATCATATATTTCATTTAAACTAGAATAATGTTAGCTAAACTAGCCCGAAATTCATTCTAAAAGTTTCTATGGTTTAGCTAAAAAATACAAATTTTCACTCTCTTACTTTCTAGCGTTTGGCTAAAGAGATTCAGGGTTGGTGCAGTCCCGAAAAAAGTTAAGCTAAAATTATTTTTTTTTTCCCAATTTTTTCCATTTACTTTAGCCAATGTTTTTTTAAAATGTACTAAAAAATCGCCAAATAGCTAAGTTTAGCCCTTAAATTATTCCATGGTGGGTACATTACTGTACCCTAGAGCATATTACTGTTCTAGAGTAAATTCTTGAAGTCCATAGGCACTATCTGAAAGTCTGAGTACAAGATATGTACTCTATAGACATGTATAACATACAATATTATGCAAATATCTAATCTGTACATTGGTTAAGAATTTTGGAGTCACTGCATAAATAAGAAAGGAAGATTTAGTGTAATATACATGGTCAATAAATGTAAGCAAACCAACAAAGGCGATTGCATATGTAAAAGTAAGTAAAAGTGAATACATAAATGATAGATCAGTCATTAGAAAGCATTCATACATCAAAACAAAGAAGATACTATAAATTCCAATAAAAGTGAACATATACATGAGGGATCAGAAGTATTTCATACAATAAAGAATGAAATACCTGTGGTATATCAAGAAACTGGATTGCTTGATGCCTTTTCTTTCTTACATCCCTGTCTAATGCCCATATAGTTGGACCTGCAATTTTCATTCTCTTTCTTCTGCCTGCAGCGTATGACAAATTTCGAGGATGGCAGTTCAACATTTTTGAAGCAACTCCTTTCTGCTTCAATTCCCCATTTTTCCCAACAATCATGGATAAAACAGAGTGCTTGGCTGCCAACTTGTCACTGCTATTAGAAGATTTAACCTCTTCTAATCCATCTTTGAGATTTTGTAACAATGAATGTTTCACCACTGCTTCTGAAGGTAGCCCAATCACAGGTTTAAACAACCCCAAGAGCCTGTTATCTTGCAAGATCCTGGAAACCAATACCTCTCTTTCACCAGGAGATAGAGAACTGGCTTCATTTCTGAAGCATTCAACAACCTTTTCTGCTCTTTTCCTGATTTTTTTGGTGAAGTACCTGGAATATGATCTGCCATTCTCACTGTTGACAGTATCACTCTCTGTCACTTCATTCAGCATGTCATTTAGAGTATCTTGTTCAACCATTTTCTGCTTCCCTTTGTCGATTTCGGTATCACCGTCCTCATTTTGGACATCAGCCGAGTAATTTCGTTTCATACTTTGATTTTCTTGTGCCATGCCCCTACTACTACTATGAAAACTGATATGCATGCAAAGATCCGGCAAGAATTTGAAATTCTTTTCTTTGTTTTAGATTCTTAGACCGTAGATTGGAGGGAATTTGCTTGCTTCGGATGGATTGGAGGGAATTTGCTTGGATCGGAGGGAATCCAGTGATTGTGCCCAAAATTTCGCAACAACCGTCGGCCACTTCATGTCATGATGACAAACAATCAAATATATTCCTTTTTTAAATATATAACGACAAGCACGTGGCCTCCTACCATACATTCAAAATTACATAAAAAACGGGTTTTCTAGTGCAAAATAGTACATGAATTTAGAACTAATGTATGACACCCTAGCATGCTTTTACCCTAATTGCAAATTAGAGCATCACAATGCATGAAAACGACCGACAATTATTAATTGTGAAAATCCGCTCAATGGACAAGTTGAGGTTCTGTGAGGTTTTATTTATCATCATTGGTCTTAATTAGAGTTCCATTTCATATTCTTTTGTATTGTGCACAAGATTATACCTCATCCCTACGTACTACGTAATCTATGGGCCGCGAGTGCCGCCGAGGTTGTGCGGGCCGCTGAGAGGCCTTGCGAGGGCGGAATGCCCCCCCTCCCGTACGGGACGTAATAAATGGTAGGTCCAAATTACGAACCTGATTGTGGCTATGGCGGATCTTTCTGGCCTTAGAAAGCTTCAAATCAGAGAAAACAGAGAAAACAGAGCTCTCAAAACAGAGAAAACAGAGAAAGCTTCAAAACAGAGAAAACAGAGCTCAACTTCTATCTCTAAATCAGAGAAAACAGAGCGCAACTTCTATCTCTAAATCAAAGAAAACAGAGCTCTCTGTTTCGGCGGCCTTGTTGAATAAGAAAGATAGGAAAAATCCAAAGAGGCTCAACCGAATGGCATATGGTCTCAGCTATGGCTGTCGTAGCTTCCCTGAAGTAAACCCGAAGCATCCATCTTTGCATGTATGCCAGATCATTAACCTAACACCAGAAGCACCAGTTGCGAAAGCTTGATTTCTATGGAGCTATTGGCCATGGCTTTGCTGAATCTGACACAATGTAGTAATGCAAACCCCGGCAGGCTTCATCTTTGTTGAATCTTAGGGCGACTGAAGACACAGCGCAAACAGTGGTGAATCTGAGCGCAAACAGTGGTGAATCACAGGCAAACAAGGTCGGAACAAACATGGGAACAAACAGGGGAGCGGCGGCGCCGCTCTGCAAGCGGTGAAGAATATTGCGTGGAAATAGAACACGCAGAATTTGACAGTAATTTGGGCCTATTGTTTATTACTATATTATAATGTTTTACTGTCGTGGATCCAGCCCTAATTTGGATGGCTGGAATCCACGACATCCCAAGGACAAGGTTTATGCGTAGGTTAGATCGTCAATTTTTTCCTCCCTTGTTAACTTAATCAGCTATGGCCGAGGTGTCTAATAGGCTTGAGCTCCAGGCGAAAAAATGCTGGCGGCCCAATCCTTGCAGGTCACCCCCAAGATAGCTATGGCTGGAAGAGCAGCATATGATGATGTTGGCGTTGCTTCAGTCTGTGGCCTAACCTTCTGTGGACCCTAAGCAATACCTTCACTGCAGAACCCAGATGGAGATATCATCGATTGTGGAACTATGGAGCTTCAACCACGATTGTAGACTGCGACTAAGAGTTGAGATTAGGTAACGAAATTCTAACCACCCTGGAATTTCACCACTAATCACCCTTTATTTACAAACTATAATTTTCTGTTCATTGTCTGGTGATTGTGAGCTGATTTTCATTCAAGATTTCATCACAGCAATTTACACAATTTCTGATACACAATTGATACACCGAGTTTACACAAAAAGATCAAGTTCTGATCAAGTCAAAAAGATCAAGTTTCTGATCAAGTCACAGCCATACAAACAAGTTTCTGATCAAGTCAAAAAGATCAAGTTTCTGATCAAGTTTCTGATCAAGTCACAGTCAAGTTTCTGATACAAATAGCTCATACACAGACAAAGTTCAACCCGAATTCTTGTTCAAGTTCAAATTGCTCAGAACATTGGCAGCTTCAGTAGGATTTCCACAACTAAGAAAAACACAACCTGAAAACGTTGCGCCCATAAAACTCTGACCACCTGTGTTTGTGAATGTGTTTCCTTTCGTCACGTTGAAATTCCCACCTATTAAAGCTCTTCGTGCAATTGGATCTGATGCCATCAATTTATCCACAGCATCATTGTCAATGAAATCAAGGTAGTCTTGGGCTAATGGCGCAATATTTTCTTTATCTGCGCCTCCTAATGTGATTGGCATGAAGTGACCTGTGGAAATAGTATTCGCCTGTGGAAATGCATCAAATGAAAACTTGTAGAAATAAAAAAACCAAAAAATAACTTGAATCTATAACTACTAACCTGTTCATTTACATCACGTTGATTTGCAGCAATGCCACTACCACTTGTAGATGCATTTACGACTAAGCCGCTATCAGCAACTTGCTGTTTCAATAGCGGAACATCCTTATAGAACATAAAAAACAAATACAGCAATGGAATGAAACAATCTTTAATAACTAACCTGTCTGGTGGGACGAAGACAATGCTGCTTTCTATTTTCTGTAACCCCAAGTTCAGCTTTTCTCTTTTTGTCCATCTGATCATTAAGCACTGAGGAATACACACGACATGTTCCATCATCATTAACAGGCTGCGCAAGTATGGCCATAGCAGCATCAACCTGCACTTCAGTGCTTCTATCATACCTAAAAATATCATTAAAAAACATCAAGCATTAACCATTTAAACAATAAAGCACATAAATTAAACATAATACTTACTGTTTAAATGCATCAAATGTCTTGTGGCCAGTAATTTTCATCCCAACTTCTGCTGGTACGCCAGCCAAAGATAATCTCGAAACTAGTGTCACTCGGCCGGATTTATTGCAGATATCATCATGTACAGTATCTCCCATCACTTTTAGCCACTTAGTTATGGTATTCGTTCCTACTCTCTGTTTATGGTACCAGACCTGAAACAACTAGAGATTAGATCTGATAGAACTAAAGAAACAAAAATTGAAGCATAAAATAGATAACTTACATTAGTCGTCCAACTGTCAATTGGTGTCAGGAACAAAGCACCGTCGGTCTTATCAGCATCATTAAATTGTCTTGCAGGTAAATGTCTACTATACTGCTTATATGTAAACACGAAGACCTCTTCACAACTCCACACTGGACCTCTAAAGTGATGATCTTCAAAGCGTCTAACAGAAGGCTGGTTGTTTTTACTCATTGCTTCATCATATTTAACAAATTCACCATGCTCACTAGTTCCTACTGAAAACTGATACACTTCCAAATCCCACAATTCTTTGCAAGCTCTAATACCAAACCTGGAGCATATGTAAAAACACAACCTCTTTTGTACTCCCCTAGGATGAAATACTTGGTGATCGACATCTGCTATAATGTCCTGTTCTACACCAAAAGGAATTGTAGGTGCTTTCTTTTTCTTCCTTGCTGCCCCAAGAAGTCTGGACCTTCTAACAGCAATGACAAATGCATACGTACTCTTTTTTAATACATCAGCCTTTAAAATGTTGAAAGGAAGTTCTTCAATTCCACTCTCACATACTCTTACTTCCTGTTTCTTCCTTAAAATCCTGCCAAATGTTCTATAAAGAACACTGACTGCATAAATAAATTACACAAGTTAGAAAAAAAATGCATGTAAAAAGAAAAGAAAGGTAAGATCATACCTTCCCGGCGGATAAACTTGTCCATTCTTCTTCTCGACCTGTAGGATAAACTTCATTAGCATCACAGCCAGTTCTTTGGGTGGAACATCCTCCAATGGTATTGAGCAGTCATGATTAAAGGCAGCCCTCCATGTATCAAACTGCCGTCTAGTCCAATAGTTAGCTTTGCAGATGCATCTCTTCCTCCTCCTTCTGCTTCCTTGACCAGATCAAGATCTAGAGGGATAAATTCGTCCTTATCATCAGAAACCTGTTGTTCATGGAACCAGGAACTGTCCTCTATTTCTTGAGTGAAGTTCTCAAGTTCTAGACCTTGAAACTCAGTAAATCAAGATTAGAAAAACCGTCATCCAAGGCATCAACAGCATGCATGCCCAATTCTTGCGTAATGTTCAGGCCAAAGGATGGCTCTGGAACATCTATTGCGCTTTCTAAGCCGTCCATGCTAAATAAACAAAAGTAGATAAGAAAAGAAGCAAGTTTCAAATGCATTTGAGTCATACTGTACTGCTGCTACAAAACCTTTAGACTCCTAGCAGTCTTCCACGAGATCTACAGATAAAAATCACCTAAATCAGCAAAAAACTCAACACAAATCAACAAAAGAAGATAAATATCATAACAAATTAACCTGGAAGCAAGCTGAGATCGCAAAATACTTCAATGAACTCGTCATATCATTGGAAAAACCATATCAAAACGGCTCCAGAGCAAGAATGTAGCAAGAATGTAGCAAGAATGTACCAAGAAACTTACCCTAGTCGAAAATGGACGAAAAAAGGCAAGAAATGATGGCACTAGCAAGATAGAGGCACTATGGAACTATAGAAACACTAAAAAGCAGCACAAATCCGGCGAAAATAGCTCAAAACTGCATCCGGCAATGCAGATTTTGCGCTGCCGTAAGCAGAAAAGGGAAAAAATGTCTCAAACAGGGTAATTTTCTTGTTCATGCTACGTAAGAGCCACGTCAGCGACACGTCACTCCTGGTCGAAGAAATTCCAGGCTAGTTAGAATTTCGTCGGGAAATTTTCTGGATCAGGAAATTTCAAGGAGAAATTTCCAGGTCCAGAAAATTACCCCTTCCGAAAATCCAGATGCACAAAAGAGATAACGTTGATATAGGCAGAATTTGATTTGCAGAAAGAACCGTAGGTTTCTCTCTTCGAACAAGCAAACCTTGCGCAGCTATGGCCAAGGAATCCAGAATCTGTTCAAGGAATTCAGCCTTTCCCAACTTTGGATGACTATATGAGGCTACTCGATAGCAGGTGTGTCCGTTATTCTGCATTATTCATATTGTTTTCCATGGACGTCTATAAATGTAGATAAAAGGAGCAGAACAAGCATCTTGCATCTATGCCATGTCAATTTCGATGTGTTTTTTTATCCTGGCTGCATTAGAATGATATGATAGCAAGCAAAGTTCTCTTCCGATATACCAATCTGTTGTGTGTTAGGTTTGTTGGTTACACTATATCCATTCCATGACAAGAAATGCCTGGCTTTATACTTGTTAAACTTTTATAACCAGGAATGCCTGGCTTTAAATGGTTTAGAAATTAAGGGTAAATAAGCTGGTACAGAACCTACTTGCAAGCGAAACTTTTAGAGACATAATGGAATTAAAGGCATGTTCACACATTATACAACATTCTATAGCTTCTCAAGGTCATGCAGAATTAAATGACAACCAATGACTGGGATTTATAATTGCAACATGATGAACAACTAACTGTCAAAAAGCATCTCCTCTTGGAATTTATAAGTTCCTGGATTCTAGCCTCTTAAATTATATGATAAGAACACATGTTCAGTCAGACCCGCATTGGAACAATGCACCATTTTTTCAGATCTTGAGTACTTGATGTTGTAGAATTTTTTATGTTGGCAGCATACTTACTTCTGAAGACTGTCAGTGAAGTGTTTGTTGCGGGGATATACATCTAGTATTCTGAGGAACCGCATTCATATAATACATGTTGTCTATCTGGATTTCTTCTAGTTAATCAAGTCTAAATCACATGTAAAATCAAGTACAACCATTTAAGTTGGGGTTTTGTGGTATTCAAAGCCTGCAATTACCATTTTATGATGCCATACAGGTAGTTGGAAACATGTTCTTCATACAAGTTTTGCAAGGAATCTCTTCCATATGCATTCTAAAAAAGGATGACAAAAAAGCATTTGCCTCTTGACGTGATGCGGAGCGCTGCTTCTCTAGGTTTTGGTGGTTTTTTTTGTGACAATATGTCTGTGGTTTAGAATAGAATAGAATAGATTGTGGTTCCGTGTTGCGTGGCCTACCTACCAGCTATAACAATGTGAAGAATCTTATCGGTTCTTCAGAGCATGTAGAGCTTGAATGGGGCTGCCAACATATAGAAGAAATGAATCAATGTGGATATAAGTGGGAAACAAAGAAGGACATGCATTATTTGAAAGATAGATGGCATGGAAAGTAGTAGAAAGTAGAAAATGCTATAACTGTAAAATTGGACATTTAGCCAAAGACTGCCCCAAACTAGATCGTAGGAAAAGGAAGCACAAGGATAATGAAAAGGAAGAAAGTAAAAGGAGAGGCGGCCACACACAGGGTCACAAGACTTCAAAGGCAAGTGACATGGATAGCTCCAGCGGTGACTCCATGATCTCAGCTGGCAAGTTCACAAGTAAGTAAGATATATTTTTGTTTTAAAAATGCTTGCATTGCACTTCATTGGCTTGCAATCTACGTTTAGCATCTTTTGTCCTATATTGCCTAGCTTGCTATTGCTATGAATGCTTTTTAGGATACACAAGACTCATTTTGTAGCCCTGATATTTTAAATGCTGTTAATTTATTGGCTCAAGGTACTTGGTACCTAGATTCTGGAGCCAGTGATCACATGACTAGTAGTAGAGGGTTGTTCAAACAACTCAAGTTGCTGCTTGGAAATAAAAGGTGAAGATTGGAAAAGGAATTCTTGCAATAAAAGGGTTGGAGACAGTTAATTTGGAACTTGCCGCAGGAAATGTGCAATTGAAGGACACCCTGTTTGTTCCAGGACTAGAAACAAGTTTCATATCTATATCCAAAATGGATGACATTGGACTATTTGCTATCCTTGGAAATAGGCAATGCTTAGTTAAAGATAAATGTCAAAATATCTTGGTCCATGGAGAAAGGGAGGATTATTATTATTTTTTTTAAATTGAGATGATACAAAGGACAACCCACTGCCCTAGTTGTGGTATCAACTAATGAGCATCAAATTTGGCATGAAAGATTGGGGCATGCCAATTTTGATTTTCTGAAGAAAATAAATGCAAGGAACAAAACTTGGCGCATGGAATGCCTAAAGTGAAAGCTCCTTTAGGAATATGTGAGGGCTGCGCTCTCGGAAAACTTAGCAAGAAGGCTTATAGAAAATGCAAGGGTTCTTGTGCAAAGAACCCTTTGAAAAATTGTGGACATATGGGGACTTGCCAGCACTATTGGATGATCAAGGTATTTCTTTTTGCTAGTTGATGATTTCTCAAGAAAAAATTGGGTCTTGAAAGTCCATGGTAGATAACTTCACAGATAAGATCATAAAAACTATAAGAATAGATCAAGGAGGAGAGTTCGTTGGAGGGGAGCCTTTAAATTTCTCCAATTCTCATTTCTAAGCTGCTACATTACCTAACAAGCCACATACATTGTCTGACAAACACAACAGCTAATGTGATGTTCCCCTGAAATATACGCTATAAATATGTATATTTCTGGGCCATGTCACTGTACAAGTCTACTTTAGTAGCTTGTACACTATAGTAGGTATAAAAGGGAGCATGGCTAAGTTATTCATATAACTTAGCCAACCTTAGGCATAGGGCCATTTCCACATGGCCTCACCCTATTGGGCACCCGGCAGATGGAAGCACCCCATTGGAGTCATGTGGTAGTGACATGAACCCTAACCTATAAATGGCCAAACCCTAACCCTAGGCCATTTTTCTGGCTCCAACAGTCTGGGAACCTTGTTCCTGCTCGAAACTTCGTTTCGAGAACTGTCTGCTGTGGCACAACATAGCACAACAGCCCCCAAAGCGTGCGCGCATCAGTAGGAGTGGGAGCTACTTCAAACCCCTTGAAGGCCCTGGACACGCCGGGAGCAGGAGGGAGTTCCTCAGGGGCAGGTATTTGGATTAGAGTCCTTTGTAGATCATCTGGAAGTTAGGATTCCAGATGAGTTAGCATTTTGTATCTCTAGTAGAGCCATTCTAGAACCCTCAGTCTAGATCTTGAACCCTAATCAATGAATTCTAACTGTAAGGTAGATGCATGTGATTAGGTTTAGATGTTAGTCAGTTGCTCCTGCTATGCGGTATTTTTGACTTGATAATTTGCAATGGCCTGTCACAGTGGCCCGCTTCTCGCAAGTGCACCTGCAGACAGGACAATCAGGAGGGAGGGTCTAGTGTGGTGGACTATGTGCTCGTAGGTGCGCAAGATATGCATCTCATCAGTCATTTCCGGGTGGGCACCGACAGTCGGGATGAGGAGATCGACTCAGATCACCTCCCACTTTATTTGGACATGACTTGGCAAGCCGCCAGAACCCCCACTATGCCAGCCCCTCGCCATCCTCGATTCTGCGGCTGGATTATGAACAAAGGCGCGAGGACTACTGTAGAGATGCTCATGGACGCCCGCCAATTTAACGGACCCCACACTAGAGCGTGAGATAGACCAGTTGGATCGAGCTATTACGGGATGCGCCGGAGCAGTGTTTTGGCGAGATCCCCCCCGCGTAGCAGCCAGGGGACAACAACCTTTCGCTGTAACCGATGGTTTGATGCGAGTGTAAAAGACGCAAAGCACCAGCTTCCGTCACATTCGGATCCAGTGTACTTGCTTGCGAGCCACCACATAGTCTGCGCCCATCCGAAGGAGACAAAGGCGCGGTACCTTGCCGTGCACCGAGGGGAGATGTTCTACTCTTGGACACTCATCCTCGAACCTTTTTAGCGAAAGTGCTTGAAGGCCAGCCCGGCCTCGAGGGGACATCACACGGGCGGTGGGGCGAGTACTTTGCAGCAGCTCTATGACCCACCCGGGGAGCGTCGCCCATACCCCCACCAGATGGCTCCCCATTGGTTCTCGAGGAGGAGGATGTTGTGGAGGGCCTACAACTACCGGCTAATGGGAAGGCCCCTGACCTCGACCAGTATGCGCCGAGTTACTCAAATGGGCAGGGCGGCCGGCGGTGCCGATCCTCACTACCCGTTCCAACGAGCATTGCGGGGAAGGTTTCCCAGACAATGGACCTCAGCGAGGTTGTCCCCATTCACAAGGCGGGCGACCCAAACCGTCCGCCAATTCACGGACGATCATGGTCGGGCCTTCGGTATTTGCCAAAGCTGTTGGTATTCTTCTCGGCGCTGGACTTGACCGGGCAGGCGGCGGCCAGATGTCGAGCCCTCACACAAGCGTGCTTTAGACCCCGCCACTCAATGATTGACCATATCTTTACACCGCTGGCATCGATTGAAGATGCGATCGAAACCATCGGCGGGACTTGTATTGTTGCTTTGTGGACTTCGCGAAGGCTTTTAATCTGGTCCCCGGGGAAAAGCTATGGGCTAGGATCGCCAATCGGGGCTGCCACTGCACGCGAGGAATGCCATACCGCGAGCTTTATGAGAGTTGTTTTGTCGATGATCGACGCGAGCCAAGCATTCATCAGTAGTATCGGGATCCGGCAGGGCTGCCCCCTCTCACCAACACTTTTTTGCCTCTACATTGACCAGTTAGAGCCATGGCTTCTTGAGCATGGGGGATGGCATGCACCTTTTGCACCAGGTCATCCCAAACTCATCTATCAGGGACGATGTTGACCTTCCGCCCACACCCGAAGTTATGCGCCTCATCCGGATGCCCTAGACACATTCTCGCAGGGCTACGACATGCGGCGTGAATCGCCCAAGACCGGGTGGTTCTCATATCCTCTTCACGCCACCCCACGCCTCCTGCGCTCATATATCGAGGACAGCCTGTGGAGGTCACGCCACCTACAAGTACCTAGGGGTGGAGTTCCCCTCCTCACTCTGTTGGGAGACGCCCATCCGCTTGGGGACAGTGTGGCCGGAAAGCGCTTTATGCCATCGCGAACAACAATCATCGTGCGTAGCTCTATGATTGGGGCCATAAGTCACATCTGCTTCAAAACCGGGTCGAGCTGTCCTTAAATGCGGGGTTGAGGCTTGGGGCTCGATTAAAGTCTCTTTGGCGACACGGAATGACTTGGAGCAAGTCACGAAAGGCATTTTGGCACGGGAACTTGGGGTGAAACCTTCAGTCCCCTATCGGTCTCTCTGCGTGAAACCTGGATTCTTGCCGCTTGTGGCGACCCTTGATAGGTACATCGCCTACTTTGTAGTGGTTAATATGGGTGATGCTTTCGGCTCCCACACCTGGCTTCTGGTGGGTAATGGGCCCATAACGCTCAGGGCCTGTTGGAGGGGTAAGAGAGATCGCTGGTTCGCCCGGATGGAACGCCGGGGAGCACGAGATGCGTCGTGTGGGACCTGAGAGGCCCGTCGTGGCGACATCGGGGAATACCGGGCGCTTGCTTCCTTGGCAAGCTCGGGACCCCGACGGCTCTAAAGTAGGTCAAAACGGCCCATTACAAGGAGCACATCAACCCCGCGTTGGCCCGGGGCCCGCAGCTCTACTCTAGGTTCCCGTGTGCCCCCAAAAGCGCAGACTCGTTGCCTCCATTCGCCGAAGTGCCCACCATCTCCGCGATCGAGGCGGGCGGTGGATTGGGAGCCCCGCCCGGAGAGCTCTGTCGGTCTTTGTCCAAAAGCGGGTGCCATTGAGGATCGTCTCACACTTTCCGGTGAGTTTCCTTGCATTCGGTCGGATCCGGGCCGATATCGTTCCCTTAGTATGCGGCGGACTTGCTCCCTACATTTGCTGATGAACACAACGCCGATGCGTGCTCTGAGGGTCGCACATTCGGGAGGTACTGATCTCGCGAGCCACCTTTGCCCCCTGGCTGCTTTCGCTCGGGCACTATGGGTAAGTGCATACATGAGTGTATATATTTGTGTGTTTTTGCATTTCGTATATTGGAACAGTTTGTCAGCAGACTGATTGCTGCCACGGTTTTTCCCTCGAAAACCCTTCGGGGCGGGGTTTTTTTAATCCGGGTAGTAATCCGCTTGCTGCGCTTTTGTATTGGGTCCATAGACCGATTGGTCTCCGTGGACGATAAAAATACCTTCCTTCCTTCCTCATTATTTATCATGTTATGTGGATATGTGATGTTGGTTGATCATGTTTGCTCCTCTTGTATTGGAAGGGGGGGTAGAGACCTAGTAGCCATTATTTAGATGATGCTCCTAGTCTAGACCCCTTAGTTCCTATTAGATGTGACCTGTGCATAGGAACCCACATGGCTACAGGGGGGGCTATGGAGTGACTTAGCACCATACAATGGGGCTAGTGGCAAAGTGGAGGGAGGTCCCTGCTGAGCGCGACTATTGGAGACCCATAGCGGGCTAGGCCAATAGTCGGTCAGTTCGAGTGGGTCGGGTATGGGTCCGACACCTCCTGGGGCAATGGTGTTGCCCTGCCTCTCAAGAGTTGCAGGTGTCGGCCTGGCTCTTGTTTTGGGGGGTTCAATCGGGTACGAATCGTGTGTCGCCAGTATGTCGTCACATGGATCATCCGGGCTTGGACCATTGGAAAGCAGTCAAATGCATAATTCGCAACCTTCGGGGTACTAGCGACTTTGGTCTCCTCTATTCCTCTGATTCCTATGATCCAATTGTTCTCCTTCATAGCTACGTTGATTCTGATTGGGTAGGTGAACTCGCCGCTCAACTATTGGCTTTGTTCTTCATCTCCATGGAGCTGATGTTATCTGGACCAACAGTAGCAAACTAGTATTGCTCTCTCTTCCTTTGAAGCAGAGTACATGGCTACCTCTGCCATTGTTTGAAAAACTCTTTGGCTTCAACAATTGCTTGAAGAAATGGGCTTTGCTTAGCTTCATCCTACTATTCTGTATAATGATAATCATAGTGCTATTGCACTTGCTGATAATCCGATCCTCCACAAGTAGTCCAAACACATTGATATGCATCATCACTTCACTCGGGATCATGTTCAACTTGGCACTATTCAGATGCACTATCTTCCATCTTCACGCATGCCTGCAGACATCCTCACCAAGTTTGTTCCCCAAGACTTTTGTGAACGACATCGACACACCTTGGGTCTCCACTCTCGTTGCAAAACCAGGCTCTTTAGGACTCACTCTTCTATCATAAGATCCAACTTGCTCAAACATTCTGATCATAACGGTAGGCTGGTTGCTAGCATCCACAGTCATTACATATATTGTCTGAATTTGGTTTCTGATCAGAATGGGAGGCTGATTGTATATATGCTGATATTCAAAGAGAATAATTAAGCTTCTTTGTTCGCCCATACTTTTGCTTGTTGTTCTGTCCATTTCTAGCCTATGTTGATTTGTCACAGTTTGGAACTTGGACAATCTAAAAGTTCTTTAACATACACAAATATTTGGGTGAGGAAAGGCCTTCCAGAGTTAGAAAAGTAGAGACTGCTGAAGCATAATCATCCAAACCAAGGGCCACCTCCATAACCACAAACTTTTAAAAATACACCGGAAGCTCGAAGCAAAGCAAATTGACACTCGGAAGACAACCTCACGTACTCTCACGAAGATGGACGGCAACTGGGCTGCTTGCTCTGACTAACGTGACCAAAATCCGCCTTCTAAACAACACATCCAACAGCATAATTCAGAATATACCCTCAACCCACATATGGCCCACCTGCCCTTCGGATCATCTTATTTAACAACCACCGTCATGTTTGAACGAAAAAAAATACACGAGGTTTTTTGGACTTAACAAATGTTTTTGTGATGTCATGTTAAAGCCACAGTGACGGAAAAAATATACGGAGTTTTTTTATTTCACGCTGGTTCAAACATGACCATGGTTGTTAAATAAGGCAATTCCTGCCCTTCGGGCAACCCAAAACAAGGTGCTGCGCACGGAGGGTTGCCCTCCGTGACCCGAGAGTGAAATGGCTTAAATCACACTTCAAAGTCATGTTTTCGAGCATATACTGACATATACTTGGAATATGCCACAAACCCACATGGATAAGGGTTTTCCCCTTGGGGGCAACCCAAAAAGCTGGACTCAAACATATCAGTGGAATGCTATTTCCATGCCCAATTCATAATTCATAAGGCAAGGCATTCAAATACGCTAATAACTCACAAATTGAATGTTGCAAATAGGAAAAAGAAACACAATCCATTGGTTCCATTCAAACCTTGAAGATATCGAAAGACGAGAAGCAAGAATGATGATTTCGTTGGTGTTTTAGTTTTCTTTATCGGGGCTCAACACATGCACGCACTGTAGCCCGGTTCTCCAAGATTCAAGGAATTCGATTTTTTATTGCTATTTTTGTTTTCTAAATTTGAAATTGCCTCCAAGATTTCCAACTACCTTTATTGATTTTAGTACTAAATTGGGGGACAAAAGGGACATCGAAAATGAGACACCCCAGTGTGCAGACATTTGTTTGTGTGCCAAAGCGTGACGATAAATGAAATATCATGATTTCTAGACCATATTGAATGTTTATTCGACTACAAAAGAGACCAATGTATGCAATGAATAGCGACATCATTTAGGAACATAAGACAGACAAAAGGAACATGCAAAAGTAGGTGTATGGTGAAGGAAACGCTTTTTAGAATTTTTTGAACTTTACAAAAGAAATATTTCATCATTTGATGAAATGGGAAGAAAAATAAATAGTCCAGTAGTAATCGCAAATTAGCAATTGCTCTCGACACTTAACAATGATGCCCCTCCATGCAAACATATTGGTGCTTGCCGTATAATACATTAAGTGATATACTCTAGTGTTGAGCTTGGATATTAGCCCTGCTCTTGTTTTCTGATAAGCCACGAACCATTGTTGTTGGTGCTTCCTGTCATAGAAAATAAACAAGGATGAGAAAACCAAGACCATCAATCGCCTCTTTATCCTTTACTCTTGCAACTTACATTATCCTTCGTCCTCAAAGCCAGTTTTCCCTTCAACTTTTTCTTGAGATCATTAAGACTTTTCTATCGACTATGTTGCATTTGTGAACCTAAGACACTTCACATTTGAAAAACAAAAAAGGAGACCATCAGTTACTTAGTTACTTGCCTGTTGTGACTTCAACACCAAGTGTCTCCAAAAATTTAGGATGCCCTGGCCTGATGCTTCCCCACTGTCTAAACTGTTTTAATTGTAAGATGAGATGGCATGTGCAGGCATCTGGTTTGAAACAAATCTGCATTCTAATGCAAAAATCATTTTTTACCTTAGTTTCATTCACTCGAACAAAGGCATAGCTGTTATCAGCAGATCTGATACATGAGGCACAAACGTAACTGGCTTCCATACTTGGATTCGAACTCTGTTTATAATCGAATAAGGCAGCTTCCAGATTCGTGTTGCCTTGGGCCAGGGACATAAACGATCTAAATGAATGCAAGCCCTGCTTGCTCTGAGCAACCACGGTTCTTCAAATCGAAGATTTTAAGCAGCAATCACGGTTCTTCTAAGCCTCTATTTAGCTGCGATGCCAAATCCCAGGTATGAAGCCAACCTTGAAGCAGTTGAACAGACTCATAGAAATTATATACACGATGGCATCATTCCGCAATTTTGGAGCAGCACGTTTTGCATCATGCTTTGGCATTTGAAGCACCTCAGGCTCTAACCAAGAAGAGCTCCCACGTTTTGCTGTGGCCGATCCATGCCATGGCCGATCCGCTTAAGCGAAAAAAGCTAAAGGAAAAAAAGACATAAGCGGTAGACTGAATCTTAGCCCTCAGATAGATGTCAAAAAATTTGAACCGTCCGATCTAGGGCGAGATTCAATACAGACATACACAATAATTTTATAATATAGGATCAGTTGTGCTAACATATAGTACATTGAAATTAATTTAACTTTAAGTGGATGATTCAATTTACTTGACATCTATGTGCTTGTAATTTTAGTTCATGTTTGTAACTTCAAAATACAATCATCAGTTACTTGACACATATGTGGTGGTAATTCTAGTTCATGTTTGTAACTTCAAAATACAGTCATCAATTTGCTAACACGTAGCACATTAAAACTGAATTTACCATGAAACACTCGAAGTAACATCCTGCTGCACTTCCATTAAATCAGCAACCTTGTTGCAACTTGGTGTTGGTCCTTACTGCAATGATCAATATTTTTAGAGACGAATTTGTCCATTCTGCTTTTCTTCTGCTGTGTTGGAGACGTGAAAGATCCATAGTTTTGTACTAATTTTTTGAATAAGATCAAGAAAATATAAGCACCTGTCTAGCAATGGAATATGTCCAATGAAATTTGCTTCTAGCTTACCGAGATGTATAATATTAAATAAACAACGTTTCAAAATAAACAGGTTACTATTCCAATCATACCATTATCTATTTGATACGAAAGCCAAAAATGTCACAGGTTGCAAAGATGGGTTACCTTTGTAGGAAAACGTTCACCTAATGCACTATCTCAGAATCTTTGGACTACGGATTCCCATTTTCCAATGGTAATTTGCCAAGCACCTCCTCATGATTACCTCTCTTCCCATTGTCTCATTGCTCATTTGAGTGTTGCTGCATGTATGTTCTAATATAGCCTAACATCCTTTCCTTTCCTGCTTTCTTCTTTTATCTTCTCAACATCATCTTCCTGCTGCTGCAAACTGTGAAGCAACTCTCTTCATGTAATCCTCCTGGTTTTCCTATCCCTACAAAAAGAACATTCAAATATCAATGCTCCTATTTTTTACTCAAAGCTTCAGATTTACTACCTTGCTTTATCTTCAAAACTTTCAATATTGTTTTCGTATTCCTTGTGCCTCATATCTTTCTCTCTCCTACACAGGTCCACTTTTTGTTGTTAATAAAACATCAAATTTTAAAAATTAGGAAAACTGTGAATCAAAAAGACCAAATTACCTGGCTTTGGTGATCCGGGGTGTTGTTTTGTTTTGCCTGATCATGCAAAATACTTTGCTTTGCTAGATCTTGTAAAGTTGCTTGCTTCGCTTTATCATCTTTGTTTGTTAAGGACTACAAAGGAACAACACACATGAACACATGTTTTTTTGTTCTAAATTGAACATTTGAGCTTATAAATTTAGGAACAAAGACATCTGTGGTAGTCTTGTCCAAGCATAGTCATGAAAAGATAAATACATATTAATTTCCCTTTCATTCAATTCATCAAAACACATTGCAAATAACCCAAACAAAGAAATGCGATAAGATTACATAATCGCCAATCATCCAACTTTGTTCGGTATTTTTTTGGCCAAGCTTGGATGATTGGTTGAGGACCAAGTCACTAGCAGGAACAAAAATGGGCACCTACCTCATACGGCTACTTCTTTATGCAGATGGCGTGGTACTACTTGCAAGCAGAAAGCCACACTTCAGCATCATTTGATAGCTTGGAGTTTTTTGTGACACAAAGAAAATGAGTGTTAATCTTGCCAAGTCCAAGGTCATGATATTGGGACAAGAGACGACCCGTTTTTCACACATACAAAGGGCCCGGATCGTGGAGACAAGTGAACTCATACAAATATCTCGAGGTTGAATACTGCCTCTAATTATAGCTGGGAATTGTCTTCCAAAGGCGAGTTTACGGTGGATTGCTCTTCTGTAATCTTGATAATGTAATCAATGGTAGTTTGCAATCCTAGTGCTCTTCGTATGTTAATTATATTTTTGCTTCCTTACAGGGACTCCCTAATATTTGAGGATCCAAGGTGTTGCAGGTTACTTTATAGAACTTCAGGAATCAATATTTCCTCTTACAAGCCCACTTAATTCTGAACATGGGTTTTTCAGCCCATTACGGACCAACAATAAAGCAGTAACAATATGCCTCCTTTCATTGGGTTTTGCCCATATGTCAACTCTTCCCTTAGATATCATAACATGAATTTTGGACAAGCTCTATGAAGATGGCATCCCAAAATTTAAACATGTTTATGGAAAAGAGAGATGTTGGGGGACTTCCTTTATACACAAATTAGGTTGGTGTAACCCTCAAGTAGTACCTATGGATAGTATTGTCATTGAATATCCTAAATACAATGGGCTACTTGGTGTGTTTGAGTCTAAGCACAAAGCTCTTTTCAACAAAGTTATGTTTGTGTGCCACTATGGACACCTTTGATAGAAACGCGACAACCATCGTCCTTCTTATTTGATTGGTGGTAGGGTTGAAATACGCAGTTGCCAATTACATAAGGAGCATAAGTTGGATGACTCTTGGGACATATATGGTGACATTATCATCAAGACTATAGTGTGGATGAATCTGGCTGAAGATATATGAGCAGAATAAAAAGGCCCTATGTACAATGCCTTTGATAAATGAATGCCTTCCTTTGTAACTTTTCTAGATGTGGACTTGCTTTCATAACTCTTTTTGAGTACTTGTTAAATTATATCTATTATTAATATCTAAGGTTGAGGAAGTTTTATTTATTAATATTTAGATTTAATACTTTATAAATGCTAATAACTTTTAACTTTTTGTTATTGGATTAGAAGTTGAGGAAAAATGGGAAATTGAAGAGGAATTTATACATGGGCCGAACGGAGAACAAAAGGAACTTTGTACATGTACATGGAGGCGGAAGGTTGAACGGATGAACCACCATCTCCTTTGGGAGTGAGCCGAGAATATGTTCAATGTACCATTCTCTTGTGGCTTAGGGTATGAAAGCAAGATTCTTACCAGCACACACGGATTATGGGAGCAATTCGAATCGGCGAGAAACCCACTTAGGGGATGAGATGCTAAGAATACTTTGGGCAATTCACAAGATCTATGATCCTGATCCTTGGGGAAGGAATCAGTTGCCAAGTGAACACGAGTCAACTGTGCTGCGTGAGGGCTGGAGTGGGCTTCCAATTGCAAGAGAAGCAGCAGTGGCCTCTGCCACAGCTAGTCCTAACATTATATGGCGCTCCGGAAATCTCAGGAGAATGGATGCAATACCTATGAGATTTCAGCCACCCGCGGGGATGTAATAGTTAGGCATAAAGTTGATATATTCTGTAAAGTTATCAATAACAAGAAACAAGTTTTGAAATAAGTTCATGTACTCAATTACAATGTAATATAAATCATGTTACACCAGCACTTTTCTCTTTTCAGATTACTTCTCTCCAACATATAATCTGTTCAAGCTATTCCAGATCATGTAGCATTTCAGGCAAACTTCCCAGTAGCATCTCATGCACATCAGTAGACAATGCATAAGCTGCAGAAGCACCCTTCACCTTATGATTTACTTTTGGCATTGCAAACTTTGCTCCAATAACAGACTCTGCAGGTACAAGAACTTCTTTGTCATCCAATAACTTATACTTGTGGTGACAACCAGGCAATTTTTGATAGTAATAGGCGGATATGACTGTTTCACCTGTATGGTGATAATTTTTGTAATCGTCGATAACATTTTCACATAAAACAAATTTTGTTTTCTTGCAAAGAAGGATATAGTATGGCACATTTTCTTCATTTCCTGGTGCAGCAAAAGAAGCAAACATATCACCTACCTGTACTAGATCTTCTAGCTCTTCATTTACATTTGCAAAAGCAGCAGTTTCCTCATTCTCTACTTCACAATGAGTACTTACTCGGGGTACTAGCTTCTTTAATTGCCTTCCCACAAAATGAAATGGACTCACAAGCATCCCATTCAAAGTTAATGCAAGCAGATAAGCAAGATAATGGTCTCACCATTACTAAGGTGGGGTCGGTTGGACTTATAGAAGCTATAGCATGCAATTTCGAATACCGTGAAGAGGTTGCACATCCAATCATTGGTTCTATCAATGTCGACTCCTTCACTTCGGTATACTCTGTTAACATTAGATTGCTTGCTCCTCAAGACAACACAAGCATCATGTGCACCTCTAATCTCTGTTCCATGTTCACCGTGGCGTTAGGCTGCAAAAAGTACATGCTTGGCCTTGGCGGACTCTCCATCATGTTCACCTTTTCCATGCCTGGAACCAAAGTAGTTCCATTGTAAAACTTGAATGCCATATTCAACATGGTACCTGGTAATGAAATATAAATTTCTTCCGGACTTGTATTGCAATGCCACAACCATCAGACCACACAATATGATCATTACATGAGATCCACCATTCTCTTTCAGCCATTTCGGATGAAGCTTAAATGTATGTTGTACAAAATGTGTATCATGTGTCATCAGAAATATACAAGTGAATAGTCTTCTTCAAGATGCCATTTACCTTTAGCATGGTAATGCATACCATTATAGTAACTTGGTGCGCATTCCAATGTTAGAACCTCTTTGAAAGGCTTCAATGTATAATTTTTACGCAAAGTCATACTTGATATCAATCAATCATCTCCGGGTTTTGAACACATCTTCCTAATTCTTTGCTTTGCCGATTGGCCAAAGTTGTGATGGATAAATGTCTTCATGTGACCAAACATGGCATCCCGGCGATGAGGTGCATTTGTTGTCTTGTCCAATCGAGCCTTCTTGAGACTCCTTTTTTAGACTTCTCATCCACATAAAAGTATATATTTGCCAATTGACTTCACTTTCAATGTCATTTTTAGGTTCTTTTGGACACAAGATAATGTTCTCGCTTACCACCGGTTCTTGCAATCACTTGTAATACAATTTAATTTGTGCCACTCGTCACTATCCCTCGCTTTTGGACAAACCATACTCCTCCATAGAGTGCCTGACATTACAAAGATGTATGCTTGTGAGCCCCGACAAATTCCATCATTTTGTTAGCAAAGACAAACTTCACAATTGCAGCTACAATTGATGTGGAGCTTAGCCCTCATAGAATTAAATGCCTTCCCCGATGTTCTCTTGCTCATGCTTGACACAACAACATGTGTTTCTTTCCTTTAGCTTCCTTACACAATCGGGTTTGAGGTATTGAACAATTGATGCCAATGTCTCCTACGGGTGTTGCTCCACAAAGTTTCCATTTCGGCACAAATTGCATTCAAATCATCATAGTTAATAAAAAGATTTTGTATGTGCACCGAAAGTACATCTTGAAGTCAAAATGTACTAACATGTACTCATAATGTACTCATATGTACTAATATGTACTCATATGTACTCATATGCACTTTTAATGTACTTACAATATACATAAGGACAAGCAGGGGATACACATTACACATGTACATTAAATACATGTGTAAGGATAAAGTATAAAGATGTGGGTACGAGGGGAATAAATTACTAACGTGATATTTCTTTATTAGCCTTAATGATTTTAGCTAAACTTGGTGCGATATTAATCCCAAAACTTTTCAGGGTTTAGCTAAACTCTACAAATTTTTCCTCTCATACTTTCTAGCCGTTTAGCTAAACTAACCCAAACATCATTCCAAAAATTTCTATGGTGTGGCCAACAAAAAATATTAAAACCAAATTACTATATATTTTTTTCAATTGTTTCCACTTATTTTAGTCAATTTCTTTTGTGAAAAACATTCACAAATAATGCTAACTAGCAAAAGTCTAGGACTTAAAAATTGATTCATAATGCTAGAAACTAAAACTACTAATCATATATTTCATTTAAACTAGAATAATGTTAGCTAAACTAGCCCGAAATTCATTCTAAAAGTTTCTATGGTTTAGCTAAAAAATACAAATTTTCACTCTCTTACTTTCTAGCGTTTGGCTAAAGAGATTCAGGGTTAGTGCAGTCAGAAAAAGATTAAGCTAAAATTATTTTTTTTTTTTTTCCCAATTTTTTTCCATTTACTTTAGCCAATGTTTTTTTAAAATGTACTAAAAATCGCCAAATAGCTAAGTTTAGCCCTTAAATTATTCCATGGTGGGTACATTACTGTACCCTAGAGCATATTACTGTTCTAGAGTAAATTCTTGAAGTCCATAGGCACTATCTGAAAGTCTGAGTACAAGATATGTACTCTATAGACATGTATAACATACAATATTATGCAAATATCTAACTGCACATTGGTTAAAGAATTTTTGGAGTCACCGCATAAATAAGAAAAGGAAGATTTAGTGTAATATATACATGGTCAATAAATGTAAGCAAACCAACAAGCACATTGCATATATGTAAAAGTAAGTAAAAGTGAATACATAAATGATAGGGACGTCATTTAGAAAGCATTCATACATCAAAACAAAAGAAGATACTATAAATTCCAATAAAAGTGAACATATACATGAGGGATCAAGTATTTCATACAATAAAGAATGAAATACGTGGTATATCAAGAAACTGGATTGCTTGATGCCTTTTTCTTTCTTACATCCCCTCGTCTAATGCCTATATAGTTGGACTCGCAATTTTCATTCTCTTTTCTTCCTCACCGCTATGACAAATTCTCAGGATGGCGGTTCAACATTTTTTGAAGCAACTCTTTTCTCGCTTCAATTCCCATTTTTCCCAACAATCATGGATAAAAGAAAGTGCTTGGCTGCCAACTTGTCAATGCTATTAGAAGATTTAACCTCTTCTAATCCATCTTTGAGATTTTGTAACAATGAATGTTTCACCACTTGCTTACGAAGGTAGCCCAATCCGTGTTTAAACAACCCCAAGAGCTCACGTTATCTTGCAAGATCCACCGAAACCAATACCTCTCTTTCACCGGAGATAGAGAGAATCGGGCTTCATTTAGAAAGCATTCAACAACCTTTTCTCGCTTCTTTTCCTGATTTTTTGGTGAAGTACACGGAATATGATCACGCCATTCTCACTTGTTGGTATCACTCCTCAATCACTTCATTCAACATGTCATTTAAATTATCTTGTTCAACCATTTTACGCTTCCCTTGTCGATTTGCCCCCGTGATCACCGCCCCTCATTTGGACATCGGCTGAAGTAATTACGTTCATACTTTGTTTTTGTGCCATGCCCCTACTACTACTATGAAAACCCGATATGCATGTAAAGATCCGTAAGAATTTGAAATTCTTTTCTTTGTTTTAGATTCTTAGGCCGAGTAGATTGGAGGGAATTTGCTTGCCCAGGATGGATTGGGTGAATTTGCTTGGATCGGGAATCCAAAGTTGATTGTGCCCAAAATTCTAACAACCGCCGTATTACTTCATGTCATGATGACAAATAATCAAATATATTCCTTTTTAAAATATATATAACGACAAGCACGCGGCTCTCCTACCATATTCAAAATTACATAAAACGGTTTCTAGTGCAAAATAGTACATGAATTTAGAACTAATGTATGACACCCTAGCATGCTTTTACCTAATTATAAAATTAGAGCATCACAATGCATGAAAACTTGACGCTATTATTAATTGTGAAAATCCGGCTCAATGGACAAGTTGAGGTTCATTGGAGTTTTATTTATCATCATTTGGTCTTAATTAGAGTTCCATTTCATATTCTTTTTGTATTGTGCACAAGATTATACCTCATCCCTCATTATCATTAATCTATATGGCCGCGAGTGCAGCCCAGGAGGTTTGTGCGGGCGGCCGAGAGGCCTGCTGCAGGGCGGAATGCCCCCCTTCCGCGGGACGAATAAATGGTAGGTCAAATCATTTAACCTCATTGTGGCTATGCCGGATTTTCCGCCTTAGAAAGTTTCAAATCAGAAAACAGAGAAAACCGAGCTCTCAAAAAAGCGAGAAAACAACAGAGAAAGCTTCCAAAACAGAAAAGCGTAGAGCTCAACTTCTATCTCTAAATCCCGAGAAAAACAGAGCTTAACTTCTATCTCTAAATCAAAGAAAACAGAGGCTCTGTTTCAAGGCCTTGTTGAATAAGAAAGATAGGAAAAATCAAAAAGAGGCTCAACCGAATGGTATATGGTCTCAACTATATGGTCGTAGAAGCCTCGAAGTAAAACCCGACATCCATCTTTTGCATGTAATTAGGATCGGTAACAACACCGTATAACCGATTCACGAAAGCTTGGTTCTATGGAGATATTGGCCATGGCTGCTGCCGACCGACACAATGTAGTAATGCAACCCGGGCCGGGCTTCATCTTTGTTGAATCTTAGGGCGACCAAGACCACCAAGAAAAGCGATGGTGAGATGCTAAGCAGTGGTGAATCACGTGCAAACAAAATTAGGAACAAACATGGGAAGGGGGAGGCGGCGGCGCTCATATGATGAAGAATATTGCGTGAAGGGAAATACACGCAGAATTTGACAATAATTTGGGCCTATTGTTTATTACTATATTATAATGTTTTCTTGTCGTGGATCGGCCCTAATTTGGATGCATTTGGAATCCACGCATATCAAGAACAAGGTTTATCGTAGGTTAGATCGTCAATTTTTTCCTCCCTTGTTAACTTAATCACTTATGGCGAGGTGTCTAATAGGCTTGAGCTCGGTAGAAAAAATCTTTGTGACCCAATCCTTAGGTCACCCCCAAGATAGCTATGGGCGGGAAAAGCAAAAGATATGATGATGTTGGCGTTGTTTCGATGCGTGGCCTAACAACCCCATTGGACCCTAAGCAATACCTTCCTTCCGAGAACCCGGATGGAGATATCATCATTGTTGGAACTATGGGGCTTCAACCACGATTGTAGATTTGCGACTAGAGTTGAGATTAGGTAACGAAATTCTAACCACTTCGAATTTCACCACTAATCACCCTTTATTTACAAAACTATAATTTTCTCGTTCATTGTCCGTGATTGTGGCTGATTTTCATTCAAGATTTCATCACAGCAATTTACACAATTTCTCGATACACAATTGATAATAATCGAGTTTACACAAAAGATCAAGTGCCCGATCAAGTCAAAAAGATCAAGTTTCTGATCAAGTCACAGACCATACAAACAAGTTTCTGATCAAGTCAAAAGATCAAGTTTCTGATCAAGTTTCTGATCAAGTCACAGTCAAGTTTTCGATACAAATAGCTCATACACGTACAAAAGTTCAACCTCAATTCTTGTTCTAAGTTCAAATTGCTCGTAACATTGGCGACCAGTAGGATTTCCACAACTAAGAAAAAACACAACCCCGAAAACGCTATGCCCATAAAACTCGACCACACTGTGTTTGTGAATGTGTTTCCTTTACACACTTTTGAAATTCCCACCTATTAAAGCTCTTCGCGTGCAATTGATCTGATGCCATCAATTTATCCACAAAGCATCATTGTCAATGAAATCAAAGATGTAGTCTTGGGCTAATGGCTAATATTTTCTTTATCTGCTTCCTAATGTGATTGGCATGAAGTGACCTGCGGGAAATAGTATTCCTACCGTGGAAATGCATCAAAATGAAAACTTGTAGAAATAAAAAAAAAAATAAAATTGAATCTATAACTACCTAACCTGTTTCATTTACATCACGTTGATTTGCAAGAATGCCACTACCACTTGTAGATGCATTTCACGATTAAGCCGCTTATCGACAACTGTCGCTTTCAATAGCTAACATCCTTATAGAACATAAAAACAAATACAAAGAATGGAATGAAACAATCTTTAATAACTAACTAACACATGCAGTTGGGACGAAGACAATCTTTGCTTTCTATTTTACGTAACCCCAAGTTCAGCTTTTTCTCTTTTTGTCCATCTGATCCATTAATCGAGGAATACACCGCGACATGTTCCATCATCATTAACAAGTCTGCAAGTATGGCCATATAAAGATCAACCACGCCGATTCGCTATTTTCTATCATACCTAAAAATATCATTAAAAACATCAAGCATTAACCATTTAAACAATAAAGCACATAAATTCAAAACATAATACTTCTTTGTTTTTAAATGCATCAAATGTCTTGTGGCGCATTAATTTTCATCCTAACTTCTACCGGTATGCATGACCAAAGATAATCTCGAAACTAGTGTCACTTTCGGCGGTTTTATTGGATATCATCATGTACGATTATCTCCATCACTTTTAGCCACTTAGTTATGGTATTCGTTCCTACTCTCTTTTTATGGTACGGACACTAAACAACTAGAGATTAGATCGATAGAACTAAAGAAACAAAATTGAAGCATAAAATAGATAACTTACATTAGTAGTCCAACTGTCAATTGGTGTCGAACAAAGCATTTGGCCTTATCGGCATCATTAAATTGTCTTTGGGTAAATGTCTACTATAACGCTTATATGTAAACACGAAGACCTCTTCACAACTCCACTTTGGACCTCTAAAGTGATGATCTTCAAAGCGTCCTATGAGATATCGGGTTGTTTTTACTCATTGCTTCATCATATTTAACAAATTCACCATGCTCACTAGTTCCTCTTTGAAAACTCGATACACTTCCAAATCCCACAATTCTTTGTAAGCTCTAATACCAAACACGGAGCATATGTAAAAACACAACCTCTTTTGTACTCCCCTAGGATGAAATACTTGGTGATGGGACATACGCTATAATGTCTGTTCTACACCAAAAGGAATTGTAGGTGCTTTCTTTTTCTTCCTTGCCGCCCCAAGAAGTTCGGACCTTCTAACAAAGAATGACAAATGCATACTGCTACTTTTTTAATACATCACCTTTTAAAATGTTGAAAGGAAGTTCTTCAATTCCACTCTCACATACTCTTACTTCTGTTTTTCCTTAAAATCCGCCAAATGTTCTATAAAGAACAATTTGCATAAAATAAATTACACAGTTAAAAAAAATGCATGTAAAAAGAAAAGAAAGGTAAGATCATACCTTCCCTGGATAAACTTGTCCATTCTTCTTCGACCTCAGAGGATAAACTTCATTAGCATCAGCCGGTTCTTTGGGTGGAACATCCTCCAATGGTATTGAGCAAGTCATGATTAAAGGCAAACCCCTCCATGTATCAAATGCCAGGCCTAGTCCAATAGTTAGCTTTTCGGAGATGCATCTCTTCCTCCTCCTTACGCTTCCTTGACCCGGATCAAGATCTAGAGGGATAAATTAGCCCTTATCATCGTAAACACATTTGTTCATGGAACCAGGCCATCTCTATTTCTTGAGTGAAGTTCTCAAGTTCTAGACCTTGAAACTTCGAAGAAATCAAGATTAGAAAAACCGGCCATCCAAGGCATCAACAAAGATGCATGCCCAATTCTTAAGCGTAATGTTCAGGCCAAAGGATGGCTCGAACATCTATTGGCTTTCTAAGCCGCCCATGCTAAATAAACAAAGTAGATAAGAAAAGAAGCAAGTTTCAAATGCATTTGAGTCATAATTGCATCACCGCTTACAAAACCTTTAGACTCCTTGGTCTTCCTGAGGATCTGATATAAAAATCACCTAAATCAGCAAAAAAACTCAACACAAATCAACAAAAGAAGATAAATATCATAACAAATTAACCCCGAAGCAAGCCGAGATCGCAAAATACTTCAATGAACTCGGCATATCATTGGAAAAACCATATCAAACGGCTCAGAGCAAGAATGTAGCAAGAATGTAGCAAGAATGTACCAAGAAACTTACCCTATCTAAAATGGACGAAAAAAGGCAAGAAATGATGGCACTAGCAAGATAGAGGCACTATGGAACTATAGAAACACTAAAAAAGACAACCGCTAAAATAGTTTCAAAATCATCAGGCACGTAGCATTTCGGCCCAGCCGGAAGCGTAAAAGGGAAAAATGTCTCAAACAGGTAATTTTCTTTGTTCATGCTAATGTGAAGAGCCACGCCACGCATGACACGCCTCCCCCTGGTCAAGAAAATCCATGGTTAAATTTCGTTTAGGAAATTTTCTCGATCAGAAATTTCAAGGGAGAAATTTCCGTGTCCGTAAAATTACCCCTTCCGAAAAATCCGGATGCACAAAAAGAGATAACGCTGATATAGGCGAATTTGATTTGCGTAAAAGAAGTAGAGGTTTCTCTTCGAACAAGCAAACCTTTGGCGCAGTTTATGGCCAAGAATCCTTAACTGCTCAAGGAATTCACCTTTCCCAACTTTGGATGACTATATGAGGCTACTCGACAGCGAGTGTGTCCGTTATTCCGCATTATTCATATTGTTTTCCATGGACGCCTATAAATGTAGATAAAAAAAGGGTAACAAGCATCTTGCATCTATGCCATGTCAATTTCGATGTGTTTTTTATCCCGGCCGCATTAGAATGATATGATAGCAAGCAAAGTTCTCTTCCGATATACCAACTGTTGTGTGTTAGGTTTGTTGGTTACACTATATCCATTCCATGACAAGAAATGCCCGGCTTTATACTTGTTAAACTTTTATAACCGGGAATGCCGGCTTTAAATGGTTTAGAAATTAGGGGTAAATAAGCCGGGTACGTAACCTACTTGCAAGTTTAAACTTTTAGAGACATAATGGAATTAAAGGCATGTTCACACATTATACAACATTCTATAGCTTCTCAAGGTCATCACGAATTAAATGACAACCAATGACTGGATTTATAATTGCAACATGATGAACAACTAACTGGTCAAAAGCATCTCCTCTTGGAATTTATAAGTTCACGGATTCTAGCCTCTTAAATTATATGATAAGAACACATGTTCATCCGGACCCGCATTGGAACAATGCACCATTTTTCCAGATCTTGAGTACTTGATGTTGTAGAATTTTTATGTTGGCAGATACTTACTTCAAGACCGCCGCTGAAGTGTTTTTTGTGGGATATACATCTAGTATTCGAGGAACCGCGATTCATATAATACATGTTGTCTATCTCGGATTTCTTCTAGTTAATCAAGTCTAAATCACATGTAAAATCAAGTACAACCATTTAAGTTGGGGTTTTGTGGTATTCAAAGCACGCAATTACCATTTTATGATGCCATACAGTAGTTGGAAACATGTTCTTCATACAAGTTTTGTAAAGGAATCTCTTCCATATGCATTCTAAAAAGGATGACAAAAAAGCATTTGCCTCTTGGCGTGATGCGGATTTGCTTCTCTAGGTTTTGGTGGTTTTGTGACAATATGTCCGTGGGTTTAGAATAGAATAGAATAGATTGTGGTTTGCGGTTTAGCATTGGCCTACCTACCAGCTATAACAATGTGAAAGAATCTTATCGGTTCTTTGAGCATGTAGAGCTTGAATGGGGCTGCCAAATATATAGAAGAAATGAATCAATGTGGATATAAGTGGGAAACAAAAGAAGGACATGCATTATTTGAAAGATAGATGGCATGGAAAGTAGTAGAAAGTAGAAAATGCTATAATCAGTAAATTGGACATTTAGCCAAAGGGACGCCCTTTAAACTAGATCAGAGGGAAAAGGAAGCACAAGGATAATGAAAAGGAAGAAAGTAAAGGAGAGGGTGACCCACACAGTGGTCACAAGACTTCAAAGGCAAGTGACATGGATAGCTCCATTGGTGACTCCATGAGGATCTCACCGCAAGTTCACAAGTAAGTAAGATATATTTTTGTTTAAAATGCTTGCATTGCACTTCATTGGCTTGCAATCTACGTTTAGCATCTTTTGTCCTATATTGCCTAGCTTGCTATTGCTATGAATGCTTTTTAGGATACACAAGACTCATTTTGTAGCCCTGATATTTTAAATGCTGTTAATTTATTGGCTCAAGGTACTTGGTACCTAGATTCTGGAGCCAGTGATCACATGACTAGTAGTAGAGGGTTGTTCAAACAACTCAAGTTGCTGCTTGGAAATAAAAGGTGAAGATTGGAAAAGGAATTCTTGCAATAAAAGGGTTGGAGACAGTTAATTTGGAACTTGCCGCAGGAAATGTGCAATTGAAGGACACCCTGTTTGTTCCAGGACTAGAAACAAGTTTCATATCTATATCCAAAATGGATGACATTGGACTATTTGCTATCCTTGGAAATAGGCAATGCTTAGTTAAAGATAAATGTCAAAATATCTTGGTCCATGGAGAAAGGGAGGATTATTATTATTTTTTTTTAAATTGAGATGATACAAAGGACAACCCACTGCCCTAGTTGTGGTATCAACTAATGAGCATCAAATTTGGCATGAAAGATTGGGGCATGCCAATTTTGATTTTCTGAAGAAAATAAATGCAAGGAACAAAACTTGGCGCATGGAATGCCTAAAGTGAAAGCTCCTTTAGGAATATGTGAGGGCTGCGCTCTCGGAAAACTTAGCAAGAAGGCTTATAGAAAATGCAAGGGTTCTTGTGCAAAGAACCCTTTGAAAAATTGTGGACATATGGGGACTTGCCAAGACTATTGGATGATCAAGGTATTTCTTTTTGCTAGTTGATGATTTCTCAAGAAAAAAATTGGGTCTTGAAAGTCCATGGTAGATAACTTCACGTGATAAGATCATAAAACTATAAGAATAGATCAAGGAGGAGAGTTCGTTGGAGGAGCCTTTAAATTTCTCCAATTCTCATTTCTAAGTTGCTACATTACCTAACAAGCCACATACATTGTCCGGACAAACACAGCGACTAATGTGATGTTCCCCCGAAATATACGCTTATAAATATGTATATATTGGCTATGTCACCTATACAAGTCTACTTTAGTAGCTTGTACACTATAGTAGGTATAGTAGAGCATGGCTAAGTTATTCATATAACTTAGCCAACCTTAGGCATAGGGCCATTTCCACATGGCCTCACCCTATGGGCACCCTACAGATGGAAGCACCCCATTGGAGTCATGTGGTAGTGACATGAACCCTAACCTATAAATGGCCAAACCCTAACCCTAGGCCATTTTTTTCTCGCTCCAACAAATTGGGAACCTTGTTCCTGCTCGAAACTGTTTGAGAACTGGCCAATTTGTGGCACAACATAGCACTTGACCCCCAAAGCGTCTTGCGATCAAGAGGGAGTGGGAGCTACTTCAAACCCCTTGAAGGCCCCCGACACGCCGAGGGGCAGGAGGGAGTTCCTCGGTAAGGTGTATTTGGATTAGAGTCCTTTTGTAGATCATCCGAAGTTGGGATTCGGATGAGTTAGCATTTTGTATCTCTAGTAGAGCCATTCTAGAACCCTCGGCCTAGATCTTGAACCCTAATCAATGAATTCTAAATCAGTAAGGTAGATGCATGTGATTAGGTTTAGATGTTAGTCAGTTGCTCCTGCTATGCGGTATTTTTGACTTGATAATTTGCAATGGCTCCGCCACGGTGGCCCTTCTTCATAAGTGCACCCGCAGGGGACAATCGGGGAGGGAGGGTCTAGTGTGGTGGACTATGTGCTGTTAGGTGCGCTAAGATATGCATCTCATCGGTCATTTTTTGGGTGGGCACCGGGGATGAGGGAGATCGATTCAGATCACCTCCCACTTTATTTGGACATGACTGGCAAGCCGCCGTAACCCCCACTATGCCAGCCCTCGCCATCCTCGGGCGGCCCGGATTATGAACAGCAGAGGACTACGCCGAGATGCTCATGGACGCCCCCGCCAAAGAATTTCTTGAGGCCCCCACACTAGAGCAGCGAATAGATAGGTTAGGCCCGAGCTTATTACGGGATGCGAGCGAGGTGTTTTGGCATCCCCCCTCGCATTAACCGCCCAGGGGACAACAATCCTTCCGCAGAACCGATGGTTTGATGCGGAGTGTAAAAGGAAGCACCGGCTTCTGGCCACATTCGATCCGTACTTGCTGCGAGGCCACCACATAGTACCGCGCCCATCCGAAAGGAGACAAAGCGTGATGCCTGCCGTGCACTGTGGGGAGATGTTCGCCTGCCGGACACTCATCCTCGAACCTTTTGGCCAGAAAGTGTCAAGGCCAGCCCACCTCACCGGGGACATCCCCACCCGAGGCGGTGGGAAGCGTTGCGCCGGCGGCTCTATGACTCCACGGGGACGCCAGACGCCCATACCCCCCCAGGATGGCTCCCCATTGGTTTCGAGGAGAGGATGTTGTGGAGGGCCTACAATCTTGGCCGGTATAATGGGAAGGCAAATGACCTCGGCGGTATCGCGTGCCGAAGTTACTCTCAAATGGGCAGGGGCAGCGGCCGGTGCGATCCTCACCTGTTCAACAGAAAGCATTGGGGAAGGTTTCCCAGGCAATGGACCCTTCCTCGGGGTTGTCCCCATTCTAATGGGCGACTTAAACCGTCCGGCCAACCACACGGACGATCATGGTCGATTCGGATTTTGCCAGAACTTGTTGGTGGCATTCTCGAGCAGCAGTTGACCGGCCCCAGGCCGGCGGCGAATGCGAGCCCTCACACAAGCGAGGCTTTAGACCCCGCCACTCAATGATTGACCATATCTTTTACACCGCGGGCACCGATTGAAGACAAATAAAACCATCGGCGGGACTTGTATTCTTCGCTTTGTGGACTTCGAAGGCTTTAATACGGTCCCAGGGAAAGCATGGGCTGAAGCTGCGTCAATCGGGGGCCACCGCTGCGCGTAATGCCATACAATGGCTTTATGAGAGTTGTTTGTCGGGGATCACGGCCGGCCGAGCCAAGCATTCATCATTGTCCGAGGGATCCGGCGGGGCTGCCCCTCTCACCAACACTTTTGCCTCTACATTGACGGTTAGAGCCATGGCTTCTTGAGCATGGGGGGATGGCGACTTTTGCACCGGGTCATCCGCCAACTCATCTATGCTGACGATGTTGACCTTCTGGCCCACACCCCAGTTATGCAGTCTCATCTGATGCCCTAGACACATTCCTGGCAGGCTACATCATTGGCGTGAATCTGGCCAAGACCGGTGGTTCTCATATCCTCTTTCACGCCACCCCACGCCCCTCCTGGGCCATATATATCGAGGGACACTGGCGTGGAGGTCACGCCACCTACAAGTACCTAGGGTGGGAGTTCCCCTCCTCACTCGTTGGGGAGACGCCCATCCGCTATGGGTGACGGCCCGCTGAAAGCTTTTTATGCCATGCTTAACAACAAATCATCGGTGAGCTCTATGATTGGGGCCATAAGTCACACCGTTTCAGCTACCGGTCGTGAGCTTTGTCCTTCAGACGGGTTGAGGCTTGGGGCTGGCTGCCTCTTTGGCGACTCGGAATGACTTGGAGCAGTGTAAGGCATTTTGGCACGGAACTTGGGGTGAAACCCTCAGTCCCCCATCGGTCGGCTGCAGGAAATCGATTCTTGCGCTCGAAAGCAGCCCTTGATAGGTACATCGTCTACTTTCAGAAAGTGGTTAATATGGGTGATGCTCGGCTCCCACACGGCTTACGCCGTGGCAATGGGCCCAAGAACGCTCGGGGCCCGGTGGAGGGGTAAAGAAAGAGATCGCTGGTTCGCTTGAGATGGAACGGCATGAGCACCTGATCGCGTCGTGTGAACCTGAGAGAGGCCGATCGTGACAAAGATGTGGAATACCCGGACGCTTACTTCCTTGGCAAGCTTCGGGACCCGGACGCCTAAAGTAGGTCAAAACGGCCCATTGGCAAGGGAGCACATCAACCCAGCGTTGGTCGGCCCGCAGCTCTACCCGTTCCCGTGCCCCCCAAAAAGCCGCAGCACTGTTGCCTCCATTCGCAGGTGCCCACCATCTCCCGAGATCGGTGGCTGCGGTGTGGATTGGGAGCCCCGCCAGGTGGAGCTCTGTTGGCTTTGCCAAACGGGTGCCATTGAGGATGCGCCTCACACTTTCCGAGTTTCCTTTGCATTCTCGATCCGTCCGACATCGCGTTCTTTAGTACTACGGACTTGCCCCTACATTTGCGTGATGAACACAACGCCGTCGACGCGTGCTCGGGTCGCCATTCAGAGGTATCGATCGGCGAGCCCACCTTTGCCCCTCACCGGCCGGCCCGATCGCACTATGGGTATACTGTACATGAGTGTATATATTTGTGTGTTTTGCATTTCAGATATTGGAACGCTTTGTCACAGGTGATTGTCGCCACGGTTTTTCCCTCAAAACCCTGGGGCGGGTTTTTAATCCGGTAGTAATCCGCTTGTCGCGCTTTTGTATTGGGTCCATAGACCGATTGGTCTCCGTGGACGATAAAAATACCTTCCTTCCTTCCTCATTATTTATCATGTTATGTGGATATGTGATGTTGGTTGATCATGTTTGCTCCTCTTTGTATTGAAGGGGGGGTAGAGACCTAGTAGCCATTATTTAGATGATGCTCCTAGTCTAGACCCCTTAGTTCCTATTAGATGTGACTCGTGTATAGGAACCCACATGGCTGCTGTGGGGGGCTATGGGAGGACTTAGCACCATACAATGGGGCTAGTGGCAAAGTGGAGGGAGGTCCTCACGAGCGACTATTGGAGACCCATAGCTGGCTAGGCCAATAGTCGGCCAGGGTTCGAAAGTGGGTCGGGGTATGGGTCCGACACCTCCCGGGCAATGGTGTTGCCCCCGCCTCTCAAGAGCTGCGAGGTGTGTCGGCCCGGCTCTCTTGTTTTGGGGGTTCAATCGGTTTAATCGGGGTGTCGCCAAGATGTCGTCACATGGATCATCCGGGCTTGGACCATTGGAAAGCAGTCAAATGCATAATTCGCAACCTTCGGGGTACTAGCGACTTTGGTCTCCTCTATTCCTCTGATTCCTATGATCCAATTGTTCTCCTTCATAGCTACGTTGATTCTGATTGGGTAGGTGAACTCGCCGCTCAACTATTGGCTTTGTTCTTCATCTCCATGGAGCTGATGTTATCTGGACCAACAGTAGCAAACTAGTATTGCTCTCTCTTCCTTTGAAGCAGAGTACATGGCTACCTCTGCCATTGTTTGAAAAACTCTTTGGCTTCAACAATTGCTTGAAGAAATGGGCTTTGCTTAGCTTCATCCTACTATTCTGTATAATGATAATCATAGTGCTATTGCACTTGCTGATAATCCGATCCTCCACAAGTAGTCCAAACACATTGATATGCATCATCACTTCACTCGGGATCATGTTCAACTTGGCACTATTCAGATGCACTATCTTCCATCTTCACGCATGCCTGCAGACATCCTCACCAAGTTTGTTCCCCAAGACTTTTGTGAACGACATCGACACACCTTGGGTCTCCACTCTCGTTGCAAAACCACGCTCTTTAGGACTCACTCTTCTATCATAAGATCCAACTTGCTCAAACATTCTGATCATAACGGGAGGCTGGTTGCTAGCATCCACAGTCATTACATATATTGTCTGAATTTGGTTTCTGATCAGAATGGGAGGCTGATTGTATATATGCTGATATTCAAAGAGAATAATTAAGCTTCTTTGTTCGCCCATACTTTTGCTTGTTGTTCTGTCCATTTCTAGCCTATGTTGA
Organism: Isoetes taiwanensis; assembly: GCA_021234155.1. NCBI lineage: Eukaryota > Viridiplantae > Streptophyta > Lycopodiopsida > Isoetales > Isoetaceae > Isoetes > Isoetes taiwanensis. The sequence goes on from JAJEKV010000085.1 coordinate 4,559,450, forward strand.
TTTGTCACAGTTTGGAACTTGGACAATCTAAAAGTTCTTTAACATACACAAATATTTGGGTGAGGAAAGGCCTTCCAGAGTTAGAAAAGTAGAGACTGCTGAAGCATAATCATCCAAACCAAGGGCCACCTCCATAACCACAAACTTTTAAAAAATACACGGAAGCTCGAAGCAAAGCAAATTGACACTCGGAAGACAACCTCACGTACTCTCACGAAGATGGACGGCAACTGGGCTGCTTGCTCTGACTAACGTGACCAAAATCCGCCTTCTAAACAACACATCCAACAGCATAATTCAGAATATACCCTCAACCCACATATGGCCCACCTGCCCTTCGGATCATCTTATTTAACAACCACCGTCATGTTTGAACGAAAAAAAATACACGAGGTTTTTTGGACTTAACAAATGTTTTTGTGATGTCATGTTAAAGCCACAGTGACGGAAAAAATATACGGAGTTTTTTTATTTCACGCTGGTTCAAACATGACCATGGTTGTTAAATAAGGCAATTCCTGCCCTTCGGGCAACCCAAAACAAGGTGCTGCGCACGGAGGGTTGCCCTCCGTGACCCGAGAGTGAAATGGCTTAAATCACACTTCAAAGTCATGTTTTCGGGATAGCATACACGACATATACTTGGAATATGCCACAAACCCACATGGATAAGGGTTTTCCCTTTGGGGCAACCCAAAAGTCGACTCAAACATATCGGTGGAATGCTATTTCCATGCCCAATTCATAATTCATAAGGCAAGGCATTCAAATACGCTTAATAACTCACAAATTGAATGTTGCAAAGGAAAAGAAACACAATCCATTGGTTCCATTCAAACCTTGAAGATATCGAAAGACGAGAAGCAAGAATGATGATTTCGTTGGTGTTTTAGTTTTCTTTATCTGGCTCAACACATGCACGATCAGAGTCCGGTTCTCCAAGATTCAAGGAATTCGATTTTTATTGCTATTTTTGTTTTCTAAATTTGAAATTGCCTCCAAGATTTCCAACTACCTTATTATTGATTTTAGTACTAAATTGGGGACAAAAGGGACATCGAAAAATGAGACACCCCAGCAAAGTGCACATTTGTTTGTGTGCCAAAGCGTGACGATAAATGAAATATCATGATTTCTAGACCATATTGAATGTTTATTCGACTACAAAAGAGACCAATGTATGCAATGAATAGCTTACACATCATTTAGGAACATAAGACGCATAAAAGGAACATGCAAAAGTAGGTGTATGGTGAAGGAAACGCTTTTAGAATTTTTGAACTTTATTAAAAGAAATATTTCATCATTTGATGAAATGGGAAAAAAAATAAATAGTCCAAAGAGGTAATCGCGAAATTAGCAATTGCTCTCGACACTTAACAATGATGCCCCTCCATGCAAACATATTGGTGCTTGTGATAATACATTAAGTGATATACTCTAGTGTTGAGCTTGATATTAGCCCCGCTCTTGTTTTCTCGATAAGCCACTAACCATTGTTGTTGGTGCTTCCTCGTCATAGAAAATAAACAAGGATGAGAAAACCAAGACCATCAATCGCTTCTTTATCCTTTACTTTTGCAACTTACATTATCCTTCGGGCCCTCAAAGCCGCTTTTCCTTCAACTTTTCTTGAGATCATTAAGACTTTTCTATCGACTATGTTGCATTTGTGAACCTGAGACACTGCACATTTGAAAAACAAAAAAGGAGACCATCAGTTACTTAGTTACTTACCTGTTGTGACTTCAACACCAAGTGTCTCAAAAATTTTAGGATGTCCTGGCCTGATGCTTCCCCATTGTCTAAACTGTTTTAATTGCAACATGAGATGGCATGTGCAGGCATCTGCTTTGAAACAAATCTGCATTCTAATGCAAAAATCATTTTTTACCTTAGTTTCATTCACTCGAACAAAGGCATAGCTGCTATCAGCAGATCTGATACATAAGGCACAAACGTAACTGGCTTCCATACTTGGATTCGAACTCTGTTTGTAATCGAATAAGCCAGCTTCCAGATTCGTGCTGCCTTGGGCCAGGGACATAAACTATCTAAATGAATGCAAGCCCTGCTTGCTCTGAGCAACCACGGTTCTTCAAATCGAAGACTTTAAGCAGCAACCACGGTTCTTCTAAGCCTCTACTTAGCTGCGATGCCAAATCCCAGGTATGAAGCCAACCTTGAAGCCGTTGAACAGACTCAAAGAAATTATATACATGATGGCATCATTCCGCAATTTTGGGGCAGCACGTTTTGCATCCTGCTTTGGCATTTGAAGCACCTCAGGCTCTAACCAAGAAGAGCTCCCACGATTTGCTGTGGCCGATCCATGCCATGGCCGATCCGCTTAAGCGAAAAAAGCTAAAGGAAAAAAAGACCTAAACCGTAGACTGAATCTTAGCCCTCCGATAGATGTCAAACAATCTGAACCGTCTGATCTAGGGCGAGATTCAAGACAGACATACACAATAATTTTATAATATAGGATCAGTTGTGCTAACATATAGTACATTGAAATTAATTTAACTTTAAGTGGATGATTCAATTTACTTGACATCTATGTGCTTGTAATTTTAGTTCATGTTTGTAACTTCAAAATACAATCATCGCTATTATTTTGACACATATGTGGTGGTAATTCTAGTTCATGTTTGTAACTTCAAAATACAATATCATCAATTTGCTAACACGAAAGCACATTAAAACGGAATTTACCATGAAACACTGGTAACATCCCGGGCCGCAGACTTCCATTAAATCAGCAACCTTGTTGCAACTTGGTGTTGGTCCTTACTGCAATGATCAATATTTTTAGAGACGAATTTGTCCATTCTGCTTTTCTTCTGCTGTGTTGGAGACGTGAAAGATCCATAGTTTTGTACTAATTTTTTGAATAAGATCAAGAAAATATAAGCACCTGTCTAGCAATGGAATATGTCCAATGAAATTTGCTTCTAGCTTACCGAGATGTATAATATTAAATAAACAACGTTTCAAAATAAACAGGTTACTATTCCAATCATACCATTATCTATTTGATACGAAAGCCAAAAATGTCACAGGTTGCAAAGATGGGTTACCTTTGTAGGAAAACGTTCACCTAATGCACTATCTCAGAATCTTTGGACTACGGATTCCCATTTTCCAATGGTAATTTGCCAAGCACCTCCTCATGATTACCTCTCTTCCCATTGTCTCATTGCTCATTTGAGTGTTGCTGCATGTATGTTCTAATATAGCCTAACATCCTTTCCTTTCCTGCTTTCTTCTTTTATCTTCTCAACATCATCTTTCCCGTCTGCAAACCTGTGGAAGCAACTCTCTTCATGTAATCCTCCTGGTTTTCCTATCCCTACAAAAAGAACATTCAAATATCAATGCTCCTATTTTTTACTCAAAGCTTCAGATTTACTACCTTGCTTTATCTTCAAAACTTTCAATATTGTTTTCGTATTCCTTGTGCCTCATATCTTTCTCTCTCCTACACAGGTCCACTTTTTGTTGTTAATAAAACATCAAATTTTAAAAATTAGGAAAACTGTGAATCAAAAAGACCAAATTACCTGGCTTTGGTGATCCGGGGTGTTGTTTTGTTTTGCCTGATCATGCAAAATACTTTGCTTTGCTAGATCTTGTAAAGTTGCTTGCTTCGCTTTATCATCTTTGTTTGTTAAGGACTACAAAGGAACAACACACATGAACACATGTTTTTTTGTTCTAAATTGAACATTTGAGCTTATAAATTTAGGAACAAAGACATCTGTGGTAGTCTTGTCCAAGCATAGTCATGAAAGATAAATACATATTAATTTCCCTTTCATTCGAATTCATCAAAACACATTGCAGTCAACCCAAACAAAGAAATGCAGATAAGATTACATAAACTGCCAATCATCCAACTTTGTTCGGTATTTTTATTGACGAGTTGGATGATTGGTTGAGGACTAAGTCACTAGCAGGAACAAAAATGGGCACCTACCTCATACAGCTACTTCTTTATGCAGATGACGTGGTACTACTTGCAAGCAGGAAAGCCACACTTCAGCATCATTTGGATAGCTTGGAGAGTTTTTGTGACACAAAGAAAATGAGTGTTAATCTTGCCAAGTCCAAGGTCATGATATTCGGGACAAGAGACAGACCAGTTTTCACATACAAAGGACAGATCGTGGAGACAGTAGACTCATACAAATATCTCGGGATTGATACTGCCTCTAATTATAGCTGGAAGAATTGTCTTCAAAGACGAGTTTCTGGTGGAAAAGCAAAATTGCTCAAGAGGCCGGCACTGTAATAAGGCTTCTCTCACAACCGGGCAGCTTGAAGAATACTCTATTTAAAACCTTAGTCCAATCCATAGTTCTCGTATGGTGTACCGGTTTTGGGGCCGATCTTTCATCACTACGTGGACACAGGTCTAATCTATACTAAAGCTTTTTCTAAGGATCGAGCTTTGGAATAAAAGCCCAAGTCCCTTATGCAATGATGCTCGTAAGTGGACCTCGCTCCCTTTGAAGTAGAAGGGTTGTATCATGCTATTAACTTCTATCACAGAGTTAAGGAGCAAGGATTCGATCGGCTATCACATGCAAAAGAATGACCAATTCAAATTGGCCAAGGAATATGGCAAAGATGGGCAAACAAATGGGGAGTGGATCTGTCTACATGCCCAACAGTAAAAGGGAGAACTCGTGACTCATGTTGGAAGAAAGGGCAATACAAAGATTATGGGTCGCTCCGGTGGAAACGAATGCACTTATACTGTGCCAATGTGAACCACATGGAGACTTATAATTTGAGCCAATCATATCTCGGTGACAAATCTGCCTCCGGCTCAAAGGAAATTGATAGCTAGGTACGTAACCGGTCACATAGGTCGGCAATAGAAACAGGTCGTTGGGCAAAGATTCCAATTGAGGAACGCAAATGCAAATATTGCAATACAGGGCAAGTGGAAGATGAGGACCATGTTTTCCTAAACTGCCTAGCATACGAAGACATTAGGAACAAACATGATATTAGTGCAGAAGGTTTCTATTCACTACTTTCTTTAGCACCTATAAAATTAGGATTATATATAAGGGCGGTTGATTCTCACCGTTCCTTGTTACAAAAATTGTAAATGTTGTTCATGTGCTCCATAGCCTTTCAAGGCTCAAGTTGAGCATCAGACATAATAAAAATAAAAATAATAAAGCAATGGTTAACACATGTATCATACCAGATCAAGGTGTCGGATCATGGACTCTTCTGTCAAATTATAAACCTCATCTGCAAGGCCATCATCCACAGAACCTGGAGCTCAGAGAGCTCAGAAACTGTAAGTAAATATACATAGAGCAAGTTCTATTAAATGCCACAGCCTCTTCTTCTTATGGCGATTTGCCCTCACCAATACATCCAAATCACTTAATTCTTTTTTAATCCTCTTCAATGCATTAGAATCAGGCTGTAAATTCTTCTTCAGCAAGATCCTAGTTGCAGTTCCAAGAGTATATTTCCAGTAGTTATTTGTAAAAATGTTATAGGCAGGATCATGATCTGCTAATTTATCAAGTATTTTTGTTAACCCTAGCATTCTATACACATCAATAGCCTGCAGAATTTCACAGAATATAGACGCTAAAGATGCTAATACCAATATTATTGCTGGAGTTAGTCTTCTCGGTTTGGATATCGAGGGCATTATTATGTTGCAACTTAACAATGAGAAAAGTATACATAGGGTAGGACAAATTTTCGTTAGCAAATTGAACCTGGCAGTAGCAAATGGTACTCAAGATGCTGAATTCGAGGCTCGAAAATTCTTCAAGGCAGAGTTTCATTAAAGTTGGAAATTTCGTGATTCCAACAGATAGAATTTTGTTAATAGTCTTTGTCGAAGTGTTCATCAGCGACTTTCTCATAATCATCCAGGTTAATTTTACTCCGGTCAATTTGCTCCTCCTCATCTCCACCTTGGCCCGATGTCTCACCTTTCTCTATATGAGAACCTGCTTCGTCTACCCCCTTCTGAGCTTCACCATCTTTCAATGTCAAGACTTCCCGTTGGCCAATGGCCTTTGGGTCAAGCAAGGGGTACATGACGTTCTAGATCTCGACCCTACCCAGAATGCCCGATACGCATTTCATCTTTCCGAAGTCATGCTCATACGTCGCACTGATTCTTCCTACATGAAGTGATGCCCTAGAGAATGCTCCACCAGAGAAGAAATCTAGTACGATGTTACCTTGAGGGCAGAGCTTATCAACAAGGTAGAAAGCAGTTGCAGGACCAATCTGCTTATGCACCAGATATTCTCCCTCCATACCCTGCCAACTCCATTTAAACCTGTCTTGCATGAGTTTTTTAGCCATAACATCTCCCTCACTTCCGATGGCTTCCTTAGGAATAGGAGGAATTTGCGGGAGCTTTCGAGGATGATCGCCATATAGCCTGAGATCCAGGTCTTCATTAGGCTCTCCCGTCTGTGCCGAAATCCTCGTAGCAAGAACGAGAGCTTGTGGCTCTTTGATTCCTGAACCACCTGTAGCTCCAGTCTCCTCTTCATAGATTCCTACAAACACTCTTGACCTGGATTCCAGTCTTTCAAGCGCACTGGCAAATAGTAAGTTATGCTCCGGCCTGACGAAACATAGAATCCAGTATGTCTCTACATCTATCATCTGTGATACGTTATCGAAGAACGCGGTTACAGTCTCACTATTCCAAACTGGAGTAAGCTGCCTTGCATCTAAACATATCATGCTGGCAGGTAGAACTGCATGTTCTTGTGGCATCCCCCCAGCAGTGACATGTTCCACAAAATATCTTGGCAGGTCCTTTTCTGTTTCGGGCTGAAGGATTTTTCGAATGGATCTGGCCAAGGAGAATGGCATGTTACCATGAACTCCCTCTTTGAGTATGCCTTCCGACACCCACTTATGGTGGCATACTCCCCAAGCTAGAAGTGCATTATCTGAGAAATGGTCGGTGGCCTTCCTTAGGTCCTCGAATTTCTTGTACTTAATGCCAATTTGATCTGCAATGAAGTGCAGTATCTCCTTCTTCATGTAAGCAAGTATTCTTAAGTTCTGCGCCCTCGTCTTGAAGAAATTCTCGCCTTTGTAATCTGAGCTGACCTTGACGTATATATCCCCGTTTAATGCTTCTTCGAGGACCTTTCAACAATCATCATAGTCCAAGCCCCTCATGCATCTAAGGTAGTTGTCACTGAAGTAATCTTTGTCTTTCGCGAAATTGATTACTATAGCTTGACCCCTATTGTCCTTAAGTTCTCCTTTCCTCCATTTGTTCCACATCTGGCGGAAGAGTGCATAGACCTCATCTGGCATGAAGACAAACCGATTCACATCCTTCGTGTGTTTGCCCCTCAGAATCTTGTTTGCCATTTCTAGGTAGTGCTGCAAGAGAATTGGCGATGTTAGAATTTGAACTGAAATGGTGCAGCTGCGCTATTTACCCAAATGGCGCAGCTGCGCCATTTGTTGTAAATGGCGCAGCTGCGCCATTTGATGGAAAGGAATGGCAACACGTGCACGAAACGCATTTTGTACTCGCCACTTCGCGGATCGCTTTTACCGCCAGAGCTGGTCTTCCGCGACTTCCCTCGACATCGCTACGCAGACATGGTGGATCCGGATCCACATATGGTTCCTTGAAAACAGTCTTCGCTACTATATCATTGACATCGACACTGAGCTAAAGAAGGTCCAGGTCACTGATGTCTCCAGAAAGAACTCTGCTGTAGTTATAGATCTTCCGGAGCTCATTTCTAGCGCCTTCGTCTCCCCAACTTATCGCACACAAGCCGAAAGCAACAGAGACCTAATGATTACCATTGATAATATAAAATCGCTTTCCGCCAGACGATTCTTGTGACCTACCAAAGAACTCCTTTGTAGCCGGATCAAAGGGCAACAACATCCGGCCGGAGTGAATACCGGATGTGGATCCTCAGCGAAAGATTTGCAGAGCCTCCTAACATGCTCGGGGTTAATAACCCTGGCAGTCATATTAGGTGGTGCCTCCTCTAGATCCCAGATAGAGATTCTTCTTGTGTATGTGACTGGAGGGGAACATGTGGCCGTGCTTTTGTATTTTCTTTAATGTTTCCTCCGCCATTTCTTCTTCTAAGATCACGGTCCATCTTTAGTTCCTGCACCTCGAGGTCCGCAATCTTTTGCAATTTCCTTGCCCTTGTCTGGGCTTTGGTTTCTTTCTTTCTTTTTGCTGGATTGCTTTCTGATGTCGATGCTACCATTCTAATGTGCTTTGTAGCCTCTTTATTGTCACTGATGGTGCGATCACTATCAACAGGTTTCGGAGTGGACTTACGGGAGATCCATGTTGGTGAGCATCAGCCTCATCCCTCTTCTCATCCTGATGCTCGTCCCCTTTCTCACCGTCTCCTCCTCCTTCTTGTTCTGTTTCCCTTTGCAGTTCATCACCTCCACCTGTTTTTGCTCCTTTGCCAACTTTAGTGGCTGGTTTATTTTTTACACCTTTTCTTTGCATCTCTCCCAGCAGCCATCTGCTATCCATTACTGCTGGCATGTTGCCTGAGAGCTTCGCTCTTACAATGTAGGACACGGAGTTTTTGGACATGTCCATTGCCCATGAGAATCACCAATCCTTTGAGGATCTCTATCGTGTTTTGATATCCGCTGCTCTCTGGACTCATAAGATGACAAATGACCAACCTTTTTTTCTTGGCCGCGATTGCTTGGTCCTTTATGCCGACTCCATCATTGCGGTGCTCGTAGCAATTGCCAATCCATGCAAAGTAGAGATCAATGCTGCCAATGACCGGATCTTCCACTGTGCAACCAAGAAAGTCAAGTCTTCCTTGTTTCTTGACTTCCCTCATGTTAACAATGATGCCCATCTGGGCCACGGCTGAAGCTCTTTCTTCACCTGTACCTGATTTGACAAGGAGGCAAAGTTCTCGCCTCTTGTCTCCCTTGGTTGGGTCCACACCTTCAGTCAAGGGTATGGCTCTAACAATCTCCATACACCAAGACCTTCCAGTCAGGACTATGCTCCTCAAGTCACCACGCTCCATTTTTTCTACAAGACTACTCAGCCGTAAGGTAAGCATGGTGAGAGAAATGACATGTGCTAGACAGATAAAATAGCAAACGGCATTTAATCTAAATGGCGCAGATGCGCCATTTGCTATTTAGGTACATGTGAAGAAGGAGCTTCAGCTGTACAATGCAAATAGCGCAGGTGCGCCATTTTATAGCAAATAGCGCAGGCGCGCCATTTAGAGCAAATGGCGACGCGCTATTTAGATCAAATGATGACATACATTTATTTGCATTGTGCTTACGTCTCCTCGTGTTAGGGGGCATGGGAGTACCGTGAGACCCATAAGCATAATGCAAATGCGCGACTACATTTTATAGGCCATTTGCATTGTGCTTATGGGTCTGGTACTCCCATGCCCCCGGCTAACACCGAGACCAGAAGTTAATAATGCAAATGGCGACAAGTAATATTTGCTCTAAAATTGTTCCCCATCTAAAGGGAGACACCATACACATTCTAGAAATGGCGCAGCTGCGCCATTTCATATCACTAACCTAAATACCGCGATCGCGCCATTTCTATAAAGAAAGGGGCAACAACCTCGCCCTCTACTATAGAAATGGCGGACGCGCCATTACAGTTTACCTACGCTACTCAAAATAGCTAAGAATAGAAACGTCAGAAACTAACCTGAGCCTGGCTCTTGGATTTTGAGCGACATAATTGCGTGGTTGTATTCGTACAACATATAAAAGTACATGACCATATAAAAGTCACTCCACTTTTTTCCAGAACGCTCCCGGATCAACAGGCGCTAGAGAGAGAAAATGTTTGAATCAAACAGCTTAGAGAGAGAACAGAAGAAGGCCAAGAAGGCGAGAGGGCGCTGGAAAAGTAATGAAATGAAAAGTGGAGGGAAAAGAAAAAGATAAACTCCCGTAAAAGGAAAAAAAACTTTTACCCGCCTCGCTGAATTTTTTACATGCGCCCGCTTCGTCCGCTACAAATTTCGTGAAAAATTTGAATTTTTCCGCCGCTCTTCTCTCCATGCATCGAAAATTTTGAATTTTTTCCGCCCAGTCCAAAATTTCACCTGGCCCGTCTTTCCAAATTTCAAAAAATTGAATTTTCCCCGTCCGCCCCGCCCGCCGCCTCGCCCTTCCAAATTTCAAAAAAAATTGAATCCCGCCCTTTTGACTTTTTGAATTTGCAATTTGAATTTGGGTTCCCACTTGGCCGCTTTTGTCTTTCCCACTTGGCCGCTTTGCTTTCACTTGGCCGGGCTCTTTCTTTTTTTGCGCTTCAACTCATTCTCAAGGCTTGTCTTCCTTCTTCAGCGATTCTTCCTTCTTTTTCGTTTTCATTCTTCAGCTCGCCCTCATTCTTCAGCGCCGTTTTCAATCTTGAGGCGATTCAATCTTGATGGCGCATCCCTAATCCTCAATGACCTCCGTGTTAGAGGCTATGCGCTTTTTAGTATGTTAAATATGTACTCCCAATGTAGTTGATGTAGGATGGTAGATTGTATAGGTTAATGTTGTGTATTTACCGAGAATTCTTTTTTAGTGTGATAAGTAGATCTTTCTATTTTGTGTCGCTTGATAAGTTCTCAACAATTGATGTCTTAAACCAGACATTTTCTTTTGATTGTCAATCTTGTAGTAATAAGATACCATAACATTAGATATAGCATTTAGATTAAAGATGCCATGTACGTGTAAACGGGCCATTTTCCTTGGCCAGGTAAATGGCGCAGCTGCCCCATTTTGTTTTTAAATGGCGTTTACGCCATTTTTATCAGAACCGAAAGTACCGCGCCATTTAAAGCAAAATGGGGCAGCTGCGCCATTTACATGGCCAAGGAAAATGGCCCGTTTACAGATAAATTAAATTGCGCAGCTGCGCCATTTAAAGGTAAATGGCGCGACAGCGCCATTTCGTAAATGGAGCAGCTGCGCCATTTGTCCCATGTAGTCTAATTTCTTTCAAATTTTCGCGCTATTTTTACTAAGCATATGTCATCGAGGGTTGCATGTCTTTAACAAGTATGTATGTGTATTGATTCTTACAGAAAAGCCCCCGCAGAACCTTGTCGATGGGGATGTGGTAGTTGCCGTGGGACATGAATTGCATAGAGGCCATCCGCATGGCGGTGAACATTCCATGGTGCAATGTGGTCGTGGAGGTCACTGAAGCCATAGTGCCCACCCATGTGCTTCCCATTCCGTGTGAGGGAGCAGATAACATTGCTGAAGCCGTGGGGACATTTATTGAATGGCCTCGAAATCAAGTAAAATATTGTGAAACTGCCTCACCTGTGTCATCGGGAACGTCTGATACTGAAACCCCCAACTTGCCTAGTAGTCCCTCCACAACATCATCGACTCAAGGTCGATCGCCCGCCCTTCAAACAAAGAAGCAACACGCAGAATATGGTGAATCTTTACCGTGGGTTGGTAAGGGTGTCCGGGTGAATAGAACTTGCATCCATGGAAGAATGTTGACGACTCAACGTAGCAATTAAGTTACCGAGGTCGAGTGCCTACCCACATCCTTCCGATTCCATGTGCTGGTGCAGACAACATTGAAGAGGCTGTGGGCATGTTTATCGAATGGCCTCGGCAGGATATAAGGTATCATGCCAATGATTTAGCTACTCCACCACTGACCTCGAATGTAGAATCTGTAGAGGCGGTGTCAGATGCAGATGAAGAAATTGATCCTACAGTGGATCTAGGTACTCGTTTTCCTCGCAGGATAGCATCAGATGATGATGAACCACCACCTAGTTTCTCAAGAACTGATCTCTTGGATAAGCATTGCCACATTCTTCATGCATGTGATCGAAGTAAATATGCAGAGGCCATAATTGTCTTCAGTGATCCCCAGGATGCTGTTGACGATGAATTTTTAGGAGACTCAAAGGTGGGCCTCTGTGTGGGAAAGATCCTTCCTGCACTAATTACAGAGGATCTCAAATGTCATGCTTGTGCAGAACGGCCAGCAGAAAATGCACTTGTACAATGGGAGAATAGCGATGTGATGCTGCAGGATGGAAGGACTGTCTCACAACATCTGCAAGCTCGAGAAGCTAAAGAAAATGAGGATATGGAAATAGAATCATTTGAGGACAATATTCAGGCTCAATTCAAACGAAAAAGGAAGTATACTTACACAAATAGAATTCCAAGACAGCCCAAGGGAAAGAGCAAAGAGGAAAGGCTATGCTCCACAACTTCAATCAATAAGTTCATGAAGTCAAGCTGCTGCAAAAATACTTGCAACAAGAAACTTACGAAGCATCAAGTACGTGAATTAAGAAAAGAATTTTTATCTCAACCATACAATGCAAGGGTTACGTATTTTTTTGACGTGCTGAGTGTGACTTACACAGGAGAAGGAGAGGACAGGATAGTGTTCAAGGGGATGGAATTGTCCTCGGCCTGGGTGGCGATGGCTTTAGGTATCACTACCAACATTTTATAATTGGAGAAACAGATTTGAAGCGTGTGGAAAGGTAGTTGAACATGGTAATACCGGGTTCTAAGAAGCCTAGATCTTCTACATTGGCCACCTAATGTGTGCTAGACAGATTCATTCAGAGAATGAAAGGATTCCCCATAGGAGCAAAAAGAGGTAGAGATGATGTAAGAGAAAATGTACGCAAAGCTTCCTTCCATTCTTAATAAGAAGCTTATACATAAAGAAGTTGGTGCCGTTGAAGAGCTTACAGAACAACAGTAGCCTTGAACTCTTTTTATAGTATATGGAAAAGAGAATTTCCAGATGTTGGCATTGCAAAAATACAAACTTTATCTAACCGCAACATCCGCGCGGGTAATTAAGCGTAAGCTGGAAAAACAAAAGATACGAGAGAGAGACTAAATCTTGCAATTCAACGTCGGCCTCATATGCTAGAGCAACGCCTTGGTAAGTCAATATTGGCATTGAGAGCATTGTCACAACGGTCTCCTCGAAAATCATCTATGTATAATACATGATAAGATGGATCAGGTTAAGACTTTAGTGCCTAGAAGTCATCATCTAGCAAAATCAGATGGAGAGGTGATCGCTGAAGAGCAGTTTTGACAGAGCTTTGACTCATGGGCATGGTGGTCGTGCCTATGGTCATTTTTCACTTGATTTATGGAAAGATGATTCAAACTTCCACATTGGTTCACTTTCTAGAATATTGCATAACTTGGAATTGGTGCAAGAGGACAAGATAGGTGACTTATGTGGAAGTAAGCCCAAGCAGATTGCAAATGGATGCAAGCAAAATCAAGGACATCAATCCTTTGAAGAACAAACTTGTTTCCATGGCAGAAGTATTGCCAAGTACTTCAACTACAACGAATCCTGAGGTGTTCAACCCTCTTCCTCGAAATCTCTATTTGCAACTTGATAATGCATCAGGCCAAAACAAAAATAGGTATGTCTTTTCATACTTAACTTATTTGACTTGGCTTAAGGTCTTTAATGAGATCCAAGTGGGTTTTATGATGGTCGGCCACACCCATGATGATATTGACGCTTTATTTGGAAATTTTTCAACCTTGATGAGTTCGTCGGATGCTTTGACACTACCAGAGCTGCTTTACTTGTTCAGCAAGTGCAATGCAAAATCTCCAATTCCATACTTTATTGATGAAGTTCCAAATTGGAAGGCTTTTGTGAAGGGATTCATCCCTGATAAGGGCCAACGCCTGGTTGGGCATACTGAACCCTTGCTCTTCAAATTTAAGATGGTAGGAGATTGGCCTGTTATGCAATACAAAATGCGTCCTACACATAAAGAGTGGCTTCCAGCAGATTCTCCAGGAGTTCAAATGTGGAAAGAGGATGAACATGGTCAGCCAATGATACCAAGTGGCGTGCCACAAAATATTCCTCCTAGACCAACATTGAAAGATCTTCCAGGGTTGAAGGATAGCATCAACAAATACATCTCCCTATGGAAGGACATATGTAAGAATCAAGAAACTAGCTTGTTTGCAAGGCAATACACGGCAAGTGTTGAGTACTGGAGCCAGCTTCTTATCTCTTTGGAGGATGTTGCTCCAGGACGTCCTCAAAATGATGCATTTTGGCCACAAACAAGACAAGCTCCTCTAGAACAAACAAAGATTTGTTCCGTGAGGTCGACGTATCTGCCTTGGTCACGCGACCTTTACCATCTTATTGTGGCCCGTCAGATGGCCGTCCAGTGTTGCCTCTTGAAGAGTTTGATCCTCACGTACATGTGACAAAGGGTATGTTTGTTCCAGGCGCCTGCAAAAAATTACCATGCATTTTTAGATTTTGAGGCTTCTAGATCCTTGTGCTAACAAGCAGAAAAGTTTCCACTTTGGTTTCTCACCACAAGAATCCATGGAGGCCAAAAGGTTGCCGTTAAATTCAGTTGAAAAATGTTTGTGTATGGGTGTTGCAAACTTTTATGAGTTCGAGAATAATGGGATCAATCTGCTCTATCTTTATGGTAACTTTTACTTATGTTCTATTTGTTTTATTGTGATGAAATTCAAAAAGTTACAAAATTGATGAAAGCCTCAAATGAATTCTAGTTTTTTTCTGGTTTGAATTCTAAAATTTTTGTCTCACCGGGGGGGGGGCTGTGATGTCCTTAAGGCCCCGAAGGGGCACAAAATTTTTTTTGCAACACAAACCATTAACATCCAACATATAAAAATTAAACCCCCAACACATAACAACCATTGACATTAACAACCAACACATAACTACCATTGACATTAATTAACACAACCATTGGGTCCAACACATTTAAATTAAAATCCCCCTTAAACCCCCTTTGGTTTGGGTGCATATTCACACGGGGGGTGACGAGGGCAGCGAGAGCCCTCATAATTGTATTTTGCACGCATAAAATCAACACCATATAGTATTCTCGCTTGAAATCTTATAGTATTTTTGTAATCTTGTTATACAAGATAGCAAATTTTGTACTTGCATACCCCACAAACGAGGAACTTTATATACGGTGTAGATTAAGGAATAAGGGGTGAATATACCTATCCAACAGACTCTCGTTCTGAGTCACCCCCGTGGTGAATATGCACCCAAACCAAAGGGGTTTAAGGGGATTTTAATTTAAATGTGTTGGACCCAATGGTTGTGTTAATTAATGTCAATGGTAGTTATGTGTTGGTTGTTAATGTCAATGGTTGTTATGTGTTGGTTGTTATGTGTTGGGGATTTAATTTTTATATGTTGGATGTTAATGGTTTGTGTTGCAAAAATTTTTTGTTCCTTCGGGCCTTAGGGACACCTCCGGTGTGACAAAATTTTTAGAAAAAAAAAAAAAAAAAAAAAAAAAAAAAAAAAAAAAAAAAAAAAAAACTAGAATTCATTTGAGGCTTTAATCACCTGTAGCTTTTGAATTTCATCACAATAAAAAACAAATAGAACATAAGTAAAAGTTACCATAAAGATAGAGCAGATTGATCCCATTATTCTCGAAAGTCATAAAGTTTGCAACACCCATACACAAACATTTTTCAACCTGAATTTAATAAAACTTTGGCCTCCATGGATTCTTGTGGTGGGAAACCAAAGTGGAAATTTTCTCGCTTGTTAGCACAAGGATCTAGAAGCCTTGGAATTTGCTTAATAACTGCCTCAAAATCTAAAAATGCATGGCAATTTTTTGCAAGCTTCATTTGGAATGAGCCATAAAACAATATCCAATAGCACAATCCTGTATTAATCAGCTGGTAGGATGTGAAAGCCTACCAAACCCGGCCAAAAAATTGCTGTTTTAGCATAGATAACTACTTAACCAAACATATCTATATTATACATTATCAAAAAGATCTCTGAGAGAGCTTTCCAACGCAATAAAAATCATCTCAAACAGTAGCTCGGATCAAAAGTTATGATAAGAAATGTGTTGCCTCTGGTGGGAAACCGCACTAAATTTTCCCTCCCTTCATGTGCCCAACCCGGCCGAAAAATTGCTGTTTTAGCATAGATAACTTAACCAAACATATCCATATTGTACATTATCAAAAAGATCTCGGAGAGAGCTTTCCAACGCAATAAAAATCATCTGAAACAGAGCTCTGGATCAAAAGTTATGATATGAAATGTGTTGCCGGCGGGGAAACTGCACTACATGTGCCCTTCAAGCCCTTCATGCGCCCTTCAAGCCCTTCATGTGCCCATTATGCACCACACACACAAAAAGAGGGCTTTTGTTGTGAGCCATTGGTTGTTGACCATTATGCACCACACGCACAAAAAAAAGACTTTTGTTGTGAGCCATTGGTTGTTGACCATTGAAAAAAAAAGGCTAAAATCAATGGCTCAGAAATGGTGCACTCTAGATGTACGCATTAGTACATCCATTTGAATACATCACGAAATCATAGGAAAACCTTAGTGAAAAGCGTACAAAAACACAAAGAAAACCCCCTGTTATTATGCTACATATTGGTCAGAAGTGCTTATATGGTGATTCACTCATCATCATGATCTGCTGTGGTGATCCCACTTATCTCATAGCTATTGCGCTCGGGAAGCCAAATGAGGTGGATCATAACACTAATCAGCCGGGGCAATGAATCTCAAAGACCATTGGCTTTGGATTGCGTGTAGGGATCAAGAAGAATACCCCTATCACTGCAACCCACAAGATCAGTGTAGCTCATTGAGCACTTGATCGCCTCGATGTGGTGAAATGTAAGAAGGCTTAATAATCCATGAGAGATGAATGACCTCTAGCCCCTAATGGAGCTGCTTTTATAGTGAAGTAAAATTATTGATGTGAATTATTTGTAGCGCCATTATTGTAAGTATCATGTACTCGTACAAGTATGAAATATTTAATTACTCAAATTCTATACATCAACTAATATTCACTATGCTTATATTATATATATCCTTAATGGATACACAAATCATAAGTGCTTATATTATTATATCCTTAATGTGTATACAGATCATCATCGATTCACTCATCATCAACACCGCCGAGGTAATGGCATTCAGCTCATAGATCTCCGATCGAAGCCAATATAGGTGGATCACAACACTAGTGAGCTTCCGCAAGCACTCAAGTAGACCATCCGCTTTGGATTGACCCATGGATCCATCTTGACACCCTTTATTGCTAATCATACGACATCATTGTAGCTCATGTAGCACTTGATGGTTTGATGTTCTCCGGACGATCGTGCAAGGAAGCCATGGGAGATGAATGACCTCTACCAATCAATGGAGCTACTTTTATAGTCAAGTAAAATTATTGATGTCCACCGCAAAGAAAAAATTATTGGGTATATATGAAAAGTACCATACAAGTATGTATATGATCCAATAATTTCTATGTATATACCATCAATAATTTTGGTGCGTTATACCATCAATAATTTTGGTGGGTATAAATATACATCAAATTGCCCGAACAACATTGGCCTCCGCTTTTAGCCATGTGGTCTCATTTCGTCCCGAACGTGATTCCATTACCGCAAGATGAATCACTTAAAACTTCAAGCGTTGTCGCGAGCGAGAAATACCCATGGAAGATCGATGACCATCGCCGCCTCAATCCTCACTATTATCCCGATCCCTTCGATGTTATCATCCATCCGATATGGAATAGAGAGCATCAAGACATGATAGAAAAGATCACCGGGTGCTCGGTGACAATGACTCGTAAGAGTCCCCTAAATCAATACTTGTCATCCGGATCATCTTGTCAATACTTGTTTGAAGAGTTCATGATCGAAAGGATCTCTCGAGCGCCTTCTGCTGGTTCTGATGATTCAGAAGAATAATAGTAGAAGAATAATAGTACTTGTCATCTTGTTGTAATCCGGTTGTGTTAGTACACAATAGGTATACATAACCTTTTGTAATACACATAACCATACTATAAGTATTGAGGTATACATAACCATACTATAAGTATTGAGGTACACATAACCATACTATATGTATTGAGGTATACATAACCCTCCAAGGTATACTATATAAAAATTATTCCAACTTGTCTTCAGAATTTCAACTTTAATGAAACTCTGCTTTTCAAGGAGCAAAAGCTCATCGCTGAGGGAAGTTGATCCGGGAAGCTGAGCGGCATAGGTCAAAGAGCTGCAGAAAATATTGTTACGCTTGCCCAAAACCCATTCTGGCAGGGCAGTGTTCCATCCCAAAAAAAATCTTAGCAAGAGATCCACCTGCAGAGCGGAACTTCAAGCTAGGAAATGGCAAAGGAAATAACCAGATATGAGCTAGAAAAAGGGTAAGGATTGGCCGAAGTAGCTCCCCATCCATCTGGCTCGAAGGAAAACTCCTCCAAAGATTTGAGATCTTCTCATGACTGCGCCATAGCCACGCCTGCGAAGGAATGGGGCTGGATGACCGAGAGTTTACAGGCAGCAGCCAGTTTGGAGCAGTCACCAGCATATGCTAGGCATATACCGGCATATACCTGGATATGCCCACATACCAGGGTTTTTCCCCCTAGGGGCAACCCAAAAAACAAGGTTTAAATACAGTACACGTGTTCCTATTTCTAAGACACTAGAAAGAACATTTCCTTAGCATGTAGCCTAGGCTAACATTTCCATGCTAGGAGGCCGGATCTATGGCGATCGCATTGATTCGTGCGAAGTCCAAATTTTCTTCGGTTAGTATGATCTTTTTTGGTGTTATAATATGCTTTTTCATTTTCTCCATCTTCGTAGTGTTGTAATTGCTAATTTTCATTTGATATGCAGAACAAAGGAGTGACAAGACTCTGCTTCGTGGCTAGACTTGGCAATGTTCTTCTTTCCCAGGAGTCCCCCATTTTGAATGGACTCAGAAATTTGAGCTTCTTGTGCCATCCGTTGCAATCAAATGTTAATAGGTTGGAAGCAAGTTCTCGTGTTGGGGGATTTCATGTTGCAGCTTTTTGTTTGGATAATTGCAATCCCATGTTAATGAAGAAAGTAGGAAGATGTAGACAGGAGCATACAATAAGCAGAGACTGGCTAGCTGGACGAATAATGGCAGCCAAGAAACGTCGTTCAACTCAAAAGCTAAATCAAAGGCGGCAACCTTTGCAGTCAGAAGAAGGTGCAAAGTTATCACAACCAGAAGTAACCGAGCCACTAATAGGATCCCTTGTTCCAGATACACCTGAAGCAGTATGCCTTTTAGTCTTTTCATCTTGGATGTTCTTTTCATATTCCCTTTCCCTTGAACGGCAAGTAGATTAAACTGTCGTTAACTTAAACATCTGGTGGCAATCCGTGCTGGATTTAAGTGAGCAATTTCATATGAATACTTGCAGAAGAAGATAGCACCCGTGTTGGCAAGACCTGATTTGCTAATCACTCGAAATGTTGAATGGGCAAATATTGCATTTGGTTTTGAACAGGTAAAAGAGTTGCATGCTGGCAATTTAGTTCAAATCATAAAGTCATGTAATTCTTTGTTTGCAAATCTATGTACAGCGCAACAGATATATCATCATGGACCCACGTGAGCCCCAAACTGTGAGTAGTTGGCTAGTGCAGGTCTAATTTTGCGCCGAAGTTGGAAAGCCTGACCTGCTCTTTGTGATCTCAGCCTGTTGGTTACATTATTGAAGAGAGCAACTTGGTTTTGCGCCAGGTTTTAGTCCAAATTTGTTCATCAGTCTTGCACTCTTTTTTGGTTTCTAAAGATCAATTACTTTCAGCTTCTCCGCAAGAGACGACCATTCATTGCATATGTATTGGATGGCCTTGGAAATGAAATCTTTAAGGTGAGAAATTACATCTTATGTAGTGAGACATAGATTAATACAAATGAGACTGAATAGTGATATTACAGTTGATGTTAGGTGAGATATAGATTAATAGAAATGATACTGAACAGTATAGTTGATGTTTTGTGATGGGATATAGATTAATACAGACATTCATATGACACTATGAACAAAAGGCTTAGGGGACTAGCAGGTAGTTGTATGTAGTTAACATAACTTTCTGTAGCATCACTTTTTATTGTTTGAAGGCGAACAGTTTTACTTAATATGTAACCTATCTGTATTCAGGTCCGGAGACCGGCATGGCTCATTACCAGTAAAATTGAAGTTGAAATAAATGGGAAGGTACAGAGGTCAACATGCTATTTTAGTCTGAAATGAGGCCAACTTGTAAAATGACTTACTGAGAACCATCACCAGGAACAGTTGCAACATGCATATGGTTGGTAATAGTATAGATGACATAATTCTCACTACTGAGGTTGGATCTCCTGAAAGAACAGAAATTGAAACCATGCAAAGTGAAGCCATCATGAGAACCTTCAATTGCATCCTAGTTCAATGACATCAGCTAGTTAAAGTGGTTTTAGATGTGCACTCATTGTAACAATAGCCGTATGGATGTTTCTGTCAATAATAATGTAAAGCATATGGTGTCATAAAGTATTTCCATTTCGTAAAACTCTTGATTTCTGCTAAAACATCAACGCACTTTTCTAGATTGATGTCTCATCCAATTGTTGGTCAAGTTGTAATTTTTTCAAATTAGAAACACAGAAAATGGAGACGGCATGTTGGTCATAGTCTGCAGCAATGTATATATCATCTTCTAACCTCTTAATGGTGCAAACTTATTTTCATCAGTTATGTGGGGTAGTACATGGGAGATGGCATCTTTGGAAGAGGTTTTATGACCTGTATTTAGGGTATGTAAAGCATTTCAACTCTTAAGCATGATAGTATAGTATGCATTTGTGACCGCGAATTTTGACTGCCCTTATTGTTTAAAATGTTTAGCCCTCAAATATAGACAGTGAATATGAAGTACCGCCAAATGTCTTGCACATGCTTAGTTGTTAGCGAATGCCACTGGCATTCACCTATGTCATCTCCACAAAATGGTTCATTTCAAGTGCTAAGCAAGAATTATTAGCTTAGTTATACTATTATTATTTAAAAGAACCTATTTGGGATGTTGTTTTAAGAAATTAAGCTTGCAATTATTTCTATGCAATGAATGGTACTTTTATTTTTAAGAAGCAAGTAGTTATTCAGTTTCTTACTGCCTACAATATGCACTAAATGTCACATATTATGACACTTCTTATGATGCTTCAGCAATACTCAGTTTGGTGCTGTGGACAATCCCGGATTTTGGAATTGGACATTTACTGTGCATGATGAAGATGGACAAGCTTTGGCAGAAGTTGACAGGAACTGGCGGGGCTTTGGCTTTGAGGTATATGCTGTCTATCTTTCTTTGTAATCCACCCTTCTGAACTCTCGTATCTTCTGAACTCTCATATCTACAGCTGTTCACTGATGCTGGTCAATATGTAGTACGATTTGGGAGACAATCACATGTGGAAAATGAGCGGCTTCCTACCGGAGCTCAGGTATTGGATTTGATGCTTTTTTGGGTAAATATGGTTGCTCTCTAATGCGTATATGTATAGGTTGATGTGCTTCAAATTTCTAGACCACTGACATTGTTAGAAAGAGCGACTGTTCTTGCCCTGGCTATTTCTCTTGACAATGACTATTTTTCTAACCGTGGCGCAGGGTAAGTGTTGCTTTAGATGTGATGACACTTGGGCTCCTGGGTAGCATCTCCATGTACTAATTATCCTTTATACAGGTGGGGAATCCCCATTCCCTTTATTGGTGGTGCAGAAGAGTAAATTTGTCATTGTGACAATCTAATTTTGACAACTGGCAATAAGTTGCTTTATACATTATACTTGCTTCATGATGCGTCTATCTGGTCAGTGACCAGAGGCTAAACACAAAGTGGTTAAGCACATGGGAAGTAATTTAGCTAACCATGAAAGTCACGATCCGATTGGCGATACCCATTTGCAATTTTGCTTATTTTACCTCTGAATTGTGATCCTTTAGAGTTTCTAATGATTTTTGTAGGCCACTGCTTTTAATGAAATCCTCTGGATCTACACAGGAAATGAGCACAACAGGGAATGCTCTTACGCTTGTACAGAGCCAAAAATTGCAGTGATAATTATATTGGTATAATTTTCACACTTCGTATTTGCACATCTTAGTGTTACGATTCCAAACTCTACAGTAATAGAACCTGAGGGTTTCAGTCATGTCACATAAGCGGTAGTAAAATAACTAAAGACGGGTTTGTGGAAGTTTCAGTTGCAATAGCACAGTGTGTAAAATAAGTAAGATGGGTTTGTGACTGTGTACAAGTTTATAGGCCAACAATGTGACGGAATCATCGCTAGGACATTATGCACGCCACCTAAATAAGGAAAAGCAAGTTGCCAGAAACGTTAAAAATCCTTCAAGTAATTCTAATTAGGGACGCCTCACATGTCAGCGGCAAAACTTGCCGGACGTCAAGCCGTTCAAGACGCTCAGGTCTGAACTGCTCCAGCAGTTCGGGGACGACCGGCTCAGACGTCAAACCGGCCGTCTCAGATTTAGTTCATGTGAATGCGTAAGAATTTACATGTGAGGCGCCTCTAAGCTAGCTAGGTTTGAACGTTTATGGAAAGGCATAGAAGGAAATTATTGGGAAGTTTTAATGAAGTATACAATGTCGTGATAGTATATTTTCAGTAAAATTTCGAGATTTACTCTATAGCAAGATTTGCAGCTCGACTTGGCAACGGAGAAAGACTTGGGAATGGAGAAAATAAATAAATTTGAATCTCACTTTAATAGGCCAATTGCCCATGGGACCGATTAATTCGCAACACAAAGGCATAAGAGCTGCATGTCTTCTATTTTTTGGATCTTCCTCTTCGCGTAAAAAAGGGGAAGTTGGCATTTGTGTGCTAATGAAAAGTGGCTAGAATGTAAGTTGGCATTTGTGTGCTAATGAAAAGTGGCTAGAATGTGACAGTAGGAATCCAAAAAATCAAAATGCCCCTTGTGGCATGGTATGCTTGGTTCTTTTCAATTGCTCAAGGTTGGTCTTTTACACCAAATTAAAATGGGCCTCCTGGTCAAGTCAACCTACTATGCAATCTTTAAACTGTTGTGGTGTCAATGGATGCAGATTTTCTTATGTTAAACATGTTCGACGTCATTTTGATCAAAATGCCCCTTGTGGCATGGTATGCTTGGTTCTTTTCAATTGCTCAAGGTTGGTCTAATTAAAATGGGCCTCCTGGTCAAGTCAACGTACTATGCAATCTTTAAACTGTTGTGGTGTCAATGGATGCAGATTTTCTTATGTCCTAAAACATTTTCGACGTCATTTTGTTGCTATGATGCACAAGGCAATGCTTTACAATGATGTGTGCATTTAATATGCGTTAAAATAGATGGCACAACGTTAATTGAGCACATTATGTTTCTAATGGAGGCCATTATGCCCTTGAGAGCCTATAGGCACCCCTTAAGCTATGTGGTTGACTTTGTGAAACATCTTGGTTGGTGAGTCAATTGCTCTTTATAGAATTAAAAGCAGATTTATTAAAAAGTACATAAGATTATCTTTTAGTGATAGGGATGTTGGTACTTCTATACGTATGAACCTACATTATTAGAAACTAGAAATGGGGCCCAGCATTGCTGGGCATAGCTAGGAACTGTAAATGATACACTGGATCAAATTGTTAAACGAACTCACATTTTTAAGAGTGCACAAGTAAGAGCAGTCAACTGCATTTCCCAATTTGCCCAAAGTTCCCCTAGCTTTTTCCCTTTTCCCTTTGCCTTTTCCAGCTTTCCCTTTCTTTTTTTTCCCTCTTGTTGTCTTTTCTTTTTCTGTTTTCCCATTAACCTTTTTCCACTATCTCATTTCTTTCATTTCCCTTTTCCTGTTTTTGCCCCTTCCCTGTTTTTCCTTTTCTATTTTTCCTTTCCCTTTTCACCCTTTCTCCACCCCTTTTCCTTTTTCCTTTTCTTCTTCCTTTTCCATTTTTCTATTCCCTGCTTTTCCTTTTTTTCTTTTCCTATTTTTTTTTTCCTTTTTGTTCCCCTCCCCTCCCCTTCCTATTTTCCTATTTTACCCTTATGTTTCCCTTGTTCTCTTTTTTCTCCTCCCCCTTTCCCTTCCCCTTTTCTTTTTACCCTTTTTTTTCTTTTTCCTTTTCCTTTTCCTTTTTTCCCCTTCCCTCTCCTCCCCTCACCTTCACTTCGCTTCTCTTTCCCCTTTCCCTTTCTGATGGTCTTTTTCCCTTCCCTTTTGTCCTTTCGCAGCCTTTTCTCTCTTCAACTTTTTCCCCGATCATTTTTCCCACCCAACCCCCCTTCCTTTTCATTTTCCCTTTTCCTTTTCTCTTTTCCCATATCCCTTGTCCCCACCCTTTTTTTCTTCTCCTTTTTTCAAAGGCTCTTTTGACGCGTCCCTACTCGTGATATCTGATTGGACTCACCAGATACAAACAGAGTTCATCCCCACCCCATGCTCTCCATGTCGAGGGCCCTCCACATATCATCAGAACTGCACTGGGTTCCATGGGAAGAATGAAAGGGTCATTTTACCCCTCCCTCGGGGCCTACCTAGTCGGAAGCGTAAATATACATGTCAAGACACATAATCATCACATATCCACCTCAAGAGTGGCACATCAACATCCAGATAGACAAAGATCAAGACAATACAAGTGGATTCCTACCCAAGGCTCGGACTCCGTGGAATGACTGACAAGCTTGGGTCTCCGTGAGTTCATTGCGCATGTAATCATGGCAATGGATTTGGCGGGCATGAGCACATGGCATAGGGTTGTCCACTCCATCCCGCCCCCGTGCACACTTTGCGCAGTAGGTTGAAGAGTGTTGGGACCTCGATCAGTAGCCCGCCGGATGCATAGCCAAAGGGGCTATTCCGGGTTGCATCTCCCCCAGCCGATGGGGGGGTGTAGGGATCACTCCCACCGCAGGTCTCCATGCCGACTCAAGGTGACTAGAGGGCCACCGCCCTTATTCACTTAACCCACGGAAAGTGAACACCACTCCACCGGGTGTCGAGCCCATGCCTTACCCACACTCGCTGGCAAGCCATTAGACCTAGTCTACATTGATCCCCTGAGACTTTACACACAGAAAGATCGGCCAAGAGTCGAACACTAACCTCCTCCTTCGAGCGGGCCCGCCCCTTCACCCACAACTGTGTGTGGTTCTTGTACACGTGCCTAATCTACATTGCTGCTAAGGAGGCTAGCTAGAGCATCAACTACTAAGCTTTAAGTCTCTACCCCCTTCCCAATACAACGAGTCCACGTAATTCATCCGGCCCATCACATCATCATAGAACTAAAGAATAAGAACTAATCTATATCATAGAGTTAGGTTCTTTAGTTAGGGTCAACTGGGATCTGGCTATTACTAAGGGTAATTTAATAGGCTAAACCTATTGGTTCGATGGCTGGAATACGGTTTAGGCTATTAAATCGACTAAATACCTGATCCCTAGTTCACTCCTCTTGATCCGAAGGCGTCCATGTCGTTGTTCTGCTTGGGGATGCGGTCTTGGGAGTTGGATTTGACTCCTCAGGCGCGCGAACTGGATCTCGGAAGGTTCGTGGACGAAAAAGGGAAGGATTAGGGTTTGGTTACCTTACATAGGCTCTCAGTTAGGTTTAGGGTTTCCATGACCCTTGATCTGCCTTTAATGGGTTAAAGGTTTAAAGTGCGCACATTGTTAAATGTGCGCACCCTTGCAAGTTGCCCCCTAGGGCCCTTTGCTTGTTTACGCCGCCGCATTACACGCCGATTGGAGTGGCGGTAATGCTGACGGTGCAGTACGGTATAGGTCTTGAGACCGTATATCGTACTGGAACGTCACATTCTCCCTACCTTGAATTGATGCTGTCCGCAGCATCGTGGGTCTCTC
This sequence comes from Isoetes taiwanensis, assembly GCA_021234155.1. Classification (NCBI taxonomy): domain Eukaryota; kingdom Viridiplantae; phylum Streptophyta; class Lycopodiopsida; order Isoetales; family Isoetaceae; genus Isoetes; species Isoetes taiwanensis. The sequence continues at coordinate 4,585,274 of JAJEKV010000085.1, forward strand.
CACCTTGGGATCTTCTTACCTTCAATCAACTTGATGCATACGATATACTATTATCATAGTTAGACATTTATTAGGATTACCTCAAGGTAATATCTTTAGAACATTATTATACTATTATTCAATCAAATACTTATCAATCCGTATGTCATTACAACAATTACCCATTAGTTTTACTTATCATAATGTTTTAGTTTATCAATATATATACAATTATTTTCTGAGGTACTCTTCATTCCTTGCAACACATTACAACAAAATTTGTGTTGCAAGTCGTCGTAGCTCGACCTCCTAGCCCTCCGGAGTGCTCTATTGGCCTGCAGGTCAACACTACATTAGTACCATTTTTAATTATTTATAAATTTGGTTATAAGGGAACCGCCCCAACAATCTACATGAATGCATGGCTAATCTCCCGGCGTAGGAAGAGGATGCTTCTTCCATCGTGGCCGTGGAGACAGCGCCCTATAATACCTACATGGCGCTCATGCCTACACCTTTAGTTGTCCAGCGTGGAGGATAGGGTCCTTCGCGTATATGGGGCGTGAAGGATAGGGTCCTCCCCGTAGGCATTGACTAGAGGTGCTTTCCTTATCAATGCATTCCTGAATGACCTCTTATCTCTCGAGGTCGTCTACTTCCGTGGGACAGAAGTAGACTTTCCAAGCGGAACCGCGGTCATGCCTACATTGACATTACACCACGTCCTAGAGATCACCGTAGTCATCTCATCATCGGTGACAACGCATGCAACCCATACCTCATAGGTTGCATGCGTAGATTATACTTAACTATGCAAGCTATAAATCTACACAAATCGACATGCCTGAGCCGATTTCTTCGGAGATGACCTTGCCGTCCCATTGCTCCATAAACTGTGGGTACTGCTTTATCAGATCTCTTTTAAGTACCCATGTCGCGTCTTCCATCGGCAAGTGTTTCCACTTGACCAAGTATTGGAGAAACTCCGATCTCCTTGTTTTCTTGAACGCTTTATCAAGAATAAGTTCTGGAACTATTTCTATCTGCTCTTATGTCATTTCCAACATCGTTGGAGTGTCCAGAACTTCATCTGGATTGGGAGTGTGCTTCTTCAAAGAAACTCACGCGGAAGACTTTGTGGATCTTTAAGTGTGCCGGGGCAAGTCTAGCTTGTAGGATTGGTTACCTACTCTTTGGATTATTCTCAAGGGTCCAGCCCACCTTGGAGCAAGCTTCTTACAATTTCCGGCGCGGAGCTTCACCGCTTTTACCTTTGATCTTGAGCCATACATCATCTCCAACTTGGAATTCTCTCGATCAGACGATGTTTGTCTACGATGCTTTTTGTCGACTTTGTTGCAAGAAGATACCCTCGAACTTCTTCCACGAAGCCGCCGCGATGTCACCCAACATTTGTCGCGAAACTTCCACTTTGACACGGGTTGTGCCAAAGTGTCCGGAGTTAGGCATTGGTAGCCGAAGTTGATCATGAATGGTGACATTTGGGATGATTCCCCTTGGTGCTATTGTATGCAAACTCCACCAAGTGAATAAATTCCTCCCACATACCTTGCTTGTTCCGCACATAGTTTCATAGCATATCCTCCAATATTCTCGCTGGTACGCTCCGCTTGCCCATCCGTCTGGGATGATAGGCCGCGGCTCATGGATAACTTCGCCCTCAATCGCTATGAAGAGGTCCCGCCAAAAGGCATCGATGAACTTCGGATCTCTGGGCCGGAGATTTCCTTGGCATGCCATGGAGCCCTCAAGATTTCTTTTGGTGAAGAGCTTTGCCGATCCATAGTCGTGGTCCGTGGTCCGTGGTCCGCAAGGCACAAATGGGCCATCTTCGACAACTTGTCGACCACAACCATCAAGGTTAAGGTGTAGTTGCGTGAATACATATTGGAGGCTCTGGTGATCCGTGTCCAACTGGAACTTCCTTCCTAAGAGATAGTGCCTCCAAATTCTTAACGCCCTGACAACTGCAAGCAATTCCCCGATCGCTTCTTCAATGCGTCGAGCGCCGAAACGCCAATGCTTTGCGATGCGCCGTTCATCTTCCCCGAGTCATACGCCATTACCCGCTTCTTCTTGCATGAGCACCGCCCCTTCTAAGAGGCTATCTACTTTGCGCCTCTGCCGCCACTAACTTGTCCTTCTCTAGGTCCGGTGGTCAAGATTTGGGGCGGTTGTCAAAGCTTCCTTCAACAATTCAAATCCGCTTTGGGCTTTCTTTAAGCCAATGGTCTGCCTAATTTTTCACCTTAAAGACCAACAACTGCCTAGTGGGCTGCTATCTTTGCGGGTTCTTCACAAACTTCCCGTAATACCGCTAGGCCGAGGAAACTTCCGACCTCGTGGACGTTCTTTTTTGGTGGCCATTGATCATTGCTTCAATCTTGGGCGGGATCCGCCGAGATTCCTTCGCTGAAATCACATGACCGAGGTATTCCACCTTTCTCTTTAAGGCGGCGGCACTTGTACAACTTGGCATACAACCGATGCCTCTTCAACTTCTCGAAAGCACCTTTCTTACATGTTGTGCATGTTCTTCAATGGATCTCGCTATACACCGTATCGTCGCCGAAGAACACTAACGGAAGGTGTCCAAGAATTCTCTCAAGATGTCGCTCATGAGTCTCATGAATGTATGGGGCATTTGATAGCCTAAATGGCATCACCGCGAACTCGTAATGCCCATACCGGTCCCCGAAAGCCGCCTTGTGGATGTCTTCTTCCTTTATCCCGACCGGTGGTAACCCGACCTTAAGTCGATCTTTGAGAAGACCTTTGCCCTTTGAGCTAATCCATCAAGTCGCCCGACGGGGAGTGCGCATTTGTTCTTGATGGTGTGCTTGTTCAGCTTGTCCAGAATCACGCGCATCCTCAAGCCGCCATCCTTCTTCTTGACAAAGAGAATGGGTGCCCCAAATGGTGAGACGCTACGCCTAATGAAGCCTAGGTCAAGCAATTCCTCGCAATTGCTTCTTCAGCCCCGGGCCTCAAGGTTGCCATTCTATACTGACCCTTGCTCGTCGGCTTTGGTCCCCGGTTCGAAGTGCTATCTCACACTCGACTCCCCCGTAAGGAGGGGAGCCGCCGATCTCATCCGGGAAGAGATCGTGGAACTCCGTGATCAAGTTGGCTATTTGCTTGGGCAACTTGTTGAGCACTTTGTCTTCCTTGCTTTCCTCCCACTCGGGTTCTTCAATCTCAAGTTTGAAGATGTATGCTACCCGCCGCTTCTTGATTGACTTGAGCAGCCTTCTTAATAGACATACACCGCATGATGGGAGCAACTTCTTTACGCGGGATCTCAATAAGTTTGCCGTCCGGCGCCAGGAGGGTCACCTTTTGCTTTCCACATCCAATGATGGCCCTCGCTGGTCCAAGGTACTCCATTCCTATTATCGTCCCGCATTTGCCGATGCCCATTACTGCCGCCTCCCATCGGGATAAATGCTCCAAAATTGATCCATTCTTCCCTGCCGCTTGTCTTATTGTTCGGCCGCCAAGATTACGGGCCTTGGCTTGGACTTTAAGGGTTTCAAATTCAACATGTCGATTCATCCTTGGGGAAGTAATGGGTTATGGCTACTTCCCGAAGTCTATTAGGACTATGAAGGACTTGGTTTTGGCCTTCCCTATTGTGGAAATTACTCTATATTGATTCTAAAGCATATGACTCAGATCTATATAAAGAAAGATGTGGCACTCACCCTCAATATAATCGCAGGCCGCCATCTATGGCCAAAAGGGACGGAGTGTCCCATCCACTCCAACTCGCTTAGCGGAAGCTCATGACTTAAGGGGCAATTGGCCGTTAATAGAGGGCGGCATGGCCGGAAGCATTTGAAGCAAAGCTGCTTCTCCATACACTCCTGCCTCTTTTCTTTGGGCATTGCTTGTAAGAAAGATCGCGACCGCTTTGAGTAGTTCGACCCTTCCCGCTTTTGTCCTTGAAGGATACCTCGCTTCCTTTCCTCGCTGCCTTTCCCCGGGTTGCCATTATATGGGGATTTTTGCCGACTTGGGCTGGCTGCCCTAGGGCTATAACTCCTCGTTGCTTTGCCTCTATCCGGGTAGTAATGTTTGTTTCGCGGCGCTTGTTCTCGAGGCCCGATCCTGCAAGCTGATTGCTTTAGATTCCTCGCCGGATATCGCCTTGGGATCTATTGCCCTTACAAGTTTCCCGGATCTCTTCGCTCAGTCCTTCAATGTAGCTCTCCATCAAAGTGCTTTTCACTCAACTTCGCACATATAGCCTTTTAGTCTCATGAACTCTTTCAAGGTGTACTTCAGACTGCTTTTGTACCCTTTGCCGCAACCTGTAAAAAACTGCCGTGATCATGTTGGACTTGTGTTCCCGTGGAACGAATGGCGCTTTTGAAGGTTTTAGAAAACTTCTTGAATCTGCACCCATCTCTCGCTTAAGCCATGGGTCTTGCATAACCCTTCCACCCGAGCGCGGCGGCTCCCTTCAAGTTGGTTACATTTGCCACCTCGCCTTTGTCCTTGTCTTTTCATCCCGTAGGGCGTTGCCACACTTCGCCATCTTGTCGAGCCATGCCTCTCGCTTCCAAGCCCGGACCTATTCTCGCCGAGAACTGCCAAGCTTCCGGACCTTCCATACATTGCCCACCGCCGAAGCCTACCTTTTTTTTGGTAGTCTATGGCCTTAGCGTCCCGGGCCGCCCCTACGGCCCCTCAAGACTTGTTCAGCCTCTTTCTTTTCTCGTGAGTCCGAGATCCAGCTTGAGCTCTGAGGTTTCGTACTAGGAGACCTCCTTCTCTTACTCCTCTTCTTATCCTTCCCCGACTTTTCGAGGGTGTTGTTTATGTCCTATGATGCTTGTGCCGCTAGTAGGGCCTTTATTTGGTCGAGTTCGGTTCTCATTTGCGACATCTCCTCTTCTGGGGTCATGGGACCAAATGCTTCGAACAGGTTCCTTGGGATGGGTTGCCTATCAGGGGTCTCTTCGTCTCTGTTGGGCCTCCCGCTTTGTTCGGACGTTTTCGATTTCCCTATCTGCATACACAGTTGGCCATTGCCTTATGGTTAGATTCATTTACTTTATTGTACTCATGTATTTGCCGATATAATTTTTGGAATCAAATACAATCAACAAAGTAGTTTAATATTGGCAACAAAATGTTTTTATTACATAATATTTTTAGACAAGTCCTCCGGGATCAAGGTTTAACTACTCTTGAAATCACCGGTAGGATGGGTTATCCTCTAGAAATTTCTTAACTTGGGTCGTTACTACCGAGCGTTCCAAGTTCCTAAGGACATTGGTTGACGTCCCGCCCTGTAAGGCTATCACCAATTCCTCTACTATGCGGTCGGAGGTGTAGGCCGCGGTTACTGCCAATCTTCCCTGCCGTCGGTAGGGCACGGCGAAGTCGAAGATGTCAAGTGCCATCGCTCTCTTGACTAAGACAGCATAGTCGACGTTTGCAGCTATTCGAGCATGCATGCCAAAGCCAGAGAGTGCAATGAGCATAAACACTCCTTTTTGCCCCGGGGACTGAATTTGCAGTGTATTACCGCTATTCTCCCATCCAGCAGCAGGGGAAGGTAGTACCTCAACGACCTGTCGTTGTGTGTCGCTGATGACTCTCCACCTGCTTGACCTCCCGCTCTATGCCTTCCGGCGTATTCATCGACCTCTACTTCAGTAATTTCTTGGTAGTCACTAATTGTCGATGAAACTCGCCTGATGTCGATTCCTGCTCTTGCGCGAGGTGGTGTCGAGGAGCTCGGCATCAAGATGCTCGTGGTCTTGCCATGGATCCCCATCCGTTCTTGGATGGCGTAGAACTCCTCCTCCGATGGTAGTTCTCGAGCTTCCATTATTTGCCTTATGTTGCTGTAGGCCTGGAAGCGGGAAGTCTGAGACTCCCCAGACGATGAAGTTGTCTAAGTCTGGTTGCTACCGTAGTTGGTGCAGCAACTCATCAAGACGGAACTCCCTCTCCCTGCATTCGGGGAGATTCTGGATATCGCTGAGGAGCAGGTACTCCTCATCGTCAATGATAATGGGGGCTAGGCTTGTAATGCCTAGCCCTAGTGGGGGAGCGACTCTGAGTGTCTGGCGGCTCCGCTCGAAGTTGGGTAGCTCCTCTTCTGCTTGCCGCCGTTCTTCCTCTGGGTCGAGCTCCGTGTACTCTTCCTTGTCCGATTCCTCTTCTTCTGTTCTTCCTTCCTGCTCTCGCTGGTACTGTAAAAGCATCTGGTCTGCTGCTGAGGATGCTATGGGGTCCACCTCCATCGGAGGAATAGAGGTTTCCCCCCATTGGGTTTTCAGCACGGTGGGAGAGGAATATGGCCAAGGCGGCGGTGTAGGAAAAGTACTTGGTCCTGTCGAGTGTCAGGACCATGTAGTCTGGCAACCTCTGTGCCTTGTTGGTCAAATACTTGGCAATGTTCGGGACATCACCCAAGGCTACTTGAAGGGATGGGCGGGGAACAAAATAGCCCGTGCAAGGGGGAAGTTGTACTAGGGATTGACCTACCCTAGCTTGGAACTCAGCCAATACTCGCCTATATGCTGGCGTTGCGTGCAAAGTTGCTTGGACATCTATCTCTTTGCCAAAGACTCGGAAGATGTCATTGACATTAGCCTCGGCTGCATGGCCACTGGCGCTGTACCATCGTCTGAAGTCAGCAGTTTTGATCTAGGGAAGAGGTGCGTAACAAACAAATGCTGGAGCGCCTATGGGAGCTGGGAAATCGCCTAGATGGTCAAGAGTAGACTTGTAGGGTGTCAAGTGGCAAATGGGGTCCTATTTATAGGCAAGGGAAAAACCCTACTTTTTGGGTCACTTAGAAATTTATTGGGGTTGGGCAATTCTGACCTATTAGGAGGTCCAAATGAGGATTTGAAGACTACTTTTGGGGTTTGAGCATGCTAAGATTAGCTAATGAACTGGAGGTCATTTGGATATGGTATGGTGGAGAATTTGCTGAGAGGTCTCACACGTTGCGCCCAGTCCAAAAATGAGCTTTTCATTTTCGTTCCTGGCGCGACGTGTGAGACATTGACTCTAATTGAGTTAAACTTGTCCAATTTGGGTGATGTAAGGGTCTAATTCTACTAGATTCATTGAGTTAGGCAGAATTGACCCCTTATTTGGTCGATTTGGAGCTGTTTTGGGCACTTTTGGGACATGGTCTCACACGTTGCGCCCAGACCAAAAATGAACTTTTCATTTTCGGTCCTGGCGCGACGTGTGAGACATCCTCTCAATTTTGCTCAAAGTGTCCATTTTAACTAAAACAAAAGCCAGAAATCAATAACTCAACTCAATCAAACAAGATTAGACATGTTACTTTGTCAAAAACTCTTTATATTAACAAATTTTTTCTATTATTTACAAAATTTTACGGTCGCTCTCCCTTGATGTAGCTAGCAAGATGCATGTCCTGTTTCATCAGTGTCACTCTCTTTGCATGGACTGTGCAGGCTGTCGAATCTTCAAAATGCTGCACTAGTTTCTGTTCTGTTGCCTCTTGCAAAGGCCAAAGAATATCTCATCCGGCCACCCCTCATCTCCGTGGTTGTATTCTTGGATTACCCTCGGACTAGTCAGGCCGAATCGGTGCAGGGGAATCAAAACCCAAAGTTACGCTTTGAAAATGCCCGGATCTCTCTCGTGGCTTTCCTCTCGCTTTCCTTTCTCGCGGTTCTCTTTTGCCTAGTGGTCTAGGAGGTTTGGGCTCGTGGGTGGGCTTCAGATCTTCTTGGGGGTACTCCACCTTCGACGACTTTACATTACTCTGTTCTCCGATAGTATGTGTTTGTGCGCCTCCCATTTCGCCATGAAGGCGTTGTGCTCCCTTAGTTTCTTTCGGATAGACCTTGGCGGGGTCTATCACATACGCCTCCGGGCCGGGCTGCTTTGTTGTTTCGGCCCCACGCCGGGTATGGTGGGGGCTACCTCGGCCTGCGGCCGCACCGCCGGGTCGTACTATATCGCTCGTTGGCGGGGTCCTTCAAGATCCCGCCTCTTTGTTGAAGGGATTAAAGTCCTCATCCTCCGAAGTCATCAGGGAGGGGTGGAAATGGGTCTCAAGGGCCGCTCTTGAATAACCCACCTTGGGCGTGGGACCTTCTTGAGTTTTCTTTGGCCTCCCTCCACTAACTTTCTCTTCTTCACTCTCGGCTCCTCGGCCTCCTTTGGCTTCCTCTTCGCCCCTCTTCCTTTTCTTCTCTTCTCTCTTCCTTTCCGTGACGTTCTTTCGGCCGTGCTTCTTTTTATCCACGCCGCTAGTTCCTCCTCTTCGGCTGGATCGAGTGTTGGCTCTCTCTGTTCTTCCTGCTCCTCGGCCACCCGATCTGGTTCCTCCTTCTTCTTCCTTTCCTCCTCCATTTCTTCAAAAACCTGCCAGACACGCCCGGTTCCTCATTATCGAGGACTTCTGTCCAGACGGAGTGTGCATCCTCCTCAACTTCGGTCTCATCCCCTCCTTGGTTGGTGGTGTTGTCGGGATGCTCCTCGGACGATGTCCCTTCACCCGATGAAGGATGGCCTCTTTGGTGAAAAAGGCGCTCCCGAAGCATTTCTTGGAGTATGGCGCTGGGAGTTGTGTCACCTGGAGGAACTCTAGCAGTTTGTTTCGTCCGAGCCATGTTTGACAGCTGGGTAAAAGCATGTTAGGGTGTCCCTTAAAAAGTATTATTTAGTGACTAAAAAGGTACCTAAAAAGGTAGCCAGGACTGGGTACTGGGTACCTGTATAATATCTCAATATAAGGTATGTTTTAGAACTTTTTATATATATATTGATCTCCGATAGCATTATCTTTATCTTAACTTTGAATATTACCATGTCCTTGACTTTTATTTTGGATTTTTGTATTAGTTTTAATGAAAAGAAAAATGAGAAAGTACCCAGTTCAAAAGTACCTAGTGTATGTACTTTTGCAGGTTCCAAAAGTGGTACACCCTAACATGCTTTTACCCAGCTCGTCAATCCGACGTCGGGCGCCCAAAAATTTCAAACTACTCTTTTGGGTGAGCCAAGACACTTATTATCTTACTTCATGGTCTCACACGTTGCGCCCAGACCAATAATGAAAGTTTCATTTTTGCTCCTGGCGCGACGTGTGAGACATGGTGGATTTTGATGCTAAATTTTATACTTTCTAAGCATGTTTTTAGGAATGTAACATACTAATCTAGCTAGTTTTTAGCTTAAAATTCGAATTACCATGTTACTTTTCTGAAATTCATCACTTTTCAAGGTGTTTTTGGCTCAATGTCTCACACGTTGCGCCCAGCTCAAAAATGAACTTTTCATTATTGCTCCTGGCGCGACGTGTGAGACCATCCTACTTTTGAAGGTTTTGGCTCACTAATTTTAGTCTTTTTATGCTCTAATTCACTTAACTGTTACTAGCTTAGCATATACTACAAAAATGAGAAAAAAAAATTTCCCATTTTTCGAGGTTTGAGGATCCTATCAAGTTAGTACTACTGGGATCATGGTCAGTGCTTTGCTCTTGGTCTCCAAGAACATTGCTCGATAATTAATCGTGGACGTTCCTCTACTGTGATACGGTGCACTCACCGATACAAACAGAGTTCATCCCCATACCAGCTCCATGCCGATACAGAGCCCTCCACATATCATCAGAATCAGATCGGGTTCCAAAGTGGGAAGAATGAAGGGGTCATTTTACCCCATCTCCCTCGTGGTCTACCTAGCCGGAAGCGTAAATATACATGTCAATTATAATAATCATCACATATCCACCTCAAGAGTGGCACATCAACATCCGCATAGACAAAGATCAGACAATACAGTGGATTCCTACCCAAGGCTCGGACTCCGTGGAATGACTGGACAAGCTTGGGTCCGTGAGTTCATTGCGCATTTAATCATGGCAATGGATTTGGCCGGCATGAGCACATGGCATAGGGTTGTCCACTCCATCTCCCCCTCCCGCGGCACACTTTGCGCAGTAGGTTGAAGAGTGTTGGGACCTCGATCAGAGCCCGCCGGATGCATAGCCAAAGGGCTATTCCCCGGGTTGCATCTCCCCGCCCCGGATGGGGCGGTAGGGGATCACTCCCACCGCAGGTCTCCATGCCGACTCAAGGTGACTAGAGGGCCACCGCCTTTATTCGACTTAACCCACCGGAAAGTGAACACCACTCCCGGGGTGTCGAGCCCATGCCTTATCCACACTCGGTGGCAAGCCATTAGACCTAGTCTACATTGATCCCCCAAAGACTTTACACACCGGAAAGATCGGCCAAGAGTCGAACACCTAACCTCCTTCCGAGCAGCCCGCCCTTCACCCACAACTGTGTGTGGTTCTTGTACACGTGCCGAATCTACAGTGTGCTAAGGAGGCTAGCTAGGAGCATCAACTACTAAGCTTTAAGTCTCTACCCCTTCCCAATACAATGAGTCCATGTAATTCATCCGGTCCATCACATCATCATAGAACTAAAGAATAAGAACTAATCTATATCATAGAGTTAGGTTCTTTAGTTAGGGTCAATCTGGGGATCTGCTTGGCTACTAAGGGTAATTTAATAGGCTAAACCTATTGGTTCGATGGCTGGAATACGGTTTAGGCTATTAAATCGACTAAATACCTGATCCCTGGTTCACTCCTCTTGATCCGAAGGCGTCCATGTCGCTGTTCTGCTTGGGGATGCGGTCGGAAGGAGAGTCTGACGAGCTAGGGCGCACGGGCAGATCTTGGGAGTTGGATTTGACTCCTCAGGCGCGCGAACTGGAGCTCGGAAGGTTCATGGTCGAAAAAGGGAAGGATTAGGGTTTGGTTACCTTACATAGGCTCTCAGTTAGGTTTAGGGTTTCCATGACCCTTGGTCTGCCTTTAATGGGTTAAAGGTTTAAAGTGCGCACATTGTTAAGTGTGCGCACCCTTGCAAGTTGCCCCCTAGGGCGCCCTTGCTTGGTTACATGTCGGCGTACACGTCGATTGGAGTGGCGTGTACGCGTGACGGTGCAGTATGGTATACGTCTTGAGACCGTATATCGTACTGGAACGTCACACCTTTTTCCCTTCCCTTTATTTTTGTTTCTTTTTTCCTTCCCTTTCCTCCTCTTTTGTTCCCTTTTCCTCGCGTTTTCCCTCTTCCTTTTTTTCCCTTCTCTTTTCCATCTTTCTCTCTTCCAATTTTCTCTATGCACTTTTTTCTTCCCTTCCCCGCCACCTTTTTGTCTTCTCCTTTTTCCTCCCTTTATTTTTGTGCCTTTATTTCCTTCCCTTTTCTTCTCCTTTGTTCTTTTCCCTTTTCTTTTTTCCCATATCTTCCCTTTTCCCCTTTCATCACACTTTCTCTCTTCCCTTTTTTCCCTTGTCTTTTCCTTCCTTCTCTCTTCCAGTTTTCTCTATGCCCTTTTTCCTTCCCTTCCCCGCTTCCCCCTCCCTTTTTCTTTTCCCTTTCTCTTTCCCTTTTTACCCCCTTCTCCCCTCCCTTTTTCTCTTCCGCTTTTTCTTGTTCTTTTTCCCTTCCCGTTTTCTTCTTTGACCACTTGTTTCCTCTTCCCCTTTCCTAATGTCCCTTTTCGCTTCCTCCTCCTTCCCCTTTCTTTTCCCTTTCCCGTTCCTTTTCCCTTTCCCTTTTTCCCTCCCTTCTCTCTACCCTTTTCCTCTTCCTCTTTTTCCCTTCCCCTTTACTCCTGTCCTCACCCTTTCCCTCTTCTCCTTTTTCTAGTGTTCTTTTTTCCTTCTTTTTGCCCTTTCTTTTCCTTTCCCTTTTTTCCGTACTATTTTCCTTTTGCTTTTCCTTTTTAGACGTGCCTTTTTGCCTTTCACGTTGCCCTTTTCTCCTCCTTTTTCCTTTTCCCTTTTCTCTTAAGGGATCAAATCGTCTTTTGGAATTCAATGAATAGCTCGTTTGATGACAGTTTCATCCTCGGCTACTAAAACTGGAACTCCACCCAAAGGTATGTTTAGTTGGGACATGTGTTGCCTATAAGACTTGGCAGGATGTTCAAACGTATCTTCTCGAAACGTATCTTCTCGAATTCCAACCCTATAATGGAATGTCTCCCTCGTTGATCGCATGGTTGTTGAAATGCTTGGCCCACCAAAATTAATTGACAAAAAATTATGCATTCGTCTTGCTTCCCATATTTTTACAAATAGCACCTTGATAGTATTTTTCCTTTGCCTTTTTGGTGCTTGCACCTCTGTCAATCTAATAGTAACTTTGTTACTGGTCACCCTAAACTTATCCTCTTGCCTAAATGTCAAGGGCAGATTCCTTTCTCCAAGAAATACAAAACTCTTATGATCCTCAATCAACTCACCATGTTCTATCTCTCTCTCACCTCGGCATAAGAGAATTCATCTACAACCTTCATAAACCCCAAATCATTTAAGTTTCCCATGCCATCATCAAGCAAAACAAATATGGTCCTCTGCATCTTGAAAGCTTGTTCCTGAAATAACAATGAAGAATCGCTATTTGTTATGCCCAATGCCAGAATAAAATAACATTAAAATATAAGAATAAAATGTCTCAATCCAGAACAGTCCCCAACCTTAAACTTGCGGCCTAGCCCTTCCCACAAATCTACAGGCTGGTGAAGGGAAAAACGTATTGTGCACCCTTACATATACGTAGGGAACACCCCCGGAAAAACCCCTCTCCCGCCTACGTAGATGTTTTATACGGTCGTATATTGTAAACCCCCCTTGTTTGCAGCATGATTCGAGGTGTTTGCTTGTAGGGCATTTTGTTCTTCGATTCGGCATTTCTTTTAGCAATGATTTCGCTAGCAGACAAACAGCATTATCCATTTCTAGTTTCTTGTTTTCTAGTTTCTTATCCGTCTAAGTTCACGCTTTACTTCTTCTATACTTTAAGAGCTGGTCAAGCCTAAAAATTTACTATGATTTCTTACAAGGTGGATCTTAAAAATATGCCATTAGCATCGATGACTCTAATCCTACGTCATGAAAAAGTATTAGGAAGAACAAAATGTTTATTAAAAAATGACTATAAAAATATGGAATATTTCTTGAATAAATTGAAGTACATTATAAAGTATTCAAAAGATAGAATATGTATATTTTAACAACAATTCGCCATGCGTTGCTACCATCGCCTCTACCTAGAACAACCGAGAATAGAAGGCCATAGGTGTAGTCGTACAAAAGGGCTTTAAAAAAATGACCATATGAATGTGTAGAGCACCAAAAAAAAAAGGAAAAACAAACTCCTTATTTTCAAAAGACCAAGGGTATAGCATCTTTATATATACTAAAGCAGTTTTAAGTGAGTGATATATGCCATGCGATTTTCTGGCAAAAAAAAGGGCCAAAAATAGCAATTTCACAAAACTATATGTGTTCAACCATAGGATATTTGGGGCTTACAACTTCTATATAATAATTTTTACGTCATGCCACATTGGCAGCGTCTATGAGGACATATGACAGACCCCAAGAGACTTAACACAAGATCTCTTAATTGCTAGCCCGAGGATAGCTCGTCACCGAGGTTCCGCCTGTCGGTGGTGCCCATTTTTAGACGCAACAGGCTAGCATTGTAACAACAGTAACTTGGCTTCAAACTGTTAAAAAATGGTTTGATTCAGATATTCTCAACCCAAAATTCAAAATTTATTTCTTAGGCCTTTTTGCAAGGAAACGGATGCATTTCTGACTTTTTTTCCTTAATAGCTTCAGATTTTTTTTTCTTTGCTTGGACATCAGAAAGGGAAGAAGGGAGCAGCCTTGAGGTAAAATATTTAAGGACAGGTCCATACCTTTTTCTCTCGAGGTAATCTTGATGGAGCATTCAAACTGAATTTTTGACTGATTTCAAGAAATTGAAATCTGCTAAGAATTCTAGATTTACAAGGTTTATAATGAAAGACAAAATGGTGCACATGCTATAATTGAAAATTAATCCCTCAGAATAGGACGATATAAATTGAATATGGAAGCCATGCCATTCAAATACAACGGTCTCAGAACTGCTTGGAATAGCTCGGCACCGAGGTTCCAAAGGTAAGCACTTAGATCAAATGCTTCTAGATTGCCGACAATCCGAGAAGCCCATGAAATCTTTCCATTATATATTAGGCAAACATTAGATAAAGGCAACAGTGTGATTCTACTCTAAGTCAAGGATCATTAACAGTGCGACATCAATCGTTCAGAATCCGCACACCAAATTGCATTTTCGATCATTTCTGATTTTACATGTATAGCCGTTTTACATTCTTGGCCATACATTGGTGTATACGAATTTTTTGTTGCAGAAAACTAGAACGCCAGAATGTGACCATAGAAATATACAAGCAAGTTTATATCAGATGAGCCATGTAGACATACTCTGATTTGGCCTGGTGAACATTACCTTTGATTTTCACCAAGCCTTACTAGAATCCACACATTATAACAAATGTGATGCTGCAGAACTGATCAAATATCATAAAAATCTTGGCTTGAATTCATGAAGTTTTTGGACAAGAGCACTGTTATTCTCAAAAGTAAAAAAAGAAAAAAATATTAATTGGATAGGGTTTAAGATCCTTTGTTTTTTTGAAATAGATTGATCTAATTCTTATTTCGTTGATATTTACCGACAATACACTCTTTGAGAGTAGATAAAAGCCAGAGGGAAGTGCTAGTTGGAGAATTTAAACCAAACCCTTTTGACCCAACAAAATAATAGCACTTTTCTCATAATGTAAAATTCTTCAAGAAGCAAACTATAGTTAAATATCATTACTTATATCATTTAAAATCTAACCAATGCGGTGACAATGCCGCATACCCATCTTGTGAGAAGATAAATCTACAGCAACGTCGATAAAAATAGCATTCTAAGAGTCATCTGGACTACTTAGAAGATGATAGTTTGTGGTGCAGATTTTAAAAGAACCATGTTCCTGCCAAAATTTCCAAACTATTCCCCGGAGCTCCATTTTATAGGCCGCTTGAAGAATTACTTTACTCCAGGTGGCAATTTTCATTACTTTCATTTTAGTCTGGTTAAAAGGATCAGTAGGATATATACATAGAGCATATCTTTCATACAGAAGGCCATGATTTCAATATATGGATGATTAGTTATTTAATAAACATGACCTGTTGGCTGCTTCAACCATTCAAGGCATTTATGAAAATTCCTCTTTGCATGATTCATTAAGAGCAGATCGGTGGTCTTCATGGCATATTACGTACCTAGAGAGAAAATATGACAGTTAGCAGGAAGATGGACATCCTTAAACCATGGTAGATAACATTTTCATCTAGTAGGATGTGTCACAAATCTCTGCCATATTTCTTATCATCTTAGTAACATGCACATGTAGCTAATACATAAATCAACGATTGCAGAGTTATGGGCATACTTGAGCTGTGTTAAGTCTGCAATTGTTTTCTGTTGATGTCACGACAAGAAGCAAGTATTTTTATACCTTTGATTACATGCTTTAAATATAAAGTGAGAAAAGAATCATGGTATAAAGGTTTTAATAGTAGAAGGAGCTAAAATAACAAGGTGCTGCGCACGGAGGGTTGCCCTCCATGGCCGGAGGGTGAACTGGCTTAAATCATAGTTTGAAGTCATGTTTTGACCAATTCAAATTGTTACTTCAAGACAATAGAATACTTGATAACGTACGAAACAATGTATGCAGCCTGCGCAGATTCATGAATGCTATCACTCCACCATTGAGTTTTCCAAGAGGCCTTTAAATCCTCCATGGGTTTGAAACTGCATCGTACATAGCTTTGAGAGGATCTTATAACGGTTAATTTGATAGAAATGGTTTTGCAGAACGTCCATGGATTTCGCATTACCAAAGCTCTCAAATATTTCCTCTCATTTTCCAGAATGAGATGCAAT
The DNA here is from genome assembly GCA_021234155.1 of Isoetes taiwanensis. Lineage (NCBI taxonomy): Eukaryota > Viridiplantae > Streptophyta > Lycopodiopsida > Isoetales > Isoetaceae > Isoetes > Isoetes taiwanensis. The sequence goes on from JAJEKV010000085.1 coordinate 4,601,116, forward strand.
AGATTGCTACCAATCTTAGAGAAATCCCAAGCGACTAGAAGCTTGATCCTTGCCCTGCCAGTTACCTTCGTGGACTGCATATATTGCCTCCGTGGACTGCAATATTTTTGTAGCATTCGCAACACCGTTTTCGAGATCTAAAATGCAAGACCATTGTGATTATTATTTTAGTCACCAATATATTATATGCATTGTTTTTAATATCTGAAATGGATTGTTATGTCATTATCTCCAACCTAGGTTGTAACTCATGTTTTCAACTTCCATGTCAAATGTCAAAATTTTGAAAGAAAGATTTATTACAGTATTACAATTGATGCACATCTTTACACATGGTTTATCAACAAAATTTCCCACGTTAGCAAAGAAGAAAATCAAATGATAAGTGGATCTAGCCTTGGCATTCCTGTGTTGCATTGCCTGACAAAAACATGCATGTCAAGGGCAGTATTTTAACCAGAATTTAATTATCATAGGCTAGTAAATTGTAACAATGAACAATAGAAATAAAGGCATCTTCATTAAATGGTGCTTGGCGTCACGTTTCTCAACAACGTTCTCAATATAAAGGACCATTCAAATGTCTCTAACTTTGGAATTTGATAGACTGCAGTAGTAATTTAGCGAACATGTCCCACATCATAGACATGCTAAAAAAGCTCTAAACATTTTAAATAAAAGAAATCTGAAGGTGTTTTGTTCACTCTCTCTCTGCATTCAAAACTGAATTAAGGAGATACAAGCTTTAATAATGCCCAAAATGTGAAATTATCTGGATTTTGTGCCTTCAAGCTGCATTCTAAGATATAAATGAAGAGCTATTGCATCATTATCAAGCTTACCAATCCTTGCAATCCAAGTGTATATCGGATTACGAGCCCTTCTCGAACAAATAAGTGTTTTTTCAATTTGAAGAATCTCCGAAGAATCCTTGACGGCAATGTATCCGAAAGTCGTATAGATCGACAAGCAGATGAATCAGCAATTTTCCAATTCTTGCTTCTGTCACCAGCATCTTCAAGTCGTGGTTTTACATCCAGCGTTCCATTCTATATTAAAACATTTCCATATTAGAAGAACGCAAGGTAAAAAACAAACAAAAATGCAAATACCTGGGCAGCAATTGAGACAGATGGGATCCTTTCAATCCGATCTACAGCACCAATCATTGGACCACTCATTGCACTTGTAGTCACTAAGGCAGTAACTCCAGAGACCTGCATAATATATGTTAAATAAGTCTGGTAATCTTTTAATACAACAAACAGCAAATTTTACCTTAGGAGCTTCAGTAAGCACTTTTGCTTCATATGCTCGATTCTCCATAGCACGAAGTAATCGTATACCATCTGGGTTCGCCAAAATCTTGATGCCATTTTCATTTGTCAGAATAAACAAGGAGTGATCCGTCCTTATTGAAGCGTAGCCTAGGGGTAGACTGGAAAGCAGATTTTGGAGCAATGCATTACAAAACAGTCCATTTTAAAAGTGAAAAAATGGAACCTTTTATGCTAAAAACAATGCCTCCCAATATGTACTAAAAAGCACTTCTATTTTCCACTTGAACGTGTCCATTTCACATGAAATGCCTGGCCTTACATTTGGTCAGGGGTTCTAAGACTTACCGGCAACCCTCCGTCTGCATCAAGGGAAGTAAGCATATTAACATTGTCCATGTCCCAGATCTTTCTGAGAAAAAGTCATCTCTGCGCAAAGAAGAAAGCGATTGCGAGTGGTGTCAAATTGCACTATAGTTGGAGAGCGTTTGCGAAATCCATTATAAGTTCGCTTGATTGCTCCTTCACTCTCATTCCATTCCACCAGATGAGATTCCCCTTCTTTGCTTGTGCCACATAAAAAAAGCCTGATGATTTACAGCTAGAATTATTAATATATTGACAGCCATGATAAGATATGTAGCATATTTTAGAAAATTTTGACATGACGTTAACGTCAAAAAATGGTACCTTGTTCCATCCGCAGTATATGCCATTGTCGTGCACCACCGACCACCACCGACCAGGAGCATCATAGTCTACTCTAGACCCATGGTTATCATATAGCCAAGCTTTAATTTTGCCATCAAGTGCTGTTGAGAAAATGAACTGGCAATAGAACACCAAATGAGTATCTATATTAACAAGCATTCAATGGTTGGGCAATGGGATTAGAGGAAAAATTCAGACCTGAATATTTTCTTTATGGTGAGGATGAGCCGAGAATATATACCGCCGCTTCATGACCTTCAAAGGTATGTTGTTTCCGTCCGGTCATGGCATCCCATACCCGCAACATTAAAAGATCTTCATGAGGCCGCCGTACACACAGATGTTATGTACATATTAAAAAAGAAAAAAAAAACCAGACCCTGATTGTCTTGTCATCTCCACAGGTGATAATGCAAAGCTGCTTGTTTGGGTGTGAAAAAGCAAGATCATTCACACCGCCAACATGGGCATCAATCTGCATTTTTGCTAACACTTAAGACATGAAACATAAGTCATTAAAAGTAAGAATATTAACTATACCTCCAAATGTTGCCATAGATCGCCTCCGCCAATTATACGGTATAAATGAACAATGTACTTAGAAAAAGCAACCCCCGCCAATTAATTGCACAATCTCGATTATGTAGAACATGCACGGACATAATATCAATGTGAAAACTTACCAAGCAAGGATCCATCAGGGCTCCAAACGATCTGTTAACTCCAACCGTGGGGTCTTTCACAAATACATTCGGATCAAACAAGACTAGGATGTTAATTAACCAAGAGTCTTGAAATATTTAACGATGAATCCGAAGACAATGACCGCATAGGCATGGAGCAAACAGATATATCAGGACTTTGAAGGTTCTTTGTGCCAACCTTTCCCAGGAGCCAACTTCCCATATACCTATTTCACCCACATTTGTTCCAACTAAGAAAAACATCAAAGTAGTAATAAGTATGTAATGATGAATCAAAAAAGATGAAGAGACTAGAAACCAATACCAAGCAATATGGTCTGCTGAACTGGATGGAAGTCCATGCTCACGACACAAGATCCTTGAGAGAGGGTGCGTGCAAGTGTCTTTGGTAAATCATCTGCAGTGCAAAGAAGTTGTGGATGGCTTGTACCTGCATAAGTCACCTGCAGTGAACCGGGAACATTACAGTCCGTTTGAAAAGTGCTTCCAGTTCTCCACCCATTCAAAATTCTCCTATCTATCTCTTTTGTAATCCTTGCCTCATCGACCCATCGTGGTCATTATGCACTCTCATCCTTACGATAATATTCTCAACAATGGCAACAATCCAAAAAGGAGTGAAAATATGTAAAGAACCATCATTCTGCTTAAACGAATGCAACTCGGGCAAATACAGATTTCCAAGGCAAAACCCAATGACGAGGAACGGGAATAATTTGAGGGCGGCGCCGGGATGCTTATTTGCCTCAAATTTTGCCTCAGATCTCCGGACTCCTTGCAAAAGCGGCATAGGAGTTAGTCCGTTATCAAGCGCATTCATGCCCCCCGCCAAGTTACCCGGTTGCAACATCCTCATCCAGAACGCACGAGACCGCCAATTTACAGGGAGTAAGGGGTTTTTAGCAGTCAGTAGTATATCCTAGGTATATTCTAGCATATACCTAGGATATGCTACAAACCCACATAAACAAGGGTTTGCCCCCCTAGGGGCAACCCAAAAATGTGTGAGGCAAAATGTTTGAGGTACCAAGCCCCAGAAGAAAAGAAATTTGAAGCCCATCCTTTGGCCAAATCACTTGCAATAATGATGGAATTAACTGCCAAAAAACTTAAGTTAGGAATAAAGAGCAGATTTGGTCGAATTTAAACAAAGCCTTGAAATAGAGTTTATGCAACAAAGCCCAAGGTCGAATTAGTGCATCAGCTCCTTACACTACTCTGCTGGGTCGATAATGATGGAGGGTTAGTTTGTGGTTAGTACTTTTATCTCATAAGTGGCATTAGCTATATAATGGCTACTTCTACTCAACGTATTGATAAACATGAGCATGCAAATAACATGGATCCAAAAGGCATGCATACTAAAATTATCTAGCAACAATATTTAGACACATGAAATAATTTGTTTGCATTAATTGTGCTGCATAAATTAAAAGTTTCACACACATATCAATCTTTTTTGAATGGGAGGTTGGATAAAAAAAACGAGGGTGTCGGTTTTTGGTAAGCAATCAATTAGCAGTTAAGTGGCCATCTTATAGCCGTATGTTTCGCTCTTTTATTTTAAGACCTATTTTTTTCCCCTTGAAAGCTACATGTCTCTTATAGAGGGATAAAGCTAAGTAGGTGGCAATCCTACAACCATTAGATGATTGTTTTCACTCCCTTTTTTTTTAAAGCTCTATTTTTTCCCCTAAAATCTATGCGTTATATAGAGGGAAGCATTCATTGAAAATATTACAAAGGCATCTTTCTAAAACAATTATACATGTTTAGATAATGAATCCCCTTGCTACATATTGCATCTTGGATTGTAGTAATTGTGACATATGACAAACTTGGATGCTAGCAAGAGGTGCTGAAAATATTTTGAAGATTGGAGACTAGAGAAAGTATTGTATAATGCAGTTGCATTGATACGCATCTTAAAAGCTTGTGGTAGCATAGGAGCTATAGAGAAGAGCGAGAGATACACATTCTGATTGTAAACGAAGGTGCAAAGGAGACCTTGCAATTGTAAATGCTTTCATCAAGTTGTATGGAAAATGTTGGCTTACACTATCAACAAATATAGCAATCTTGAGATACTAAAAAACAAGCTAAACTGAAGAACGTGCTAACTCTAGCAAACTGAAGGATGCTAAACCAGCAAACTGAAGATACATCTCCCACTGTCGCATTGGACAGACGTAAGGATCATCCAAACTTCGTTTAAAGGGACAAGTACTCAAGCAAGCATTTCAATGCCCTATTGAGCACATGTTCTAATAAAAAAAAAACTTGTGTTCTTCCTCCTTCCCATCGCAACTATTCAAGCATAATAAGTCTAGCATCCTAATGTGTTTACAACTATAAGAAATAAATCTACAAATAAAAAGTAGTTTTTTTGTAGGCAAAACTTGAAAGACTCGCAGAACTAGCCTAAAAGACCCACAGAACTGGGCTTGGCTATGGTTTGCGGGTCGGAAGCCATGATTGGGAGAAGCACCAGAAATCGACGTCGTCTTCTATCTCCGGGTCTATTTTTTGGGGTTTTTTCATCTTTTGGGGATTTTTGGATAGGCTAGAATTGCAAGAAAGGTTGTAGGCCCAGTAGGACTGGTGTGCTTAAAAAAAGGTTGTGATTGCATCATATGATAGATCTAATAACCAAGTTCAAGAGACATGTTGGCTTAAACTGCCACCCTAAACTGCTAATTGTGTTTTTCTATTAACACCACGGAGCAACAATAACTAAACGTCCCACTTAATTGTGTTTTTCTAATACCAACAACTTATTTAATGAGAGAACAGAAGGGTTTTCTAATCTACCATTGTTTCAAGTCACTCTCCGTTGATAAAGGGAGGAAGCGTCATTAACAGTTGCAAGTTTCTATGGGAGTGTAGTGGAGATTCATTTCCAATTGTTATAAATAAAGATAGAATGAAATGATAATAGAAATAATGATAATAATAATAATAAGATAATTCATTTCTGGTAGCAGTATGTACAACAGTGTGTACAATTTTCTTTCTATATTATTACGAAATCAAGGTCTTACAGCTTTGTATTCATATTATATGATTTACAACAGACACCTCATATTGCTTGAGCGTGGTTAACCCTACTATACATGAAACACTACATATTTATCCAACAAGGGGCGGAGCTAAAGCTCTTCTGTCTCAATATTAAGTCCTTTAACATATACAGGTATATCTTTCTCAGCACCATGAGGCACAATTGTCACCATAATCTCTGATGCATTGGAAAGGCCAAGGTCCTCGATTGTATCTCCAATACCAACTCTAAGCCTCGTATGGCGATACGAATCAGGTGCTCCAGATCCAATTAAGTTAATGTGAGAGGCTATATGTTCTTTAATTGCCACAGGCGTGTCCTCATCAGCATTTGGTAAATTGATGAAGACCTTAAAACCAGACACCTTTGATCTAGGAACCTCCAACCCAATGCTTAATATTTCTTCCTGACTGTTTTTCCTACTAGTGAATGCTTCTGGGGGCCGCTTGACAATGGCCTTAAACGGAACCCCCTTCATTGTCTTTTGTTCAGCTTCAATTCCAGGGCCATACTGTGGAATGTCTTCAGATTCTGCAGATGATCTCTGGGTCCACATCATCACAGGCAATGCACTCAATGCAGAGAACAAGCAATCACGTCGACTCAGTTGGACTGGCCCTGTGGCTTGGCAAAACACCTTAGTGCACTTGCTGGATATTGCTGGCTGATCACAAGACCTGTAAATGTTTGTTGTATCACCAGTTAAAGAAAACAAATGTGTATGATTTAAAGGCATGATCACACATCATACATGTGCAACAAAACATCTGCATAGACAATACAAAGCATGACATAAATAATATTTAACACATTTGCCATGTAATGGAAGTTTCCATTTCCATATTGACTACTAGGCCAGCCCATGACTGCAGTGAGACTAAGGTCGCAAAAAGAGCCCATGACCTGACTGAGGTATGAAAGAAAGACAAATCATGAAAGGAGGCAAGCCAGTCAGTCTCCATTCTAGGTAAAGATAAATCAATAAAGAGTCTAGACTTGAGATAAACAAACATGGGAAGAAAATGCAAGTGCCAAAATAATAAGCATGCATAGACGAGAAACTTAACACAACAACCTTCTTTCTCAACTGAAAGATATATGTTGAAGCGTGTACAGACAACTTCCAAGACCAAGAAGAAATATTTTAAGATGTAGCACTACTTCCTTTTATCCTCTCATTTTTTTAGATCCTCGTAACGGGACATTCTTCACACTGACGTGGCTTGGATTGGGATGCTTGACGAACACCATAGTTGGTCTGCTACTGCAAATATGGCCAGCGCTTGGGCAAAATGATGAATCAATTGAATTTGCCAAAGAAAATACTTAAGTCTTTACTACACAAATTATCAAATAGAATTCGCGTGTATCCAATAGACACGTTGAAAATATTTACTCTTATCTATCTTATTTTACAAATAGCAGGATAGTATTTCTAGCATTAAGTAAAGAGTTTTCTGAATAATTAGCATTTACTTCACTGTAGATCTCGCCAAATAAAGCTCTGAAGCAATCTGTGATCCTTTCTTCACAGGGGTTACTATCTACAGATAGAACAGGGATGAAAATTCTGTCATGGTGCAATTCGATATCAAACAAAAATAACGCAGTTTTGTTAGGGTAATGCAAACGCTGCTAGCTAATGAAAAGACGCCCCAAAAGGTCACTCTAGGCAGAAACTCTTATCATAAATCCTTCCGTTGTTAACCATTGTCCTCTGAAGGACGGAAAAAAAGGAAAGAACAATTTGAAGAAGAAAAGGTGCAGAAAACCATAAACTTACAAACCAGAATAGGAGAGAACAATAAGAATCATGGAACGAAGAGGAGGAAGCGTACCTTGGAAGAGCATAATGCTGAAACGGAAGTGTAGAGCTGACATGCAGACAAGTGCCACTGGAAGAAGATATTTCCACACGTTCGGATCCCTAAATAAATAGGACTGGTTCTCCGATTAAATATAATGGGTCTGATGTCTTCGTATGGCAGCATGGAATCTGCAGATTCCAGGGGCCCGCATCGGCGGGAGCCGGGAGTGGGTCTGGAATCGCGACCCAGTTCCAGGCCGCCACAACATGGCAACTAGGTCGATTTACCTGCTAATCACCTGTACATGACTGCTTGAGCAGCTGAGCCTTTTTCCATTTCCAGAGGCAGAAGAAGAGACCCAGTTGCCATGTTGCATGCAGCAATATCCTAAGAATAACTATGGAGGTGTAGCAATGGGGAAGGGAAGGCTTATAAAACTGTAATGCGAGGGAAAACTTTAATCGGAATTCAATTCCATGGAACTCTATTCCAAATACTGTCTCCTTACAACGGATTAAGGAAACATTAAGGAAACAACGTCATACACTGCATTTTCAAATCTGCTCTCAAATATTTCCGCAGCTTCCATGTCTTACATAACTACATTTTTAACATTTATTCACTGCCCGATAGAAATTTGGAAGGTTGGTTGTATTGAATGTACAAGTATTATGAAGTGTGGTTGAAATTCTAATTAAGGTTTTCTAGGAAGGTAACTCGACTCATGAACTACAGGCTGATTTAGAAGAGTCTAATACTCCAGTTTTTTGGGAAAGCCATTCTGGCAAAGAAGTTTTCTAGTTTGGTAGGTATTCGACTTATGTAACATCGGCTTGAAACCGCAGTTTTAATATGAATATTTTGACTTATGGAATAACCTTGAAAGTTAGAACCATGAGTCTAATACCCCTATTCCACGAGTCTAATGCCTTTTCTAGAATCCAACCCAAAATCTGGAGATGATAGCGAAATTTGCATTTTTTTAGGTTTATGAAAAGCTCATGGAATGGTTGATGGGTCTTTTAGGCTTCAAGCGATTGTGTATTCTTCAAGCAGCAATTGTCTCTTTGATGAATCGCCATCTCCAGCTAGGGCGCCTAATAGCTCTGATTTTGAGCCAGTTCCTTCCGGGTATGTCCAAACTACTTTAAATTCAAATCCTTGCCCTCCTCCCTCTTACAATCCTTCTTCATATCGTTGATTTTGGTTTGGTTATAATTAAATTAGCACGATTAGGTGCAACCCACTATTGTGCACATGCTCTTCATGACAGCAAAGCCATAACTCGCAATGAAGCTACTTCGCCATAGCCCACCTAATTATGACATATGTCACATTCCAAATGGACATAATTTTACCAAATGTGTATTACGTCAGGAATCACTTCCACTCACCTCATAATTCGCTCATGGCTCTGTCCGTCTTATCTGACTGAGCCGCCTCAAAATTACTGGGCATGATTTCCTCGTGGTAGTAATTCCCTAGTACATAATGTTCGTTTGGGTAGAGGCCATTTCAGGCAATTTCAAACTCTATTTACAATATTTTATCCAATGTGTGTGTGTGAACAGAAAAGGAAGAAAATAATGCAATGATGGAAGAAATCAGGGTACCTTCTCCCTGAAATGCTCTCTATCTAAATATTATGCTAGGTAAGGCAGGCAGGCCAATGCGAAGATTATGCATGTCATATCAGCTATTTGTGTGGCATTCACATCAGCTCCAAAGGAAACATCTATTAGTTATGGTCATGAGCCATAGAAACCACGATTCCGTTATTTTGAAATTATTCCAATGTTCATTTTTTATTAACTCTCATTTTTTACCATGATTTAATTATTTGGAGAGAGTAATACAATTTAGAGAATTTTGACCATAGCTAATATGCTCAAGCTGTAGTAATTTCTCCTACTTCTTAAGCTCAAGTATCCATTAAAATTATTGATTGCCACAAAATCATGCCATATTATTGATATATACAAAAATTCAGTCGTGGGCCACCAACCACCAAAATTATTGATCGTACATACATACAAAATTATTACGTACATAATACTCGTATATTCTCTCAATAATTACATGGGTATAAAAGTAACTGGATTTGAGTGCAAGAGGCATTTATTTGCAATGTCTCGACATCTGGGAGCTGCTAGCGATAGAGCATTATCGCCCACTTGAACTGAAAATATTGAATCCATTACTTGCTCCATGACATACAATGATTTGAATAAATGCATTGTAAGATGTATCCACCTTGATCCCTACTTGCAATCCATAGCTATGGGTCGCGAGATGGATTTTCGAGGTTTCCATCATGTTGTTATCCATCTCGTATGGCTTCGAGAGCGCGATGCCTATGAGATTAACGGGGTCACTTTGCGTGGTCATGACGAGTGACTGCTGTAAATATTGAGTGCTATAAATGTATCCAGCACCTATTCAATAATAATATATGATGTAGTAATATGTAAGAGCTCTTATGTTAAGATGAAAAACGCAGAGCATAATTAATAGCAACTAACTTATTATATCTCACGGCAATATATGATATAATAGTTAATATGTATAAGAGCATTTCATACCTCAAGAATTCTCAGCATCGTCAGTAGCTTCTTTAGCCACTAATTCTTGCAACTGGACCCCCACACTATTAGGGATCATCACTAACAATGGCTTGGTCTCTACAGCCCAGCTGTAGTCTATTGTTGCATGGCGGGTCATGGGGATTTGGTCTCCACTTCTTACTCCATCAATCCCTATACTGCATTGCATATGAGGTGCCTTTTTTAGCAACTGGCTCCCACCACAAGACAAAACACCTCCTCGTAATGGGGGAGACTAGGATCCTGTATTGGGTCCTCCTCGGCGTAAGCCATCCACATTGGACAGTCAAACAAGGGCAGGACTTTGCGCGGCTGCGGTGAGAGGCCAGACCCCAGGAGACGGAATGGGGTTTGGATTTATCCTCCCCCCAGTGTGGCAATTAGAAGTCAAGAGCGCCTTTTGCAGTAGCAAGATTGTTGGGATCGTTCGGGGTGGCCGATAGATACAAACTCTGTTATTTCTATCGCCATAGCTCTGCATGCATGTTCAAAAATCATGCACCTAAGTTATCTATAAAAACAACCGCGTTTCGGCCTCCGAAACGTAAACCCTGTATGTTGCTAGGTTATTGTAGGGTTTACGTTATGGAGATTGAGTTTTGATCGGTTGCACTTGGGACATAGTCGAGAAGTTGCAGTTGAAGATGCGAAGCAATAGGAACTGACGGACATGAGTTTGGATCTATTTTCCTCCCACTATGGCAATTAGAATTCAAGAGCTAATTGTATACAGATTGTTTTGAATAGAAGCGCTTAAAAAAGTTGGGATTATTGACATTGTCATAGATTCTAATGCACCCTGAATATCCCGAATTGTGCTAACTTGTTTCAAATGATTTTTGGAGGAATGGCGATTCGACTTTGCCAAGATGTTCGAAATGCTGAAATTACCCTAGAAAGCAAGTTGTATGGTCCATTCTACCAAAGAAAGAAACACGAATGCTCTAATTGGTCACGATTCGTCAAATAGTGCATCATTACATAGATCACAGAGAGAGCTTTTTAACACAACAACTTTCATCTAAAACGGGCTCTTGGATCAAAAGTTATAATCAAAATTGTATTAATAAAAAATCTGATCTTTCTGACGATAAATCTGACGTTTTTTCTGACGAATCTGATGACGAAAAGACTAACGAAAAACCTGACGAATGTTCTGACGCATGTTTTGACGAAATTTTTGACGCATCTTCTGATGAATGTTCTGACGCATGTTATGACGAATGTCCTGACGCATGACAAATATTTTGATCCACTTTGACCTCGTTGTTCTCCATCATCCTAGTTTCAAATCAGGCCAAATTTTTCCGGCATATTCCCAAAAGTTTTCCCTGTTAGTCTTCTCAAAAATTAGCAAAAAATGTTTAATATAAATCGAGATATTCTCATTTGAGTGTGCTAGGGAAGTGCACTGGCCAAACTTTCTGTCCAATTTGAACCATATTTTCTCAGTCATTCCAGATCCAAATTGAACTAAATTTTTTCCTACATGTCAACACAAGTTTTCTCTGATTTCTTCTTAAAAAATAATGTGAAAATAATTAGTATAACTCGAAATATCATCATTTGAGTGTGCATACCTTTATTGTCTTAGGGAAGTGCACTGGCCAAATTTTATGTCCACTTTGAACACAATTTTCTCATTCATGCCAGATCCAAATTGAGCTAATTTTTTCCCACATGTCATTTTCAGTTTTCTCTTATTTTCCCTTTAACAATCATGTGAAAATAATCAGTATAGCTTGAGATATTTAGATCTGAGTGCAACTGTCTCGTTTTGCTTTAAGGATCCTAAAGTGATTGATATTTTTTTGCAAATTTTGTATAGATATTGGTTGTCTTGAGCAACCTAGAGGTTCTAACCATAAAAATCCACTGAGGGACATCCAAGTGCCAGGTTTAGGATCAACAAGTTCACTATAAATGTGTTAGACATGAGCGCTTTTGGCACCCTTCCCCAAGTTGAGCAAGGCTCAAATTTTGTGTGGCTGCCTCACTAGTGGGAAGAGGCCCCAGGAGATGGACCCCAAAAAAGATCCCGAAGCAGCCTTTCTATTATCACATGTCTTTATAGTAGTTGGAAAGAACACTTGAATGACTGCATGTCCTATACTGCTATTATCACATGTCTTTATAGTAGTAGGAAAGAATACTTGAACCACTATATGTTCCATATGTCCATTATCACATGTCTTCATACTAGAATTCCATGTCGTTCTCTGAGAGCAAATCCCCTTTCGAAACATCCCTTGTTTCAGTGTTTTTGCCAAATCCACCATTTCAGTTTGTTTTTTCTTGCATATAAGGATTTCTTGGCGCAAATAAGGTTGATCATGGACCTTTTGGCCATGATTAAGTGCAACTAAGCAAGAACTCCACCTAAAGTGCAAAAAACGCAAAACATCAACCACTTACCGTTAGCCAAATTTCCTGAAACTTTTACTTGACATGGCTGCTGATGTGGTAGACCAACAACCAAAAATTCATGTCCAAACGCTTACATATGCCATACTTAAGAATTTTCAACCAGAAAAGCATAAGAAATCACAGTAAATACACAAAGCGTCAGAAAATCATGAAAACCTAATCAAAGGTGCCACTTATGCAGGGGATGCCATGGTAAACATTTCAGATAGAAAAAATGCTTGTACGTGCAGAAAATCTCAGGTGCAATTTAGACCAAGAACACATGGGGCGTGAGATCTAAACAAATGCAAAAATCTCTGAAATTTACTATATGCGTGGATGCTGATGTGGCAAAAACATATGCCAAAATTCAAAGAAAAAAGCCAAAAGATGCATTACTTATTATTTTCTGAAGATAAATGATTATAAATTCGTAACTAATTATCTATGTATCAGAAAATTATGAAAATTTAACCATGGATGCAATATGAGGGAGCAAACCCGTGGAAAAAATTCCTGATTTATCCTCCTCCCAGTGTGGCAATTAGAAGTCAAGAGCGCCTTTTGCAGTAGCAAGATTGTTTGGGATCGTTCGGGATGGCCGATAGATTCAAACTCTGTTATTTTAGTTGTCATAGCTCTGCATGCATGTTCAAAAAATGGTGCATCTAGTTATCTGTAAAAACAACCACGTTTCGCCTCCGCCGCAGCGAAACCCCGTGGTGTTGCTAGCTTATTGTAGGGTTTACATTATGGAGGTCGAAGTTTTGGTCGCTTTGCACTTGGAACATGGTCGGAGAAGTTGCAAGTTGAAGATGCGGGCAATAGGAACCCGATGTAATCTGGTTTGATTTATCCTCCTCCCGGTGTGGCAATTAGAGTCAAGAGCCGGGCCCAAATCACCCACACCAACCAAGCCACGACAGATGCAAGGTTTGTCGCCGCAAGAGCGGTCAAGCACCGTGATACACATGAAGCAAAGAAAACCGGCTAGTCAATCTCACCAAACATAGCCCGCACTCCAATCCCGTGCAGCCCGCAAGTGAGGGCATAACACCGCATAATGCTCCACGGGCCTCACGATGAAGGCCAACAACAAGGGCGTAGAGGGCTCACACCAAAACCTAAACCGACTCACAAGGGCATTCACCCCGATAATGGCACCACCGCCATGTAGCACCTTAACCTTCGGTGGGGAAGTGAGCTCCATGTCCACGCCCAAACCGAAAGCCATCGAGAACCCGTGAACCGCAGAGACCACTTGCTCAAGGGGCAAAGTGTGTCATGAATAGCCGACCGTAACAAGACCGCACAAAACAAGAAGACACAACATCCGGTGAACCTTCCAAACCTGCACCACCACATCATCCCGAGGGACTATAGGTATGTGTAGCTAAATACCCCCGCCACTTGTTCCCGTGATAGCCCTTGGCCACGCCCAGCGAAAAGCGAAGCTCTCGAAGAACTCCCACGGCTAACCGACAACCCCAATACCAATCCTCCAAGGTTGCCAATGGAGGTTTTGACAAACATGCCATGCGGGCTCCAACATCTAGGCTCCAACATGCCACCTAGGCTCCAACATGCCAAGGTGGCTCAAACATGCCACGCGAGCTCCCAACATGCCACCTAGGGCTCGACATGCCACGCAGCCCAACATGCCACCTAGGCTCCAACATGCCAAGGTGGCTCAAACATGCCACGGAAGTCCTCCAATATGCCACCTAGGCTTCAACATGCCAAGGTGGCTCAATCATGCCATCCAGACTCAAACATGCCAAGGTGGCTCAAGCATGCCACGTGGGCTCCAACATGCCAGCTAGGCTCAAACATGTCAAGGTGGCTCAAACATGCCACGCGGGCTCCAACATGCCAAGGTGGCTCAAACATGCCACGTGGGCTCCCCAACATGCCACCTAGGCTCCAACATGCCAAGGTGGCTCAAACATGCCACCTAGGCTCCGAAATGCCACCAGGCTCCAACATGCCAAGCACTACAAAATCGAAGCCCTGTTACGACGTCTATTACGACGTCTGAACGTCGTTTGAACTCGATGAACGACGCGAAATCGTCGATAAACGACGCCTATTACGATCGCTCAACGCCGCTTTTACCGACGACGCTTATGCGCCGCTATGCGCCGCCGCCTTTTAAAGCGACGATGTGACGCCGTTAAACGCCGAGACGCGACACGAAGCTCGAACCCACGCCGCATCGCAGCAGCCGCGGCAACAAGGCCAGCCCGGTACGCCGGGCCGATGTGGCCGATGAGTCGGGCGACGCCGTTGAACGACGAAAAATACACGCCGACCGCCGAAGTTGTTCCGGGCATCCGGGCCGCGGGCGTCAGCAAATGTTGTTGAAGCCGACGGATAAACCACGTATTGAACGCCGTTAAACGACGCCGGGGGCGGGCGCGGCCACCCAACGCTTGCCGGGCGTATGCCCCGCGCTCATCGGCGCATGATGACGCGGCAAACCACGTGGAAAACATCGCTGAACGACGAGCTACATCGCGCTCACCAATACACGGGTACCATTTGCAGCACGTCGTTAAACGACGATGACGGAATTTTGAAAAAAAAAATAAATATTTATTTAATATTATTTATTTTATTAACAATAATATTAATAGTATTAATAAATACTAAATATGAACAAAATAAATCGAGAATAAAAATTTAAAAATTCGAAAAATAAAAACAAATATTGATTAAATATTAGTATTCAGTATCATAGTAGATAAGCGTTATTATTTAATATGTAATTAAATGTTTAATAAATCTAAGAATAAAAAAATTGAATCGAGCATAAAATTAACATAAAAAAAAATCACAAATAATAAGAACAAAGCATAAAAAATTTAGATTGAATTCAATTAATATATTTCACAATATAATTTGCATATTACAAAATATATTGAGTCTTTAGTTGTTGCTCTCTTCTTCTTCTTCATTGGCGCCTTCGTCTTCATTTACCTGCATTATATTATATCGCAACAATTAGTTCATTGTAGTCACAAATAATTATCTAATGAATGATACACACTTCCCCCGCTCACGCTGCTAGCCAAGCAGATTAGATGGCCGCATGACTGCCTTTTTTGAAGGCCCTTTCGCGGTCATCTTTAGCAGCATTTCTGTGGAATACTGACTTCTATTGAGAATGAGCACCAAAACTAATGTTAGTATTCAACTCGAGAACCTACATTATAAACCAAATTTATACTTACAAATAGCTTATCCATGTAGCCATAACCGCCGCACTCCGGGCCTTATTGGAACTATAGTCACATCGGCTTCGCTGTGACTCGCTCAAAGTCTGCCTTTGTTCTAGCTTCCCCTTTCTTTGATGATATGTTGGCCTTCAAACACTACAATGCAATACAAGGACTTAGTCCACATGGCGTCATCTAATTATACGACTCATGGGTGAGATGATGTACTTCAAATGCCTCATGAGTCAACTATATAGGCTGTGCCACTTCCTCTATCGAGACTCCTCAGAAGCTTTGGCAAGTTCTTTCACCGCTTCTTCCGATTACCTCCGCAAAAAAATATAAATAAAATATGAGTACAATGAGATTATAATGAAGAACTAAAGAGTCTAATACCTGGTGGCTTTAACATGTTTACCCCTGCCTTGAACAAACCTCCCTCCATGAGATCTCTCCCCGACTTGAGCTCTGGATATTCTCGCTTCTAAAATCTCCTTGATCCTCTCTTTTCCCTCATCATAGGCTCCCCGAAGTTCCATTCACCCTTGTGGACGTTTTGGCAAATGCTATTTGTGACACTATTAGCCGCCTTCCAAAACATGTCGCCATCCGCAAAGTAGCGTATGCTGCAAGACTGCTATTACACTCAACATACGCACTAACATATGAATATGTGTTAGTGAACAAAAAAAGCATAATTCAAGATGAACTCACTCATATTCAAAGACATGCCGACGTGGAGGTGGTGCACCATCTTTAATAGAGCTTGAAGAGGAATGCGGCCCACCCGACGTGAACGACTTTGGCCGGTGCTCATTCTCGGGGGTGAATCTCCTCGCTTCTGAAGGGACCCAAGATCGAATTCTGAAGGAGTGTATGAGCTATGACGCGGAGGCTCATAGCTAGACCTCTCGCCTACTTTGTTCAACAGGCCGCCAAGCAATCTCCCTTTTCAAGCAAGGCCATCGCCATTTGCAAGTTATTCCACCTATCTTCAGAGTTACCGCCTCGCTGATATCTCGGAGTTGCTCGCTTCTTCGCCTTGTTCCTCGACGCCGAGGTCCTTTTTTTCCGATTCTTCGCCTTTGATGAGAAGAAGATCCGCCCATAACCACGCATTTACCTAACATTATGCATAGGAAAAGAAGGACGCAACCGCATTTACACGCTTACATTAAAAAACATTAGAACGTTAAAATAAATGGTTAACTTACATTTTATCCTAGAAAATAATCCATACCAAATCAAGACAATGGTGGAGGTGGCGGTGGTGGCGAAGCTAAACCTCGAATGACCAACCTCGCCTCTTAAAGGCCTTTGCAGGTTTAGGGTCACAATAAGGCTACCAAGCCACGGATAAGTAAAGTTGTGAACAATAGATATGCCATCGCGGCCAGATCCCATGGTTGCTGGACATGTGCAAAAACTTGCAAGTTATTTATATGGAGTGCGATGAATAACATAGTAGGAAAGCAACAAATGTTAGCAACATGGGAAGTTCATTACAAAACATTGGGATTTGAATAATTAAAAGTGTCTTTATATATTTGGTTATTAGACAATTAAAAAAATTTACTACTCTTAAACATGGCAAGATATACAATATTGTATTCATTCTTTGAGTTGTGATAACAACAATTTTGACATCTCCAAGGCATCCATGCACTTCATGTGTCGCCTTTGTCTCACAACCATGGTAGAAGATATTCCAACACTTTGTAAGGCTTCAACAACTTCGAAGCTTTGGGTCGTGATGAGAATACGCTTTCACGTAGGCACATCATTCTTTTTTTGCTCCTCCAACTTGTCAAGACGCCGTTGGTACATATGGGTTGGATTAATCCATTGGGCATTGTTGTTATTATTAAACCACTCCATTCGCCGCATAGCTTGCAATTTAAATCCATCTCATAAATATATCCCAATGCATAGACATCATGAATTTCGCGGTCCCCATACACCATCATCATCCTTTGATTTCTCAAACACAGTTTCTCTAACCATGGATATTTTGCTTGTCCATCCGAAAAGCAAGTACCGACACTTCAACAAGGGACGACGCCTTTGGCGAAAATGAATTGCATTGTCCCAATCACCAATGGCCACCCACACATTTTGGTACTTATCATCAAAATGTAATTTGACTCTCTTGCAATTAAGCTTTGTGTGAGTGAAGTGGCCTTTGTGGATCTCAACGACACCTTCTCGCTAGGGCAAGAGCTATCTCCTCGAACATACTGATATACAACTCGTGATTTTGCTCCTAAGTTCAGCGCCTATGTGTTTGTCGGGCTTCTTCTTGGCGCTTAGCAATTGCATTTGACCATCTTCTAAAACGTGACAAGTTATTAGGTAAATAGTCAAACAAGTGTGCAAGTGTCTCTCCATTCATGAAAGGTAGAATCACCATTGGCCTATGGTATCCCCACTAGAGCTAGCAACTTCATATGCAAGTCCAATGGATGTAGCCAAAGCAGATGCGGGCTCTTGAAGCTGCGTATGTATCTTTGAGCCATCTCATACGCCTCTCGCCTCTATCTTTGCCCCTTTGAAAACCCATCCACTATATAGCTCATCATCTTGGAAGTGTTGTGTTCCGCTGATCTTGATTTGATACGCATGATGTGTTGATTTCTCCTCAATAAGGCGATCACATCCACGGCCTCTACGCGTATGGGATCAACAAAGATTGATGTGTTCATGTGATTCTCCAAAGAAAAGTGGGCCTTGCTAGGCCCCGCCCACTAGAGCTTCCCCCCGATGCAAAGCATTTTAATTACCTCCAACCGACGGGCATTGAGATCCGCAATGATGTTCTTGTGATCCTGCATGTCGCTTCTTTGAGGAATTCCATGAAGCTACCCATTCCTTGACACGAGCCTCAGATTGGGACTTTAAGTCCTGACCGAATGCTTCAAACATGTCTTCGGGCTCATCCATGGATTTCCAATCATTGGCTTTACATGTGTGTCAAGGAGAGAAGTCAACATTTCTTCTTGACCCGCCATTTTTGTGCTAACTCAAATTGGCACTTCCTTTTTACATGTCCGACAAAATGGTTGACACGCTGACCGCTTTGCATCTCTCTATTTGGACTTTCATAGCACATATCTCATTTATGACCACGCTGCCTAATCTCACTAACCATTTGTGTCTTCACACTGGGCCATACCTATTAAACCAATTTAGATTCATTAATCTTGCTTTGTGACTTTTTTCAAACCTTCATTATGAATCTTTACCTACTTTCTTAAGAGTTAGTTTCCTTTTAATTTTTTTTTTAAAACCAACTATTGTAATTTTTTTCTTGCTCTTAACCACTCCACATCGTTGTTTCTTTGACATCCCTAACATTTTTAAAAACAACATTCTTAACTAGAAACCCAAAATCAATAATGCAATTTTTTCAAAACCCTAATCGACCAACCTTTTTATTTTATTTTTTTGTTTAAAATTTGAAGAAACAAATAAGATATAAAAAATGTGTGCTATGGACCCAGAGATCTGGGCCTTCTCCACTCAAGGTGGAGCCAACCATGCCCTTGTCCATGCCGCTGGTGAAGGTAATAAATTAATAGAGAATGGACCCCAGACACCAAGTCCTCTCCACTCAAGGTGGAGCCACCATGCCCTTGTCCAATCCCCAGAAAGATTTCTATTTATTGATATATTAATAAAAAAATAAACAAGAGTAGGAGTGAAGCTTGGACCCGAACACCTAGTCTTCCACTCAAGGCGGAGCCGACCATGCCCTTGTCCAAGTCTCCCCAATTTTTCTAAACTAAATACATTAATCAATAAAATTACAAATGGGTGAGCTTGGACCCGAACACCTAGTCCCTCCACTCAAGGTGGAGTCGACCATGCCCTTGTCCAAGTCTCCCCAAGTTTTTTTAACCTAAATAAAACATTAAAATTTTATTCTCCTACTCAAACTCAAATTTTACCTACGAAGTAAAAATCGATTTCCAAGAGCGACGATTTTGTTATTAGTGTACATGCAAAAAATAAAGGCATTCAATAATTAGAAAACTTACATAAATAAAGAAATAAAAAAAAAACAAATAGACCATTCACATTAAAAAGATCATTGACATTAAAACTGCCCTAGGGTGCGCCTAGGGCGGCAAGCAGCGTCGCCCATCTCGCGGAAGAACAGAGAACTCTTTATCATGTACCGGAAGAGTGGTCAAATATCGCCTCTACCAATCGGTTTCTACGCTTCGCTTGTTTTTTGTAGATTTGGAGCAGTCGCTTAAGCCCCCAACGATTCAGTTTTGTGGCAAAGTGCTTTTTCTGAGCTCGCCTTTAGCTCAAGAACCATTTTGCATAAGACCCCGAGGTCGTAATCAGCCGCCATGCCCTTTTCTCAGGATTTAACCGTAATGGAAATAATCTTGCATGAACACGGCCCCGGTTCGACAAAGCCCCGTTTGCCGTGGAGGAGCCCCAATCATGATGGTATGATTCACCCTCTTCTTGATGTGTCTTGGGCCGAAGTTTTTTTCTCGATTTAGTTGGATATGCCGCACTCATTGTAGCTTTCCGCATAACCGTGACTCATCAGAAAGCAAGGAACCTCGGGCTGCACTCATTGTAGCTCGTGGGGATTATGAGAGGGCTGCACGACAGTGTGCAAAGAAGAATCGCTACACCCATTGCAGCCCTTTGCACTTCAAAGATAATTTTGGTTCTTGATTTCTCGCTCTAGAAAGATGGCAGAGGAATACTACTTGGTTGAGTTCTTCCATCTCAAACATGAAGAACATTTTTCAAGGATCACGCCTTACATTAGATTTCGATTTTGGGGCAAGCAGAACCGGACCGCGCGCATCATTACCTAATGTTCGGTCGCGGTTAGATTCAAATTTTGGGTATGTCACGCATTCCTATTTGTCGTGGGTTGGGCTCACAAGAAGAGTGCATTAGATTTATTCAGCCGGCATCTAAAGGTATCATTCTTGCAAAGAGGTCTATCCAAAGGGTGGAGTGGACTTGGGATTAGCTTGAGTAATCGCTTTTTATGTGGTGAAGACCTTTGGGCACATGGCAAGATTGTCTTATTCTGGTTTAGCCCTGATCGGTTCAGATGTGGAGCTCGTGGAACTTGGATGGGAGTGTAGTTCTTGCATGTTGGCCCTCTTTCATCCCAGCTGGAAGGAGGTGTGGATTTGAGGAAAGGGTGCTATGAAAGCAGTTGATCTCTAGGTAAGTGATTCTATGGGACATTTGGACGGGAGGACCGTGATGTTCAGATAGCTGCTTGTTAGAATAATGGTGAGTTATGAACTCAGCCAGGGGTTGGGGGCTTTTGACTCTACTGTTTTCTTCTAGTTGGTAGAGCGTAGTGAAGAGGAAACCCATTGCAAGTAGTCATGGACATATGAAGTGGGAGTGGACTGCCCCATTGGGGGAGAGGTCTTTGTATCTATATCCTCAGGAAGATGGTGAGAATACTTACTCCTGAGTACAAGAAATTGGAAAGGGCTTCTTTATTCTTCCAATAGTACTGCGGCTTAGATATTGCATGGGCCAAGTTAACGCCAGGGATGAAGCTCAATCTTCTTCTTGTTCTTGTCCATTGCATTTTTCGGAGGTGGATCATAAAGGGGTATCTTTTTCAGGTATATCAGAATCACTCTTGGACATGGATTGTGTAATGGTGTTCTTACTTTTACTCCACACTTGGGTGAATTGTGCTGAAAGGTGTAGGTCATCAGGCTATTATGAGCCACAAATAAATGTTTTTACATACTATTATTAATAAAAATATAAAAATCTTGCCTTCAAAAAAAAAAAAAAAAAAAAAAAAAAAAAAAAAAACTATTTACATTGTTAATTAAAAAGAACTATATATTGACATGTAAAAAAAA
This sequence comes from Isoetes taiwanensis, assembly GCA_021234155.1. NCBI lineage: Eukaryota > Viridiplantae > Streptophyta > Lycopodiopsida > Isoetales > Isoetaceae > Isoetes > Isoetes taiwanensis. The sequence goes on from JAJEKV010000085.1 coordinate 4,622,777, forward strand.
AAAAAAAAAAAAAAAAAAAAAAAAAAAAAGGGGGAAGAACATAAAAAGAAGGGGCCTCGCTTTTCAACGACGCCCCTTCTTGTAATAAAAATAGAAGAAGAATGGGCCTCGGCCTTTCATCGACATCCCTCTTCTTCCATGGAAAAAAAAAATAGAAGAGGAAGAAGAAGAAGAAATAGAAGAAGAAGAAGAAGAAAGGGGAGATAGGAAAGAAAGATTGAATAGAAGGAGAAAGTGATGAAGAAGAAGAAGAAGATTGGAAGAACGAAAAGATTAGAAGGAAAACCAATGATTGGAAGAAGATTGGAAGAAGGAGGAGGAGGATTCGATTCATACTAAGAAGAGGCTTAAATGGATTGAAAAAAACAAGGATGGAAAGAAGAGGAGGATAGAAATGGGATGGATTGAAAACAAACAAGAAAAAACAAGAAGCCCTAAATCTATCAAACAATAAGCCTAATTCAAAAATAGAGTTGATTGATCCATTCAAATACCTTTGATGCTTGCTTGAAGCTTGGGAAGGACCGAAGGATGATCCCGCCAAAAATCGCCACTAAAAAACGCCTCCAAACCACTTAGAACCAAAAAAAACTAGGCGGTGGAAAAGCCGGCCCTGTTTTCTGTAAAAAGTTACAGACGTCGTGACGTCGTTGAACGACGTCTATAATTGTCGTTAAACGACGTCCATAACGACGTCAATGTGTATACCGACGTGTCTTTTTTTTTTTTTAATTAAGTTAGCAACTTAGATCTATTTGTTTTATTACTTATGTTTTTTATCTATATTGTGGTTAAAACCCTAAACCCTAAAACCCGCACAATATAGATCCTTCAAAGAAATAAATCACCCTAATATAATATATCCTACTCACCTTGAATTTCGAAGTTCGAGATATTCAATTTCGCTCCATAATGAGTCCATATTTAATGTGACCGCCACGGCAATTAATTTGTTGTCGTAAGATCGGATTTGGACAGCTTGTTTATACCTATTCTAGAGCCCGCCTCTATCCTTTCATTTGACGACGCTTTTGGTTTATAACGACGGTTTTTTTTTTAATTGCTATTATTATTAGCAATCTTTTTTTTATACGACGCCCAGTAATTTTCGCTGAACGACATTTATAACGACGCTTCGGGTTCAAAACGACGACGTTTTTTTTTTTTAAGTTAATATTATTAGCAACTTAGATTTGTTTCATTACTTATGTATTTTATCTATCCTTGTTTATCTATCCACTTAGATTTCTCTCCATCCTTGTTTATCTATCCACTTTAATAAACCGTGACTTGTGCACCATTGAGCTTCACTTGCATACTTTCATACTAAATCAAGCTTGCCACCACCACTTCACCATGACTATAGCAAAGGCAAACATATGGCTCACTGTGTTGCTCCTCCAGATACACAATCTACACAAGGCATGCCCAAATTTACAAACCCATGCAAAGTCGCAAGAAGAGTTTCTTTTTGATTTGCTATATTCTCTCTGCATGATCACATACAACTTATATATGGTCGCAGCTCTTCATAGATTATCGCTAAGGGTTTTGGACACATCTTCGTAGTCTCCTTCCATAAGATCCGCAAGTTTATAACAGAATGAACAAGTATACTCATTACCAATATTTGTTGGCACTTTATTCATAATTAATGCATGGGGCGGAAAAATCCTTGGTTTTCAGCCACCGGCTTGCCAAGTGGGCCCGAAGCGCATGTGAAAATCCCCAGATTTCGAATGAGCTTTAGACCCTCGATTTTTTATTGGGATGGGCCGCTGGTCTCCGGATGTGGTTTAGACCACGTTTTGGGATTTTGGGGCATGGAGGCCCCGGATTGGCGATCCGACTCGCCACGCCGTCCTGAAGGGCTTAAATTGATCGTGGACAAGTTCCATGGCCCTCTTGATCGTGGGAGATCTCAGACAAACCCTACAAAACCCTAGGGTTTGGTAGGGTTTACATCTCGAGCGTCAAGACGGAGACTAACACATCTGAAACTTTGCATGGAGTTCTCTGTGTATGCTCTAGGGTGTTTGGGGTCTGGGTTCGGGAACTCCTGGAAGACAGCCCTCTGTGAGGACCCGTGGATCTAACAGAGAGTCCGGGGACTATGTCACGGATTTGGGGAAAGAGAAGAAAAAGAAGAAAACGGAACAAATGAGAGAAAGATGATAAGCTTCCTTGATATCAATGATGAAAATACATGAGCTCTCGCAATAGAGAGAAAACTGAAGGAGACAAGACTCAAAACTCATCTAAAAACTTATGTGCTAACTCTACTCATATATATAGTACAATGGCCTTGGGCCCAATATAGACACTACCGACCGATCTCGTGCCGCCGACTCGGAAGGAGGCCCGACAGGTGGATGTTGGCGGTGCTCTTGAAGTGCCTAGAATCACGCCGACGCCGACGCTGGCGACGGACGGCCACATTTGTCCGAGCGGGCGCTCTTGTTGACAGCCAAAGGCTTTGATCAAGGGTCCGCCGCTTTGGTCTTCCGTGGAGCCTTGGATGTCTCAATCTGCGGGTTGATCGAGGATCCTTGAGCTTGACCTGGTCTGTCAGATGTGATGAATAGTCCCTGCACTGTGAGGCACAGACTAACACTCCCCCACCAAACGACACTCGTGAGTGAAGAAAAGGAGGAAGCATTTCGGAGGGCGGAAGCCATCTGGTTCGAAAGTGATCCTCACGGAGGAGGACGGCACCATTATGGTAATCGGGCTGATGAGATCTTGGCGTGATTGAAGAGCTTGAGGTGTGTTTTGTCCAAGGGCAGGATCAACATCAATAAGAAAGCTTAGAGCGCACATGTCTTCAAGGGCAGCGTGGGCGCTTCTAAGAAATGTAATCGACATTCCATGAGGAGACAGTCTCAAGGCCAAAGGCACCGACCGGCATTTGGATTGGTAGTTGAAAATGGGACGCCGATTTAAGGAGCTCAAGAAAATGCATTTGAGGGCAGCGCAAAATCCCCGCTTGAAGATGGACGGAAGGATCGTGAGGTGGAGGCATTTTGCAAGAAGTTGTTGAGACCATGAAGCGATCCGCTGGCCGTTGCCAACCACGCCATTAGCAATGTAGATCCAATTGGTGGTGTTGTCCAGAGTGGCACCTTCTTCCCAATGTGAGCGGCGAACAAAAAAAACGCGGATCCCACCGAGATCCGCCGAGATCCGAGGTGGTGTCCCACCGCATGACCATCCATGACCTTGGTCCAAAAGGAAGGCGCCAATCGAAGTCAGAACCTGGGCGCGGAGGTATGCCTGTGGAAGCATAGGGAGAAGGAACCATGCCCGCATGGGTTGCCGAGCGGTCTCCCCGAATTGATCGACAAGATCCGGATCAAGCGCCCGACACCAACGATCCCAAAGAGAAGCAGAGTCGAGAGTTGACAGAGGGCTATCCCATCCCGCGGGGACCGCCTTGCTATCCAACAGAGCTTGTAATCGATTGTAACCAGCGAGGTGCCGTGATATAGATTTGTGCATAGGGAAGATCCCGGATGTCCTAGATACTTTTGATTTGTTGTAGCAGCCCGCTTGCCGAGAGATAAATGATTGGCAAGCTCTGCATGTACTCCCGATGAAGAGTTTGGGTCCGAGCAGATCCGCAAGATATGGATTGTTATCCCGGCACCCATTGCACAAGCTGGGGTCACCCTAAAAAGTCGGGCGTGGGGCCCATTTCCAAAGTTTTCCCCGTATCACCCCGATAGAAATCATGAAAGATGTAAGCCATGGGCTGAACCACTCAATGTGATAAAGTCCGATCGGCACGTTGTATGAGATCAAAGACGACAAGGGCACAAAGACAACCCTTTGTCTTCAATGGAGAGTTCGCCAACCAAGAAAATCTGCGATCGCGCAGGGGATATCCATTGTGGCCATCGGCCGCATGCCACTTTGAAAGGAAGAGGTGGCGCCGAAAGCAACCACATAATCATGATAGCAGGAGGGAACCGGGAAGTCAACAGCATTCTGTGAAGAATTGCAAGATGGGCATCAAGTTTTGCTTGAGCCTCATCGCCAGATTGAATAGCTTGCCGCAAATGTTGTTCGAGATCACGGACCGGATTGTCCCTTTCGAAAAGAAGCGGATCGGGTCACGGACCCGCTTCGAGAGAAGGATGGACCCGGGAGGAAGATTTCCTGTGTGTATTGAGACGGCAACGCAATCTCCGGCCATCCAAGATCTTCGCTTCTCGCACCTCTCGTAAGCTAATCTTGAAGAGAGGTGAGCCGAAAGGTCGCAGGAGAAAGCCGAGCCGGCCAAGGAGGCTAATTTGAGCGCCCCGGCTGAAAGATTTTGAACTTGAGTGCGGAAATTCTCACACGCCTCGAGTACAAGGCATTGAGTTTAGCAATATCCGCCTTTGGTACTCGTGAGAGCTGCTTTGACTTGTTGTGCCCAATAAAGTCTGAATTTCTCGACCGAGCCGAGCCGGGCTGATCGCGAGTTGGCTGACTTGAGCTTGTGTACTTTTGAGATCCGCATGAGCCCGTAAGAGAGCTTCATGCTTGTCTTGAAGTTTGGCCTCCAAAGTTGCAACTTGGGCGCTTGTGCCTTGAAGGTCCCGGGTGGACCGCATCGAGGCTTCTAGTGCCCGCTGAACCCGGCCATAAGAGCCGCCTTGGGATTCTTTTGTAACTTGAGAGCAGCAGCTTTGAGCATCCCGGCCGATATCGATACAACAACCCGACGAGGGTGTTGTGGTGGTGGAGCTTAATGCTGCCTGGTTTGGGATGTTTGGGAAAATGGTGTGAAGTGGATGGTGTAGCGAGGAGGAGACAAAGGACATGGGTGTGACCGTGGGACATGACCAAAGGGAAGACGGGCGTGAAGTGCCAACTTGGTGAGTGATGGGAAGGGAATGCCGAGTGGAATTATGAGAATTTGGTGGTGTGGGAGGGAAGTAGTGACGATGAGGGCTTGAAAGTGGCCTCCCACGTAAACTTCAGAAATGGAAGTGGTACCTCAAGGCGGTCCATTTCTTGGAGAAGACGATAGAACATCATTTGGGGCCAATCTATGTGGTGTTTGGAATGTGTAGCAAAGTTGAGGACCGTGTTATAGAAAGGTTTATTGATATGGGTGTTCTTGATAGAATACCCAAGGAATTTTCGCCACGTAAATTTGACAAAGGTTTCGTGGAGGCTTGTCGATATTGGTCGACGATGGACATTGGCATGATAAGTGTGCACCAAACTCGTGGACATCGATATCCCCAGATAGCGTAGACCATGATACACAAGGGGTGTGCAAGGGAATATGAAATACCTCGTAAATCAAATGTTGAGTCAACGAAATAGTGGTGCCATCGACCACGCTGGTGTAACCTTTTGGGTCGTTAACGATATTGGCGATGAACCGCCGCGAATCGGGTCGATTTGGAGCCGGAAGTTCCATTTGAGAGAATTCAGAAAGCTGGTGTCGCTCAGCCGACTTCTTTATTTGGGCCAACAAGGGCTTCACCTGAAAGTGGGCGCCAAGAAGGATACAGATGCAAAAAGGGCCGGATCCTTGGGAGCAAAGAGTTTGAAGTGTAGAAAATCTTGGGGCAGCCATGGGAATGATGTTTGAACTAAGAGGGATGCCAAAGGCGGAAGACGAAAGTCGAAAGCACGGAGGAGGAAGGCGCAGAGGAAACTAAAAGGTTTGTTTTAGGGCGCATAACCGAGGCTAAGAGGTATGAAGAGTGCTAAACCGGAACCGCTGATGGTGCCAGTGTCAAAAGATGCTAAGAAGGGTATTGAGAGGCAAAAATTTGGCTAAGTCCCAAAAACGTAAGGGAGAAGCAATGAACGGTGAGGATGAGACGCGGAAAGAAAGATCGGATGGGACAGATGGCAAAGGACACCCATTAATGTTCGACGGGCGTGGAAAGAAGGAATGGCATTCAATGCTGGCAACTCAAGTGGGGATATCATTAAAAGGAATGTGTCAAGGTACCATGGCTAGATATGCGGGCGCGGAGAACAGATTCTCATTTTAGAAACAATTTTGCATTGCAAAACACGCTGGCGATTTGTGTGATTGGTCCACGCCGACAAGGAGTTCCTCGCTTGGCTATATAAGACTAACCGAGAGAAACGAAGGCATCCGATGGCGCCAAGATGGCCGCCGCCGGCTTGAACGAAGATTGCACAATGCCCACTAACCGCCGAGTGGATCACTTGTAAGATGAATTGTTCGATCTTCGGGCGCCGCCACAACCGCGGGCATTCGTGATGGACGGCCGGTGTGCCGGGATGGCTGAACATCCCGACCAAGACCAACGGGATGGAGGTGGTTCTCGACCTTCGCCTGGGATCCGGAGCGTAACCTCTACCATCTCCTCCAAGATCACCTCGCCCAACCCCGAGTAGAGGGTTTTTCCTCTTAGGACTTAGTAGATAGGGCTCGAGTCCCGCTTTTGTATATAGGGCGCGCCCATAGCGAAAATAGCTGGGTCGCCCACATTTTGTAAAAAAAAATCTCCACTATAATATAATCTACCGCTTTCTAGTCACTTTCTGTGGTGTTTGCTTCTTGAACTGCCTCGCGGTGTTGATGTTCACTTTCGTGGTGATGAAATGCTTTGAGACTAAAACCATTAACCAATGTAGGTAATGGAGTGCCATCTAACTCAGCTAGTTGGAAAACGCTTTGGTCTAACCACTTGAACAATTTGATAAGGGCCAAGCCAACTAAAACTTGAGTTTACCCGAAAATTTTTGTACTGAATCATAAAGAAGAACCAAATCTCCTTCTTTGAATGTTTTTGTCTTCAAACGCTTGTCATGTAAAGATTTTTGCAATCGTTGTCCATGAAGAACACCTAATATAAGCATCCCTTCGGGTTCATCCAACTGTTCTAATTGATAGACCCGCTTTTGAGAGCAAACCGGTGGATTATGAGCAAAGAGCTTGAAAACGGAGTGTTGGAAGGATGTATTCAAATGGCATGAGAGCTTCCCCGACCATAAACCAATTTAAAAGGAGGTGACCCGTGAGCAATCTTGAAACAAGTATTGTAGGCCCAAAGAACAAGAGGGAAGTTTTGTCCGCCAACTGCAAGCGGGAAGCGCCACAAATTTTCTTGAGAATGGTGACCGTGAGTTTTGTTGGTGCTTTCTCGCCAACCCATTGCCTTGAGGATAGTAAGGTGTGCTCTTGTGATGATGTATCGAGATAATCCGCCAGCCTTTGATAGTATGATTGATGAAATGAACACCACGGCCACCGACCAGCCCGTGGGGCAGCCGTAATCGCGCGGATAATTTGTTGATAGAGGACTCGAGCTGCGCTTGCAGCAGTTGTTGTCCGAAGGGCACAAGCTTCCGCCCATTTGGTGGCTGAGTCGTAAGGAGAACCGAATCGTATCGGCACGAAAGTGTGCCTCGCAGAGGATCTATAGGTCCCACAAAGTCCATTCCCCATTTGTCAAGGGAAGCGGCGGGCGACCGCGGCGCCAAGGGAAGAGCCGCCACGGCCGTGGGCGCCCCACCACGGGCAAGCGCCACACGCGGCGGGCGCATGCGGAGCATCTTTGAAGAGCGTGGGCCAATAATACCCCGGGCGAGAAGGATTTTGGCGCGGCCGTGGTGTCACCATGAAAATGACCACCACCGAGCCCTTGATGAGCTTCTAACAATATCCGAACTTCATGAGGTAGAACACAGCGGGCCGAAGGATGGTGTCCTTACCCTTTTTGTAGAGATGTCCGCAACCATGGTGTAGTCACGACCTCCTGAGAAATTGATGGCGATTTCCGGATTGTCGCTTGGGTGAGAGAGCCGCCTCGCCTTCCGTGGAAGAGCACCCGTGAGGAGGTACCGCTGAAAATCATGGAACCAATGTGGTGTTGCCGTGACTAAAAAGAGTTGAGCATCGTGGAAGGCGCCCGAGACCCCTCGCGGATCATCATCCGGTGGGATGCGGAAAGATAATCCGAACAACATGAGATTTGCCCGCCTTTATGAACGCATTTCAAAAGGAGCAAATTTGAGAAGAAGGACCCAACGAAAGCAATGCGCCCGTGGGCGTGGACTTGTTGATCAAATAGAGGAGTGCTTGGTGGTCCACAAAGAACTTGATTTGACTGCCCAAAAGGTAATGACGGAAGCGCTGGACACGTAAAATGAGACCCAAAGCTTCACGCCCGCGGGCGTAATAGTTGCGCCAGCAGAATTGAGTTTTCTACCGGGCGAAGCGATTTGGTTTGTCAGCAGCGATCATATTCTTGAGAAAGAACGGCTCCAATAGCAAACGCCGGAGACATCGACATGAACATGAAAGGGCTTGTCCCATTGAGGAGGAACAAGAACCGTGCCCGAGTAAGCAAAAGCTTCAGCCTGTTGGAAAGCTTCTCCACCGGGAATTCCAAGCCTGTGTGGATTCGGCCACCCGTGAGTTTATGAATGGGATCCGCAATGGTCGCCACCCGTGTATGAAGGTGGAGTAATAATTGACTTTTCCCGTGAAGGAGCGCGGTCTCCTTGATATTGGCCGGTGCTTGAGCCTTGAGCACAATAACCGATTTTGGCAGATCGCTGGTGATTCCCGCCGGTCGACAACATGGCCTAAATGTAACACCGTATGACGAAAAAGGTGCATTTCTCGTGATTGAGACTAATGCCTGACTCATCACATTTGGAAGACGAAGTTCCAATTTATCCAAATGGTCAGCCATGGAATCAGAGGCGAGAAGTCATCTTGAAAAATTTGCAAGAAGGGATTTTCCTTCATGAAATCATGAAAACCGAGAGCATGATGCTGAAATGTGGAAGGAGAGTTGATAATCCAAAAGGAACCACCTTGTAGGCAAAAGTGCCCCATGGGTGGTGAAAGTGGTCTTGAGTTGATCGATTCTTTGATGGAGATCCGATTGTAGCCGTAAAAACCATCCATAAAGGAGTACATTCATGGCCACCCACTTCTTCCGTAACTTGGTCTCAGGAAGGGAAGTGGAAAATGATCACGCCCGCGGGGCCCGATTGAGTTTCCGATAGTCCACACGCACGCCGGATCTTACCATTGTGCTTAAGGGCAATGACGATGGGGCTCACCCATTCGTAATGTTTGACCTCATAGATCAAAACCCGCAGAAGGAGTTTGTCAATTTCCGCCTTTGACGCCATCACGGTAATTAGGGTTGAGCCTCGCATCGCCGCTGCTGCTACACCGGGTCGCGGCATCGATTTGGTAGGAATGGTGAGTTCCCCAAGCTTTTGTTGATGCCCCAAGATCTTTGTAACTCCAAAGTAAAATGTGTTTGAATTTTTGAACAAAGCTTGACGCCCCGCTACGATAAGGAGCCGGAAGATTTGGCAAAGAATGCGACAAAGTTGATTGTTGCCAACGCCCACAATCTCAACTCGAGTCTGAATATGGGGTATTACTTCAAGATCCCGACAATGTGTGCAGGAGGTTGGAGCATAACCGATGCGTGGCACGCTATGCGGGTGAAAAAGAGAGGTTGCTCGTCATCTAGCAGTGGATTGCTTCATGACAAACAAGGTACATCAACAGAGTGGCAGGAGAGGTTCAAAGATCCGAAAAGTGATCAACGCCGTTGGATTCATTGCAAGGAGCCGTAGGGTCAAGCAAGGCAGCCACAGCCCGGTCCCGATCAAGAGTCATTTCTCCCCAAGGATCAAAGATATTCGGGTAGGATGACAGAGGCATCCTCGCAGTGGAGCCCGAACTTGATAAATATTCTCGAGCTTCTTCGTAACTGCGGTTCCGAGAGAGAAGGTTCCGCGATTGTCAACGTAAATGATCCCGCCTCGCTTGCAAGTCCATGGTGGCATTGAGATGACCATCGTTGATGACTAACCGGGTCCGCGGGCCCAAGAATGGATACTCTTTTGCCCGGGCGGAGAAAAGGTCCGCCTTACCAAGATTTCATAGTCACCGGATCTTCGCCAGCCTTTCCAAACGCCAAATTCCATGGGAAAAGCCGGAGATCACCAATGTTGATGTGAAGAATAGGTGTGACGCCTTTGAGGTCTCGTGGATATGGCCATTAGCCAATTTGATGTCATATGGGGCAACAAAGAGTTGTGTGATGCCCATTTGTTTGGCGGAGTTTATCCGTGATGAGATTGACCGCGCTTACCTCCATCGATTTGAACATGGTTGACTTGTCGATTTCCCACCGCGGCATGGACCGCGGGTGTAGAGGTATTACGCCACCCCAACTAAAAACAGCTTGGGAGTGGTAACCGGTCCTTGAGAGCGTGATGTAGTTTTAAAATGGCTGCCAAGCTTAAAGGAATTTTGATCTTGGCGAAGCTCCTCTTGGAGTTCGAGAGGTACATGAGAAAAAGGATCCGCTGGTTCCACCGGTGCGGAGTGCGTGGCGTGGAAGCAAAGAACTTTTTTGAGTAAGTCAACCCGGCCGCAATATTGGGATATGTCCGAGAGCGGAGGTTGAGATGTTGAGGGGGTATCTTGTCTTTGTTGAGCTCTAGTGGTGGCATGAACATTTGCCAATGTGCTGCCTTTCAGCAGCCTTGCATGAGATTCAAAATGCTTTGGCTTAACTTTGGGCATGACATTTGGCATGAGCTTTTCCAAGTCGTGCAAAGTGAACCTTTTTTTCGGCCCCCTCATGAGGAATGGTGTCAACCGCAGAAAGGCAAAGCGCGGTCCTTCAATAATAGTCAAGGGACGGATGCCTTGGTCCGGGCGCGGAAACTAGACCAACCCAATTTGACTACCAGATCGAGGATTAAGTGCCGGGAAAAAATTTCCTCTTGGGCTTGTTGATCCACCGAGGTTGATTTGTCGGAGCTGGTTGATAGCGGATTGCCGAGGCTCTTGGTGGTTTTTTAAGAACCGGTCGCTCAGGGCCTTGTTTGCCATTAGCGAGCCGAGTTGGTAAGTCGTGAGGCGGACCGATGTGGTCTGATTTGTGCCGTGAAGTCAGACTCAACTTGTGGAAGTTGAGGACACGCCGCGGTGGTATGACCCCATTCTTGACAAAGCTGATAACACCGAGCTTTAGAAGGATCAAAAGGAGGACGCTGGTTTGATCCCGTGGTTGGTCCTGTTGTCGATAGAGTTGGCGCGGGCTGCACCCAAGAGGTGGGCCGATAGTGCCATTGTTGCCGAGGTGTGGTTTGCACTTGATAAACCATTTTGTTATGAACGGTGTGGGATGAGTGCGAAAGTGCACTCTTCCGCGGCATGATTGCACATGTTGCATCGCTTTGCAATGAGGCGGCCATTGGTGGAGTTGCACTCATTGGCCAAATGGCCTTGGTATTTGCAAATATGGCACCGTGATTTGACCGCTACTGCGGATTACGCGGTTGAGGCCGGACCGCTTGTGGAACCATGACAGTGGAATGAATGGGAGTTTTGAAGAGCCACGGGAGGAAACATTGAAAGTGATTGACATAGTCGATAGCCCGCTCCAAAGTTTTGGACGCAGTATTCACCATGAGTCGAATAGCTGAGGAAGTCCTGGAGAAACCAGACCAAAAACTGGCTCAGGTAGGGTACTCCTTGAGCTTACTTAGCGTAATGTGAAGTCGATCCGCAAAATCCCCGCGCACTCGTGGGCTCTTGTTGAAGTTCATTGAGTTGCTTGAGATGAAGTTGATCATCATCCGTGGTCCCAGAATGAGACGTAAAAGCGCCGCATTTCGACCAGTTTTGTTTCCAATGGCTTTTGCTGGACATGAGCCATTGATGAGGAGAGCCACGCAAAGGTGGTGGAAAAGATGTGGAATTTCAGTTGAGGGCGCTGCGGACCATTTAGGACAGCTAGAGCCTCAAATTCTTCCATGTGGGCCCGAGCACTTTGGTCTAACGGTTTGCCTTTCGTGTTGCCAAAGGTGGGATAAGTCGGCCGTGAGTCCAAAGGTAGATGTGGAAAGTGTCGGGCTGGACAGAAACCTGGAGATAGTGAGGATATTGAGGTTGAGGTGGATGTGGCATTGTGCCCGACGGACCCTCGATGAAGGGGTGATCGCGGTTGAGAAACCCGGCGTAGCCGGAGCATTGGTTTTGAGATCCGTGAAGGTTGTAAACGGGAAGAGCAAAGGGGAAACGAGGGAAAGGATATTCCCGGCAGGCTTAAAGGAGACATGTGGATAGCCGCATTTCACCCTGGGGAGATGATGGTTATGGGCGAAGAGCAAATTGTGTTTTCTAATACCAACTTAACTTATTTAATGAGAAGGGAACAGAAGGGTTTCTAATCTACCACCATTGTTTCAAGTCACTCTCCGTTGATAAAGGAGGAAGCGTCGTTAAGTTGCAAAGTTTCTATGAGTGTAGTGGAGATTCATTTCCAATTGTTATAAATAAAGATAGAATGAAATGATAATAGAAATAATGATAATAATAATAATAAGATAATTCATTTCTGGTAGCAGTATGTACAACAATTGTGTACAATTTTCTTTCTATATTATTACGAAATCAAGGTCTTACAGCTTTGTATTCATATTATATGATTTACAACAGACACCTCATATTGTGAGCGTGGTTAACCCTACTATACATGAAACACTACATATTTATCAACAAGGGGCGGAGCTAAAGCTCTTCTGTCTCAATATTAAGTCCTTTAACATATACAGGTATATCTTTCTCAGCACCATGAGGGGCACAATTGTCACCATAATCTCTGATGCATTGGAAGGCCAAGGTCCTCGATTGTATCTCAATACCAACTCTAAGCCTCGTATGGCGTCTGAATCAGGTGCTCCAGATCCAATTAAGTTAATGTGAGAGGCTATATGTTCTTTAATTGCCACAGGCGTGTCCTCATCAGCATTTGGTAAATTGATGAAGACCTTAAAACCAGACACCTTTGATCTAGGAACCTCCAACCCAATGCTTAATATTTCTTCCTGACTGTTTTCCTACTGGTGAATAGCTTCTGGGGCCGCTTGACAATGGCCTTAAACGGAACCCCCTTCATTGTCTTTTTGTTCAGCTTCAATTCCAGGGCCATACTGTGGAATGTCTTCAGATTCTGCAGATGATCTCTGGGTCCACATCATCACAGGCAATGCACTCAATGCAGAGAACAAGCAATCACGTCGACTCAGTTGGACTGGCCCTGTGGCTTGGCAAAACACCTTAGTGCACTTGCTGGATATTGCTGGCTGATCACAAGACCTGTAAATGTTTGTTGTATCACCAGTTAAAGAAAACAAATGTGTATGATTTAAAGGCATGATCACACATCATACATGTGCAACAAAACATCTGCATAGACAATACAAAGCATGACATAAATAATATTTAACACATTTGCCATGTAATGGAAGTTTCCATTTCCATATTGACTACTAGGCCAGCCCATGACTGCAGTGAGACTAAGGTCGCAAAAAGAGCCCATGACCTGACTGAGGTATGAAAGAAAGACAAATCATGAAAGGAGGCAAGCCAGTCAGTCTCCATTCTAGGTAAAGATAAATCAATAAAGAGTCTAGACTTGAGATAAACAAACATGGGAAGAAAATGCAAGTGCCAAAATAATAAGCATGCATAGACGAGAAACTTAACACAACAACCTTCTTTCTCAACTGAAAGATATATGTTGAAGCATGTACAGACAACTTCCAAGACCAAGAAGAAATATTTTAAGATGTAGCACTACTTCCTTTTTATCCTCTCATTTTTTTAGATCCTCGTAACGGGACATTCTTCACACTGACGTGGCTTGGATTGGGATGCTTGACGAACACCATAGTTGGTCTGCTACTGCAAATATGGCCAGCGCTTGGGCAAAATGATGAATCAATTGAATTTGCCAAAGAAAATACTTAAGTCTTTACTACACAAATTATCAAATAGAATTCGCGTGTATCCAATAGACACGTTGAAAATATTTACTCTTATCTATCTTATTTTACAAATAGCAGGATAGTATTTCTAGCATTAAGTAAAGAGTTTTCTGAATAATTAGCATTTACTTCACTGTAGATCTCGCCAAATAAAGCTCTGAAGCAATCTGTGATCCTTTCTTCACAGGGGTTACTATCTACAGATAGAACAGGGATGAAAATTCTGTCATGGTGCAATTCGATATCAAACAAAAAATAACGCAGTTTTGTTAGGATGTAATGCAAACGCTGCTAGCTAATGAAAAGACGCCCCAAAAGGTCCTCTAGGCAGAAACTCTTATCATAAATCCTTCCGTTGTTAACCATTGTCCTCTGAAGGACGGAAAAAAAAGGAAAAGAACAATTTGAAGAAGAAAAGGTGCAGAAAACCATAAACTTACAAACCAGAATAGGAGAGAACAATAAGAATCATGGAACGAAGAGGAGGAAGCGTACCTTGGAAGAGCATAATGCTGAAACGGAAGTGTAGAGCTGACATGCAGACAAGTGCCACTGGAAGAAGATATTTCCACACGTTCGGATCCCTAAATAAATAGGACTGGTTCTCCGATTAAATATAATGGGTCTGATGTCTTCGTATGGCAGCATGGAATCTGCAGATTCCAGGGGCCCGCATCGGCGGGAGCCGGGAGTGGGTCTGGAATCGCGACCCAGTTCCCCAGGCCGCCACAACATGGCAACTAGGTCGATTTACCTGCTAATCACCTGTACATGACTGCTTGAGCAGCTGAGCCTTTTCCATTTCCAGAGGCAGAAGAAGAGACCCAGTTGCCATGTTGCATGCAGCAATATCCTAAGAATAACTATGGAGGTGTAGCAATGGGGAAGGGAAGGCTTATAAAACTGTAATGCGAGGGAAAACTTTAATCGGAATTCAATTCCATGGAACTCTATTCCAAATACTGTCTCCTTACAACGGATTAAGGAAACATTAAGGAAACAACGTCATACACTGCATTTTCAAATCTGCTCTCAAATATTTCCGCAGCTTCCATGTCTTACATAACTACATTTTTAACATTTATTCACTGCCCGATAGAAATTTGGAAGGTTGGTTGTATTGAATGTACAAGTATTATGAAGTGTGGTTGAAATTCTAATTAAGGTTTTCTAGGAAGGTAACTCGACTCATGAACTACAGGCTGATTTAGAAGAGTCTAATACTCCAGTTTTTTGGGAAAGCCATTCTGGCAAAGAAGTTTTCTAGTTTGGTAGGTATTCGACTTATGTAACATCGGCTTGAAACTGCAAGCCGAATATGAATATTTTGACTTATGGAATAACCTTGAAAGTTAGAACCATGAGTCTAATACCCCTATTCCACGAGTCTAATGCCTTTTCTAGAATCCAACCCAAAATCTGGAGATGATAAAAATTTGCATTTTTTTTAGGTTTATGAAAAGCTCATGGAATGGTTGATGGGTCTTTTTAGGCTTCCAAAGCGATTGTGTATTCTTCAAGCGACAATTGTCTCTTTGATGAATCGCCATCTCGGCTAGGGCCCTAATAGCTCGATTTTGAGCAGTTCCTTAGGGTATGTCAAACTACTTTAAATTCAAATCCTTGCCCTCCTCCCTCTTACAATCCTTCTTCATATCGTTGATTTTGGTTTGGTTATAATTAAATTAGCGATTAGGTGCAACCCACTATTATTGCACATGCTCTTCATGTGACAAAGCCATAACTTCGCAATGAAGCTTACTTAGCCATAGCCCACCTAATTATGACATATGTCACATTCCAAATGGACATAATTTTGCAAATGTGTATTAACGAGAATCACTTCCACTCACCTCATAATTAATTCGCTCATGGCTCTGTCGAGTCTTATCGGTGAGCCGCCTCAAAATTGCGGGCATGATTTCCTCGTGGTAGTAATTCCCTAGTACATAATGTTCGTTTGGGTAGAGGCCATTTCGGGCAATTTCAAACTCTATTTACAATATTTTATCCAATGTGTGTGTGTGAGCGAGAAAAGGAAGAAAATAATGCAATGATGGAAGAAATCGGGGTACCTTCTCCACAAATGCTCTCTATCTAAATATTATGCTAGGTAAAGGCGGGCGGAGCCAATCACGAAGATTATGCATGTCATATCGGCTATTTGTGTGGCATTCACATCAGCTCCAAAGGAAACATCTATTAGTTATGGTCATGAGCCATAGAAACCACGATTCCGTTATTTTGAAATTATTCCAATGTTCATTTTTTATTAACTCTCATTTTTTACCATGATTTAATTATTTGGAGAGAGTAATACAATTTAGAGAATTTTGACCATAGCTAATATGCTCAAGCTGTAGTAATTTCTCCTACTTCTTAAGCTCAAGTATCCATTAAAATTATTGATTGCCACAAAATCATGCCATATTATTGATATATACAAAAATCGGTCGTGGGCCACCAACCACCAAAATTATTGATCGTACATACATACAAAATTATTACGTACATAATACTCGTATATTCTCTCAATAATTACATGGGTATAAAAGTAAAAGTTGGATTTGAGTGCAAGAGGCATTTATTTGCAATGTCTCGACATCACGAATTTGCTAGCGATAGAGCATTATCGCCCACTTGAATTGAAAATATTGAATCCATTACTTGCTCCATGACATACAATGATTTGAATAAATGCATTGTAAGATGTATCCACCTTGATCCCTACTTGCAATCCATAGCTATGGGTTGTGAGATGGATTTTCGAGGTTTCCATCATGTTGTTATCCATCTCGTATGGCTTGAGAGCTTGATGCCTATGGATTAACGGGTCACTTTATGGTCATGACGGTGATGGCTTTGTAAATATTGAGTGCTATAAATGTATCCGGCACCTATTCAATAATAATATATGATGTAGTAATATGTAAGAGCTCTTATGTTAAGATGAAAAGCGAGCATAATTAATAGCAACTAACTTATTATATCTCCACGGCAATATATGATATAATAGTTAATATGTATAAGAGCATTTCATACCTCAAAATTCTCGGCATAAATCGTCGTGCTTCTTTAGCCACTAATTCTTGCAACCTGGACCCCCACACTATTAGGGATCATCACTAACAATGGCTTGGTCTCTACGGCCAAAATGTAGTCTATTGTTACATGGCGGGTCATGGGGATTTGGTCTCCACTTCTTACTCCATCAATCCCTATCTTGCATTGCATATGAGGTGCCTTTTTAGCAAGCGGCTCCCACCACAAGACAAAACACCTCCTCGTAATGGGGAGACTAGGATCTGTGTTAGGGTCCTCCTCGGCGTAAGCCATCCACATTGACCCCGATCAAACAAAGGCGGGACTTTCTTTCTTGGCGGTGAGAGGCCAGACCCGGGGAGGCGGAATGGGGTTTGGATTTATCCTCCCCGGTGTGGCAATTAGAAGTCAAGAGCCTTTGCGGTAGCAAGATTGTTGGGATCGTTCAGGTGGCCGATAGATACAAACTACATTATTTCTATCGCCATAGCTCTGCATGCATGTTCAAAAATCATGCACCTAAGTTATCTATAAAAAACAACCGCGTTTAGGCCTCAAAGCGTAAACCACAACCTATGTTGCTAGGTTATTGTAGGGTTTACGTTATGGAGATTGAGTTTTGATCGGTTGCACTTGGGACATAGTCGAGAAGTTGCGTTGAAGATCTTGAAGCAATAGGGCCCAGCGGACATGAGTTTGGATCTATTTTCCTCCCCACTATGGCAATTAGAATTCAAAAGAGCTAATTGTATACTGATTGTTTTGAATAGAAGCTTAAAAAAGTTGGGATTATTGACATTGTCATAGATTCTAATGCACCACTGAATATCCCGGTTGTGCTAACTTGTTTCAAATGATTTTTGGAGGAATGGCGATTCGACTTTGCCAAGATGTTGAAATCTTTGAAATTACCCTAGAAAGCAAGTTGTATGGTCCATTCTACCAAAGAAAGAAACACGAATGCTCTAATTGGTCACGATTAGTCAAATAGTGCATCATTACATAGATCCGCGAGAGAGAGCTTTTAACACAACAACTTTCATCTAAAAGCGGGCTCTTGGATCAAAGTTATAATCAAAATTGTATTAATAAAAATCGATCTTTAAAGACGATAAATCGTCAGCGTTTTTCGGCCGTGAATCGATGTGAAAAGACTAACGAAAAACACGCCAGATGTTACGGCGCATGTTTTGGCCAATTTTTGGCATCTTGATGAATGTTACGGCGCGTATTTATGGCCGAATGTCTGGGCGCGCGACAAATATTTTGATCCACTTTGACCTCGTTGTTCTCCATCATCCTAGTTTCAAATCAGGCCAAATTTTTCCGGCATATTCCCAAAAGTTTTCCCTGTTAGTCTTCTCAAAAATTAGCAAAAAATGTTTAATATAAATCGAGATATTCTCATTTGAGTGTGCTAGGGAAGTGCACTGGCCAAACTTTCTGTCCAATTTGAACCATATTTTCTCAGTCATTCCAGATCCAAATTGAACTAAATTTTTTCCTACATGTCAACACAAGTTTTCTCTGATTTCTTCTTAAAAAATAATGTGAAAATAATTAAGTATAACTTCGAAATATCATCATTTGAGTGTGCATACCTTTATTGTCTTAGGGAAGTGCACTGGCCAAATTTTATGTCCACTTTGAACACAATTTTCTCATTCATGCCAGATCCAAATTGAGCTAATTTTTTCCCACATGTCATTTTCAGTTTTCTCTTATTTTCCCTTTAACAATCATGTGAAAATAATCAGTATAGCTTGAGATATTTAGATCTGAGTGCAACTGTCTCGTTTTGCTTTAAGGATCCTAAAGTGATTGATATTTTTTTGCAAATTTTGTATAGATATTGGTTGTCTTGAGCAACCTAGAGGTTCTAACCATAAAATCCAGCGAGGGACATCCAAGTGCGGGTTTAGGATCAACAAGTTCACTATAAATGTGTTAGACATGGCTTTTGGCACCCTTCCCCAAGTTGAGCAAGGCTCAAATTTTGTGTGGGCTGCCTCACTAGTGGGAAGAGGCCCGGGAGATGGACCCCAAAAAAGATCCCGGCGACCTTTTCTATTATCACATGTCTTTATAGTAGTTGGAAAGAACACTTGAATGACTGCATGTCCTATACTGCTATTATCACATGTCTTTATAGTAGTAGGAAAGAATACTTGAACCACTATATGTTCCATATGTCCATTATCACATGTCTTCATACTAGAATTCCATGTCGTTCTCACGAGAGCAAATCCCCTTCGAAACATCCCTTGTTTTATGTTTTTACCAAATCCACCATTTTGGTTTGTTTTTCTTGCATATAAGGATTTCTTGGCGCAAATAAGGTTGATCATGGACCTTTTGGCCATGATTAAGTGCAACTAAGCAAGAACTCCACCTAAAGTGCAAAAAACGCAAAACATCAACCACTTACCGTTAGCCAAATTTCCTGAAACTTTTACTTGACATGGCTGCTGATGTGGTAGACCAACAACCAAAATTCATGTCCAAACGCGGCTTACATATGCCATACTTAAGAATTTTCAACCAGAAAAGCATAAGAAATCACAGTAAATACACAAAGCGTCAGAAAATCATGAAAACCTAATCAAAGGTGCCACTTATGCAGGGGATGCCATGGTAAACATTTCAGATAGAAAAAATGCTTGTACGTGCAGAAAATCTCAGGTGCAATTTAGACCAAGAACACATGGGGCGTGAGATCTAAACAAATGCAAAAATCTCTGAAATTTACTATATGCGTGGATGCTGATGTGGCAAAAACATATGCCAAAATTCAAAAAAAAAGCCAAAAGATGCATTACTTATTATTTTACGAAGATAAATGATTATAAATTAAGTAACTAATTATCTATGTATCAGAAAATTATGAAAATTTAACCATGGATGCAATATGAGGGAGCAAACCCGTGGAAAAAATTCCTGATTTATCCTCCTCCCAGTGTGGCAATTAGAAGTCAAAGGCGCTTTTTTGCGATGCTGAAGATTGTTTGGGATCGTTCGGGATGGCGATAGATTCAAACTCTGTTATTTTAGTTGTCATAGCTCTGCATGCATGTTCAAAAATGGTGCATCTAGTTATCTGTAAAACAACCACGTTTTACCTCCCTCGAGCGTAAACCCAATGTTGCTAGCTTATTGTAGGGTTTACATTATGGAGGTCGAGTTTTTGGTCGTTGCACTTGGAACATGGTCGAAGTTGCGGTTGAAGATCGAAGCAATAAGGCCCGCGAGAATCTGGTTTGGATTTATCCTCCTCCCAGTGTGGCAATTAGAGTCAAGAGCGCCGCTTCCAAATCAGCCACACCAACCAAGCCACGCACAGATGCAAGGCTTGCTGCCGCAAGAGCGGTCAAGCACCGGGATACACATGAAGCGACAGCTGGCGGCTAGTCAATCTCACGAAACATAGCCCTTTTAATCCCGGGCACCGCAGAGTGAGGGCATAACACGGAACAATGCTCCACGGTCTCACGATGAAGGCCACAACAAAGCCGAGAGGGGGCTCACACCCGGCCTAAACCCAGACTCACAAGGGCATTCACCACGATGCGGCGGT
This sequence comes from Isoetes taiwanensis, assembly GCA_021234155.1. Lineage (NCBI taxonomy): Eukaryota > Viridiplantae > Streptophyta > Lycopodiopsida > Isoetales > Isoetaceae > Isoetes > Isoetes taiwanensis. The sequence continues at coordinate 4,643,193 of JAJEKV010000085.1, forward strand.
GCACCACGCCGCGAAGCACCTAACCCGGTTGGGAAGTGAGCTCCATGTCCACGTCCAAAACCGGCGCCATCGAGAACCCAAGCTGCGAGACCACTTGCACGAAGGGCGGTGTGTCATGAATAGCCGACACACAGTAACAAGACCGCACAAAACAAGAAGACACAACATCAGGGTGAACCTTCCAAACTGCACCACCACATCATCACGAGGGACTATAGGTATGTGTAGCGAAATACTCCCGCCACTTGTTCCCGGATAGCGGTCCACGCCCCTCGGTGGCGAGCTCGAAGAACTCCCACGGCTAGCCGACAACCCCAATACCAATCCTCCAAGGTTGCCAATGGAGGTTTTGACAAACATGCCATGCGGGCTCCAACATCTAGGCTCCAACATGCCTAGGCTCCAACATGCCAAGGTGGCTCAAACATCTGCCAGCGAGCTCCCAACATGCCACCTAGGCTCGGACATGCCCACCTGAGGCTCCAACATGCCACCTAGGCTCCAACATGCCAAGGTGGCTCAAACATGCCACCTAGCAGCTCCAATATGCCACCTAGGCTTCAACATGCCAAGGTGGCTCAATCATGCCATCGGACTCAAACATGCCAAGGTGGCTCAAGCATGCCACGGGGCTCCAACATGCCGGTAGGCTCAAACATGTCAAGGTGGCTCAAACATGCCCGCAGCGGGCTCCAACATGCCAAGGTGGCTCAAACATGCCACGTGGGCTCCCCAACATGCCACCTAGGCTCCAACATGCCAAGGTGGCTCAAACATGCCACCTAGGCTCCGAAATGCCACCAGGCTCCAACATGCCAAGCACTACAAAATCGAAGCCACATTACGGCGTCTATTCGGCGTCAACGCGTCGTTTGAACTTCGATGAGCGGCGAAATCGTCGATAAGCGGCGCTGATTACGACGTCGAGCGTGGTTTTCACGGCGTTTATCGTCGCTATCGCGTCGTCTTAAAGCGGCGATGTGGCGTCGTTAAGCGTCGAGGCGCACGTGTAGCTCGACCACGCTGCGCGGCGGTAAGCGCCCGGTAGCGGTCGGCCCGATGTGGTGATGGTTTGGCGGCGTCGTTGAGCGACGAAAAATACCGCGTCGGCTAGCCGAGTTAGCCGGGCATCCGGCGTGGCGTCGGCCGGTTGCGTCGGTGGCGTGGCGACCACGTATTGAGCGTCGTTAAGCGGCGTGTCTGGCGCGTGGCCACCACGATTTCTTTGGCGTGGCGGCCCGGCTCTTGAAGTGCATGATGGCGTGGCGACCGCGTGGAAAACATCGTTGAGCGGCGTAGCTGCGTGGCCACCAATACGTGGCGACCATTTGAACCACGTCGTTAAGCGGCGATGACGAATTTTGAAAAAAAAAATAAATATTTATTTAATATTATTTATTTTATTAACAATAATATTAATAGTATTAATAAATACTAAATATGAACAAAATAAATCGAGAATAAAAATTTAAAAATTCGAAAAATAAAAACAAATATTGATTAAATATTAGTATTAGATATCATAGTAGATAAAAGCGTTATTATTTAATATGTAATTAAATGTTTAATAAATCTAAGAATAAAAAAATTGAATCGAGCATAAAATTAACATAAAAAAAAATCACAAATAATAAGAACAAAGCATAAAAAATTTAGATTGAATTCAATTAATATATTTCACAATATAATTTGCATATTACAAAATATATTGAGTCTTTAGTTGTTGCTCTCTTCTTCTTCTTCATTGGTATGCCGTCTTCATTTACCTGCATTATATTATATCGCAACAATTAGTTCATTGTAGTCACAAATAATTATCTAATGAATGATACACACTTCCCCCCGTTCACGCGCAGCGGCGTACTAGATGGCCGCATGACTGCCTTTTTTGAAGGCCCTTTCGCGGTCATCTTTAGCAGCATTTCTGTGGAATACTGACTTCTATTGAGAATGAGCACCAAAACTAATGTTAGTATTCAACTCGAGAACCTACATTATAAACCAAATTTATACTTACAAATAGCTTATCCATGTAGCCATAACCGCCAGACCCAGTCTTATTGGAACTATAGCTGCCACTGGCTTCGTCGTACCTCGCGTTCAAAGCTGCCTTTGTTCTAGCTTCCCCTTTCTTTGATGATATGTTGGCCTTCAAACACTACAATGCAATACAAGGACTTAGTCCACATGGCGTCATCTAATTATACGACTCATGGGTGAGATGATGTACTTCAAATGCCTCATGAGTCAACTATATAGGCTGTGCCACTTCCTCTATCGAGACTCCTGTAGCTTTGGCAAGTTCTTTCAGCTGCTTCTTCTGATTACCTCTGCAAAATATAAATAAAATATGAGTACAATGAGATTATAATGAAGAACGAAAGAGTCTAATAGGCAGTGGCTTTAACATGTTTACCACATCTTGAACAAACCTCCCTCCATGAGATCTCTCTCGACTTGAGCTCGGGATATTACCTTCTAAAATCTCCTTGATCCTCTCTTTTCCTCATCATAGGCTCCAGGTTCCATTCACCCTTGTGGGCGTTTTGGCAAATGCTATTTGTGACACTATTAAGCCGTCTTCCAAAACATGTATACATCTACATATCTTTGTGGCGCGGCTTCTTGTTACTACACTCAACATCGACTAACATATGAATATGTGTTAGTGAACAAAAAAAAAGCATAATTCAAGATGAACTCACTCATATTCAAAGACATGCCGGCGTGGAGGTGGTGCCGCGATCTTTAATAGAGCTTGAAGAGGAATTGCGTCCACTCAGGCGTGAGCGGCCGGTCGGTGCTCGATAGCGGGGTGAATCTCCTGCGTTCTCGGGAAGGGACCCAAAGATCAATTCGAAGGAGTGTATGAGCTATGGCGTGGAGGCTCATAGCTAGACCTCTGCCTACTTTGTTCAACGGCCCGCTTCGCGCAATCTCCCTTCTGCGGGCGTCATCGCCATTTGCAAGTTATTCCACCTATCTTGAGTTCTGTAGCCTCGTTGATATCTGGGAGTTACTTTTTGCTCTTAGTCTTGTTCCTCGGCGCGGTCCTTTTCGATTCTTAGATCTTTGATGAGAAAGAAGATCAGCCCATAACCGCGACGGCGAACATTATGCATAGGAAAAGAAGGGCCTTAACCCGCATTTACGCTACATTTAAAACATTAGAGCGTTAAAAATAAATGGTTAACTTACATTTTATCCTAGAAAATAATCCATACCAAATCCGCACAATGGTGGAGGTGGCGGTGGTGGCGAGCTAAACCTGAATGACCAACCTCGCCTCTTAAAGGCCTTTGCAGGTTTAGGGCTGTCAATAAGGCTACCAAGCCATTGATAAGTAAAGTTGTGAACAATAGATATGCCATCGTGCACGTATCCCATGGTTCTTTGGACATGTGCAAAAACTTGCAAGTTATTTATATGGAGTCACGATGAATAACATAGTAGGAAAGCAACAAATGTTAGCAACATGGGAAGTTCATTACAAAACATTGGGATTTGAATAATTAAAAGTGTCTTTATATATTTGGTTATTAGACAATTAAAAAAATTTACTACTCTTAAACATGGCAAGATATACAATATTGTATTCATTCTTTGAGTTGTGATAACAACAATTTTGACATCTCAAGGCATCCATGCACTTCATGTGTGGTCTTTGTCTCACAACCATGGTAGAAGATATTCCAACACTTTGTAAGGCTTCAACAACCCGAAGCTTTGGGTGCGTGATGAGAATACGTCTTCAATGCGTAGGCACATCATTCTTGTTTTTTGCTCCTCCAACTTGTCAAGGCGTCGTTGGTACATATGGGTTGGATTAATCCATTGGGCATTGTTGTTATTATTAAACCACTCCATTAAATTAGCGCCAAAGCTTTACGAAAATCCATCTCATAAATATATCCCAATGCATAGACATCATGAATTTAAATGTCCCCATACCACGATCATCATCCTTTGATTTCTCAAACACAGTTTCCTCTAACCATGGATATTTTTGCTTGTCCATCAGAAAGCAAGTCACCGAACACTTCAACAAGGGGCGGCGGCTCTTTGGCGTAAAAAATGAATTGCATTGTCCCAATCACCAATGGCCACCCACACATTTTGGTACTTATCATCAAAATGTAATTTGACTCTCTTGCAATTAAGCTTTGTGTGAGTGAAGTGGCCTTTGTGGATCTCAACGACACCTTCGCTGGGGCAAGAGCTATCTGGAACATCTTGATATACAACTTCGCATTTTGCTCCTAAGTTCAGCCTATGTGTTTTGTCGGTTCTTCTTGGCTCTAGCAATTGCATTTGACCATCTTCTAAAAACGTGACAAGTTATTAGGTAAATAGTCAAACAAGTGTGCAAGTGTCTCTCCATTCATGAAAGGTAGAATCACCATTGGCCTATGGTATCCCCACTAGAGCTAGCAACTTCATATGCAAGTCCAATGGATGTAGCCAAAGCGGGGATCACGGGCTCTTGAAGCGTATGTATCTTTGAGCCATCTCATGCGTCTACGCCCTATCTTTGCCCTTGAAAACCCATCCACTATATAGCTCATCATCTTGGAAGTGTTGTGTTCCGTTGATCTTGATTTGATCGTGCGATGTGTTGATTTCTCCTCAATAAAGCGATCACATCCACGGCCTCTGGTATGGGATCAACAAAGATTGATGTGTTCATGTGATTCTCCAAAGAAAAGTGGGCCTTGCTAGGCCCTGCTCCACTAGAGCTTCCCCACGATGCAAAGCATTTTTTATTACCTCAAGCGGCGTGCATTGAGATCCGCAATGATGTTCTTGTGATCTGCATGTCGCTTCTTTGAGGAATTCCATGAAGCTACCCATTCCTTGACCACGAGCCTCGGCATTGGGACTTTTAAAGCTGCCTTTGAATGCTTCAAACATGTCTTCATTCATCCATGGGATTTCAATCATTGGCTTTACATGTGTGTCAGGAGAGAAGTCAACATTTCTTCTTGACACGGCCATTTTTGTGCTAACTCAAATTGGCACTTCCTTTTACATGTCGACAAAATGGTTGACCGTTGACCCGGTTGCATCTCTCCCGGTTAGGGACTTTTCGTTAGCACATATCTCATTTATGACCACGCGTCTAATCTCACTAACCATTTGTGTCTTCACACTTTCGGGCCATACCTACAAACCAATTTAGATTCATTAATCTTGCTTTGTGACTTTTTTCAAACCTTCATTATGAATCTTTACCTACTTTCTTAAAGAGTTAGTTTCCCTTTTAATTTTTTTTTAAAACCAACTATTGTAATTTTTTCTTGCTCTTAACCACTCCACATCGGTGTTTCTTTGACATCCCTAACATTTTTAAAAACAACATTCTTAACTAGAAACCGAAAATCAATAATGCAATTTTTTTCAAAAACCCTAAGCCGACTCGACCTTTTATTTTTTCTTTTTGTTTAAAATTTGAAGAAACAAATAAGATATAAAAAAAGCAGGTGCTATGGACCCGATGGGCCGGTCTTCTCCACTCAAGGTGGAGCCAACCATGCCCTTGTCCATCTTGGTTGGTGAAGGTAATAAATTAAATAGAGAATGGACCCGGTACACCAAGTCCTCTCCACTCAAGGTGGAGCCGACCATGCCCTTGTCCAATCCCGTAAAGATTTCTATTTATTGATATATTAATAAAAAAATAAACAAGAGTAGGCGGTAAGCTTGGACCCGGAACACCTAGTCTTCTCCACTCAAGGCGGAGCCGACCATGCCCTTGTCCAAGTCTCCCCAATTTTTTCTAAACTAAATACATTAATCAATAAAATTACAGCGGTGAGCTTGGACCCGGAACACCTAGTCCCCTCCACTCAAGGTGGAGTCGACCATGCCCTTGTCCAAGTCTCCCCAAGTTTTTTTTTAACCTAAATAAAACATTAAAATTTTATTCTCCTACTCAAACTCAAATTCTTACCTACGAGCTGCGAAAATCGATTTCCAAGAGCGACGCATTTTGTTATTAGTGTACATGCAAAAAAATAAAGGCATTCAATAATTAGAAAACTTACATAAATAAAGAAATAAAAAAAAAAAAACAAATAGACCATTCACATTAAAAAGATCATTGACATTAAAACTGCCCTAGGGTGCGCCTAGGGCGGCGGCGACATGCATCTGCGTGAAAGAACGGAGAACTCTTCTCTTGGTTTGGAAGAGTGGTCGAAATATCGACCTCGACCCCTTTGGTTTCTCACGTTTACGTTGTTTTTGTAGATTTGGAGCAGGCTGCTTAAGCCCCAACGATTCAGTCTTGTGGCAAAGTGCTTCTTTTCGGAGCTCGCCTTAGCTCTGAAGAACCATTTTGCATAAGACCCTGAGGTCAGAACAGTCGCCATGCCTTCTTTTCTGCGATTTAACCAGAATGGGAAACAATCTTGCATGAACACGGCCTGGTTCGACAGCCCTGTTCTTGCTGTGGAGGAGCCCCAATCATGATGGTATGATTCACCCTCTTTCTTGATGTGTCTTGGGCCAGAGTTTTTTTTCTCAGATTTAGTTGGATATGCTGCACTCATTGTAGCTTTCCAGACAAAACCGCACTCAACGTAGCAAGGAGGAACTTTCTTTTGCACTCATTGTAGCTCAGGGGGATTATGAGAGGGCTGCACAGACTGTACAGCAAGAATCTGCTACACCCATTGCAGCCTTTGCACTTCAGCATAATTTTGGTTCTTGATTTCTCGTTCTAGAAAGATGGCAGAGGAATACTACTTGGTTGAGTTCTTCCATCTCAAACATGAAGAACATTTTCTTTTTCAAGGATCACGTCTTACATTAGATTTCAGTTGGGGCAAGCAGGAACTGGACCGTGCAGATCATTACCTAATGTTCGTTGCTGTGTTAGATTCAGCTTGGGTATGTCACGATTCCTATTTGCTGTGGGTTGGGCTCACAAGAAGAGTGCATTAGATTTATTCAGCCGGCATCTAAAGGTATCATTCTTGCAGTAGTCTATCCAGTGGTGGAGTGGACTTGGGATTAGCTTGAGCACTGTTTTTTATGTGGTGAAGACCTTTGGGCACATGGCAGCATTGTCTTATTCTGGTTTAGCCCTGATCGGTTCAGATGTGGAGCTCGTGGAACTTGGATGGGAGTGTAGTTCTTGCATGTTGGCCCTCTTTCATCCCAGCTGGAAGGAGGTGTGGATTTGAGGAAAGGGTGCTATGAAAGCAGTTGATCTCTAGGTAAGTGATTCTATGGGACATTTGGGCCGGGAGGACGGATGTTAGTATATAGGCTGCTGCTAGGCCCCAATGGTGAGTTATGAACTTCACCCGGGGGGTGGGGGCTTTGACTCTCTTTTTTTCTTCTAGTTGGTAGAAGTAGTGAAAGAAGGAAACCCATTGCAAGTAGTCATGGACATATGGAAATTGGGAGTGGGTTGCCCCATTGGGGAGAGGTCTTTGTATCTATATCCTCGGGAAAGATGGTGAGAATACTTACTCCACGAGTACAAGAAAGTGGAAAGGGCTTCTTTATTCTTCCAATAGTCTTTGCGGCTTAGATATTGCATGGGCCAAGTTAACGCCGGGATGAAGCTCAATCTTCTTCTTGTTCTTGTCCATTGCATTTTTTTTGGTGGATCATAAAGGGGTATCTTTTCGGTATATCAGAATCACTCTTGGACATGGATTGTGTAATGGTGTTCTTACTTTTACTCCACACTTGGGTGAATTGTGCTGAAAGGTGTAGGTCATCAGGCTATTATGAGCCACAAATAAATGTTTTTACATACTATTATTAATAAAAATATAAAAATCTTGCCTTCAAAAAAAAAAAAAAAAAAAAAAAAAAAAAAAAAAAAAAAAAAAAAAAAAAAAAAAAAAAAAAAAAAAAAAAAAAAAAAAAAAAAAAAAAAAAAAAGGGGGAAGAACATAAAAAGAAGGGGCCTCGTCTTTCAACGACGTCCCCTTCTTGTAATAAAAAATAGAAGAAGAATGGGCCTCGTCTTTCAACGACATCCCTCTTCTTCCATGGAAAAAAAATAGAAGAGGAAGAAGAAGAAGAAATAGAAGAAGAAGAAGAAGAAAGGGGAGATAGGAAAGAAAGATTGAATAGAAGGAGAAAGTGATGAAGAAGAAGAAGAAGATTGGAAGAACGAAAGATTAGAAGGAAAAAACCAATGATTGGAAGAAGATTGGAAGAAGGAGGAGGAGGATTCGATTCATACTAAGAAGAGGCGAAATGGATTGAAAAAAAACAAGGATGGAAAGAAGAGGAGGATAGAAATGGGATGGATTGAAAACAAACAAGAAAAAACAAGAAGCCCTAAATCTATCAAACAATAAGCCTAATTCAAAAATAGAGTTGATTGATCCATTCAAATACCTTTGGATGCTTGCTTGAAGCTTGGGAAGGACCGCAAGGATGATCCGCGCCAAAAATCGCCACGAAAAACGCTCCTCCAGCCACTTAGAACCAAAAAAAACTAGGCGGTGGAAAAGCGTACTGTTTCTACGTAAAAGTTCTGAGGCGTCGTGGCGTCGTTGAGCAACGTCTATAATTGTGCGTTAAGCGGCGTCCATAAACGTCAATGTGTATACCGGCGTGTCTTTTTTTTTTTTTTAATTAAGTTAGCAACTTAGATCTATTTGTTTTATTACTTATGTTTTTATCTATATTGTGGTTAAAACCCTAAACCCTAAACACGGCACAATATAGATCCTTCAAAAAATAAATCACCCTAATATAACATATCCTACTCACCTTGAATTTGAGTTCGAGATATTCAATTTAGTTCCATAATGAGTCCATACGAATGTGACCGCCCGCGAATTAATTTGTTGTCGATCTTTGGATTTGGGCCGATTAAAAAGCTATACCTATTCTAGAGCCAGCCCTATCCTTTCATTTGACGACGTTTTGGTTTATAACGGCGTGTCTTTTTTTTTAAGTTATTATTATTAGCAATCTTTTTTTTTTTATCTGGCGATACGTAATTTTAAGTTGAGCGACATTTTATAACGGCGTTTAGGTTCAAAAGCAGCGTGTCTCTTTTTTTTTTAAGTTAATATTATTAGCAACTTAGATTTGTTTCATTACTTATGTATTTTATCTATCCTTGTTTATCTATCCACTTAGATTTCTCTCCATCCTTGTTTATCTATCCACTTTAATAAACCGGACTTGTGCACCATTGAGCTTCACTTGCATACTTTCATACTAAATCAAGCTTGCCGCCACTTGATCATGACTATAGCGGTTACAAAACATATGGCTCACCCGGGTTGCTCCTCTTGCATACAATCTACACAAGGCATGCCCATTCCGAGTCCATGCAAAGGCTGCCAAGAAGAGCTTCTTTGATTTGCCATATTCTCGTGCATGATCACATACAACTTCATATATGGCTGCAGACCTCTTCATAGATTCTTTGCTAAGGGTTTTGGACACATCTTGAGTCTCGACTTCATATAAGATCTGCAAGTTTATAACGGAGATGAACAAGTATACTCATTACCAATATTTGTTGGCACTTTATTCATAATTAATGCATGGGGCGGGGAAAAATCACGGTTTTCGGCCGGTGGCTTGCCAAGTGGCCCCGACGTCTGAGAAAAATCCCGGTATTTCGAATGAGCTTTAGACCCTCGATTTTTATTGGGATGGCCGTCGTTGGCCACGGCGGGGTTTAGACCCGCGATTTTTTTGGGGCATGGAGGCCCGGATTGTGATCCGACCTGCCCCGCGTCGTCCAGGAAGGGCGAAATTGATCGAGGGACAAGTTCCATGGCCCTCTTGATCGAGGGGAGCATCCCGAGAATGTAAACCCTACAAAACCCTAGGGTTTGGTAGGGTTTATCTCGAAGTCAAGGCGAGGAGACTAACACATCCAGAAACTTTGCATGGAGTTCTCGTGGCCATGCTCTAGGGTGTTTGGGGTCTGCGGGTTGGGGAACTCACGGAAAACAGACCCTCGTGAGGACCCGTGGATCTAACGGGGAGAGTCCAAGGGGACTATGTCCGTGTGGGATTTCTTTGAAAAAGAAGAAAAAGAAGAAAGCGGAACAAATGAGAGAAAAGATGATAAGCTTCCTTGATATCAATGATGAAAATACATGAGCTCTCGCAATAGAGAAAACTGAAGGAGACAAGACTCAAAACTCATCTAAAAACTTATGTGCTAACTCTACTCATATATATAGTACAATGGCCTTGGGCCCAATATAGACACTCGGCGGTGATCTGTGCGGAGCTCACGGAAGGAGGCCTGATTCTGAGGATGTTGGCGGTGCCTCTTGAAGTGCCTAGAATCACGCCCAGCCCAGCCTTGTGGCGGTGTGAACCGTTACTTGTCCGAGCCGGCGCCTCTTGTTGTGACCAAAGGCTTTTGACTGCGTGGTCTGCTGCTTGGTCTTACAATGGAGCCTTGGATGTCGACCCGTGGTTGGCCGAGGATCCTTGAGCTTGACCTGAGTGCAGCCATTATGCATGAATAGTCTGTGCCGGGAGGCCGCGGGACTAACCTCCCCCAAAGCGACACCCAGAGTGAAGAAAGGAGGAGGAAGCGTTTGGAGGCGGGAAGCCATCCAATCGAAAGTGATCCTCCACGGGGAGTGAGGGCGGGCACCGATATGAAATGCTTGGCTGATGAGATCTTGGCGTGATTGAAGAGCTTGAGGTGTGTTTTGTCAAAGGGCGGGATCAACATCAATAAGAAAGCGAGGCGTACCATGTCTTCAAAGAGGCGGCGTGGGCGTCTGAAGAAATGTCTTGACATTCCATGAGGAGAGCAGTCTGAAGGCCAAAGGCAGCGACAACGGCATTTGGATTCGCGATGAAAAATGGGGCCTATTTGCCGATTTAAGGAGCTTAACAAAATGCATTTGAGGCAGCGCAAAATCCACCTTGAAGATGGACCGGAAGGATCGGGTGAGGTGGAGGCATTTTGCAAGAAGTTGTTGAGACCATGAAGCGCATCCATGAGCTGTTTGCCAACCAGCTCATTAGCAATGTAGATCAATTGGTGGTGTTGTCAGTGGCACCTTCTTCCCAATGTGGCCGGCCGAACAAAGCGTGGATCCCAGGAGATCCGTCGAGATCTGAGGTGGTGTCCAGCTGCATGACCATCCATGACCTTGGTCCAAAAAGGAAGGCCAATCAAGTCGGGGAACACAGGCGTGGAGTGCGCCCGAGGGGAAGCATAGGGAGAAGGAACCATGCCGTGGGGCGTGGGTTCTTGGCGGTCTCCACAGAATTGGCCCGACAAGATCGGATCAAGTGCGACACCATGATCCCAAAAGAAGAAGTTGAGAGCTGAGAGTTGACAGGGAGGGCTATCCCATCCCGTGGGGACCGTCTTGCTATCCATGAGCTTATGGCCGATTGTAACCAGTGAGTCTTTGCATATAGATTTGTGCATAGGGGAAGATCCTCGGGATGTCCTAGATACTTCTTGATTTGTTCTGGCCTTCCAACTTGCCCGAGAGATAAATGATTGGCAAGCTTCGGGCATGTACTCGATGAAGAGTTTGGAGTGCGGCGGGATCCGCAAGATATGGATTGTTATCACGAAGCACCCATTGCCCGCGATGGGGTCACCCTAAAAAAGCTGGCGTGGCCCATTTCCAAAGTTTTCCTGTGTATCACCCAGATAGAAATCATGAAATATGTAAGCCATGGGCTGAACCACTCTGAATGTGATAAAGTCTGGATCGGCACAGTGTATGAGATCAAAGACGACAAGGGCACAGCACAACCCTTTGTCTTCAATGGAGAGTTCTGGCCAAATCCGAAGAAAATCTGCACTGCTCAGGGGGATATCCACAGGGCCATCGGCCGCATGCCACTTTGAAAGGAAGAGGTGGCGTCGAGCAACCACATAATCATGATAGCAGGAGGGAACTGGGAAGTCAACAGGCATTCTGTGAAGAATTGCAGTATGGGCATCAAGTTTTGCTTGAGCCTCATCGGCCCCGAATAACTTCTTTGCGGTTTGTTGTTCGAGATCCGCGGATCGATTGTCCCTTTCGAGCAGCGGCGTGGTGGTCCGCGACCCGTTTACGAGAAGGATGGACACAGGAGGAAGATTTCCCGGTGTATTGAGGCGAAGCACGGCAATCTCGCGTCATCCGGTATCTTACGTTTACGCACCTCACGTAAAGCTAATCTTGAAGAGGGTGGTGAAGCGTCTGCGTGAAAGGCCCGAGCCGTCAAGGAGGCTGACTTGGCGTCCGGGGCTGAAAGATTTTGAACTTGAGTGCTGAAATTCTCACCTGATTTAATACAAGGCATTGAGTTTAGCAATATCTGCGTCCTTGGTACTCGGGAGGCGGCTTTGGACTTGTTGTGCTCAATAAAGTCTGAATTTCTTTGGCTGAGCACGTTGATCTGCTAGTTTGGCGACTTGAGCTTGTGTACTTTTGAGATCTGCATGAGCTGTAAGAGAGCTTCATGCTTGTCTTGAAGTTTGGCCTCAAAAGTTGCAACTTCTGCGGCTTGCGGCAGAAGGTCTGGTGGACCGCATCGAGGGCCTCTAGTGCCCGTTGAACCCAGCTCATAAGAGCTTCTTGGGATTCTTGTAACTTGAGAGCGGCGGCTTGAGCCTCCTGGCGTCTTGATACAACAAGCCCAGCGAGGGTGTTGTGGTGGTGGAGCTTTCTTTGTTTACTGGTTTGGGATGTTTGGGAAAAATGGTGTGAAGTGGATGGTGTAGGCGGAGGAGGAGCGGTGACATGGGTGTGGCTGTGGACATGACCCGATGGAAAGGCAGGCGTGAAGTGCCAACTTGGTGAGTGATGGGAAGGGAATGGCCGAGTGGAATTATGAGAATTTGGTGGTGTGGGAGGGAAGTAGTGGCGGATGAGGGCTTGAAAGTGGCCTCCCACGAAAACTTGAGAAATGGAAGTGGTACCCGAAGGCGGTCCATTTCTTGGAGAAACGATAGAACATCATTTGGGGCCAATCTATGTGGTGTTTGGAATGTGTAGCGATGAGGACGAGGTTATAGAAAGGCTTATTGATATGGGTGTTCTTGATAGAATACCCAAGGAATTTTCGCCCGAGAAATTTGACAAAGGTTTACGTGAGGCTTGTCGATATTAGTCGACGATGGACATTGGCATGATAAGCGGTGCACAAACTTCGTGACATCGATATCACAATATAGCGGACCATGATACACAAAGGGGTGTGCAAGGGAATATGAAATACCTCGGAAATCAAATGTTGAGTCAACGAAATAGTGGTGCCATCGACCACGGTGGTGTAACCTTACTTGCTACATTAGCGATATTGGCGATGAACTGGCGCAAGGCTGGTCGGGATTTGGGCCAGGAAGTTCCATTTGAGAGAATTCGTAAAAGCTGGTGTCGTTCAGCGACTTCTTTATTTGGGCCAACAAGGGCTTCCGCGGAAAGTGAAGTCAAGAAGGATCTGGATGCAAAAAGGCGGATCCTTGGGGGCGATAGCTTGAAGTGTAGAAAATCTTGGGGCAGCCATGGGAATGATGTCAGGAGCGAAGAGGGATGCCAAAGGCGGAAAGACGAGGCGCGACACGGAGAACCAAGCGGAGGAACGGTGCTGGTTTGTTTTAGAGGCGCACAACCGGAGGCGAAGAGGTATGAAAGAGTCGCACCTGGAACCGTTGATGGTGCAGTGTCAAAGATCTCTTGAAGGGTATTGAGAGGCAAAAATTTGGCTAAGTCCCAAAAAGCGTAAAGGAGAAGCAATGAGCGGTGAGGATGAGGCGTGAAAGAAAGATCGGATGGGACGGATGGCAAAGGACACCCATTAATGTTCGGACGGAGGCGTGGAAAGAAGGAATGGCATTCAATCTTGGGCAACTTCGAAGTGGGATATCATTAAAGGAATGTGTCGGAAAGGTACCATGGCTAGATATCTTGGGGGGAGAACAGATTCTCATTTTTTAAACTTGACCTTGCATTGCCAAACACGTTGGCGATTTGTGTGATTGGTCCACGTCGACAAGGAGTTCCTCGATTGGCTATATAAGGCGAGCCAAAGGAAAGCGAAGGCATCCGATGGCGCTTCGGTATGGCTTTCTTGGGCTTGAGCGAAGATTGCACAATGCCCACTAAGCTGTCGAGGATGGATCACTTGTAAGATGAATTATGCGGATCTCTGGCTGCCACAACCGTGGCATTCACATGGGCGGTACAGTGTCTTGGGGATGGTGAACATCCCGGGCAGAAGACCAGCGGGATGGAGGTGGTTCTGCACCTTATTTGGGATCAGGGCCGAACCTCTACCATCTCCTCGCATCACCTCTGCTCCGAACCGGGAGTAGGGGTTTTCCTCTTAGGACTTAGTAGATAGGGCTCTGAGCCCGTTTTTGTATATAGGGCGATTGCCCATAAGCGGAAATAAATTTGTGCTGCCCCACATTTTGTAAAAAAATCCCACTATAATATAATCTCTGCCTTTCTAGTCACTTTTCGTGGTGTGTGCTTCTTGAAGCTGTCTCGTGTGTTGATGTTCACTTTACGTGTGATGAAATGCTTTGAGGCGAAAACCATTAACCAATGTAGGTAATGGAGTGCCATCTAACTTCGGCTAGTTGGAAAGCGGCAGGTCTAACCACTTGAACAATTTGATAAGGGCCAAACCAGCGAAACTTGAGTTTACAGGAAAATTTTGTACACGGAATCATAAAGAAGAACCAAATCTCCTTCTTTGAATGTTTTTTTTGTCTTCAAGCGTTTGTCATGTAAAGATTTTTGCAACTGTTGTCCATGAAGAACACGAATATAAGCATCCCTTGAAGTTCATCCAAGCTGTTCTAATTGATAGACCCGTTCTTTGAGAGCGGTGGTGGATTATGGCGTGCTTGGTTAAAGCGGAGTGTTGGAAGGATGTATTCAAATGGCATGAGAGCTTCACGACCATAAACCAATTTAAAAGGAGTGTGACCAGTAGCAATCTTGAAACAAGTATTGTAGGCCCAAAAGAACGATGGAAGTTTTGTCTGCCAATGCGTGCGGAAAGCGTCACAAATTTTCTTGAGAATGGTGACCCGAGTTTTGTTGGTGCTACGCCAACCCATTGCCTTGAGGATAGTAAGGTGTGCTCTTGTGATGATGTATCGGGGAGATAATCCGTCGGCTCCTTGATAGTATGATTGATGAAATGAACACCACGGTCAGCGACCAGCTCAGGTAGAGCGTAGAATCAGCGTGATAATTTGTTGATAGAGGACTCTAGGCGTGCTTGCGGCGGTGTTATGCGGAAGGGCACAAGCTTCCGCCCATTTGGTGGCGTGGTCGGTGAGAACAGAATGTATCGAGACGCGAGTGTGCCTGCGGGGGAGGATCTATAGGTCCCACAAAGTCCATTCCCCATTTCTTTGAAGGGAAGTGGCGTGGCGGCCGGCGTCAAGGAAAAGCGTCCGCGGGCGTGGGGCGTCCCCACCGGCGGCAAAGCGTCACCGCGTCTTGGCGTGAAGTGAGCATCTTTGAAGCGTGGGCCAATAATACCCGGCGAGAAGGATTTTTGCGTCGGCCGTGGTGTCACCATGAAAATGACCACCACCGAGCCCTTGATGAGCTTCTCGAACAATATCACGGAACTTCATGAGGTAGAACACGCCAGTCGAAGGATGGTGTCCTTACCCTTTTGTAGAGATGTCCGGCAACCATGGTGTAGTCGGGACCTCTCGGAGAAAATTGATGGCGACGGGATTGTCGCTTGGCGAGAGAGCCGCGTCTGCCTTACGGTGGAAGAGCACCTGTGGGAGGAGCTGGCGAAAATCATGGAACCAATGTGGTGTTGCCGTGACTAAAAAGAGTTGAGCATCGGGGAAGGCGTCGAGAGACCCTGTTGCGGGATCATCCGTGTGGATCGTGAAAGATAATCCTAACAACATGAGATTTGCCCGCCTTTATGAGCGATTTCAAAAGGAGCAAATTCTTGGAGAAGAAGGACCCAACGAGCAATGCGGCCCGTGGGCGGGACTTGTTGATCAAATAGAGGAGTGCTTGGTGGTCCACAAAGAACTTGATTTGACTGCCTAAAAGGTAATGGCGAGCGTTGGACCTGAAAAAATGAGACCCAAAGCTTCAAATTCGTGGCGAGAATAGTTGCGCTCAGCGAATTGAGTTTTAAATTTTGGCGTAGCGATTTGGTTTGTCGATTAATGCGCATCATATTCTTGAAAAAACGGCTCCAATAGCAAACGGCAGGGACATCGACATGAACATGAAAGGGCTTGTCCCATTGAGGAGGAACAAGAACCGGTGCTGAGTAAGCAAAAGCTTCAATTTGTTGGAGCGGCTTCCTGGGAATTCAAGCCCGGTGGATTAGATCACCCGTGAGTTTATGAATGGGATCTGCAATGGCTGCCGATCCGGTATGAAGGTGGAGTAATAATTGACTTTTCCCGGAAGGGCGTGTCTCCTTGATATTGGCTGGTGCTTGAGCCTTGAGCACACAAGCCCGATTTTGGCGGGGATCGGTGGTGATTCTGCTTCGACAACATGGCCCTAACGAGAACACCGAAGTGGCGCAAAAGGTGCATTTCTCGGGATTGAGACTAATCTGGGACTCATCACATTTCTGGAAGACGAGTTCCAATTTATCCAAATGGTCAGCCATGGAATCAGAGGCGCAGAAGTCATCTTGAAAAATTTGCAAGAAGGGATTTTCCTTCATGAAATCATGAAAAGCGAGAGCATGATGCGTTGAAACATGGAAGGAGAGTTGGATAATCCAAAAGGAACCACCTTGTAGGCAAAAGTGCCCCATGGGGTGGTGAAAGTGGTCTTGAGTTGATCAGATTCTTTGATGGAGATCCGATTGTAGCGAAAAAAACCATCCATAAAGGAGTACATCTCATGGCCAGCCACTTCTTCGGAACTTGGTGCGTGAAGGGAAGTGGAAAATGATCACGCTCCGTGGCTGATGGAGTTCCGATAGTCCACCTGACGGCGGATCTTACCATTGTGCTTAAGGGCAATGACGATGGGGCTCACCCATTCGAATGTTTGACCTCATAGATCAAACTGCGACAGGAGTTTGTCAATTTCGCCTTGGCGATCCGCGGTAATTAGGGTTGAGCACATCTTGTCGTTGCTACACCGGTGGTGCATCGATTTGGTAGGAATGGTGAGTTCCCCAAGCTTTTTGTTGATGCCCGAAGATCTTTGTAACTCCGGCTAAAATGTGTTTGAATTTTTTGAAAGCGGTGTGGCGGCCCTGATACGATAAGGAGCCTAAGATTTGCGAAATCGGGGACAGGGTTGATTGTTGCCAACGTCCACAATCTCAACTTCGAGTCCGAATATGGGGTATTACTTGAAGATCCCGGACAATGTGTGCGGGGAGGTTGGAGCATAACCGGATCGTGTGGCACGCGTGGGTGAAAAGAGAGGTTGCTCGGTGTCATCTAGCGGTGATTGCTTCATGGCGGCGTGTACATCAACAGAAGTGGCGGGGAGGTTCAACATCGAAAAGTGATCAACGCGTTGGATTCGATGGCAAGGAGCGGGTAGGGGTCAAACAAGGCAGCCACGGCCAGTCCCGATCAAGAGTCATTTCTCCCCAAGGATCAAAGATATTCGGGGTAGGATGACGAGGCATCCTCGCAGTGGAGCCTCGAACGATAAATATTCCGAAACTTCTTCAGAATCCGTTATGCGAGAGAAGGTTCCGCATTGTCAACGAAATGATCTGCTGTTTGCAAGTCCATGGTGGCATTGAGATGACCATCAGTGATGACTAACTGGTCCGTGGCCCAGTAATGGATACTCTTTGCCTGGCGGAGAAAAGGTCTGCCTACCAGCATTTCATAGTCACCTGGATCTTCGCCTGCTTTCCAAACTCCAAATTCCATGGGAAAACCGGAGATCACCAATGTTGATGTGAAGAATAGGTGTGACGCCTTGAGGTCTCGTGATATGATATGGCCAATTTGATGTCATATGGGGCACGAAAGAGTTGTGTGATGCCCATTTGTTTGCGGAGTTTATCCGTGATGAGATTGACTGCGCTACCTCCATCGATTTGAACATGGTTGACTTGCTGATTTCCCACCGTGGCATGGACCGTGGGTGTAGAGGTAGCCACAGCCCAACTAAAACAGTTAGGAATGGTAACTGGTCCTTGAGCGGGGACGAGTTTTAAAATGGTTGCCAAGCTTAAAGGAATTTTGATCTTGGCGAGCTCCTCTTGGAGTTCGAGAGGTACATGAGAAAAAAAGATCTGGCTTGGTTCCACCGCGTGCGGGAGTGCGTGGCGGGGAAGCGAAGAACTTCTTTGAGTAAGTCAACCTCGGCTGCAATATTGGGATATGTCCGAGGCGTGGAGGTTGAGATGTTGAGGGGGTATCTTGTCTTTGTTGAGCTCTAGTGGTGGCATGAACATTTGCCAATGTGCGGCCTTGGCGGCTGCATGAGATTCAAAATGCTTTGGCGAACTTTGGGCATGACATTTGGCATGAGCTTTTCCAAGTCGAGTGCAAAGTGAACCTTTTTTTACGCCCCTCATGAGGAATGGTGTCAACCGCAAAAGCGCGGGTTCGCGTGTCCTTCCGAATAATAGTCAAAGGGGCGTGATGCCTTGGTGCGGCGTGAAACTAGACCAACCCAATTTGGACGGCATCTTGGAGGATTAAGTGCCCGAAAAATTTCCTCTTGGGCTTGTTGATCCAAATTGAGGTTGATTTCTTTGGAGCTGGTTGATAAGCGTGATTGCTTTGGCTCTTGGTGGCTTCTTAAGAACTGGTCAGCGGGCCTTGTTTGCCATTAGCGAGCGAGTTGGTAAGCCGTGAGGCGGACCGATGTAATCCGATTTGTGCGGAAGGCATACTGAACTTGTGGAAGTTGAGGACACCTGGTGGTGGTATGACCCCATTCTTGGCGGTGATAACACCGAGCTTTAGAAGGATCAAAAAGGAGGGCGTTGGTTTGATCCCCCGTGGTTGGTCCTGCTTCTTGATAGAGTTGCGTGGGCTGCACTTTTGAGGTGGTCAGCTGGCGATAGTCGCGATTATTCTTGAGGTGTGGTTTGTACTTGATAAACCATTTTGTTGCGAACGGTGTGGGATGAGTGCGAGTGCACTCTTCCGTGGCATGATTGCACATGTTGCATCGCTTGCAATGAGGCGGGCCATTGGTGGAGTTGCACTCATTGGCCAAATGGCCTTGGTATTTGCAAATATGGCACCGTTTTGATCACTTGCGTGGATTAAGCGTGTTGAGGCTGGACAAAACCGTTTGTGGAACCATAACAGGTGGAATGAATGGGAGCTCTTGAAGAGCCACCTGGGGAGGAAACATTGACGAGTGATTGACAGGTCGATAGCCCTGCCCAAAGTTTTTGGGCCGGTGTATTCATCATGAGTCGAATAAGCGGAGGAAGTCCTTGGAGAAACCGGACCAAAACTGCTCTGTGTAGGGTACTCCTTGAGCTTACTTAGCGAGAATGTGAAGTCGATCCAAAAATCCAGGCGGAACTCGTGGGCTCTTGTTGAAGTTCATTGAGTTGCTTGAGATGAAGTTGATCATCATCCGTGGTCCCGTAATGAGACGTAAAAGCGGTTCGCATTTAGGACCAGTCTTGTTTCCAATGGCTTTTGTTGGACATGAGCCATTGATGAGGAGAAACCCACGATGTGGTGGAAAAAAGATGTGGAATTTCGGTTGAGGTTGCGTGACCATTTAGGGCCAGCTAGAGCCTCAAATTCTTCCATGTGGGCTGAGCACTTTGGTCTAACGGTTTGCCTTCGTGTTGCCAAAGGTGGGATAAGTCGGTTCAAGTCCGAAAGGTAGATGTGAAAGTCTTTGGGCGGGCGGAAATCGGTATAGTGAGGATATTGAGGTTGAGGTGGATGTGGCATTGTGCACGACCGGACCACGATGAAGGGGTGACTGCTGGTTGGCAGAAACCGGCAGCCGAGCATTGGTTTTGAGATCCGTAAGGTTGTAAACAGAAGCGAAAGGGGAAACGTGGGGAAAGGATATTCCCGGTAGGCGAAAGGAGACATGTGGATAGCCGTGCCACCCGGGAGATGATGGTTATGGGAAGAGGCGATGGCCTCAAGAATGATGGATGTAGGCATGTTCGGGGTGTGAAAGCACGGTTGAGAAGGTTGAGCCCGATAAGGCTCCCCGATAGTGATGAGGAGACCGAGGTTGTGAGCAATGTTTGCACGCTTTGGGGCGGAACCGACGAGACCGACACGAGGGGTGGGTGGCTGACCGAGCCCTAGACCGGATGGCCTCCTCTATGTCATAAGCGTATCCATACATGTAATGTAACAGCTTCTCGACAACATGGCGCCCAAGCGAGAGGCCGTCTGAGAAAGGAGTTCTCCGGGCGTGAAATTACTACGTATTACGGCTGCACGTAAGAAAGTAGGATAAAAATCGTGACCGGCGCAAATGCGACATGTTGTTTGGGGTCCGGGTTCGGAACTCGAAGACGACTCCGTGGAGGACCCGTGATCTAATGGGAGAGTCCGGGGGACTATGTCACGGGATTTCTTTGAGAAGAAAAGAAGAAAAATGAACAAATGAGAGAAAGATGATAAGCTTCCTTGATATCAATGATGAAAATACATGAGCTCTCTAATAGAGAGAAACCAAGGAGACAAGACTCAAAACTCATCTAAAAACTTATGTGCTAACTCTACTCATATATATAGTACAATGGCCTTGGGCCCAATATAGACACTCCGACTGATCTCGGTCTTGGACTCACGGAAGGAGGCCTGATTCTGGTGGATGTTGGCGGTGCCTCTTGAAGTGCCTAGAATCACGCCCCGACGCCGACGCCGCTGTGATCGATTACTTTGTCCGGCGAGCCTCTTGTTGACAACCAAAAGGCTTTGATTGCGTGGTCTGGCCGCTTGGTCTTCTGTGGAGCCTTGGATGTCTGACCCGTGGTTGACTGAGGATCCTTGAGCTTGACCTGGTCTGTCGTATGCATGAATAGTCCTGTACCAGGAGGCACAGGACTAACATAGGGACCATGCCCGGAGATGGGGTCGAATCCCCCTGCGCAGCATGCTGATCCAGACTCCCCTTCACTGGAAAGGGGCTTGTGCGTGGCTGGTGCTCAGACGAGCTGTTTCTCAGATCCACCGTTAAACAATCAATATTCGTGGAGAGAAACATACCCGCAGAGTTTGGGGCAGATCCGACGGTTGGAAGTGCTGCAAACACCGGGCAGGCACTTCGACAGTGGCCCCTTTCTTGTGAAGGGGAGTCTCCGAAAGGTATATATGCTGGTGCATTTTCTCTTGCGTATGCAGTGTCATGCTGCACATTCTGCCAAGATTTCACCTTTTTCCGAGACCCGAATTTTTATCTGTGTTTTTCTTTGTGTTTATGCTCCGGAAATTCGTAATTAATGCATTGCACAAAAATAAATTCTGATTTTTTGCCAGCTGGATCCCTAACTCATCTCCAGCACACGGCCCAATTTTCGGAATTTTCGGAGAAGGTCTAGGTCAAAGGGTTAGCATTAGAACGGTCCGGGGCAGCCCGCTGGGAACAAACCGAGCTGGCACCCTTCCCCAAGTCAAACGAGGCCAGGACCTTGCAGGGATCACTCACAAGAGTGGAGAGTCCGGACCCCAAGAGGCGGGATCCAAAAAAGTTCCCGAGGCAACCCTTCCTGGCAGCTCTCCCCCGGGGGGCTGCACGCTAATGACCACCCTCCCGGAGTCCGGTTCCCCTATCCGACCGTTGGATCCTCCGTTGAGGGGCCCCTCTTCGGGAAGGCCCAAAAGATTCCAGATCGGGTCCCGAGAACTTGTCAAACCCATGGCGCCCCGAGGTGACCCTTGTAGAAACCACGCCTTTTGTCGTTCGAGACACGGGGAGGCTCTTGAATGGCAAATCAACCCCGCCAAATCATCCTAATGGCTAAATTACCCTAGGGGAGCAAGTTACAAGGTCGGTTTTGCAAAAGAAAGAAACACTCACGCCCTCCACGAAAGATCCCGCATCCACATCCTAGGCCAATTGACTACGAGTGTGATGGAAGTGAGCTACTTTGGCTTCTTGGAGGTCGGGTGGTCTTCGGCCCACGGAACTTGGTCCCCTGGCAATGTCGGCGTTTTGAGTCCATTGGCAGAGCCAAATCGCGATTCCTGGAGGGGAGGTTGCCCGTCCGTCCCACGGCCTTGGGGAGAGGAAATTCCTGCAAGCGGCTTCCTCGGGGATTTTAGGTCCGTGCTTTCGGCATCAACACCCCCCACTCCACGTCAAGTCACAAACGCAAAGGTCCCTACCGACCGACAAGGAGAGGGGGCCTCCAAAACGAAACCCCGTGGGTTGCTAGGTTCTAGAAGGGTTTGCGTTTTGGGGCCGAGACTTGGTCTGCTGCACTTGGGACTGGCCGGAAGCTGCAGCCGGAGAATACGGAGCAAGGGGAACCGACGGAGTGGAGTTTGGGCCTGTCCCTCCTCCCCATGTGGCAAGTAGAAGTCGGGGGCACTTTTTGGTGGCAAGACATTCATAAATTCGTAATTAATGCATTGCACGAAAATAAATTCTGATTTTTGCCAAATGGATCCCTAATTCATCTCCAAAGACACGCCCAATTTTCGGAATTTTCGGAGAAGGTCTAGGTCAAAGGGTTAGCATTAGAGCGGGCGGGGCTGCCCGCGGGTGGCAACCGGAGAAGCCGCACCCTTCCCCAAGTCAAACGAGGCCAGGACCTTGCATGGATCCCTCACAAGAGGGGAGAGTCCTGACCCCAAGAGGCGGGATCCAAAAAGTTCCCGAGGCGAACCTTCTGGCAGCTCTCCCCTGGGCTACACGCTAATGACCACCCTCCTCCTGGTTCCCCTATCCCACCGTTGGATCCTCCGTTGAGGGCCCCTCTTGAGGGAAGGTCCAAAAGATTCCAGATGGTCCCCGAGAACTTGTCAAACCTTGGCGCCCTAAGGTGGCCTTGTAGAAACCCAGCAGTGTTTTGTCGTTGGGCATCGGGGAGGCTCCTGAATGGCAAATCGACCTCGCCAAATCGTCCTAATGGCAAAATTACCCTAGGGAGCAAGTTACAAGGTCGGTTTTGCAAAAGAAAGAAACACTCACGCCCTCCACGGCAAGTGTCCCCGCATCCACATCCTAGGCCAATTGACTACGAGTGTGATGGAAGTGAGCTACTTTGGCTTCTTGGAGGTCGGTCTTACGCCCGCGGAACTTGGTCCCTGGGGCAATGTCGACGTTTCGAGTCCATTGGCGAAAGCCAACTCGCACATTCCTCCTGAGGGGGAGGTCGCCTCGCCCCCCCCCGTGGCCTTGGGGAGAGGAAATTCAGCAAGCCTTCCGGGGGATTTTAGGGTCCGTGCTCTGGGCCAATACCCCCACTCCACGTCAAGTCATGGGGCAAGGTCCAGGCTGAATCCGACAAGGAGAGGGCCTCCAAAACGTAAACCCCGTGGGTTGCCGTGTTCTAGAAGGGTTTTGCGTTTTGGGGGCGAGACTTGGTCTGTTGCACTTGGGACTGGCCGAGAAGCTGCAGCCGAGAATACGGAGCAAGGGGAACCGATGGAGCGGAGTTTGGGCCTGTCCTCCTCCCGATGTGGCAAGTAGAAGTGGGGGCTTTGATGGCAAGACATTCATAAATTCGCAATTAATGCATTGTACGCGAAAATAAATTCTGATTTTTTTGCCACTGGATCCCTAATTCATCTCCAAAGACAATGACCCAATTTTTCGGAATTTTCGAGAAGGTCTAGTTCAAAGGGTTAGCATTAGAACGGTCGGGCAGCCCGCTGCGGGGGAGCAACCGAGCTGGCACCCTTTCCCAAGTCAAACGAGGCCCGGGACCTTGCAGGGGATCCCTCACAAGAGTGGAGAGTCCTGGACCCCAAGAGGCGGGATCAAAAAAAAAAAAGTTCTCGAGGCAGCCCCTTCTCGGCAAGGTGCTCCCCGGCCGACGCTAATGACCACCCTCCCGGAGCCCTGCCCCTATCCGGCCGTTGGATCCTCCCGCTCGGGGCCCCTCTTCGGGAAGGCCCAAAAGATTCCGTGATCGGTCCAGAGAAACTTGTCAAACCAAACCGCCCCCCCGAGGTCGGCCTTGTAGAAACCGCAGTGTTTTGTCGTTCGGGCACCGAGAAGGCTCCTAATGGCAAATCGACCACGCTAAATCGTCCTGAATGGCAAAATTACCCTAGGAAGCAAGTTACAAGATCGGTTTTGCAAAAAGAAGGAAACACTCACGCCCTCCACAACAAGATCCCGCATCCACATCCTAGGCCAATTGACTACGAGTGTGATGGAAGTGAGCTACTTTGGCTTCTTGGAGGTTGGGTGGTCTTCGCCCCCTTAACTTGGTCCCCGTGGCAATGTCGACGCGTTCGAGTCCATTGGCAGAGCCAAATTATGATTCCCGGAGGGGAGGTTGCCCGTCCGGTCCCCGTGGGCCTTGGGGAGAGAAATTCGGGCAAGCAGCGACCTCGGGGATTTTAGGGTCCTTGCTCAGCATCAACACCCCCACTCCACGTCAAGTCACGGCGCAAGGTCCCGGCCGAATCTGACAAGGAGAGGGCCTCCAAAACGTAAACCCTGTGGGTTGCCAGGTTCTAGAAGGGTTTGCGTTTTGGGGGCCAAGACACTTGGCACCTGGCCGAGAAGCTGCAGCCGAGAATACGGAGCAAGGGGAACTGACGAAGCGGAGTTTGGGCCTGTCCTCCTCCCGATGTGGCAAGTAGAAGTCGGGGGGTGGTTTTGCAGTGGCAAGACATTCATAAATTCGTAATTAATGCATTGCACGAAAATAAATTCTGATTTTTTGCCAGCTGGATCCCTAATTCATCTCCAGCACACGGCCCAATTTTCGGAATTTTCGGAGAAGGTCTAGTTCAAAGGGTTAGCATTAGAACGGTCGGGGCTGCCCGTTGCAGGGCAACCGAGCTGGCACCCTTCCCCAAGTCAAACGAGGCCAGGACCTTGCATGGATCCCTCACAAGAGGGGAGAGTCCGGACCCCAAGAGGCGGGATCCAAAAAAGTTCCCGAGGCAGACCTTTCCCGCGGCCGCCCCCGGGGCTGACGCTAATGACCACCCTCCCCTGAGCCCGCCCCCTATCCGGCCGTTGGATCCTCCGTTCAGGGGCCCCTCTTCGGGAAGGCCCAAAAGATTCCGTGATCGGTCCGGAGAACTTGTCAAACCATGGGGCGCCTTTTGAGGTCGGGCCTTGTAGAAACCGCAAGTGTTTTGTCGTTCCGCACCGGGAGGCTCAAATGGGAAATCAACCCCGCCAAATCGTCCGGAATGGCGAAATTACCCTAGGGAGCAAGTTACAAGGTCGGTTTTGCAAAAGAAAGAGACACTCACGCCCTCCACGACAGTATCCCGCATCCACATCCTAGGCCAATTGACTACGAGTGTGATGGAAGTGAGCTACTTTGGCGCTTCTTGGAGGTCGGGTGGTCTTCTGGCCACGGAACTTGGTCCCCAGGGCAATGTCGACGTTCTGAGTCCATTGGCAGAGCCAAATCGTGATTCCGGAGAGGGAGGTCGCCTGGTCCGGCCCCGTGGCCTTGGGGAGAGGAAATTCGGGGCAAGCGGCTTCCCGGGGATTTTAGGGTCAGGCTCAAGGCCAACACCCCCACTCCACGCCAAGTCACGGCCGCAAGGTCCCGCCGAATCGACAAGGAGAGGGCCTCCAAAACGTAAAACCCTGTGGGTTGCCAGGTTCTAGAAGGGTTTACGTTTTGGGGGCCGAGACTTGATCTGTTGCACTTGGGACCTGACCGAGAAGCTGCAATGAGAATACGGAGCAAGGGGAACTGACGGAGCGGAGTTTGGGCCTGTCCTCCTCCCGATGTGGCAAGTAGAAGTCGGGGGGCGCTTTTGCAGTGGCAAGACATTCATAAATTCGCAATTAATGCATTGTACGAAAATAAATTCTGATTTTTTGCCACCGGATCCCTAATTCATCTCCAAAGACATAGCCCAATTTTCGGAATTTTCTGAGAAGGTCTAGTTCAAAGGGTTAGCATTAGAACGGTCGGGGCAGCCCGCTGCGCGCAACCGAAACCGAGCCGCACCCTTCCCCAAGTCAAACGAGGCCAGACCTTGCAGGGATCCCTCACAAGAGGGGAGAGTCCGGACCCCAAGAGGCGGGATCCAAAAAGTTCCCCGAGGCAGCCCTTCCTGGCAGCCTCCCCCTCGGCTCGACCACCCTCCCGAGTCCCGGTTCCCCTATCCGGCCGTTGGATCCTCCGCTCGGGGGCCCCTCTTCGGGGGAAGGCCCAAAAGATTCCAGATCGGGTCCGGAGAACTTGTCAAACCGCTGGGCGCCCCGAGGTCGGCCTTGTAGAAACCGGGCAGTGTTTTGTCGTTCGCACCGGGGAGGCTCCTTAATGGCAAACTGACCCTGCCAAATCGTCCGGAATGACGAAATTACCCTAGGGAGCAAGTTACAAGGTCGGTTTTGCAAAAGAAAGAAACACTCACGCCCTCCACGACAGTGTCCCGCATCCACATCCTAGGCCAATTGACTACGAGTGTGATGGAAGTGAGCTACTTTGGCGCTTCTTGGAGGTCGGGTGGTCTTCTGGCCACGGAACTTGGTCCCCAAGGCAATGTCGACGTTCTGAGTCCATTGGCAGAGCCAAATCGCGATTCCAGAGAGGGGAGGTCGCCCGTCCGTCCCCAGGGCCTTGGGGAGAGGAAATCGTTTTCAGAATGCCTGTTATTTTGCTAAGCGTGGTATAAGAAAAATAAATAAATAATGTAGACAACCATTGAGCTCGCCAACCATTGAATATAACAGTTTAAACATAAGTCATGCTGACACTTAAAAAAAAAAAAGAGAATTTTTGTCTTTTATATAACAGAAGTGTAATATATTAAATCTAAAATATATTCAAAGCAAATGTATACAAGAACATTTTTATTGATATTTTTATTGGCTTACAAAAAACATCTTGGTCAACCTATGATGGTATGCCTGGGAAATGCATAGCCAATGTATCCTGCGGAGTCTTCTGAGTCATCATCCGAGGACACGTCAGACACAACGTGAATAATCTTTAACCTCTTTTTTTCGGGCTCTCTGGCGGTCTTTGGATTGATCGATTGGAAAGTTTTTCACCGATTTTGATGATCCGAAGTTTACGCTTTCCCTTGCATCTCTTTCCCTTTATCGGTGGCGACTTCGCGATGATGGCTGCGCGCCTTGAACTAGCAGGCCTACCTCCTGCACAAGCAGCCAAATCCTTCAACATCCGAAGGATTCGACACTTGCTTCGGGTTATCGCCATCGGATCTGCCCTACTTTTTTCTTGAGGATAGATAGATCGGATACTGTTTTTATGTTTAAAGTTTTGTATGCCACGTCGAGGACACGTCAAGCTGACGCGTTAAAATTTCAGATCGCGGCGTGCCGCAGTGCATGGTGGATAAATTTCGGCTTTGCTCGAAGTCGATAAACGACGTCCCTCTGACGTGTCTTGACACGAAAGTGTGCCGGCAACAAGCCATCCCGGGCTGGCCCGGCCAGCGTCTCGGCTTTTTTCGTCGTTTTCGGCGACCGCGGCCATCGGATAGATCCGAATGCCCGCGCATGGTGGGCGGCTTTTGCTGTTTAAAGTTTTGGCGATGAACCACGTGCCGGCTGCTGCAACAGCACCATGCCCGCGGCGGCGTGGCGTCCCGCGTCGGCTTCAATTCGTCGTTCATCGGCGAAACGTGTGTCGGAACCGGCCGGCGTGCGGCTTATCCACGGCAGGTACCACTTGCAGGCATGGTGGACGGCTTCGACTTTGCTCGGCGTCGATGAAACGGCGTCTCCGACGCGATGTCTGGACGAAAGCGTGCCAGCTTGGCAACAGGACCATGCCACGCCGGCCGACGCGACACGTCAGATCTGTACTTCGTCGATAAACGACGTCGCGATGCCGTTTAACGACGTTGAGGTTGTTCAACGACGTTGGCGTCGTTCTTCGACGATGTGACGTCGTTGTTCAACGTCTGGACGTCGTTGAAGGTCGACTGTCCCTTGTAGTGAAGGTGGCTCAAACATGCCACCTAGGCTCCAACATGCTCTCTCTCTCCCTCCCTCCCTCCCACCATTATGAAGAGATATCGGGTGAAGTGAGATGGGAATCAAAAATGATAATTAGTGATGAGGATGTGGCTGAAGGTATAAAACACCTTGCAAATGGGAAAGCTAAAGATGTCCACGGATTATGTGCTGAGCACCTGAAGTGGGCAGGAGAGACGCTTTATAGCAAGATTACCCAAATGTTCAATGCAGCTATGGTACAAGGGTTCCCCCAGGAATGGCAACTGAATAGAGTGGTCCCAATTCATAAAAGTGGAGTGAAAACAGATGCAAATAATTATAGAACGCTTATGGTGAGCAGTTTATTTTCGAAATTGTTTGCTACAATTATAGAGAGAAAGATAAGTGGTTGAGCTGAAAAAGAGAAGGTAAGGGCTGAAAAGCAAGCTGGGTTCATACCCAATAGGTCCACAATGGACCATTTACTTGTCCTAAAAACCATCATGGATTCGGTGAAAGGTACAAAGATAGCGGCATACATCTTGTTTGTTGATTTCAAGAAAGCATTTGATAAAGTACCAAGGAAGCAAATTTGGGAAAGAATGGAAAAGCTGAATGTGCCTAAAGAATTACAGGATGCGGTACGGGTATTATATGAAAAAGTTTTGGTGCAACTATCCATGCCTCTTGTATTGGAGATCCCGGACTATGTGGATAGCAATGTAGGGGTGAAACAGGGGTGCCCGATGTCTCCAACACTATTTGGGTTGTTCATTGATAGTCTGGAGGAGTGGCTTAGATGTCATGGGAGAGGAGGCACAACCTTGAATGGGTATGTTATACAGTTGCTCATGTATGCTGATGATGTTGTCATCTTTGCACGCACACGAGAACATATGCAACAACATTTAGATTCATTGGCTGCCTTTTGTGAAGTGAATGGCATGGAGGTTAATCTTGAGAAGACCAATATCATGACAGTGGGTGCACTAAAACAGGAAAATTTTAAATACAAGGGGAAGACAATAGATACATGTGATTCATATAAGTACTTGGGGCTCATCATAAGCAGGAACCATAGGTGGAATACTTGCATAATACAAAGAATTGAAGGAGGTCTGAAATCCTTATATGCTATGCAAAGCATGTGTAGAAGAATCTCGCTTTGGAATTGGCAATTAAAAAGCAGATTATTTCAGTCATTAGTGCAAAGTGTTGTTTTGTATGGATGTGAGATTTGGGGACCGGGGCTGCCTAAATGCTTATGGGAGGATGTAGAACAAGTACTAAAGAAATTCCCGAGACTCGAGTTAGGAGTGAAGATCCAAATGCCATATCAAATGATGCTAGCTGAATGCGGTTTAATGCCCCTTGAGGGTGAAGCGATACTCCAATGCATACGATACCTTAAGAAGGTGAGGAGAATGGATGGTACCAGACTACCATATCTTGCCCTGCAAGTAAGTGAACAAAAAGGATGGTTTTCAGATGTAAAAAAATTGTTAAAAAGATGGGAGATCAATTGGGAGGATGCAGTCCTGTATGATGGGGACCTTAGACAATGGGTATGTGGCATGGTGAAGCGGAAATTATGGCAGGGACCTCTGACCAAAATGTTCCTGTACAGGCAAAATATGAACCCAGGATTGGATATTGCAAGACACTTGAGTGAAGATATATCTGTTAAAAAAAGACATGCAATTAGTAGGATACGTCTAAGCTCACACCGGCTTGGAATTGAAGTAGGAAGATGGGGGCAGTCCATTCCCAGAACGATGCGAGAATGTAAGGTATGTGGTAGCGGAGATGTAGAAGACGAGGAGCATGTTTTGATATGGTGTCCAGCATACAAAATGATACGAGACTGTTTTGGAATAGAGGCAAGTGATCTTACTGCGTTTTTCCTACTCCAGGGTGATAAGATAGGGTCATACTTAATAGAAGTATTGCACTATAGAGAGATATGTATACACAATGTAAATACTCTCTTGAATGAAAATGATGATGAGAGTGAGAGTGAGGAGTTAGATGAGGAAACTGAAACTCGTCTACTTTTTTATGAAGATATGTAAAAGTGTCGTCTTATAGGCCTGAGAGGCCTCCACAGACGTAATACATTTCATTTCATTTCATTTCTCTCTATGTCTCTCTCTGACTGGCTCTGATAGAAGCGTTGGCACCTTCCCCAAGTCAAACAAGGCCAGGACTTTGCGCGGCTGCCTCACCAGAGGGGAGAGGCCAGACCCCAGGAGACGGACCCCGGAAACGTTGCCGAGGTAGCCTTTTCTAGCAGCGCTCCTCCGGGAGGCCCTTTGCCAATGCCCCCCCTCCCGGAGCTCGGTTTCCCTATCCGACCGCGAATCCTCCGTTCAAGTAACCTACTTCGAGCAGGTTCAATAAAATCCAAGATCGATCCGAAAGAACTTATCAAACCGCGAAGCAAATGTGCTACATTGGCTCAAACATGCCATATAGGCTCAGACATGCCACCTTGGCTCAAACATGCCACCTAGGCTCAAGCATTGCCCCTAGGGTCAAACATGCCCTAGGCTCAAACATGCCACATAGGCTCAAATTTGCCACCTAGGCTCAAACATGCCCCGTGGCTCAAACATGCCAGTTGGGTCATAAAAATGCTCTTTCAGATGATGTATTATTTTTAAAGATGAAATATGATGCCGTTTTTTTTGATGTTTAAAATGTTGTGCCCCTAGGCTCAAACATGCCGCTAGGCTAAAACATGCCACATTGGCTCAAACATGACACGTGGCTCGAACATGCCACCTTGGCGCAAACATGCCTTATAGGCTCAAACGTGACATGTGGCTGGAACATGCCCCTAGGCTCAAACTTGACACGTGGCTCAAGCATGCCACATAGACCCAAACGTGAAATTGGCTCAAACATGTCACTAGGGATGCATCAAAAAACAAGGGTCAGTCTCCTTAATTTCTGGTTGAAATTTTTTTTTTTCGTTCCGAGTTTTCACTTGCCGGCAAAATATCTGGTAGGAATTTTGGAGTTTCTATACAAGATCTGGCAAATACTCATTAGCTTCTGGTGTCGCATGACATACAATGGCAAATTTCTAGATAGAAGTACTGCGGTTTTTTAAGCATGGCCACTAAAGTCATAAAATTGCATGATTTATTTTAAGGATGAAATATGGTTTGGTATGATGATTTCATACGATTTCGTATAATAAATGGGGTTATCATTGATGGCGCAGCATCATGGGATGGGGGCATGGGATGACGTGACGATAGCCAATATATATGGCACTAGATATGTATCCCATATGATAGAGCCAAAAGCCCAAACTTTGTCATGTGCGAAATTTTAAAAATTAGGCAATATAAGGTAGATAGATAGATTTTTAAATAGATAGAGATGCAACAACGAGGTGAGTGGCTGAGATTGTGATCCAAGCCTTTGGATCCCATTGGCCCATACGAACGGCTGAGATTAGCAAGCCAGATTTATCCCTGCCCTCCGATTTTTGCCGCTTCAATCTCCCTCCTTTTTGGGTTGCCCCTAGGGGGGCAAACCCTCGTTTATATGGGTATGTGGGCATATCCAGGTATATGCCGGCATATGCCTAGCATATACTGGTGACTGCTAAAAACTGGCTGGTGCCTGTAAGTGCTCGGTCATCCAGCCCATTCCTTCGCAGGCGGAAGGATCCCTCGGAGACGTTGGGAGATGTTGGTAAATCCTGTTTTTTTTCTTGGAAACCCCTTTGTTTCAATGGCCGAAGATGTTTTCAAATGCATCGATGATGCTTTTGCATTTTGTTTCCTGACAAGGAGGCCGATTCTAAAGCGCACCAAAGGCCAAATTTATTTTTTTATCACTGGAGTTCTGAGTACAAGCGTCTTGCATCATGGATAAAGGAAGAAAGCAAAGATTGAAGGTCTAAATTCGCCATAAAGCAAGAAAGCAAAGATTGAAGGTCTGGCAAAATCATGAGCCATGGAGCCAGAAGCAAAACATGGTGTTTCTTCAGAACCTGGATGTTGTTCTGGTCTAGAAGATGAGGAAGAATAGGGCACATCAGGATCTGCATGAAATAGTGTTAGAGTTGCATTCATGAAGCGTGCTGTTTCTGGAGTTGGCAAATGGAGAGGCGCTCCGCCCAGAAAAAGTACTATTCTCTTCTTCTTATGATCAATATATTATATTGAATTTTGTAAAGTAACTCAAAAACGGCTTTGGTGAATGAAATCCCTGCAGATTCTCTAAGCTCAGATGGCATATACAAAGAGGAAGATCCAGTTCAAGGTCCAATTCAAGGTATCTGTCCTTTGGATCATTCCAGAGTGTTGTTCCAGGTAAATTTTCAAAAATGTTGAAGCTACACAGCCACCTTAGCATCATTCCCTTATGAAAATCAGCTCGTTTGCACTTTGAGAATGGCATGTGTTGTAGGACACTCACGTCTGAGAAGTGAGTGCTCCATAACTTGCTGAAATGTGATTGAGAAAGAGGCCGACCTCCAGTAGTTTCTAGGATGGAGTTGACCTCTTTAAGGCACTCTTTTTGGATATAATGTTGTGGCAACACCCTTTGCACCACTCGCACACCGTGCTCGTTCACCTTCGACTTGTGGGGCATAGATTGAGACATGTATCTCACAAAGTTCTCGAAGACTGCAATGGCCTTGAGAGTGTTTGCTCTAGGTTTCAAAGTGAGTGCATTGCCATGTTGGAACAACCTGTGCCCTTTTCTAACCTGCTCCCAGTATCTGTAGAATGAAGACTTGCTCATGCCAAGAATCCATCTCAATGCTCTCATACATACCTTCAGGCCCCTCAATTGATATAGTAACCTTCTTGTGTTTTCATCATAGCTGGAATTTCTACACAAGGAGTAGATGAAATTAATCCTATCTTTCTGAAGCTGTCCAATGTATTGGGACCTTATCTGCACGAGGTCATCCACACTGTACTGGACTGTGCAATCTAGGTTGCAACACTCTTGTCCCCTAATTGCCTCTAGGTTTTCTTTGGTTGGGGCCATACTTTCCATCCTTTGGTGTTGGTGACAATGGTTTGCCTCGGGAGATCATAAACATAGACAGTGATTCAGATGGCGAGTTAGTGGCGGATTTGCAGAGTTGCAATGTAAATAGTGCTGTCAGGAAGGGGTCCGAGTGCTTCCATCTTCATGTGGACGTGGAATTGCTATCAAAGGAAGTGCTCAGCGGAATTAGAGATGTGACGGATAGTCTCTGCAATAGTTTGCAGCGTATTCAGGATGCTCTGGAGTGTTTGGAGATGGAGGATCTGAAGATTTCACTGAGGCAGCGACGATCTTTTCGGGGACATGTCAATCTGCTCAAGGGGGTTCTTGTGCGCCATCTTAATGCATTGGATCGTATGGCGGCCAGGCATCCTGGAACTATACAGGCCTGAAGACCTCTGATGGCTTCAGCATGAATGGAGTTGTGTTACAGTCTTGCTGTGTTGTTGGTTTGAAGCTTCTGTCTGTAAATATTGTGTTGTGAAGAGACTTGCTGTGGTCGTCATGCTGTCAGCGGCAGCATGATGTTTTGTTTTTGCTTATAATATAAAGGTTGGTTGTTCTTCGTTGTGATATCAAAGTTATCTATACATGGTGTGAAAAATTGCTGCCGTTGTATTTGAATCATGATTTTCATGTATTGGTTTTTAATTCAATGGTTGGGGATTATTCAATGGTTTTGGGGATTGTTTTTGCAATGGTTGGGAGGGAAAAATATTAAAAAGGTTGCAGTTGGCACCTTGGAGTTATTTGATTTGGAAGGAAAAGCAGTAGAATTAAAGGATGTCTTATGTGTACCAAGCTCAGTTAGGAATTTAATTTCCATCAGCTAATTAGTAGATATGGGATATATTGTCAACTTTTACAGGTTGCAATGTACTATTTTATTTGACAATGAAATCAAGTTTTTTGGAAAGAGAGTTTGAAATCTTTTTGATTTAGATAATTATTGTCTGCCAACAGTTAATGCTATCATGGCATCTGATATCAATACATGGCATCAAAGGTTATGCCATATCAGCAATAAAAATATCGAACTTATGATCAAACAGGGATTAATTGAAGCAAGTGAATGTAGAGGAGATAACAGGACCTGTTATGGATGCATGGTTGGAAAACATACAAGACTTCTTTTTAAAAAATCACAAAAGAGGGCAAACAGAATACTGGATATTGTACATATAGACTTATGTGGACCACTTAATGTGAGAAGTATTAGAGGCAAAAGGTATTTCATCACTTTTATTGATGATTTTAGTCGAAGAACCAAGATTGCATGCTTGAGAACAAAAGATGAGGCTTTTGAAGCATTTAAAACTATTTTAGCAGAAATGGAACTTGAGACTGGAAAAAGAATTAAGTGCTTGCGATCTGACAGGGGTGGGGATTTCATTTTTTTTTTTTGAATTCAAAAAATATTGCAAGATCAAGGGAATTAAAAGGCAATTAACATATAGGTTCTCACCACAACAAAATGGTATGGCAGAAAGGAAGAATAGAATAATTTTAAATGCTGTCAAAGCAATGCTCAAACTACAGGCTTGCCAAACTATCTGTGGGAAGAGGCAGCCAAAATTGCTGTAGAAATCCAGAATATGTTACCATCTTCAAGTATTAATGGTGCTCTACCAGAGATGCTTTGGTCTGACACAACACCTGTTCATGTTTCAAAGGAGCAAAGGAAAAAGCTTGATGATAGGGCTAAAATTGGATACCTAGTAGGATATGATGAGCAATCCAAGGCCTATAGAATCCAATAAAGAGGAAATTATTGATAAGCAGGGATGTAACATTTGATGAGTATCAAGTCTACAAAGATCATAAAACAGTTGCTACTGCAGTAAGACAAGAAGAAGAAAAATTGCCAAAGTTACTACAAGGAGAAAATGCTGACATTATTGATGATGATGACAGTGACACTGTTATTTCGCAGGGGCATGAAGAAATTAATGCACAAACAGATAAGGATGCTTCTAGTCAAGATACAGGAGGAGAAATCCGAGAGGATACAAATGCAAAGGCACATCATGAAAGAAGGAGAGACACTCAAATTCTACAAGATGAAGCAAAGGTAAATACTGAACTATATGGCAGGGATTCATCTGGAAAAAGTAGAAGATTAAAACATATTTCTGCTGAAATAAACTTAACTGAGATATTGGCCATGATAGACTTTGAAGTACCTAAGACCTTTAACGAGGCAATAAGAGGTACAGACTCAGAGAAATGGAAAATAGCTATGGAAGAAGAATTGAATGCATTTAAAGGAACTGAGACATTTGAGTTAGTTGACTTGCCTAAAGGGAGAAAAGCAGTAGGATGCAAATGGATCTCTAAGATCAAACAAGGAACAAAAGAACATTCTCTAAAATATAAAACCAGAGTGGTTGCACAGGATTTTACTCAGATTAGGGGAATTGACTATGAGGACACCTTCTCTCCTATTGTAAAAATGGCAAGCATAAGAATGTTACTAGCAATGGCAAATGCTAGGGATCTAGAAATCCACTGTATGGATGTTACTACAGCCTTCCTCAATGCCAAATTAGAAGAAGATATTTATGTGAAACAGCCCCATGGTTTTGAGCAAGGGAGAGACAAAGTATGGAAGTTAAAAAGAGCTGTATATGGGTTGAAACAATCACCCAGACAATGATATATACATGGACAGTTATTTAAAAGAACAAGGCTTTATCAAACTCAAAGATGTTGGTAACTTATATATGTTTAAGGAAGGTTCAGATTTCTGTTACATTGCACTATATGTTGATGACAATATAATGGTCAGTAGTAATCTAACCATTCTGCAGAAGTGCAAAGATATCTTGAAGAGCAGATTCAAAATGACAGACTTGGGAGAACTTAAGAAATTTTTAGACATAGAAGTTTACAGAGATAGAGGCAGAAAAATTATGACACTCTCTCAAGGATCAAACATAGCTGGAGTACTAAAAAGATTCAAAATGGAAGAATGCAAAATTGTTAAGACATCTATGGTACCAGGAAACAAGTTGTCTAATGAAGATTGTCCAAAACTGAAAGGGAGAAGTTAGAGGCTGATAAGTTGCCCTATCGTGAACTAATAGGGCAACTTAGGGTGATAGTAGGCTCGTAGGGTGATACCTTGAGTCTGCGTGTCCGGAAGGCTATAGTGACGCCATAGCATCTGCAAAGTGTGCACAGGAGGGGCGGATGGAGTGGACAACCCTAGCCGATGTTCTATGCCAGCCAACGCCATGTCAAGATTCGGTCTGCTGATCTCTTGAGACCTAGCCGTCAGTCGATCCTCACTGGAGTATGAGCCGGGGTAGAACCATGGGCTTGGGGTGTTTTCCTTAGTATTAAATGCATATTCTTTGTTGTTGTCACTTGGATGGATGTGCCACCCCTCGGGGTGGTAAATTATGCTATGATTATGCTGTGTGCTAACCTTGTATTCACGCTTCCGCGACGTAGGAGCCCCATTGAAGGCGTGGGCCGAATGACCCCTCTGTGTCCTTCACTTGAGCATCTTCCTATAGATGGCCCGAGTTAGACAGAGGGCCCTGCTCATGGTGAGTTGGTCGCCATGGAAGGGGAAAGTCCCCGTATGTATACGTCCGAGTGTCGTATATGTTCAGGGAGCGTCACAGTGGTATCAGAGCCGTGATTTCGGTTACTCGAAATCATAGCACTGACCAAACCCTAACTCGCTAGTTCGGTAGTCAGGAGAGAGAGTTTAAGCTAGTGTGATTGTTTAGCTCTCTGATGTTTGGTTTGGTGCTAGGTTAATGTAATAGAATGTAAGTTCTTAAGAAGTTTAGGGCGACTGGAAGACCCAAGTTTGGAAGGGCTATAACTTTTTGTAGGTAGCTCGGATGAAGGCGAAAACGGTCCAATGGATCGGGTACCTCCCAAATACCCTAAGGGGCACGTCTCCCGAGGGCGAACAGACAACAGCTGGCCGCAAAATCAAAAGGGGCGCTGCTGTCTTCGGAGGTGTTTTTCTCGACGAGTTGAGGCCGTATAAGGATCGCAGCGCCCCATACGGTCGTGCGTATTTTTATACGCGCCTGTTTAAAAATAATAATAAAAAAAAAAAAATTGAATTTTTTTTAAATAAAAAGTGAACGTTGGAATTTAAATTTAAGTTACTTTTTAAAGGCGTGTTTCTTCTGGACGACCTTTTCCGCCATAGCCGTCGGACCTGAGCTCTATTCCTGCCATAGTCGACCTTCCCTCACACCTCCCAACCACCTTAAACCCCTAACGCCTTCGCCTACCTTCCGGCGCCACCTGTTTCAGCTTGAGCGCCCTACTTCTTCCTCCCTGTTGCCCATCGCCAGTGCTACGATGCCGCGCTTCAAGCTGACGGTCGACCTAAAGAAGATGAACGTCTTCCAGCTGTATAGCGTCTTATTAGACTATCTTTCGAAGGAAGACCCTATGATCGACACTGTCCTAGACCTTTTGGTGAAGCACTTCATTGAAGGCCGTGGAATCCCTTATCCCATTTTCCATTTCAATGATCGCTTCCTCATGAAGCTCAATGCTGCAGACCAACCCTATACCTTTGTGGAACAGCCTGATCAGGCTTGGACCTTTGTTAAGTTCTACCCGCAAGCCGGTCCCGAGGAAGATTCCGCCGAGCTCATTCGGACGGAGGCCCAGAGGATTCAGCACCTTGCAAGAGTAGAGGACCTTCAACAAATAGCTGGAGCCCTACCAGAAGCGCGGGCCAACAACTTTTATTACCTTGGTAAAGGCCATGTACTTATATACAGGGACCATTACTACCTGCCCACCTTCTTGGAACGAAGACTTGCATGCCTTTGTTTTCGAAGATATTCCACCTAGCTTCACCCAGGATCGTATGGACCTAGTACAAGCGGACATGCGGGCTCGGCCGGCCAGGTATCATACAGAGATCGCCAGGTGCATACAAGCGCGGTTGGACAAAGAGGCCCGGGCTGCTGAGAGAGAGAGAGGCTTCGTAAAGAAGAGGAGGATGGCCAAAACCAGCAGGGCGGGGGTCAACAAGTTGATCAGCAGGAGGACCAGCAAGTTGATCAACAGGGATATCAGAACGTTGACCAGCAGCATGATCAAAACGTTGACCGGAACATTAACCAAACGGTGGATCCAACTGTTGGCCAGCAACAAGATCAACCTGTAGAGCAGGGCGGAGCCAAGAATAGGAAGGCTACGGAGTGGGGTAACAGGAAGCTGAAGAGAAAGAACACCAAACCCGTTAAGGGAGGTGTGGATTACAAGACCCGATTACAAAAGAATGCCGCCATTGCCAAGAAGACATCAGCTCAGAGGCGGGAGCAAATCGTGCAGCGGGCCAAGCATCCAACAACCGGTGGGAAATCCCTCCCATCGCTGAAAGCGACCCTCAAGCCGCGAAAGCCCCATAGATATCGACCGGGCACGGTAGCACTTCGGGAGATACGTAAGTATCAGAAGTCTACCGAGCCATTGATTCGTCGGCTCCCTTTCCAGCAACAAAGTTTAAAATGAAACGCACTAATTTGCTCAAAACGCACTTCAAAAGGAATCTTTGAAAGATTCCCTAAAATCCCCCCAAAAAGGTCCCTTTTCATGGTATATTTGTGACAAGTGTGACAATTTGAAAATTTTAGGCATCATTTTTGAGGGGGGGTGTGAACTTAGCTTCCATTCAAAATTGTTTGACATCCCTTTTTGGCCCCCTAGTTTGGTTTGAGAAATAGTAATATTTTAAAAAACTAAACAAAATAGACATTGAAAAAAACAGCAAGCACACTAAAGTGCCAAAAAGGTATTTTATTCAAAGTTTTCAAAATCAGTACAAAACTATGAACAAAACTGTAAAAAATGCAACGCATTTTGACATTGCCTCATTGAAGCAAACATTTTCACATGAAAGTATGCCTCATTGAACAAACTTACACTTTGAAGCGCAAGTTGGAGTCGAAGACGCTCGCTCTTCGTCTTATATACTTGCTCTTATTTGCTCATCCGTCTTGCTATAGACTTATGTATACCGCGATGACAATGCGTGGACATAACGTCTTCAAAATAAATTTCTGGGTGGTATAAATTTATACCACAATAGGTAGTGTTGTGCGGATATAACATGCCAGAGAGTTCGCATGGTATAAATTTATACCGCAAATGGACTCGAGCGGTATAAATTTATACCGCAAGAGGACTCGAGCGGTATAAATTTATACCGCGAGAGCTCTCTCGATTCACTGCGAGAGCTCCCACGGTATAAATTTATACCGTGAGAGCTCCCTCATTATACCGCGAGAGCTCTCTCGGTATAAATTTATACCGCGACAGCTCTCTCGGTATAAATTTATACCGCAGACAACCTTCATACAATCAATTTATACACATATATGTGTATATATCTATTTTATCTTATCTTATCTTATCTTATCTTATCTTATCTTATCTTATATATATATATATATATATATATATATATATCTATATATGTTCTTATGTTTGTCGCGCTTATCCGACCGTCCGTTCGAGATCCGACGGCTCACGTGGCTTTGGGACGTATCCTACGGCCCAGATGGCTTGGGAGTTTATATATAATTCGTATAGACGCGATCCTACGGTCCAGGTTGATTTGATCCTAATCGTCGGTCCGAGATTTTACGGCTCACGTTGCTTTGGGACACATCCTACGGTGTACATGACTTTGGGAATTATATGTAATAGATCCTATGGCTCATGTTGCGTGAGATCTCGACCCTTGATCGAGTCCAAGATCCTACGGCCCAAGTTGAATGCTCATCCCTTAGGAAAAGGCTTTTAAAATTTTTATGTTGTGTGGGGGATTCGAACCCCCACACAACCCCCCATTCTAACCACTAGACCAAGCATTAATTCCATGAACAATTTGTGTTTCAAATATACTTAAGGGTAATGTTCCCATTAAGATAAAATAACTATAACATTCTAGCTAGTTCAAGAAGGTTTTAAAATATTCTGGAAGGCTCTAGAAAGTTATAGAATCTTCTAGAAAGTTCTAGAACATAAGAGAATCTAGGGGGGATCTAAGAAATTTTTTCCAGAAAGTTCCAAATTGTTCTAATAAGTTTTAGAATGTTCTAGAATGTAGGGGAATCTACGGGAGTGTAAGGAAATCTAGGGAAATACTTCCAGAAAGTTCTAGAATATATTGAAAGTCTTAGAATGTTCTAAAATGTAAAGGAATCCAGAAGAATCTAATAGAATGTAAGAAAATCTTATAAAATGTAAGAGAATCTAGGAAAATATTTACAAGCCTAAGGGAATCTCTTAAAATATGGGGGATCTAAAGGAATCTTCATAAAATCTAAGGGAATCTAAGAAAATGTTGATGAAATCTTAGAGTATCTAAGGGAATCTTTATATAATCTCTTTGAATCTCATGTAATGTAAGGGAATCTAGAGCGATCTCATAAAATCTAAATGAATCTAAGAGAATCTAAGGGGATCTTCATAGAATCTTGGAGAATCTAGGGAAATCTAATAGAATCTAGAGGGAATCTTATAAAATTTAGAGAAATGCTCACGAACTCTCTAAGAGAACCTTGGTAGAATCTTAGAGAATCTATCAAGAGATTCTTTTACAAGAACTTGCACGTAGGAACATGCTAAAACTCGAACATGCACCGTAGGACGCATTAAATTTCTTGTATATATATGATAATATATATACATACTTACATATATATATATCCGAAGAAAAGAGAACTCTTGCGGTATAAATCTATACCGAGAAACGGTATAAATTTATACCGAATTGCATATATATATAAAACGTTTATATATATATATATATGTGTATATATATGCAGTCCAGAGGTAAAGTATATATCATGTAAAATCTTTTGGGGTCTGTCTTACTCGCCAAAGGGTTTGGCAACTGAAAACTACTAAAGTAACACACATAAGGGATAATTTTACACACTTTTCTTAGTTTTTTAGTCTAAAAAGTTCTAAAATGGTTCTAAAATTTCTGAGCTTGTAATGCAATGTTAGAGCATAAAGTAGTCGAATCATGTTGTTATTTCTACTTTTTTTTTCTCTACATACATGCGAACTTCACTTCAGGCAGCTAAAAAATTGCTACTAAAAGCAAAGAACTCCAAAATATTATGGTGACACGGGTGTTTGACTAGAAGGAAACCACGTGGTTTATCCAGAGGGGAGCGAGGAGTAGCAACCCCTCAGAAGTTTACCTATTTATTTACAAAATATTTAGGAAAGGGTAAGGCAGACGAATACTTCACTGCCAGAGAAATGTGCATGGTGCCCACTGCTACAGATGACGTAATTGTGATGAATATGCTCAACATTGCTAAGGAGATTGACTATCTCCTGAGCATCACCATGTTGTAGATTGGTATGTGCGTTCAAAAATACATCTCCGAGAATAAAAAAGGAGGGCATGTAATCACATGGCTTCATTACTTCAACTTTTGTATCCTCGGTATAAATTTATACTGCATCATCAACTAAAACTTCAGCTTAACTACAAAATATCGTGGATGTATTGGTAATTATAATACTATGTGATGCAAAAACAATGGTTTGTCATTCAAGAAGTTTGTTCAACTGCCTCCCAATGTGTTTTAAGGTCCATTAGGATGTTCAGCCAAAATGGTTGTGAATTAACAAATTTCCTGTCTTCTAAAACAGCTAATATAAAAATTTCCAGGGACAAGGTACAAAAGCATCTAATTTCTTCATACAAATTTGCCCCATAGTAAATCTTTGAATTTCATTGTAGTTCTTTCCCCCTCTACAATGGGATTTTTTGTGTGTGCGTGTTTTTCCTTAATACTAAGTCTTCTTAAAATGTCTGTTTTCACGAGCAGTTTTATAAATCTTTGGACTAAAGGTAATAAAAAGGCTCTTTTTAGAGGGATTTCAGAATTTTATAAATTTTCAGAAGGAATCTTTCAAACGCACTTCTTAAATAAGTGCGTTTCATTTTAAACCTTGTTCAGCGGCTTGTACGGGAAATTGCCCAGGAATTTAAGACCGATCTGAGGTTCCAAGCCTTTGCAATCCTCGCACTCCAGGAGGCTGCCGAGGCTTACCTCATCGAGATTTTGAGCGATGCCAACCTCTGCGCCATACATGCAAAGAGGGTCACCATCATGCCCAAGGACCTCCAGCTAGCACGAAGGATCCGAGGGGAGTTTCGGTGACTAGGCGACCATCTATCTTCTGTTGTAAAATTTTTGTGGACTTATCTATGTAAAGTACTCCAATTTTTGGAGTTG
Organism: Isoetes taiwanensis; assembly: GCA_021234155.1. Classification (NCBI taxonomy): domain Eukaryota; kingdom Viridiplantae; phylum Streptophyta; class Lycopodiopsida; order Isoetales; family Isoetaceae; genus Isoetes; species Isoetes taiwanensis. The sequence goes on from JAJEKV010000085.1 coordinate 4,685,434, forward strand.
TGAATATAAAAATGTTTTTTTTCCGCCACTTGGTGTGAATTTAAAATTAAATTATTAGTTAAATAATAATTTTTAATAATAATTTCGGGAAACGTGCCGAAAAGTATAAAGCCCCTTTTTGGCCATTAGGGTTTCATTTCCCTTCTTGCTTTTCGCGTTTTCCTTCTCCTCTCTTGCGCCTTCATCCTTATGGATCGCCCAACCTTACAGCAGTGGTATCTCGATGGAGAGCATTGGGACCCCGCGGTCCCCTTTGACCTTCTTCACCCTTATCTCCTCCAGCAGGTAGACCTCGTCTCCAACATGCAGGCGCACCCAGACTATGCTGCCTTCCTTCGGTTTTTCCATGAGGAGATTGTGCCTGCTTGCGTCTTCAATGAAGACGACACACAACTCTATCTCGACTTCCACACTTTGCTTGAGATGCTAGGAGATGATGAGCACGCCCGGAATGTCATCAAGGGCATAAGGAGGTGGGGGACTGACCTCCCTATTGTTACAATAGATCGGGAAACTTGTTTTGAGGCCCGATTTGCACTGGCCATCATCATGGACCAGTATATTGAGGATGAGGAGATAGCTGCTGAGCATTCCTCTACGCCTGTACCTTCTGACCCGGAAGACGACGAAGTCGTCGACGAGCAGGATTTTGTAAGGTGGAGGGAACTTGCCACTGAAGCCCCTGCCAGTCGAGAGAAAGCCCTCAAGCTCGAAGGGCTAAACCTTCTTCCTACAGTACTCTTGAATAACCAAGAGTACCTGATTCTTGAGGACATTATGTGGGCCTACCGTGTCATTACTGGGATCCGCCGCAAGAAGATAGAGGTCCTCTATGATCTTGCTGAGTATTGCCAGGATGACTTCCTCGATTTTACCACACTGGTTGTGCATCCCTCACCAGTTGAGAACTTGTTGGCATACCGGCCAGAAGAGCTAGAGCCCGTTGAGACCCTTTTGTCACTTCGGCAGTTCTTTTTGACTGACACACCCCAGCCTCTGGAGGAGCATTTTGCAGCCCAGATGCGGCTTCCACCCCCAGATCAGCCATTGCAGATTACCATGGGAGGTATGGATGAAGAGGTGGAAGACCTTTGGGACACCAAGGTCAGCCTCAGAGATGACAAGGAAGAACTAGAGGAGCAGAAGCTCCCCGTGAACTTGGAAAAGGAAGCGGAGACCTCCGGGGATCCTCAGATTAGAGCAATGGGTAACCACGTGCCCCGATTCTTTCTTTCAGCTTTCCGGCAAGGAGAGGTACTATTCTTCTCCAAGAACTTGGGGCCTTCTTCTGAAGCTTCTTGGTGGGCGCTCCGAGCCATATCCACTTCAGCGGGCCATAAGAAGATTGACTATCACGCCACTACCATTACCCTGGTCCGTAGGGATTTGGCTATAGCAGCATTGGGGGACGTGGCGGGCTGCGCTAATATGCGACTCCTTGTGGCGGCACCTTTGGCCACTTGCTTACCACCAGAGGCAGCAGCTCGAGCCGCCCTCTCCGCTAGCCCCAGTGCTACTTTGATGCGCTATCGTTCACCTCATCAACCTATGGATGAAGAGGAGGGACCTAGTTCTTAGATATAGGTATTACGCATCTTGCGTTGAGTATAGTTGTAAAATTTTGGTTTGGCACTTTCTTTAGCCATTTTATCCTATATTATAATGTTATAGTATGTGTCCGTTTTGCATCCAGCCCTAATTCAGACGGGCAGGATTTGCTAATACCATGGTCCACGCCAGGACCTTTAATGTTGGACGAACGTGATTAAAAAGAGCCAAAAATCACCACGAGTTATTTTCTACTGTTGGCTCTGAAACCCTAACAAGATCCACAGCTTGAATACGAAAACACTTTTCACTGGCGAGACGGATTCAGCATCAAACGGCGCATCCAGTTCTAGCTCCGATTTGTCTACTTTTTATTCTTCTTCGAATTCTTCAATATATGATACTCTGCCTCAATCTGGCAACGCCGTGAGAAGGAGCTTCTAGGCCTTAGCTCTGGGTTTGATGGCTATGGCCGCGCTCCTTAGGGCAAAAATAGGCTTCGATGGCTATGCTGCCACTTCTTAGAGCAAAAATGGGCCGCTCTGCAGCTTCAGAGGAACTTGAGGTGGTCTTTAGAACGACTCTCTTGAAGCTTTTCTTATTTTTTTGCTTTCATCCCCTTCTCTGATACTGTATATCTTCTTAATGCTGGAGAGCAACATGTGTTAGCAGCATCATATAAGGATATTTGTGGGCTATTCATGGGCTGTGAATACGATATAACTAAACTTCATGATCATGTGTTGTTCATGGGATGTGAAGATGATTTATCAGGAATACGTAAAGCTGCACTAACATGGTAAGGATTTTGGTAAACCTTATTTCAAGTTATAATTTAAAGGCAGCATGGCCAGAGTTTTGAATTATTTTTTGCAGTAAATTTCTTGATTTTAGCCATAGCATCTCTGACTAGAAATGAAATACACATTCGATGTATGCCAACACAGAATATATCCAACTTCTTGGTTATTTTCCACTGATTTGGAATATGTGAATGCCCGACTAAGAGGAAAATAGTTAGAGGCCACATATAACCTTTGCTGCATCAATTTTGTCTTTGATTTCATCTTCTTCAGATCTAAACAGGCGTAAGAACCTCATAAAATTTTGATCCTGCTGCGACCAGCCTTTGCAGCATACAAACATCCTTTTTCCCATTAAATCAAACTTGAGTTTTGATACAAAATATGCCAGATGGGCCCCTGATAATGTGAGATATCCAGATAATAATAAGATTGTGCAGTTGGTCTTGGATCAAGCATCTAGAGCTGGTTTTGAACCCAAGGACAACTTTTTATTTGGGCACTTCACGATGAAGATCAAATTGGTTTTTGGAGAATTTGTTGAGATAGTGACTTCCCACTATGTATGGCCAATTTAATTCTTTTTCTGGGCTAACTTGAAATTTTATTTTATTGTTTTGAGCACATCTAATGTATTTCTTTGCTCATGATTCAACAGATATGTTCAGAAACAGACAACCATGATGAGCCGCTAACTCAGCCCATGGGGGTTTATTCTAGGCTTTGAAATGCAGACGATTAAGCAACCAGAAATGGCCTTGAGAAGATCAAGTGGAGTTTTGCTTCTTTTAATGCTTCCTATAGACATTGATGCGTGCAAATGCACCAGTGACTGTATAGGGGTTTGCAGAAATTCGACATGAGATTGGTGGAGACAGGCTGCTTATCAGGTGACAAGTCTAACAATATTTAACAAACTTAAATGGGTTAGGAGCAATCACTTGATTTATGATTATTGCAAAGATGCCTCCCGATTTGCTTCTACAAATATGCCTCCTGAGCAAACAAAAGCTTTGAAACAATATAAATTCTTTGCTTCTTGGATTTCACGAGGCCAATTTTCATTTGTAAATAATACTGTATAATGATTGAAAGAATATTTGCACAGGTTCGTAATGTTAAAGCATTATTTAATCACCTATAATAAAAGCACGCTTTGTTGCACCAAGTGTGCCATATGCTAGCACTTCCCAATTTATACTTACAATAATCATGTGGAAAATTTATAACTAACCTCCAAATCTGCTCAGAAAGCTTAAATCATGATAAAAACACATAAAGCCTAGGAATAAATAAACATAATTGTGAGCGCGTGATTATGAAATCAAGCAATGTGAGCGCGTGATTATGAAATCAAGCAAGTAGGGAACAAAAACTGTCGCAAGAAATCAATAAGCAAAGTACGATCCCAATAAACTACAAGTAAAAACCATAATATTGACAACACAAATTGGCAATTCCTTACCACCCCTTACAAAAGTAGGTGGTACTCTAGAAATTCGGAGAAACTGATAAGCACATATGGTACGATCAATGTATGAATTCCAATAATATTACAATGATGGTAAAAGAAGAAAACTTCTTCCTTTATCTGTCTATCATGATGATTGGCACAATGAAGACCATGGGTAGAGAAGCAAATCCATGTTTTCCAAAATGATTGGCACAATGAGAACTATAGATAGAGAAGTAAATCCATGGTTTCCAAAGTGAATTCATATCTGGGCACCATTACTAGTAATATATGATGTGCCATCTTTTTATCAATTGTGACTATTGTATTAATGAATACAATTAAAATTGTTCTCTTCCATGATGCGTTCCTCTATCTATTGGAGTTAGAGTATAACAAAATTGTCCAATGTTCTATATTCATTTCTATCGTCTTGCAGACGAGACCCTCGAAGAATATGAAGAGAGAATTACCAACCAGATACGAAGGGATGATCCAGGACCACCTGACCATGATTATGGCCAGCGGTATGGGGAGTACCCGGAATGGGACGAAGGCTACGAGGTAGGGGAACCCGCACAGCCAGGAGAGCCCTATGATCCAGCCAAGGGGATGGAGGTAGTTAACATAACGGGCCTTTGACGACCTGAAGCAGACTCTTCGTCGCACATGGGACTATTGGGACATGTCAAGGCACGAAGCTTTTGAGGATGCCAACGATCACCTGTGGCAGATTTTCTATGCATTAAGGAGGCTCTTCAATCTCCTTATCATTAGCCCAACACTGGATTATCAACCTGTTAGCGTCCAAGCCTGGGCTCGCTACAAGTTAGTGAGAGCTGTACGCGAGAGCATTCGCTACTCTATCTTGTACCCTTTCGCGAACCCCTAGGCCTGGTTCACTCAGTTTTGTTTTTTTTCTATGTTATGTGTGAGTTAGAGAAATGTCCAATGTATAATACCTGTCCTTGTATTATATCTTTGTATTAACTTTTGTCACTACCAATGTACTGAACCTTAATGTAACGACTGTGTTTACTTGTAATAAGGATCTTCGCTATTGTACTTTCTTTTTGTATTCTCTCTCTAAATACTATCCCAAATGATTTTCTTTGGGAGACTTGATGTCACTATAATTCTCCTTATATCTTTTTATGCTCAATATAGACGGTGCACGCAATGCCGCCTGCCAGACGCCCTCAAATGCCAGTCGACTAACACCTGAGCAGGAAATAATGTTGATGAAGCGACAATTAGTTGAGCTGCAAACTTATGTCTTGAATGCCAACCCACCGCAGCCTATGCAGGAGAATGGGCCGGAGTTACCCCTATTACCGCCAAGTCCACCACCCCAGCAGCCACTTGCACCTGAACCAAACCCTGTACCCGCACGAAGGAAGCACCATTCCAAACGCCATCGAAGTTCCTCAAGGGATAGTGCTACATCTTCACCATCAGCCACTTCTGTGTCCTCTGAAACGTCTGGATCATCTGGTAACCATGCAAAGCGCCGGGACAAAGAGTACCGTAAGACGGTTGATACGGCCATAACCAATATATGGAAAAACAGGAAATTGGCCCAGTTTGATGGGAGAGGCGGCCTGAATGCAGAGTCCTGGTTGGACGAGATGAAGGAGTTTGGGAAATCCTATGGCATGACAGAAAAGGATACCGGGAAGGTTGCCATCACAAACCTTACAGGAGCTGCCCGTATTTGGTGGAAGGGCTATGCCAGAGCCAAGCATCTGGATAGAAGCAGATGCAAATTCCGAAAGTTTGCCAAAGCTTTTAAGTCGCATTATGTGCCTCGAGCGCACAAATGCCAATAAATCCAGACCTTTTACAGGTTAGAGCAGAAGGGTATGTCAGTTCAAGCCTACACTGATGAATTCATGCGCTTGAGGCTGTATGTGCCAGGAATGAATGAAAAGAGGGCAGTGGAGGGCTACATTGAAGGGTTGGCCCCATCAATTAAGCGAATGGTTAAGGCCATAGACCCGAAATCAATTGCAGAGGCTGAGGCTAAGGCATTGAGCCTCGAGGAGGACACGCCAAGAAACCAGTACCCGCGTCCTGCCCCTTACTCGCAGCCACGCCCGTCCACACCTTACAAACCCCGTTCGCCAAGTCCGGGGCCCTCTCAGCAGAACTCTTATGGCCGCCAGGAAAAAAAAGTCACCTTCAACATGCCCGACAAACCGAATAATGTCGGTAAGGAAGTTCGCAACCTCTTACAGTCTATTCCCAAAGAGGCCCGCGAACAGCTGCGCAGAGACAAAGCATGTTACAGGTGTATGCGGCCTGGGCACTTCATGCAGAATTGCCCTTATGTCACACAGACTGCCCAGCTGGCCATGGCCGACCTCGATTGGGACGATCTCGAGTCGACACTACCTGTCGAGGAGGAGGCTCCCGAATACATTCACGGTGAGTCCCATATCCTTGCAGCTATTGAAACCGGCACTGCTGAAAGTCAGCCTGCCGTTATTTCCACCATAGGTCAAGTAGACAGCAAGCCTTTTATAATTCTGATGGATACGGGTAGTACACATAATTTTGATTCTCCTAGAATGGCCCAGGTATTGCGGCTTGAAACTTTGAGATCTCGACCGAAGCCTGTCACTTTAGCCAGTGGTAAGATCAGACATACGCATGGCCATCGCATTAACCTTAAGATGCAGTTGCCAGGTGCACCAGTTGCCTTGGGTGCCGAAATAATGGATATTGGCAAATATGACCTGATTGTTGGTATGGAATTCTTGGCATCTGCAAAAGCCAATATAGACTGCGAGAAACGGGAAGTTACCTTCAACGCCGCTAACGGAGCCCGCGTGACTATAAAAGGTGACTCCTTAAACCCAGTTATGCAGTCTATCACCATCAGGCAGTTAGATAAGGCTATACGTAAAGATAAGTTGCTTTGCATTATTAGACTTGCCTCCATTGAATCAGATGCCAAGCAGAAGCAAGTAGTTGATACCTTACCAGAAGGGATTGCCAATCTTCTCCGAGAATTTAGCGATCTTTTTCCAGATGAGATCCAAAAGCTCCCTCCTTTTAGAGGAGTAGAGTGTGAGATAGCTTTGGAACCAGGTACTAAGCCTACCAGTAAGGCCCCGTACCGTATGAGTCCCCCTGAGTTGGCAGAGATTAAGAAGCAACTTCAGGAATTACTAAACCTAGGTTTCGTTCGACCTAGTGTTTCGCCTTTTGGCGCTCCTATCCATGTAGTGTGGTGTGTGGTCACATGTCCAATTGGATGCTGCCTAGTGGCGTGACGTTAAAACTACTATCTATCCTTTTTGTTAAGAAAAAGGATGGCTCCTTGAGGATGTGTATTGATTATAGGCAGCTCAATAAACATACCATCAAGAACCGCTATGCTTTGCCTAGGGCGGATGATCTAATGGACCAGCTGCAAGGGGCCAAGTATTTTTCAAAGATTGATTTACGCTCCGGATATCATCAGATCAGAATTAGGGAGGACATCTATAAATCTGCCTTCCGCACTAGGTATGGGCATTATGAATTTACTGTTATGCCGTTTGGATTAACTAATGCCCCCGCAACCTTCATGCGATTGATGAATGACGTCTTCCGACAATACTTGGATGATTTTGTTGTTATTTTCTTTGACAACAATCTCATTTATAGTAAAACTCTGGAGGAGCATGAGCAACATCTTCGATTGGCCCTACAAAAGTTAAGACGTCACCAACTTTTTGCCAAGTTCTCTAAGTGCAAGTTTGCCACTCCGAAGGTGGATTATTTGGGCCATGTCATTTCAGCAGAGGGAATTGCTACCGACCCGACAAAGATAGAGGCAGTTAGAGAATGGCCTATTCCAGGTAATGTTTCCGAGGTCTGAAGTTTCTTGGGATTAGCAGGATATTATCGAAAATTTGTTAAGGATTTTGCAAAGATTGCAGCACCTCTTACTAATCTTACAAAGCATGAGAAGGTAAAGGATTGGATTGAGCATTGGAAGGCAAAGGTCCAGGGAAGTTTCCAGCAGCTTAAAGTTGCTCTAACGTTAGCACCAGTCCTCACATTGCCTGATCCTGAGAAGGATAAATTAGTGGCAACAGACGCCAGTAAGATTGCCACCGGTGAGGGTTATTGCCTATGATTCAAAGAAAATGAACGAGACGGAGCAGCGATACCCTACCCATGATCAGGAATTGTTAGCCGTTGTCCGCGCTCTGCGGATATGGAGACACTACCTTCTTGGTAGAAGATTCCAGCTGGATACGAATCATCAAAGTCTCCGTTACTTATCCATCCAGCCAAATCTCAATCTCCGCCAGAGAAGATGGATGGAATTTCTGGAGGAGTATGACTTTGAGATTGTGTATAAGCCTGGGAAAAACAATGTGGTTGCGGATGCATTGTCACGCCATCCCTTGGTAACCCGAACCCATTGTAATGCAATTTCCACACTCACCAGTGAGTATGGGAAACACATAGAACAAACCTTGGCCACGGATCCCGAGTTTCGTGATGTTTGGGACAGTTTGGCTAAGGAAGCTCGCACAGATAAGGAGCGTAAAGCTTTCCGTTCATATAAGAAAGAAGGCAAATTGTTATATTACAAGGATAAGTTGTGTGTACCTGAGACTTCAGGAGTACGTAAGCTCATTCTCCATGACACGCACAACAGCCCTATAGCTGGACACGCAGGTTTTATGAAGACCTACTTTAAGATCCGCTCCAGTTATTTTTGGCCTTCGATGAAGAAAAACATTGCCAGGTACATTAAGCAGTGTCAAGTGTGTCAACAAACCAAGGCTGAGCAATTAAGGATTCCAGGAGAGTTGCAGCCGTTGGACGTGCCCAATACTAAGTGGGAAGTGATAACCATGGACTTCATTGTGGGCCTTCCACGTACTCTCCGTGGATATGATGCATTGATGGTAGTGGTCGACAAATTGTCAAAAATGGCTCATTTCTTGCCATGTCGGACCACGGACACAGCCTTCGATACCGCGCTGCTATTTGCAAAGGAGATCTTCAGGTTGCACGGAATGCCACGAGTTATTGTATCCGACAGGGATCCCAAATTCGTAAGTGCCTTCTAGAAAGATTTCTTTGCTACCATCCAGACCAAGCTTGCTATGAGTACGGCATATCACCCTCAGACGGATGGTCAGACTGAGCGTATCAATCGTATCATAGAAGATATGCTACGAAGTTATGTGTGGAGTAAGCAATCCCAATGGGCTGACTATATTTATCTGGTCGAATTTGCCTATAACAGTATGAAACAGAAGTCTTCCAGAATGTCTCCCTTTATGATAAATTATGGTTATCAATGCCTTACTCCAGACACATGGCATAACCCCGTTTCTAAAGTGGAGGTTTCTCAACAACTCCTCCTAGAAATGCAAGCTTTGGTTGAGGAAGTACGTGGATACTTATTGGCTGCACGCAGTCGCCAGAAGAGTGTAGCCGATAAGCACAGGACCCACGAGTCTTCCAGGTGGGTGAATCGGTTTGGCTTAAGATTAAGGTAAAACAAGCTAAGCTTAAGATTGGTAACTGCAAGAAGTTGGCACCCAGATGGGCTGGGCCGTTCAAGATCACTGAACGTGTTGGGGAACAAGCATATCGCCTGGAATTGCCACCCCGTTTGAAGATCCACAAGGTCTTTCATGTCAGTCTTCTAAAGCAGCACACCCCAGATCCAGAGCAGATCTTGGATATACACACCCTACTTGAAATGACAGAAGAGCAGTTAGATATAGTGCCTGAAGCTCTTCTTGATCGAGCATATAAGCAGACCAGAAGGACCCAGATGCTGCAATACTTGGTCAAGTGGAGACACTTGCCAGTTGAGGATGCTACGTGGGTGATGGAAACAGACCTTGAGAAGCACTATCCGGCCTTCATGCGGGAATCTCAAGGCCGCACCATCAACGATGCTATCAACCCCACTCCTGGCGGTAAGCTTCAAGGCTTGGTTCGCCGAGAATCATGCAGTAGAGGGGTAGATGCATCGTACTTAATAATAGTTACCGATGATAGGATCACCTTTGTGTTCCCTAGGACGTGGTGTACTGTCAGTGTGGACATGACCACGAGCTGCTTCAAAAGCATGTAGTTGGTAAGCCACATACATCTCGGCTATAATAGGAACTTGACCATTCCTTATGCCGCAATGAATTGCGAACCATAGGCATGATAAGCTTCCCCGTAGCTAGATTTTCTTTTATTTCTTATAGGGGGGGTGGTCCCTTCAACCACAACTTAATCATCTTATCTATATTGTATATACTGATGTATTCACATGTGCAGGCCAGTGACCAGTACGTGACCTGCCCATGTAGAGAGGATTGCTGATACCCCGACTTTTCCAGCTTTCATTGTGTTTACATGTCCTTCCTTCTGGTTAGTCTGATATTTGACATTGGAGTTCGGTCCTTCAACTTTTTGTTTATGATAATCATGTGAAATGCACCTCGGTGCTTAAACTGTTTTAAACTTTAAAGTTTTAATATATTACCTTCGGAAATAAGGAATTACCTTCCTTCATAAGGTCATTTACTATATTTGTATCTAACCCCAATGTTGAGGACAGCATTAATTCTAAGGAGGGGAGAATGTGACGTTCTAAGTATTTATACAGTATACGTATAATTATATTGACACGTCACCCAGTATAGATACGCCACCATGGGGTATGGTAACCTAGGGGGTTGACCAAAAAGGGATTAAATTAGCTATGCTAATTTAATTATTAAGGATAATAACCTATAATTAAGGAATTAATATTTAAGAAGGATAATTAAGCTAATTATGGTTTGGGAAGGCGCCACCTGGCCAAACTCGATTGGCCAGCATGGGGAATACTACTTTGAACCATTAAGGTGGATCACCACCCCCATATCAACCATAATCGACCAAGAGGAGCTGAGCGCCTACCTTTGCCAAGCTGAGCGCCTACCTTTGCCAAGCACTTATACCCGTGTAACCAGAGCTGAGCACCAAGTTTCAGGAAGATGGAAGCACCCAATGACAACGGATCCAGCAGGAACTCAGGTGGGTGGTTAGTATAGCTTGAGAATTCTAGGGTAGCGCCCCTGTTGGGCACTTGTTGTGTTGTTTCATCTGTTCTCTCTGTGCTTTACTTGTAGGAACTAACCCTTGATTGTAAAGGTAAGTTCTCTTTATATTCTGATTCTGGTTTTGCTCTTAAAGGATGGATTGATAATTCTTTGCATAGTATTACTCTGGAAATGGGGGAATTAAGGGGGGTAGAGACCTCTGAGCCATGATAGTAGGATGCTCCTAGGTTGATCCCTGTATTTCTCATTAGTTGCGGCCTGTGTACAAGAGACCACCGAGTCGTGGATGCTATGGAGTGACTTAGCACCAAACAAGGGACACAGTGGTGAAGTGGGGATGGGGTCTTGCACGAACATAAAAGGCTCCTGAGACTCCTACAGTGGGCTAGGCCTGATAGCCGGTCACGTAGAGGGCCGGGTATGGGTCTGACACTCCCTGGGTGTAGAGGTGTGATCCGTATGGAGCATCTTGCACTTTGAGTAGATTTAGGGTGAGTAAGTCGGGTACGGATGCGGGGGTCGCTGATGCGGCACGTATTCTCTAGCTCACCCATGGAACCACTGTGATCCTGGAAGGGGACGCTTCCCCGACCTGCCTCATCGGACGGGGCTACATGAACCCTGTAGTAGGCTCGTAGGGTGATACCTTGAGTCTGCGTGTCCGGAAGGCTATAGTGACGCCATAGCATCTGCAAAGTGTGCACAGGAGGGGCGGATGGAGTGGACAACCCTAGCCGATGTTCTATGCCAGCCAACGCCATGTCAAGATTCGGTCTGCTGATCTCTTGAGACCTAGCCGTCAGTCGATCCTCACTGGAGTCTGAGCCGGGGTAGAACCATGGGCTTGGGGTGTTTTCCTTAGTATTAAATGCATATTCTTTGTTGTTGTCACTTGGATGGATGTGCCACCCCTCGGGGTGTTAAATTATGATATGATTATGCTGTGTGCTGACCTTGTATTCACGCTTCCGCGACGTAGGAGCCCCATTGAAGGCGTGGGCCGAATGACCCCTCTGTGTCCTTCACTTGAGCATCTTCCTATAGATGGCCCGAGTTAGATGGAGGGCCCTGCTCATGGTGAGTTGGTCGCCATGGGAGGGGAAAGTCCCCGTATGTATACGTCCGAGTGTCGTATATGTTCAGGGAGCATCACATCCAGGATGGTACCATTCTTCCAAGGCATACGGTTTCAAATATGCATATCAAAATGTCACCTACATCTTACTGATGTAAAGGACAAGTTTTAACCTTTATACCATGACCACTGATTTAATATTTCTATGGCATGGTCTTAATTCAAAGTCTACACAATCCAGAACATGTTTCATGTCCCAAATGCAATTCACGAGATATTTAAGACTAAAATATGAAAGGTAGAGGTCAAAAAACTTTACTGCAGTAACTGTATTATACATTAAGTATTCAATTGCTGGTTTTTCCCTTTCAGCCACAGATGATCACAGTTTTATGCTTAAAAGAAAGGTAACTATTGCATAACATGATTCATTTATTCAAAGTGATTGTTCCATTATAGTAGAATCTCCATTCTCAACAATAGGGAATGAATGACTACTAGTTCAATAAACAAGAAAAAATATAGTATCTTATAGGGTAAGCTTCAGCCTACTGTAGAACCTCTAGAGAGCTCTAAAATATTCTTAGCATGGAGTATATAACAAATCTGTTGTATTCTGCAGATATCTCAAAAAATCAATTTACAAGACAGACCGTTTACTGTCCATGTCTTGACCCAAAATATGGTAATCAAATGTATATGTAATTGCCCAAAACAAAGGGCCCTAAATGCAACAGAGTACCTTGGGCATACAACGTGTGTGGACAGGAACCTGTTCAGCTAGGAAAAGAGGAGAAAAGGAATGGGAGTAAAGGCACGTATAAAAGGAAAAAAGAGAAAGGAAAAAGGGAACGGAAAAAAAAAAAGCATAGAAAAAAAAGGGAAGAGGGAAAAGGCAAAGAAAGGGGAAAAAGGAAGGAAAAAATAGTAGGGGAAAAGGGAAAAAAAGAATAGAAAAATAGAGGGGAAAAGGAAATGGAAAAAGGGCGCCGGGAAAAGGGAAAAGGAGAAAAAGGTAAGGAAAAAAGCAGAACAGGAAAAGGGTGGGACAAAGAAGACTGACCAAGTGCATGGGAAAAGGGAAAGGGAAAAAAAAAAAGAAAAACGGAGGGGAAAGGAACCTGGTGAAAGGGCACGAGAAAAAGGAGAAAGGGGAAGGGAAAAGGGCACGGGAAAAGGGGGAAGAGGGAAAGAGTGAAGAAAGAGGAAAAGGGAAGCAAAAAAAACATAAAGAAAAGTAAAGGAAAAGGTTAGAAAAGAGGAAAATGGAAGGGAAAATGACATGAGAAAGGGAAAAGGAAAAGGGAAAATAAAAAGAGGGGGAAAGGGAAGACAAAAAGGGCATCGAGAAAATCGAAAGAGAGAAAGAACAGGAAAAGGGGCTCGCCAGGCCCTTACCAGACGAAATTGCCTCCTCCGGCACATTATCTCACGTGAAGTCTAGGGGGGAGTAAATTTCATGTCACATTGCATTGTATTGACCACAACTTTAGAAAAATGTTACCCATCCCTTTTAACAATGCACACAGAATTATTATAGATTTTAATCTAGGCTTATAATACACTGAAATTTCCTTCCCCCTAACTTTACATTATAGATTTTAATCTAGGCTTGTAATACACTGAAATTTCATTCCCCCTAACTTTACATTATCAAGAACATAATCTTAGGGTGGAATCACATATGTGCCCGGCCAAGACCTCATTTTTTTACTTTTGGGCATGGGCCCAGCCGGTGGACATCACATTTGTGCCCACTAAAATGTGACATGTCATCAGATTTGGCTTTTCCACGGTGGATATAGAAGAAGGCAGAATAGATACACAATTTACATTCTCCTATTCTTCTCCAGAGAACCGGAGAAAGGTTGATGCGGACTAGAACCTCGCCAACAGGTATCCCAAAAACTTGATCTTCATTTAGGTATTCTTGTGTCAAACATTATTCTATCAAATCTTTTGGTTGCCGTTATTTTTGTATTTTTGTTTGAGCTTGTGGTTTTTAGCTAATTAGCTACACTCCTTTATTATATTGTAAGGTATCCTTGTTTGAGTTTGCAGAATGGATATTGATTCTCCAACAGAACAGCAATGCTGCTATTTAAACTTACATGGTGTAGAGGAGATTTCGGATAATTTAAAATGTTTGGAAGAGAAAATTTCAAATAGTCCTGCAGTAACTCAATCAGAGCAGCATCAATTAATGCAAATCTTTTATTGATGATGGTGCAGCTATTGAATACATGCAATGGATCTGAAATTCAGAAATCTTGTGAATATGGAATTTACAAAGTTCTCGGAGCTTCATTATCTGCGAATGAAGCGTATTGCAGAAATCTTCATTATGGTCAAGCAACAGTTGCAGTACAAATTCCTCCAGATGCCACTAGACGGAATGCCCTTGCAAAGATTCTCTTTGAAAAGAAAACTAATGAGCTCATTAGCAAGCGGTATGGAACTGCTATCAAAGAATCAGACTCCGAAAATTAATCCTACCATAGGTATGTTAACTTTTTCTAGAATGATTTTTTTTGTCGAAAGGTTCATGCTCTGTGTTCTAAATCTTGTTGTAGTGACTTTCAATTGTTGGCATACAGGATTATGTCTCTGGAGATGCTCGAATGTTAAAATGGTCATGATGATGTCATTGTAGTAAAGAAGAAAGTGGAGAGCAAAATTCTAGTCTCTTATTTTGTTGCAAACTAAAGCTTTTCGTATTGTTATGTTATGTTTTTCTATGTTACTCTTTTTAGATTGCAAGCTCTTGTACATTGCAGGACATTCAGAATTTTTTGAAGGCTGAATGGCTGATGCTGATCACAAGCTGTTCATGCATGTGAAAAAATGGCTTTAACTTAAAGGCTGATGCACGGTACTTCTTGCTGCATGGTACTTTTGTGTTGCATGGTACTTCTTGTTGCAGAAAATGGCCCCTGCACAATACTGATGCCTACTGGAGGATATGTCACCACATTGATGTACATATTTGAAGGCTTTACGGTTACTTTCCAAAAAAGGAGCTAGTTTTCTTAGTGCCTATGTTTGTGTAGCCAAATGAACAATTCTTATGTAAGTTGAATCCAGTGCTTGTTGTGGAGTACATTGGGTGTCATTTGTATGTTGTTGATCTTTGTTGGCCTCCGGATGTTAATTGAAGATCACCTGTGCATGGAGTTTTTGTCGCAAATTGTTTGGCCTCTCTGTTATTTTGGTTTAAGTTTGAGGGAGAACCTGTGCATGGAGTTTTTATTGCAGATTGTTTGGCATCCTCTATTCTTTTGGTCTAAGTTTGAGGAAAATTCTTGAAGCAATCATTTGGGTCTGTTCTACTTTGCTCTTTAGTGCCAGTGTATCCCTTAAGCTCTGCCTTCCCTGGTCGAATGTTGCATCAGGCCTTTTGAGGCAGATTCTTGAAGCAATCATTTTGGATCCATGCTGCTTTGCACTTTAATGCCAGTCATTCCTTAATCCTTTATCTTCGCGGTCATTCTTTAATCCTTGATCTTTGCCTTCCATTCCTGCCCTGGTCAGATGTTGCATCAGGCTCTTTACAGAATATAAAGTTGAACTAGCTTAGGATGGTGACCACTCAGGTTGATGTGCTTGGTTCTTTTTCTGTTATTTCATTTTCATTTGTTTGTTTCTTCCTAATAGGGGAGCTGGTCAATATAGATAGCTTATGAAATGGTTGACAATTAAATGATTTAACAATCTTATGCTTGTGAGTCACGTTTTTACCTTTGCCTGCAAGTGCTGTTGAAGAATCGGGTTGTCTGCAGCTTTAATCTGCACATGTTTTAAGAATTAAATTTGTTGCTGCTAGCGGCAAAGAAGTTGGCTACATTCATCCATATTGGGCATCGACATGATGTAAATTGAAACACAGTGAGAAGATAAGACATGCACTTTTTGTCCTCAAAAAGGATAAAAAGAAAATAAGAAAAAGAACATTTATCATAAGGGACCTTGGTAAGGTGGGAACTGAAGACATAACTGAAAAGAGATAAAGAAAAACATCATGATCACCATGTAGAAATAAACATGAGCATTGAAATAACCTGCAAGAATGCAGATACCTATTCATGGGTTTTGCTAATCAGTACTAAAACCATACCTGTAACAACTCAACAACTGAAGCATTTGCTGTAGCAGCAGCGCCACCTTCCATCTTGCTGCTTCTTGGAGCCATCCTTTACAAGCCTTGCTAAATCCCAAGCAAAAGATCTTAGATTGACTACAAGCTGCCATTCCACTGTACACGAAATCTGCACCAGAAAAACAAAAAGGTTTGCAGGCTTCATGCATGATCTGATGATGTGCATTGGGCTATCCAAGCCACATCAGTGTGAAGAATGTCCCGTTATGAGGATCTAAAAGAATGAGAGGATAGAAAAGAAAGTAGTGCTGCATCTTGAAATATTTCTTCTTGGTCTTGGAAGTTGTCTGTACATGCTTCAGCATATATCTTTCAGTTTAGAAAGAAGGTTGCTGTGTTAAGTTTCTCGTCCATGCATGCTTATTTTTTTGGCACTTGCATTTTCTTCCCATGTTTGTCTATCTCATGTCCAGATTCTTTTATTGACGTATCTTTGGAGGCTGACTGGCTTGTCTCCTTTAATGATTTCTCTTTCTTTCATGCCTCAGTCAGGTCATGTGCTCTCACTGCAGTCATGGGCTGGCCTAATAGTCATGGGCCGGCCTAATAGTCTCACTACAGTCATGGGCTGGGCCTAATAGTCAATTATGTAAATGAAAACTTGGATTACATGGCAAAGGTTCGCATCATGAAGTAGTCATGTGATTAAATATTATTTATGTCATGCTTTGTATTGTCTATGCAGATGTTTTATTGCACATCCATGATGTGTGATCGTGCCTTTCACAAGCATGTTTTTGCCCCGTGCGCAAATCATACACATTTGTTTTCTTTAACTGGTGATACAACAATCATTTCCAGGTCTTGTGCGCAAATCATACACATTTGTTTTCTTTAACTGGTGATACAACAATCATTTCCAGGTCTTGTGATCAGCCAGCAATATCCAGCAAGTGCACTAAGGTGTTTTGCCAAGCCACAGGGCCAGTCGAACTGAGTCGACGTGACTGCTTGTTCTCTGCATTGAGTGCATTGCCTGTGATGATGTGGACCCAGAGATCATCTGCAGAATCTGAAGACATTCCACAGTATGGCCCTGGAATTGAAGCTGAACAAAAGACAATGAAGGGGGTTCCGTTTAAGGCCATTGTCAAGCGGCCCCCAGAAGCATTCACCAGTAGGAAAAACAATCAGGAAGAAGTATTGAGCATTGGGTTGGAGGTTCCTAGGTCAAAGGTGACTGGTTTTAATGTCTTCATCAATTTACCAAATGCTGATGCAGACACGCCTGTGGCAATAAAAGAATATGTAGCCTCTCACATTAACTTAATTGGATCTGGAGCACCTGATTCGTATCGCCACACGAGGCTTAGAGTTGGTATTGGAGATACAATTGAGGACCTTGGCCTTTCCAACGCATCAGAGATTTTAGTGACAATTGTGCCTCGTGGTGCTGAGAAAGATATGCCTGTATACGTTAAAGGAGTTCATATTGAGACAGAAGACCTTTAGCTCCATCCCTTGTTGGATAAATATGAAGTGTTTCATGTATAGTAGGGTTAACCACGCCCAACCAATATGAGGCGTCTGTTGTAAGTCATATAATATGAATACTAAAGCTTTAAGAATTTCCTTTGTATACAAGAATTTAGCGCTGGCAAAGCCAGTGCAGTGCCTTGTGCACATGTCGCAGTTCGTAGTTATTCACAGCGCCTTGTGCACATGTCGCAGTTCGTAGTTATTAAAGATGAAGCAATATTTCCTTTGAGATATCAATATTGCAAGCATGCAATTTAAGAGGTTTAAGGGTCCATTCAGATCAGTCGTTAAGTTAGGTTAAGTTAGTATTTTTAACCACAACACTCTTCACACCACAAGTTAAGTTAGCATAATATTAGTTAGTGGTGGTTAACTTTTTTTTAACAATGGTGAACTATGGCTTAGTGAAACAATAGCCATAACAACACGATCGTGAGCATTTCAATGGAATCTGTTGTGAACATTGATGCTTTGGTGACACATTTGAGGAGTTTATAAAGTTATATTTACCTTGGGTTTGGGTTCCACTCCAAATATCCACCCACTAGACGATCAATCACTTCACACGTTTGTATTTTGCAAATGTGCAACATACTGATTGCCATCTTATGGGCTTCCTAGGGAAAACAATGTATTGCTTTTCTTGCGATAGTTAACTACTTAAAAAAGTTGTATGAGTCTATATCTAAATATTTCTAAAGGTGTTGTTTTAATTAGTGCAAGTTTGTTCACACAGACCCCCAGTTGTAGAACATGCGTTCACTACTGAGAGATTGAAGGTGTGTAGTGGGGATACTTGGGCATTACATAGTAAATAAACCGAAGCATGATGGGTAAACATGGCGAGATAAAGCTACACTTGCAAATAATTGACCGTTTGTATGGGCTTCACACAGAAAATGAGAATCTATCGGCCCCTATGGTAAATAATTGAAAACCAAACTGGGAATTCACAAATCATAGAGTGTCTTCACGAAATTCGACCTCCTAAAATGCAATGGCTAGAGCATTTAGTTAGTCATGGCAAAAATTTCTGGCCAGATTTAGGAGCTAAGTTTGTTTTTGCGTTAAGTTTTGTGATTCTGCAATGGTCTGCAAATGGTATAAATGAGAGATATGATCTGGATGAGGCAAATGAAAAGTGCAAGGAAAAACCAATAAGATTGGTGACATATATGTTTTTGCAGAATACATTGTTACCACCACAAAATTAACATGAGGCCAGAGATAATACCTTCTAAAAATTTTCAAAGATCACAAAATCAGTCTAGGGCCAACCAAGAATAAAAACTTGTGTAAATTATAGACGAAAAAAATCTTCAATGGGCCTTCGTATCATATGGATAGAATGATCTGGAAAGTACATAGAAGCTTTAAATCATGGTTTTGCTTTTGTTTTTGTAATGTACGACTCACACATATAGAAGAGCGTCAGATACTGAAACTTCTTCCATTATTTGATCTGCCCTAACACACGCCCTTCTTTAAGTTTGAAGTTCCAATTACAGAAGGACTTTCAACGCTTGCAAATAGGCTCCTATTGCACAGGAGCAGTCCCACCATATCATGCTATTTGGATCCCAAGCCGGTTGACGTAAAAATTATGTGGTCACACGGTTCCCTAGTCTGAAGTCTGTGGTGCATCTTGAATGCTTAAGTTGGGGACGTTAATGATGAATAACACATTTTATGCCATATGGTTGAATATGTTAAGGCATTATTAAGATATATTAAATTTCAAACCATTAAAAGGCAATGCATTATGTCACTGGAATTAGTGGTTGTAGAATTAATGGTTGAAGAACCATTGAGGTTAAATAGGTGAGCACCCCAATAGTGGGGCAACCACCATAGTGGCAGCAGCCACAGATAAAAAACAGGAAGATGGGCAGCGCGAGCTTCTGCTAGGTAGGAATGAGTGGAGGTTGAAGGCATCGGAATTGGCTGGTTGTGCTTATCTTTAACCCTCAACTCTGGAAATACAAATCTAGGCTCTGCCGCTGATTTGTGAAGAACCTAAGCCAGAAAAATTGATTTCCCTGAAGATTTACACAGGCCCAACTCAAACATAGGCGAATTCCTCATATTTTAAGCGATTATGCAGAATAAACTTTCGGTTTAGGACGTCAGAAGACTGAGTACTAAAGCAGAATTTGTTTAAAGAACACTTAAACATAGAGGCAAAATAACCTCAAACTCACAGATTTATCAAGCTGAAACCTGAATCATCATCAAGACAGAGCTTTTGGTTATCGAAATCTAAAAACCCATACACCCATCTGTGTCGAAAGGGAAAAAAAATGGTTACTTTTGTGCCACAGAGTTTACATCTGATGAAATGGCCCACAGAAGGCCAAGATGGTTTTTCCTTACTTTACAATAAAAGGGAGAAGCTTAGTGCTACAGCAACAATTCTGCCAGAAAATAAGCAGGCTGTTTTAAATGAATCAATCAGCCTGCAATAAATATTGCCATATACGCTCTTAATTTTCTCTGCTAAAACTGATACAAAACTTTGATTTATAGATTCACGTTCGAAGAAGCACTCCAGCTCTGTATTGCAAGTCGGTGCAGAACTTCTGCAAGCACCACACCAAATAAAACTGTTTGGTAAAATTTGTTTTGCATAAACTAATTCATGGATAAGGCATCCTAAGAGGATGCTTGGCAGCTTCTATCCGGCGACGCAGGTAGATGGGGTTCGCTTAGGCGAGCAGGCAAATGAGCAAGGCCCCACTAAGGCCTCTAGCTGGAGAATGGAGGGACGGCAACCAAGTAGTGCACAAAAAATACATATAATTCTAATTCGAGGTTATTTGGTGCCGGAAAAGGGATGCTAAAAAGTCACTAATTCCAAATTTTTTTTTCTAGTAATCATATATATAGGAAGGATTATTACGAAAATCAAAGCTGCCGAAAATCAAAGCTGCTTTGTACATACTGGTATAAGAAATGAATTATCTTATTATTATTTCTCTTATCATCGTATTCTAACTGTGTTTATAAAAATTGGAATCGGTCCATGGCTAGATGAAGCACTACAATTCCATAGAAAAGTCACAATTGTTAATTACACTTCATCCCCTTATCCTTAAGAGTGACTTGAAACAAAGGTAGATTAGAAAACCCTTGTGTTCTCTCATTAAATAAGTGGGACATTTAGTTATCGTTGTTCCAGGACTAGAAAAACATATTAAAATGGGACGTTTAGTTATCTCCAAAGTGTTGGTATTAAAAAGACACAACTAGCAGTTTAGGGTGGCAGTTAAAGCCAACGTTTTGGCTCTTACCTTGGTTATCAAGGTCTATTCTATGCAATCAGATTTCTTTTTTAGCACACCAGCCCTACCGGGCCTACAACTGTTCTTGCAATTCTAGCATACTCAGAAAGCCCCAAAAGAGAGAAAACCCCAAACAATAGACCCGGAGATATGGAACAATAAGTTCTGCTTTGAAAAGGCCTTATAATAAGGCATGCAATGTGAAGTCTGTGCAGTTGGATATGGATGAGTGTAGTTATATAGTTGGATATGGTCTTCTATAGTTGATAGTCAGGGTACCCAGCGTTGCTGGGTATAAGTTGCAAATATGTAAATGATAGACCAGCAATGCTTCCAATGTGGAGGTTCTTCTACTTAATTATCTTCTAAGAATTTTTCTTTAACAACACTTTTAAGGCTAGGTGCTTTTCATATTTCAAAGCTTCTGCAAGATAACTTGTAGAAGGGTGTGACCTTTTAAGCCTAGTTGCTTTTCATATTTCAAAGCATCTGCAAGATCATTTGTAGAAGGGTGTGCATAGTAGATATGTGTTGAGGTTGAAGTCAAGGTACAAAAGTTACCTTTTTTGTTATATAGATGTGTGAGGCATACCTTAACATTTTTTAAAGGAAGGAAGTAATCATCCTTCATTGGGCATAGAAAGGTTAGTTTGTTCCTGTATGGTCATTTAATACCCCCAAGTGGACAAAGTTTGCTACCGCTTAATATGAGACAATTCTCTAGGAAGTTGTCTTTCAGTTGTTATGCCATTATATAATCCCTTCATGTCTGCTTTCTTTTATTAGTATATAATAAACATCAACTGGGCCAGAGTGATGTAATTGCAAAGTACACCATAACTCTATACTAAGTAATAAGTAGTCTTGCCCCTAGAAGAGTAATTGATTTCAAAGATATTCTCAGTAATAATGAAGTAGTTGAAGCTGAAACGTAGTTAAATTTAAAACATGAACACTTGATTTAAAAAAAATGGTATAGTATGTTCATGGCTCTATTCATGCTCTGTTCAGGCTTCTGATTGCGTCCCTGGGTTCTAATTTAGTTCAGGCTTCCAGCTTGGTAGTGTTTGCAGATAATGGTCCAGGAATATCGGATATGACGAATTTCAGGAATTTGAGGAATTTTGTATCATACAAAATGGTCAAATTTATTGTGCTTTCTTGCTTGTAATACAGATGTGCCTGGAGGTTCGATTCCTTCCTGGAAGTGGAATGAGAAGAATGGTCTTCTGTGATTGTAGGTTGCATGCAACATGCATGAGCCCATTGATTTATGGTGTTTTTTTATTCAGATGAAAGGAAAGAGTTTGCAATTGAAAAGATTTTCTTGTAGTGAAAGCTCTATTGAAGCAGAGGGCTCCTTCCTTCGTTGGTTTTGCAAGATGAAAGCTTCTTTATGTAAAGAAAGAGCAACATGCAAAGGAAGAGCTCTGTATTTTTTATTTGTATGGTTATGCTCGTTCTGGTGAGGCCGTTTGCGGCCTGGAGGTTTGATTCCTCCAGCCTGGCTTACTGCCGAGCGGGGCTTTTGGCCTATGTGGTTGCTTTGTTACTGTTGTTTCTAACCATTGTGATGTAAATATTATAAGGGAATTATCTGCTAAATGTGATAGACCATTAAGTCTCTTAATTTTCGTTTGCACCATTGAAACTTGCATTTCGATTTTTGTTCAAAAAAATTGTGGTCCTGGCTCTGGAACAATCCAGGGAATATTTTGCAAATCAATGGCCCACAATAAAAACTAAAAACATCCTATTAAAAGGAAGAATAAAGGACTTGCATTTTGGAACTTGTAAATGTTGGGAACTTGCGCATTTGCATAATGTAACTATTAACTTCTGGATCCTTGGATCATTTTTTGAACTTGTAGAGTAACTTGTGGGCCCTTGGATCATTTTCGAAACTTGTATAGGCCTTTGGATCATTTTGGAAACTTGTAGAATGAAAGTACTTGGGACCTGCTCGACAAGTATTTTCATAAATGAATCTTGTAAAACTCTTTGAAAGTCAATATAAGTAAAAACATTTCTATGATATGTGTTGTACTTTTTCAGTTTAAAATATTTGAATGGATTGTGAGCAAATGTTCTCGTGTGTGTTTAAAACTAAAGATGATAGAGCTTCGGCAGTCCCTGTCTATCTAAAGCCAAATACACATTTGGAAGTGGTGCTGAGTGGAACTGAAACTGTCGTGATTAGCTCCACCGACATCAAAATTTTGGAAGCTGATACGCAATTTGGTTCAATGATCAATTGATCCTCCTCTTCTCAAGGTGACACTTTCATCTGATTTGTGATCATCAGGATTGTGCCATCATATGCATATGTTTGCAGATACATGGAATATTACTTGATGCTCCAAGGAATGAGCCATCCCTTTCATTTCTTTGACCCTCTTTTTCACTCGACATTGTCCAAGGACACAAATAGTTACAAAACAATAAGGAAACATGTGAATCTGGATAAGTGCCAGTACATGTTTTTGCCTGCTTGTGATGGACATCACTGGACCTGTTTTCTGATTGTAAGCCACGTGTGTCTTGCACAGAGATATAAACCAGGGATATATCACTTTGATAGCTCGGGCTTGCATGGCAGAAGCAGACATATTGAGAGGTTAGTGCTTGTTCATTGCATTTTGCTGTTGTGGCACAATGACGACAAACTTTGAATGCAGGTTCCTGGAATTGCTTGGACACAATAATTTCAGCTTTATAACCTCAGATGTTGTGAAAATTTCCAGAACGCCTCTTCAAAGCGATGGTCATACATGTGGCCCTGCCGTATGTTCGTTTATATGCACAAATTTGTGAGGGGATACTTGAAAGGAGTGAATATATTGTTGCCTGATCAAGTAAGTCAACTCAAATTCAGCAGACAAACCAAACTCTGTTATTGACAAAGTGTGGTTAACTGCAGGTTGTGGACATTTCAGACCAGGATCTAGTTGATGTTAGAGTGTTCATGCTTGAAATTTTAAGATTAGAAGCAACAAAAGCTGGAACTGAGAGGAACATATGTATTGGGAAGTATGTAGGTGCATGAGTCACCTCGTACTTTAAATCACTGTATATCTTTCTTATGTACATAATTGTTATTGTAACCTCGATTCATTTGAATGAAAATCCATATTCAATTCATCTAACAAACAAAGGAATCAAGTGTTCAGAAGAATTCAAATCTTCAAAAGAAATCAAGACAAACTCATTTTCACAGCTGAAGCACAAAACATCACATGAGTTCTGAAAACTACAGAATGGTTTTACATTTCATCATCATCAGAAAGAACTTCGGGTAAATTCTGTAAAATTTTCTCCTCATCTAAAGGATCCAGCCTATATACAGTCCTGTTTTGACGTTTAGTTGGTGGCATGTGAAGTCTGATTGCACAGATCTGTGTTGTGAATACTATGCCTAAGGCGTCTTTACTGCAAAGATCATAGCTGACGGTTGATCTTGCGCCCTTCTTGTAATACATATCTTCTATGACACTATCATCAGCGAGGTAGTTGGAAGTCTTTCTCCACTATCCATTTTGGTTTTGTGCACATCAGAATCCAAAATTCAGAACCCTCATCATTCCCTTTCGGAGCAACGGCAGCAAAATTATCACCAACTCTAAGTGCCTCTGCTAACATCGTGGGATTGGAGGAGAACAAGGACCTGCTGGATTTACGGTCCTCAATGTCAGCATGCATATTGGAGGATGGTACAATAACTTGAAGTTTTCAATCATTAGCATTGTGCTTGTTCACACAACTGTCCCGCATGCCATCCAAGCAGTAGCTGCAGAAGCATGAAAGTTCCCTCGTGTGCAACTGCAATGGAGATTCAGGATTGAATGCATGTACACAATGGATCTGCCTAGTGTCCAAAATCCTTTCTGCACCCCATGCTTTCTTTCAATCTATATCCTCCACCTTGACTTCCCAAAAGAACCTTTTTATATTCTTCCTCTTACTCTGTACAACACAATAACGACCACATGCACCACCACACTAAGCACCATAACTAAAAAAACATGAATAACAGAAATAAACTAACCTGTGGTTCCTCCAGATAGTGGGCAGCATGTTCTTCTCTTACGTTTCTCTCCAAACTTCTAGTTCTAACATCCTTTGTGTTAGGAGACACTCTGGTGTTCTCAATCAAAATTTTTTGAATCTTTTCTATATGTTCATCTGAAATTGCATCGAATCTTTTAGCCGTCTTGTAAGAAACCCATTTCCCACCATTGTAATCAATCTCTTCCCTCTTTTTCTTTGCCTTTTGCAGGTTTCTTGGGTGAACACCTAATACCTTTCCAAGATCTCGCTGGCTGATTTTGTCACTTGTTTCAGAATCTGCACGGCGTGGTACAGACATTGCAAGGCAGCTATTCTTGGCTGCTAGGCAGTCATTGCTGGTAGAGAGTTTGACAGTCTGCATGGAGTCCCAGAGGCTCCTTATAACGATGCTCTTGGCTTCCAAATCTTTTAATTCTTCACCTATGAATTTTTCCAATGTTTCATCCCTCAAAAACTCAAGTAAAATTTCTTTCTTCATGCTATCCTCAATTCTTTTGGTCTGTTTATGGAAAGACATTAGCAAATTAAGGACAATACGTTGTTTACTGCTTGCACTTCTTGATGAACCGGATCCTTCTGCAAGCTCCAATTTTTCTTCTCTTCTTCTTTTCCTCTGGCGTCTTTTCTTCAACATTTCTTCTTCCTTGGTTCTTCTTCATTTTCTCTTGTCTGAAATGCCAGTTTGTGGACAGATTACCGCATTGACATCCATATCCACAGTGGATTGGAGCTTGCAGCAGGGAGGGAGCCAAAGAACGGGACGTAGGCAAAGAACAGGAAGGGGCCAAAGAACGACATTCTTAAATAACGGCAGTTGAGCGGTGCCATAATTATACTTTCATACCACAAAAGTATGCAACGCCACATTTTGGGGGGACAGGGGGGACAGCCGAATTGGAACACCACAGCGTGCTTTTACCCTTATAAAATAAGATTGACACTAGAAACGTGTGCCCGGCGATGCCGGGCATTGTTCATGGACATGTGGGATGGATAGACGTTATGGCTTTTGTACGCAGAATAATAAAAATGCTAAAAATATAAGCATGTGATAAGATGAGGCATTCATATTGATGTTATTACCTTAAAGTGCTCGTAATTATTCCCCAAAGCTTATTATAGTACTAGTAATAGTGCCCAGCGTTGCTGGGCTAATGTTGGAACCTGTTTATGAATAATAATTTATAATAATTTAGATAACCTCTTTATTGAAGATGCTAAAAACACACACTAAATTCACTAACACAAAACCCAACTCTCACATGGTTATCATAAATAATGCACTTGACAAATGTCATATGTACAGTAGTTTCATTTCTTTGCTTGCAACACTTCCTAGCATGGCACTCTAGATATTATCCAATATTCTCTCTAAGAGACATCCCGTAACCAAGCTTGCCAAATGTGAAACAACATCCGATGTGCATATTTGCAAATAGTTTACACCAGATGTGCATATTTGCAAATAGTTTATATTTATGTGCCATAACTAAGCGTGTCAAATGTGAAACTACACTAAATGTGCATATCTTGCAAATAGTTTATGTTTATATACTTCATGGTTATGACTAATAATGCACTTGACAATGTCATGTGTACATGTGTACAGTAGTTATTTCTTTACTTGCAACAACATGGCACTCTAGAAACCATATATTACATATATTGCTTGAATGGCCTTATCAATGCCCAAGAAGTATGGCATTTTAGAACCATATATCTCATATATTGCCCGAATGGCCTTAGCAATGCCCAAGAAGGTTTAAAATTCACACAACAAACCATCGAGAATAAAAGAAATTGTAGAAGTCAGAGAATAAAAGAAATTGTAGAAGTCAAAGGTACATCGAAAGTGGAACATTCGTAATAATTTTATGACAAAACCTTAACCTATATTTTACTGCAATGTATAACACCACGCCCTAGTCCATATTTTACTCCATGTCTTGCTTGCAGTTTTCTATTGCACATGTTTTGCTTGTAGTTTCTCTAAATTGAGGCAAATGCAGGTTCTTATGAATAGAGACACATGCTGATAATATCTTTTGTTGTGAATCCTAAAAGCAGTTTCATAAAGGAATGGTTTTCCAAGAACTTATCAAAATTCTTTAGATCTCAGCTGCAATACAATAACCTCATAGACTGCTTTGAATGGTCTTATCAATAGGCTAGAGGGCGTAAAATTCTTTGCTGCCAAAACACAAAACATAGAGATTAAAAAAAAACAATAGAAGGCATCAAAGGTATCGATCATATGCATTTGTTTAGGAGCTGGAGAAGGTCTTGCATTAGCAAGAACTGCAGACCAAACTGAACACATGGAATATGTCTAGCAGACAACCTCCCAACAAAGTCATATGTGCAAGGTGATTCAAACAAAAAATCTACTTCCCAACTGGCTCGAATCTTCATTATTATTAACAAAGGCAGGGAATCAGAACATTTTAAATTAGAAATAAGCAGTAAATTCAAATGCAGGAAAAATGCCAATTAAATTCTTAAAAATTTATCTGCAAATCTTTGCTTACAATCTACTAAATATGTGGCAGGGCCTTCTCTAAGTTTACTAAAAGTAACAAAAAAAACTTGCATATGCTGGTGCATCGGCTTTGTTCTATTCCTCCCCATGCAATGAATAGCTGCAATATTTTGATGAAGACGATATCAATGATTCTTTCCAAGAAAATGTGTACATATGCATGCACATAAATTCTGTCAAGAAGAGGAGCTAAGAGATCAACATAATACCCATCCTCTCATAGTCGGTAATTGGCACGTATATAAAACAATCTGACAACTAAAAATACAAAGGAAGAATCTTCATTATGTACCTGAAAAGACCCATCTTTCTAGCTCTCCAAGCTGTTTCATGCCCAAGTTCAAGTCTGTCACAAAAGACAAACAAAATACTGCATTCCCCAAGAGTAAGAACCACAAATGGCAACAGTAAGAACCACAAACGGCAACAGATAACCCAGCCGGTGAGAGCAGAACATATATCAGGCGCAGTGAAGCTTCAAAAATGAAGTAGAGCTTTGGCCATTTGGGGAAAGTTTCACCTCTTTCTGTACCGTCATGCATTTTAAACTTTCACTTTAGTGCATTGCGTGAAACTATTGATCTACTCCCACAATTATGAAGGAAGAATATAAAGATAAGTTAAGAAGCATCAACTTACCTTCACTGGGGAGCAGAACTTCAAAAAGGGTTAGGCCCGGCATATATGCAAGAGGGAGCAATTTCTTGAACAAAAGAAAACAGACATTTTTAAATTTATGCACATGTTTGGATCGACCTCTTCCAGACAGTTTACTGCTCCATTATTTAGTCTATGATGTAATACTCCTCTATGATGTAATAGTCTTGATGAATATGAGTGGCAGACATTAAAAGACAACCAACATCCAATAGATAGTAGTTTCTCCAACATGCACAATCCACTATTCTATTCTATTATGTTTGCCAACATGCCCGCACTTCTGTACAGGGCTCTTGGTAACTGTAGCAAAAGATGTTGTAGCTGAGGGAGAACCCATATTATTTTTGTAATGAACAGGAACCCGAACTCTTGACGAAGCAATACTCCCTGCTTGTCATTCACTGTCACAAGCATGGGGAAGATCCAAAGCATAGCCACGAATAAAACATTGCTGCATTATGCTAAACAGGGGTCTCTCATGATTGTAACGGCTGGAAATCGAATTTTGAACCCAAGGAACAGGCTTAAGACGACGCAAACAAACAGATCAAACCTTGTTGCCACAGTAGCACAAAAAGAATACGGAATGGCCCCAGATGGCTCAAAACACAGACGGAATACTCCCGGGAGCATGAGACATAGGCATGAAGCGTATACCCTGGCTCCGAGCCCCAATCCAAAGCGCCTATGCTTTATCGATCTGCAATCTACATAGAACCAAAACCATAGCCTCCATTGCTATCTGCGTTCGTCTCAACAACAACAGGTAGATTAGGGTTAGTCGTAATCTAAAAACATAAAAACAAATCTTAGCCGTCCAATGTTAGGGTCAAATCTTAGCCCTCCGATTTAGGGCTGGATACAACACCCTATAACATTATTATTCATTATTATTATTATTATTATTATTATTATTATTATTATTATTATTATTATTATTATTATTATTATTATTATTATTATTATTATTATTATTATTATTATTATTATTATTATTATTATTATTATTATTATTATTATTACTACTAGTTATGGTGCCCATCGTTGATGGCTCAGGATAGTCTTACCCTGGTTTCGGGGATCCCGGAGGTAAAAATACCGGCCTCCGGTATCACCACCAGGGCTCGACGGAATCCGTTTCAGGACCCCTCGTTTCATTTGTCTTGACACGTGGGCGGACTGCTGCAAATCTGGGGCCGTCCGCCCACGCGACGCATCCGGGCCGTCCGTGGTGTTCCCCGCCTCTGGGATCACCATCTTGTGATCCCGGCCTCCGGGATCCCCAAGCCGTGGCCGATAACGGTACCGAAATCAGCCATGGAGATCCCGGCCTCCGGGATCACCGTTACCTCAGTGGCCGATAACGGTACCGAAATCAGCCGTGGAGATCCCGGCCTCCGGGATCACCAATACCTGAGGTCGTGATTCCTTCCTCCGGGATCACCCACGCACGGCTGATATCGGCGATCCGATATCGGCCGCGTTATCCCCGCCTCCGGGATCACCACCGTGGGGCCGATATCGGCGATCCGATATCGGCCGCGTTATCCCCGCCTCCGGGATCACCACCGTGGGCCGTGGGACCATGCTGCCCACCGGGTTCGATATCTGCTGTGATTCCCTCCTCCGGGATCACCACGTACTTTATGCATGAAACTCGACGATGGGCCGCGTGGCGTGGACGGATCGTGCGGCTGGTTTTGAACATGTCAGCCCATGCACGGACCAACCATTAAGATCTTGACACCTCGGATGTCGGAAACCACCCTCCGGGATCCCACATTTATCTTCCAGAATTTCTCTGTGCTGCTGCATATGCAGAGACGGATGTTCGAAGCGGCCCCTGGCAGCTATGGCCGACGATTGGGGGCTGGAGGAGAAGATAGCACAGGTATGTATCTGCTTAAGATTATTTTTAGGAGTTAAGAAACGTATATCTGAGCTCCCTTTCTCGCCATTCCCAGCTGCGTGCTGAAATACATGTGGAGTCACCCCCTAATGGCATTTTCGACCACAGCAACCTACACTGGTTTCCAGAAGAGCACCAGGTTCCTTCTGTACAGGGAGGTGGAGAAATGCTTGTGTGGACCTGCTACTTCCCAACAAACCG
Source organism: Isoetes taiwanensis (assembly GCA_021234155.1). Classification (NCBI taxonomy): domain Eukaryota; kingdom Viridiplantae; phylum Streptophyta; class Lycopodiopsida; order Isoetales; family Isoetaceae; genus Isoetes; species Isoetes taiwanensis. Next base: position 4,715,670 of record JAJEKV010000085.1, read on the forward strand.
GGTTGAAGACTTCATTCTTGGAGAGCAAAGAAATTGTGTGGCACCGTGCAGCTTCTACTTAAGGAGTTCCAATCCCGAGAGGGTGCTAAAGAGGCCAACCAGGGATTCTTATTTAACTATGAAAAGGTATGTATTTCTAAAACCCTTTCCTCTAGTTTACTGTTGTTTTTGTTGTTTTTGTTTCTGTAGTAGAAAACATTGTAGCAGAAGTATATTTATTTCTTAGATGTACATGCACTACTTTCATGCACTAATTTTGAACACTCAAAATAGGTATTGGTGCACATATGGTCCCCAGGACAAGACTTTGAACACTCACCTGGTTGCTAATGGACCACGCCAACCCGCACACACGCAAAAAAGAATTGAGAGGGGTGAGAGTGTGCGTGGGGGCTGCCAATGCCATTTTACCATTAGTCAACTCTACCTTCTCGTAAAGCTTCGCAAGTTACTTATTATGGGTTTGAGCATAGAAATCTCCAAGGTGAGCCTTGCCATGGTAAATTTGCTGACGTAGAGAAAGGGATCAGATTCAAGCTAGCACCGTGGATCTCTCAGGAATTGAGGGAATGGGTTAGAGAAAAGCTCGTGCATTGGCACACCCCACGAAGTGTTATGAACATGCACGAGGAGAGGTGGAGATTTAAACTAGATGTTCATGGCAAGGATAGTATGTGTAGGGATGACATGTTTGAAGATCCCGATGTTTACAACATTGAGAAGAGTGTTGTTAGAAACACTTGGAAGCTACATGAAGACCTTCCCACTAGCATCAACATGTGGGTGCAACAACATCTAGAGTCTGTGTTCTTGTATGAACATGGTGACACGTTCCAATTGGGAGTGATGACTCCAATCCAAAGAGAGGCAATGCTGAAGTTTGGAAAGAATAGGGCCATTTGCATGGATGCAACCTTCAAAACTAATGACAAGAGGTACACTACTTTGTGTTCATTTCCATTCTAGATCTTTTCCATAGTCCATTTAAAATGGCTATAGCATTTCAATTCTAGATCCAATGTGAGCTATTGGTTTCTATTATCTAGGTACTATCTTTTTACACTCATTGCCTTTGATGACCATTGCAATGGCTTGCCATTGGCATATGTCATAACCAATTCTCAAAAAACTAGGGCTATAACTAAGTGGTTGAAAGCACTAAAGGAGTCATTATCCGGATTGGCACCCTTCTTGTATCATTACTGACGATGCTGATGCTGAGATCAAGGCGGTAAAAAATGTAAGTATACTTTCTTGTATACTTTCTTGCCATACTTTCTTGCATACTTTCTAACACTAACACAATGGACTGACATTGTGCACTTGTAGGTTTTCCCAAACGTGCATGTGCAAATATGCATTTGGCATGTGAGGAGAGCCTGGATTAAGTGGCTAAGCAAAAATGTAAGGAGTAAGGTGCATAGAAATGAAATGTTCAAAGAGCTAGGGAATATAATGTACAAGACAGAGGGTCCTGTAGGGGACAATGAGTATGGTCATGAGTACAGGGAAGCTGTTAGGAAAGAAGCTATCAAGAGATTGGAAGAGTTGGTGAGGAAGTATCCTCAATACCCTAAATTGTCGGCCTACATGAGTAAGGAGTGGACTAAGAACATCTGTGATCTGTGAATGGGTATTGGCTACAAGAATGTACATACACTCCAATCAAGAGACCAATGCGGCCATAGAGGCATGGCATGCTGCCCTTAAGTTGCGCCTAGGCATATGTAAACGTGCACTTCGAGGCAGGAGAATTGACTGGTTGCTCTACATTCTCACTAACAATGTGGAGACACACATGGCTTACATGAGGTAACATTTACATACCACTACCTAGTCTAATTTACCTTGCATATTTACCATATTTACCTTGCAAATGATTGATATATAGCTATGTTCTAGGTCTATGAAGGAACATGGATTTGTAGTAAACACCTCACAGGAACAGATAATAGAGTGCGCAATTAGAGGTGCTCGGAATATTGCAGACGAACAAGTCACATTTACCAACTTCGAGGAGGGTGAGGCTGAAGTGCAAACCGAGCGCACTCTTGGACAGGGCCCGTATTTTGTTGCTGGAGCACACAAGAATTGGGCATGTTGTGATTGCCCTTGGGGAGCCAAGGGTAATCTATGTAAGCATCAGGTGAAAGTTATGCAAATGCTTGGCAATTACAGGGATCAAGATCTCTTACAGGTCTTGGGTTCTCAATATGGGACAATAGGTGGGGGCATGGACCACCTGAAGCCATACGAAGCCGTGCACGACAGTTGTGGAGACCAGGGATCCGAGGTGCTAGAGGTAGTACGCCTAGGGGAAGAGTCTCCCTTGCAAACAAGCAGTCAAGTGGACTTGAAGAAGACTCAGGCCTCCTTGGAGGCGGTCATTGCTAGAGTGATGTCCAGGGCTCAAAAAGATCCTAACATTTTAGTTGCAACTGATTCTCTCATGAGGCAGCTCGACTTTAGACTTGAGAAGATGGATGACATAGCTGGCACGAGCACTAATACATCAAGTCTACCTGAGCTTACCTTGGAGGTCAATTGTGGTACTAGCTTGTCACGGCTGAAGCTTGTGATAGAACTTGGAAAACATAAGGTGAAGAAAGCAGGGAAGAGTTGGAAGGAAGTTGAGATGGAGGCTTCATGCAAGGCACCATGATTCCCAAATTTTGGGACCCGAAACATGAATTACATATCCAACTTGTATTTCTCAATCTTTCAGTGCAATCTGTCCTGTGCATATCACTAAATGTAATGTCTAAATGTAATGTAATGGTAAAGTATATCCGGTGATCCCGGAGGAGCATATCCCCTCGACGATAACTTTCCCTAGGTTGTAAGGTTCCATGGTTTTTAATTTTGTTTTATTCCAAGGTTCCAAGGTCCCCTGGTTTTAAATTTTTTACCGTCCGCGAGTGGTGATCCCGGAGGACGGGATCACGTGTGGTGATCCCCATCTCCGGGATCACCATCAGGCGGACGGGTTTTTTTTAATTTTTTTTTAATTCCAAGGTTCGAAGGTCCCATGGTTTTAGATTTTTTCCCGTCTACGAGCTGGTGATCCCGGAGGACGGGATCACGTGTGGTGATCCCCACCTCCGGGATCACCATCAGGCGCCATAGGTTTTTTTTTAATTTTTTTTAATTCAAAGGTTCGAAGGTCCTATGCCTTTAAATTTTTTCCCGTCCGCGAGCTGGTGATCCCGGAGGACGGGATCCCGTGTTGGTGATCCCCACCTCCGGGATCACCATCAGGCGGACGGGTTTTTTTTTAATTTTTTTTGTTCCAAGGTTCGAAGGTCCCATGGTTTTATACCTTTTCCCGTCCGCGAGCTGGTGATCCCGGAGGACGGGATCACGTGTGGTGATCCCCACCTCCGGGATCACCATCAGGCGCCAGAGGTTTTTTTTTTTAATTTTTTTTAATTCAAAGGTTCGAAGGTCCTATGCCTTTAAAATTATTTCCGTCCATGAGCTGGTGATTCCCCCCCGGATCGGATCACGCGGGTGGTGATCCCCACCTCCGGGATCACCATCAGGCCCAGAGGTTTTTTTTAATTTTTTAATTCAAAGGTTCAAGGTCCTATGCCTTTAAAATTATTTCCGTCCCGGCTGAGCCGGTGATCCCGAGGATCGGGATCACGCAATAGTGATCCCCACCTCCTGGGATCACCATCAGCGCCGAGAGGTTTTTTTTTAATTTTTTTTAATTCAAAGGTTCGAAGGTCCTATGCCTTTAAAATTATTTCCCGTCCGCGAGCTGGTGATCCCGGACGATGGGATCACGTGTGGTGATCCCCACCTCCGGGATCACCATCAGGCGTCAGAGGTTTTTTTTATAATTTTTTTTAATTCAAAGGTTCGAAGGTCCTATGCCTTTAAAATTATTTCCCGTCCGCGAGCTGGTGATCCCGGAGGACGGGATCACGTGTGGCGATCCCCACCTCCGGGATCACCATCAGGCGGACGGGTTTTTTTTAATTTTTTTTTAATTCCAAGGTTCGAAGGTCCCATGGTTTTAGATTTTTTCCCGTCCGCGAGCTGGTGATCCCGGAGGACGGGATCACGTGTGGTGATCCCCACCTCCGGGATCACCATCAGGCGCCAGAGGTTTTTTTTTAATTTTTTTTTAATTCAAAGGTTCGAAGGTCCTATGCCTTTAAATTTTTTTCCCCGTCCATGGCCGGTGATCCCGGAGGATCGGGATCCGTGGTTGGTGATCCCCACCTCCGGGATCACCATCAAAGTGACGGGGTTTTTTTTAATTTTTTTTGTTCCAAGGTTCGAAGGTCCCATGGTTTTAGATTTTTTCCCGTCCGCGAGCTGGTGATCCCGGAGGACGGGATCACGTGTGGTGATCCCCACCTCCGATATCACCATCAGGCGCCAGAGGTTTTTTTTTTAATTTTTTTTAATTCAAAGGTTCGAAGGTCCTATGGTTTAAAATTATTTCCCGTCCGCGAGCTGGTGATCCCGGAGGACGGGATCACGTGTGGTGATCCCCACCTCCGGGATCACCATCAGGCGCCAGAGGTTTTTTTTTAATTTTTTTTAATTCAAAGGTTCGAAGGTCCTATGCCTTTAAATTTTTTCCCGTCCGCGAGCTGGTGATCCCGGAGGATGGGATCCCGTGTTGGTGATCCCCACCTCCGGGATCACCATCAGGCGGACGGGTTTTTTTTTATTTTTTTTATTCAAAGGTTCGAAGGTCCCATGCCTTTAAATTTTTTGCCGTCCGCGGTCTGGTGATCCCGGAGGACGGGATCACCATTACAATGGTTTGTCTTTTAATGGTCCCAAGGTCTTTTTTCAATGGTTGTTTTATTGTTTGGCTCCCTGGGGATCCCGGAGGTGTTCAAATTTCGGGATCCCAGAGCTATTCAAGTTTCGGGTTCCCAGAGGTGTTCAAATTCAGATCCCAGAGGTGTTCAAATTCAGATCCCAGATGTGTTCAAATTCAGTCAAGGTTGAACCCAGAATAGAAAGCCAAAGGAAAGCAAGTTTCCACTTCAATTAACCTCGAAAAACTGCCATATTTAGAAACATAGCAGTGTATTTACATGTTTTACAAGGAACAACATTTTTTCCTGTTTTGGGGAGACTTCAGATCATGGACCATTCAACATCAACCGGGTCACGGGCCGTGCGAATTGGTTGCTACCCTCGGGCAAGTAGAAGGTTGATTTTCCTGCATTTACACAGTCACTTAACTTCTGCAGCATCACCAAGAAGCCTGTCCTCAAATTGTCCATATCTTCTTCCAGTCCCGGTTGATCACCATCTGAAGAAATGAACATTACATAAATTTGCTAACCAAAAAAGACATAAGATAAGACAATGATAACTCACATCTGTCTCCTTGTTGTAGACTTCCCTGATGAATTTCTGCACACAACCAATGACATAGATGCCACAATCCTGGTTGTTGTGCTGCTGTGGAGCTTCCATCAACATAACTGGTGCATTATGCAATGCTGATGCCTCGTGCCTCCACCTCTTAAATACATCACTTAAAAACCTGCAAGTCAAGGCATTAGAAGATAGGCATGAATGTATAGTTAGCAAATGTTACACTCACAAAGTGATGAACCCGCGTATTGGAGCATGGAGGGGATCAAAGGAATCGAAATGCAATATGCATGGGCAAGGCTTATTGAGTTTCTGGCATGCCAAAGGATCAGCCACCAAAATGAACAGGCTCCAATGGCCACTGCAAAGGACAAGCTGCAATCAATTCAAACCAGAACTAGAAATGCAACAAAAATTCCACTTTCCAAACCCAATTTACCTTGCATTAACCGGTATGTAGTAGAACTGGGCATACTGGATTTTCCACACGGCCTTACCAAAAGGGGATCCCGGAATTAGCTTCACAAACTGCTCGTAGGCACCACACAGGCCTGGTTTGGTACCATTCAGGAACAGGCCAAAAGCAGCAGGGTGGAGGAGAACATGGTGACATCGTTTATGGGGCGGAATTGAGTGTGCAAGCACCCTGAAACGCTGAACTTATATTACAGTTGAAAAATAGATCATATATGAGCTACACACTTACAGTAAATACGCCCTTAAACAGTCGGCATCGATCTCAGAATCCTCGGAACCCGGGGCACCTGCAACAGTGGAGAATTTGACGGCTTCTGACTCCGAGATATGGAATTCTACGTCGGTTGATTTGCTGCCCACCTTCAAGAGAGGACTCTCGACCATAATTGGATAATTTAAAGACAATTTGAACTGCCAAAGATCCCTTCTGATCCCTCTGTCATAGGATAATACATTCTCAAAGAATAAGGGTTCGAGCGTATACAAATAAAACAATTTGATCTTGCTAGGGAGGGGACCCAATCCATCTTCAGATGCATCCTCTTCTTTGTTTTCTTGCTCCTTGTCCTCTTCTTCGTGAATAATATGGTTCGGGGCCATCTGAGCAAAATCCCTCTTACGGCCACACTGCATCAGCTTCCTAGGGGCACGCTGCCGGGCTGGGGTAATAGAACTCGGGGTTTTGGGAGGAGGGGAAGTAAATTCAAGGGTCCTTGCAGCCTCTAACTCTTTGCTCACATCGTCATCATCAATTTGGCGCTGCTCAGAGCTCAGTTCACCAAACAATTCCTTGTCTAGTAAATTGCCATACCGCCCCCTGATCCTTTCTTTTATCTCCCGGATCCGCTCTTCCTGCATTTCAAGTTCTTGGGCCTCCTTTTTTCGCACCTGCAGATTAATGAACTCTGTCCGGCCCGTTTCATCGAGAAGGCCGAGCTCATTTTGGTCATCTGCCATACGTTCAGCTGCTGCCCTTGCCCTTTGGAGTTTCCTGGTGAGATTGTGGCTGAATTTGAAATCTGGATCAAGAGACCTCTGCGTCCTGATCTTCCCATAGTCTCTTACCCTGACCTCAGCTTTATTTTTGGGAATTCGGCCCCTTGGTGCATCTGGAACCCTGAAATTTTCATATATAGCATGCACCCGGAACCTGTGATTCTCCAATTCAACCTTCCTGCTAAATGTTTTGGGGCAGTCGCCCACTTGGCAAAGCCATCTTCTCTGAATCTGATCATACCTGTAATCTTTCAATTCCTCGGCTGGATTTACATTGAAGCATTCTACATTATTTTTGAAGGCCTCCTCTGCATCCCCGCTGCCCTTTGTGGCACCAAGTTCTCCATTTTCTTGATCCCCTGTCTCCTCCTCCCACTGACCGTCCACCGAACCCTCTAGAAATGGGGAAACCTTCTTTGGCGAAACCCCTTTGGCTCTGGCCTCTGCCCTTAATTTCTTTCTGTTCGGGGATTGAACCTCTTGGTCAGATCCAACCTCTTTCAAGCAATCCGGCATCTTCCAGGCCGAGTTTTCTTCTAATGCACCATTCCAGTTCTCGTTAATAGACGTGTTTAAGCTGATTTCCAGGTTAATCGACTCTTCCATCTGTAAAAAAAACGTGAAGGCTTAAAATAAGCTTTGAATACAAAAAAACAGAGTTCCTGATGGCGCTAGCTCTGTTTATTACCTTAAACTAATCGGCCGAGTCAAGCGCAGCGACAGCACTTGCGAGATTCGGCAGCAAAATGGCCCTTTCCGTTCAGAGCCGGTCGGAAAGGGCAAAGGATCTTGGCGCACAAATGTCGGACTTAGCCATCGCCAGAATGAATTCCCTTCCTCCGGAATCCCCACCGTCCACGTGGCGTCTCCCTACTCGTCAACGTACGGAAAGTTCTGCCAGTTTCCCGCCCTCCGGAATCACGTTCATTGGATAGCGTACGGTGTTTAATCCCGGTATTTAATCCCGTCGTTCAAACGAGGGGCTTCGATGTGTCCACGTGGACGCTCCGATATATCGCGTACGTGTGGTGATCCCGGAGGAGGGAATCACAGCAGATATCGAACCCGGTGGGCAGCATGGTCCCACGGCCCACGGTGGTGATCCCGGAGGCGGGGATAACGCGGCCGATATCGGATCGCCGATATCAGCCGTGCGTGGGTGATCCCGGAGGAAGGAATCACGACCTCAGGTATTGGTGATCCCGGAGGCCGGGATCTCCACGGCTGATTTCGGTACCGTTATCGGCCACTGAGGTAACGGTGATCCCGGAGGCCGGGATCTCCATGGCTGATTTCGGTACCGTTATCGGCCACGGCTTGGGGATCCCGGAGGCCGGGATCACAAGATGGTGATCCCGGAGGCGGGGAACACCACGGACGGCCCGGATGCGTCGCGTGGGCGGACGCCCCATTTTTCGCAGCCTCACGCGTGTGTCGATTTGTGAAACGGGGGTCCTGAAACGGATTCCGTCGAGCCCTGGTGGTGATACCGGAGGCCGGTATTTTTACCTCCGGGATCCTCGAAACCAGGGTAAGACTATCCTGAGCCATCGTTGATGGGCTGGGTTTGTTAGATTTATAGGGTTAGCTATCTGGACCTTGCTTGCTAGTGAGCTTCCTCAGCCCAAATGGATCGGATTTCAAGAAATAGAGGTAGGGGTGATCTCCTACTTGCTCATGAAGTTCCTTAAGACTGTGTTCAGAACAAAACGTGCCAAGACGAATGTCGGACTGTGTTCAGAACAAAACGTGCCAAGACGAATGTCGGAAAGCTCTTCGTACCTAAGAGAGCACCTTATGGCCCCTTGCTTACACTAACTTCATGCATCTAAATGCATTTTCTATCTTGCACTTGTTGCATGTGTAAATCATATTCCTTTAAATCTGTAGATTGAAGATCGGCATGATCATAATCCTTTAAATCTATAGATTGAAAATTGGCATTGAAGATGAGTCCATAAGGGCACAGAAATTTTGCACTATTTGCACTTGGCATTGTTTAATATGTTTGAGCAGATAGTTCTATCTATACATGGTTCTTACTTTAAGCTTCAAGTTGGTTAGGGCTACTCACATGAAGTTGTTGCAACATCTTCTAGCAATCCCACAACCCTTCCCCTTCAAATGCCAGGAGGGCATGTTGATTTCAAACAAATCATATCGTATGCATGTCCAAAACATACCTAAGGGCGCCCCTTTTGGCCCCATATATTTAGCAGTATGAGGACTAACTTCATACATCTAGATGTATTTTTTATCTTATACTTTTTAATCTTGCACTGCTTGCATGCATAAATCTTATTCCTTTGAATTTAGCTTTTCTATTTGAGTTAATAAACTATTACACAATCAATAAGGCGCAGCTTTTCCTTAGAAAGTAAGTTTGAACACTATGTTGTAACAACACAACTGAAGTTCCAATTATTGCAATTATTGCGATTGTTCCTAAAACCCAGGATGAATAATTGCAGAAATCTTAACTTCTGGACTTCTTTATAATATAAAGATTTTGCTGCGATTATGCTATATGGCGCATTTGGTGTCTTTATATCTTTCTCCATTATAGCTGCTGGTAAGCCACTCACGTCCATATATCCTCCTATCTGCTTATGTGAAGGTATGCCCAAAGTTTTATGTCGCTGCTAGCTTATACTCCAACTGAATTCACATTACTCACCTCTTGATGTAACCATCAATCAAAACTTATATGTATGGATGCGTGAATGCTCAGCTGCAGATGTGCATCAGATGTATTATTAACCAGCACATTAGGAATACAAAATGTTCACTCCTTTGTTGCATGCAGCTTCCCCAGCTGTAAAACATGACCCTAAGCAAGATGCGCATGCATGTCTGTTGCCCCCATATCATAACACGTTCATGATGTTTCCTCTTTGCATACAGCCTGTACACACAATCTTCAAGCTACAATTTCATATCCATTGTCTATTTTCACAAAGCCTAAACTTGGAAAAATGACCTTAATGTTGCAAAAGCTATTGTAAGTGATGGATTGCGGTCGCCGGATATGTGCCCCTTGCTGCGGAATTTACCATGATGGCTAAACCAGAAGATGCTGCCAGACCAATAGTAGTGATGGTGCCATTAAACTTTTCATTTACAATGGCTGTTGCTGTGCCAGCAAATATGAGCATGAAGGTGCCAATAAATTCAGATACAACCTGAAACACTTATCTTGCTTAAGTAATGCAAATATAGAGAATGCCTAGGGAGTTGGAATGATACCTTCTTAGCAAGTGAGCACTGAGGAATGGGAATCACCATATTGGTAAAGTCGTGTTCTGCCATGCAGGAATCTACTGTGAAACATTTGTTGTTATAATATCCTGATCCTGTCATGCTTTGAGCTCTTTCTGCACTGATATGACGACCTGATCTCCAATTGCCAGGAGCTCTTTCTGCTGCCATTACTGAAGCAACTTGATCAACCAGAACTCCAGGTCCCTCCAAACTTTAAGAAACGACAACTCCGATGAAGCTCAAGATGAGGCAAAGGAAGGCGAAACCACGTGAATCCATATATCCACATCCTAAATCCAGCAAAATAAAAGTTTAATAAGAATACGGCTCTTTGTAAAATGGAAGCTTGAACTTCGTTTTACCTCTACCTAAGCACAATCCAGTCGATTTTGTTGGTGCTCCAAACTTTAAGAAACGACAACTCCGATGAAGCTCAAGATGAGGCAAAGGAAGGCGAAAGGGAGGCCGAGCAGGAAGCCGCAGGGGCGGCAATCCATGATTAGAACCCACACAGCCACCCTACTGCCGCCATAGCTCGAAGGTGCCCTCGCTAACCCTAGCAAAAAAAAACCCTAGAATCTTACGTGGCGTCATCTCTTCCATTGATTTCATCAAATCTGGGCCGTCGAAAGTTTTAGGGTTTTATGCACGACATACACTAAAACTTTATAATAAAGGACTAGTAATGGTGCCCAGCGTTGCTGGGCATAAGCTGAGGGCCTTAAATATTTTGGGCCGCAATGAGAAAAGCATGCCCAAAATATGCTCGCTCTGTAGTTCTTATTTTTGTAATTCTTGTGTGCATATGTAAAGTGAGGTACTCTGTGATATTATAGGTTCTTATTTTAAATATGCACACAACATTCAATATGATATAGCTTAGACCATACCCAGTGTTGCTGGGCAATGTTTGGGCAACAAATACAAATACACCTATATGAACCTTAGGAATGTTGTTGTTGCCTCTAATAATGTGTTGTCCACACCTATATGAACCTTAGGAATGTTGTTGTTGCCTCAATAGTTTGCCGACAACTATATGACTTGTGTATATGGGCCGCATTGTTCTGCAAGACTACATCAATCAAGAAAAAACGACATGGAAAGGCACACATGGGAAAATTGCATTGGATTCAAATATTTAAAATCTCTAACTTGACATCTATCAGGCACCTTGCTTCACAAAGACTTAACATCTCCAGGTATATGCCCTCATACCCTTGGGAAAACTGCATTGGATTAAAATATTTAAAATCCCCAGCTAAGTGCAAACTCAGAGTGCACATTTAACATCTATTATGCACAATGAACTTTCAGTTGCAATGACGTTGCTTTAAATCTTTATTGATGAAAAGTGATAAAGTTTCAAAAGCATGAGTGAGCATTAAGTTTGACTGTCTGCACTTGACAATAAGTTGTGAACGATAATAAATTTGTTTTTATGTCAATAGCATTGATAGTAAGTTTGTTGTTATTTAACAATGTTCTTATAGTAAGTTTGTTGTTATTTTATGATGTTAGTAATACTGGCTTTTGGCAATTGCTAGGTTATGCAACATGTTTTTTATGTTGTGCAAGGTTATGGCAAGTTCTGCAAGTTCTCCCAGTACCTATATAATAAAATATAAAAATCAACTTTATTGTAAGTGGTATCATTAGATTGTTGTCATTGAAGCAAATCATATAATAAAAATACAAAAGCAACTCTATTGTAATGTGATGTCATTAGACTGTTGTCATTGAATCTATTTATCAATCATCCCTTTGAGATTAGTAGCAGACCAACATTTGCATGAAAAAAATATTTAATTACTGCCCTGGGCTTCGAAACAATCTCATCAGGTAATGTAAGCCTGGCAGCTGAAACAAAAGAAATCCTGTATCTTTAGTTGCTTGACTAACATAGACCTTTTGGCACAAATTCAAGCCAAAAATCATGATTCATTTTCAACATATAAATGTTGAGGGATACTTAGACCCAAATCCAAGTTCTTCTATGGCAGCCAAGAGGCCTGCAATATTATTTTTAAACTGAGATGCATGTCTTAGATATAAAAGCAACTCTATTGTAAAGTGATATCATTAGACTGCTGTCATTGAATCTATTCATCAACCATCCTTTTGAGAGTAGTAGCAGGCTGCTGGACCTTGCAGGTAGCTAAAATATTTAATGCTGCCCTTGGCTTCGGAACAATCTCATCAGGTCTGAGCCTGGCAGCAGCTGATAGTAATGCTTCAACATCAAACAAAAGAAATTTTGTATCTTCGGTTGACCATTATTCCTGCATTTCACTTGACTACCATAGATCCTCTGCACAAATTCAAGCCAATAATCATGATTCGTTTTCAACAGATAAATGTTGAGGGATACTTAGGCTATCAAGTTCTTTACAGCAGCAAATAGACCTACAAATCTATTTTCAAACTGAGATGCATCTCCTGAATACCTTGTAGAAGGATTGCATATTTGCTATAATCATGACAACTCTGCAAAGAGGGGCAATATAACCTGGCTATGGTGTCCTTTCTCTGGCCGCCCCTTAACTGTATGGGAATTTCTTAACTGTATGGCTATCTTAACTGTATGGGAATTTCTTTTCTTCTAAAAGGTATCTGCTGACAGCCATCCTCAATCAAGGCCGATTTATCCCTCACCAAATTCCTTTGTGTTAAACAGCAACAACATTTTCTTTTAGTTTCATAGTAAACTGAAAATGTGTCCTTCAAATGAATCCATCTGCTAAAATGTTCAAAAATGGTCCTCCTACGGCTTCTAGATTGCTCTTTCTGACCGCATAATGAAGGAAGGCTTTGTTGCTTACCCATGAGGTGGAGTTAGCAGTGATTTGTGGAGCTGTAACTCCTACTGTAGAAGAAACCCAGAGAGACTCATGCCAACCAAGAGCAAATGAACAGAGCAGTGGCCAAGTATTTATTCATCGCTACAACCTGTTGCAAACCTTCACTTGGCTTTGAATCACTCCGCCAACAGATGGTGATGCATGGAATCAAATGCCACCATCCCGCCAGAGAATCGGGAGGCCACGCGACCAACTGCTCTGCTCTGCACCACAGTCGCAAACGCCACAGTCGCCAAAGCCAACACCATATGCATCATCTCCTTCTATCTCCTTTTGGGCACCCACACAGAAGCGCCGAAGCTGCCAATGCATGCTCTACCGTTTCGCCAGAGATGCGGCCATACAGGAGTTGAAGCGGAGCTACATGAAAACCCTAAAGGTAGGGTTAGGGTTTGGTTGACGACATACTTACCCAATCTTCTATATCTATATAATAATAAAGCCATTTTAGGATAGTTTGTGCGCGATCTTGACCATTAATTTTGTTTGACTCTTTAACTTTTGTTGTGGGCCGTCCAAATACGTCTTGAGTTTTTCCCCTTATATCTTTACCGTTGATATTGGATGTAAATTAATGGTTGAGATTAAAGCATGAGATTCAGTTTCACTGAAGGCCCAGCGCCCTCTGCCCTACCTTTCATTTCCCAACGATGGTAGTCGCCGGAAACCAGGCCGGCAAGGGCGCCAAGTGCTTGTTCATGGGCAAGTCTTCCGCCCCCCTTGATGCCTTCAAAGACAAGAAAAAACTCCATCTCCAGATCCTCTCCAGTTGGCCTTCAGGTGGGCTTCCTTTCCTTCCTCTTTTTCTTTCTTGGTTTTTGAATTAGCTGCCTGTTATGTTCTTCACTCACGAAAAATATTGTTAACAAATCTCCCTTTTTGAATTCACGGTTTTGCTTTTGACGAAGAAGAATGCGTTAGTGCTTCAGATTCCATAGCCATAGCCATGTCTTCGTGCTTTAGATTCCATAGCCATGTTTATAAAGTGGGTTTCTCAAGTCTAAACTCTTCTTTTTGGCACGATTCTCGCTTCTTTTCTTTTGCATGCTGATGTAATGCACGCCTAAAATTTTCATGCCGGAACAAAGCCCTCATTTAAGCCCTCGTGCCTTATTTTCTTCTATCCTATGCCTTTTTCGAGTTGAAATTACTTCGAAATGGAGGGTATTCAAATGAAAGAGAAGGGGCTTCATATATCTGAAGTCGTGCTCGGGCAGAGTTCAGATTCTCGTGTTTTTCCATTCTTCATCAAGCCTAATGCTTCAAATATAGAGAACCCGAGAGTTTGATATGGCTTAAGAGAGAATTCTGAGAAGGCCTTTCTTGAATGCTAGCTTTGGTTCATATTTATGCATTTCACATATTTCTAGAGAAGCAACTATCCAAATAAAGATGATGAGAGTTCTTGGAGTACAATTTTTAAACGTGAGCTTTAAAATCCCGGATGTTCTAACCATGGGCCATGGAAGTCAATTGTCATTCACACACTAAATGCTTTGGTTAGGACATTTTGAAGGAAAAAAGAATATCCAAGGGTGTCCGAATGTGTTGGACTATCTTCGGGATCTATTTCCTGACATGGAAGTTATCGGCATCTCTGGTAATTCTTTTCGGCTTTGAGTTTGTCAAGAGCGAGACAAAATGGTTTCCATGCATAATTTATTTTGAGTTTTATTTTGAGTTTTAAACCTTAGACCTAAACGTTGCAAAAGACCTTCTAAAATCAAATTATATTCTTGGTTGTAGAGTGGAATGTAAACTTGAGTATTTACCAAGGCACTCAAATAAGAGAAAGTGTACATACAACTTAGGGTCAACACTTCAAAACAAGCAGTTGTTTTTTTTTCTTCTAAAAGCGGGGAAAACTTGCATCTCTTATTTTGTTTCTTAGCTATCGGTTGTGCTTATGGATATGCTTCTCTTGCGAGCAACTTTTGTGCGTATAAAAAGCCTACAACAATAAATTGAATTGAGGGTAGGTAAATCTGTAGTATGTGAGGCTATCATAAAGGAAGAGGTGGTAACCAAGATTTTGAAGACTTCATGCTCGGCTCTTGTAGAGTCAACACCGCTAAAAATCTTGTTGGATCGGTATATGGCTAGATAAGTTGGTGGTTTCAATGCACATGCATCCAATATTTGTATCGGCCATTTTATAGCAACGGCCAAGATTCTCGCTCGAAACATTGAGAGCTCACAATTGCATCACCGTTATGGAGGCAATAAATGGTGGGCGTGACTTGCATATCTCTGTTACTATGCCATCAATCGAGGTAATGTTAGGTTGCGCTTAACATAAGAATTTGCATGATTATTGTATGCTAATGTGTAGAAGACCCGTAGAAGATAGTGTACAACTTTACGCTAACATTATGCATGAAATGTTTCTGAGTTGGCACAGGTTGGTGGTGGCACACAACTTGCTTCTCAAGCAGCTTGTTTGGATTTGCTTGGAGTGAAGGGGTCTAATAATGAGATGCCCGGCAGGAATGCACAAACTTTGGCAAAGGTGGTGGCTGGTGGAGTTCTTGGCCGGAGAACTTTCTCTTATGTCCGCTCTTCTTTGCATGCCGGCTTGTGAAAAAGCCAATGAGGTATAATCGCTCAAGTAGAAATATTGCTTGCGAGAAGGTACCAAAAATCTCAAAGGCAAGGCTACTGAGCGAGTCCGCTTTTCCGCTTGATGTAAATACGCAAAGGTAGCCATTGGGTTTCTCCCTTTGGTTTTGGCAATTGAGATTTTTAAGGAGGCTCTTGTGAAGACATTATGTTCATACTAATAATAAATTGTCGACTTTCACCGGATACAAAAATCAAGTTGGCTATCGCGATGCGCCTTTGATTGATGGGATGGAACACCTAGACTCTCCGGTTTCTCCTTGCACCACGCTATCCCTGTGCACGCATACAAAGAATCTTATTACAAATGAGATAAAAGCAATTGGAATTGCAAGAATTTTGTATGGTCATTGCCTTCACCATCTTGGTCGATCAGGGCTCTCCTTCCGGAAAGCCGTAAGACATCTAGGAACGATCCGCTCCATGCTACAAGCTACGGGATATATATATGTGGCGACCTTAGTTACGTGCATGTATCGTAGATGTGAAATTTTAAAAGATGCTCTCAAAATGTTCCATCAAGATTTTGCCATAGAAATGTGATTTCTTAAAATAGTATAATCTATGGCGTGTGTTCATTCTCGGTTTTCAAATCATTGCATTTGTTGGAATATCCAGATTGATATTGCTTGTGTTAATATATAGTATAAATCTGGGTGTTCATTCCACAATCACAACAAGATCTCTACTAGGCTTGGACATTTTATTATTCTTTGTTTCATTTAGTAGGTGATTGCAAATGTCTCAATTCCAAACTTAAAAAATTAATTGAGATTAACCCGGGATGAGGAATATCTATAGTTTAAATAAGTAGACAAAAGAGAATGTTACGCATTTGCATTTTCCTCTCGGACCAATGGCAAATACACTATAGTGTAGACAGACATATAATATAGACATACAATTGATGCTTGGCATTGCTTCGCTCATCTTTGCAAACATGTATACAATATTTGTGAACCAAACAACAATAAGGGAGCAATCATGTATACAATAATAATAAGGTATATCTTCTTCGAAGCATTGGTTATCTTGCATGGTTCCATCGAGCTTGGCAAAAGAGCCATTTACAGACCCTCCCTAGACATATCAACATGGAAGATATTTGTAGACAAATAGCAAACGATCAACAAATCTGGCCTATTGAATTTCCCGGACATATCAACATGGGAGATACAAATCTGGCCCTATTGAATTTCCTGGACATATCAACATGGGAGATATTTGTAGACAAATAGCAAACGCGTCAACAAATCCTTCCCAGAACTAAGGAACGGCCATATATGTCCAACTACATGCTATAAACCATGAAATTTAATCCCAACGAAATGTCCAACTACATGCTATAAACCATGAAATTTAATCCCAACGAAAAGCCCAGCAACGCTGGGCACTTTTTCTAAATTTAATCCCAACGAAATGTCCAACTACATGCTATAAACCATGAAATTTAATCCCAACGAAAAGCCCAGCAACGCTGGGCACTTTTTCTAGTAACATTATAATATAAGATAAAATTCTATTTTATGTAGAGCATACTTGGACCTGAAGAAATAAATTTTGTTTTCCTACTTGTAAAACTTGAAATGGGATGATGGGTGGATGGGATGGGGGAACATTGTGTAGAGAGGACGCATTGCAAAGTGTGTGAAACTTGGAAGAAGATTCGAAAATTTATTACATACGTCCCATGGTGCATATGTCAACGTGCTCTTACATGGTGGAGGTGCTCTTACATGGTGGAGGACAAACGAATACTTTGCTTGTATTACTGCTGATATAAAGCATCTAAAAATTTAAGGAAAACTACTTGGTAGACCCTTTAAAATATATAATCGCATTGTGTGAAGAGCATCATTCTAGTGCGCATGTAGTCACCATGTTGCACCAAAACTAATTGCGTACATACATACCAATATGTCCAAGGACCAGCTTCCAGAAACACACATCAGAGCACTTGATATTCTTCCTCTATTTTGAGTAACAACCAAATCAAAAATATTTGAACATAACACTGTAATAACTATCACTATCACAACAACCTGATAAATTATCTAGCGAACCAATGAGACAGTACAAAATGTCCATACTTTATCACCACAAAATTTCAAAATTTGAAAATAATAATCGAGTATATTGTTATCCAAACATTACCACATAGATTTCCAAAATGCCATCTTTGAAACCCAAGAGCCCAACATGCATTCTAGGGAAAGGTCCTTATGCACAAGGGACAAATATCAACATCCGTGAAGTGAAGTGGTGTTTCATTGAGCTGAATGAAAAAATAGTACAATGACCCATGGGGAAACAAACTGATGAATCCCAAAATGAGTGAAGAGGGGAACAAAATGATGAACCCCAAATAGGTAAATCAACAAACACAACCTCGGGTTAGACCACCCGATGTATAAGATAATTGTGTACAATGAGTACAGGCCCCCACAAAGAACATCTAGAAGGCCGTTGTACTGTAATGCTCCCAAACTGCAACAACTGCAAAAAATCAAGTCGCGCCACCCATCCAAGCAGTGACTCAAATACGCCCCGCTAAGATACCGCTCCATGCTTCCCACCTGGCCACTTTGTATAAAAAACAGCCACATGCACATCAGAGAGCTCCAAACTGCAAGACCAAACCACATGTGATTTGTCAACTATGTTAGGAGCCATCTACGGGCCAAGAGTAAGCAAGCTACAAAGTGGGACTAGAAATACAAGAGCACAATATCAAAATGGAAAAGATGATCCATGAGGATCCCCGGAAACCATGAGGCTACGCCGAGATAGGAAAATCTAGGCTCGACCCAGAGGCATAAAGAAAGTAGCTTCATGCACATCAGTGAGCTCCAAACTGCAAGACCGAACCATATGCGACTATCAAATATGTTAGAAGCCATCCAGGGGGCAAGAGTCAGCAAACTACAAAGTCGGAATAGAAATACAAGAGCATAATATCGCAAATTGAAGATATGATCCATAATGATCCTCGGAAATGATCCAAGGGGCTACGCCGAGATAAGAAAAATATATATGTAGGCCCGACCCAGGGGGGCTTCCCCTTGGTGCCCTCCAGAAGCGCCATGTGCTACGCTGGGAAAAAATGCAAAAGCCCATTGGCCAATATTGAACAAAAAGTAAAACCCATATAGGAGAATAAGAGGTGGGAGGGAGGGAACTCCGTACAACAACAAGATTCAGCTCAGAGGAAACGCCGATGAGGAATGCAGGAAGACACAAGGCTTTTATGGGAGAAAAGGCCAAAGAAAGCCTGCGCTATAGCAGGCTTGTGCCAAAGAAAGCTTGGATCCAAAAGCGGTCGGCGCTAAAATCCAACGTCCCTTTCCCTAGAATGATGGTTCTCTTCTATATAAGAAGAGAACCATTGCATTCTAGGGAAAGGTCCTTATGCACAAATATCAACATCCGACACAAAGAGGAACCTCCCTCAAACCCCATCATAGATTGAGACCACGAGAGATTGTAAGGCACACTGCTAGGAAAGTGTAACGACCATGAGATGAGGTGGGATGCCACTGCAAATAGAGGGGAAGGGGCTCAAGAAACCCTGAGACAACTGGACTGCATAAGGCAAAGAAGGCATGAAAATCGAACACAAACAAGATCTACGGCCACCACTAAAGCACATGAAATCAAAATTGTAGAACTAACGTACCAACAAAATACAGAGAATACCTAACGACAAGACGCTATGGAAGTAAGAACAAACATACCTAACTTATATTATTCATGCAGAACAGACTCGAGCGAACTTTCATGAAGACAATGCAAACCCTCTAATAAGAAAGACCAAAACCATGCACCATGGAATGCATAAAAAGAGAAGACATCAAGATCGGACATAGTCAACAAGCTAACAAAGAGCACTGGAATTAAAATTCAAGAATCAACGTACCAGTAATGAACTACAGTGAATACTATCATGACAAAATACTACAACAAATAAGGACCTAAAACCGAAACATATACGCTACACGTATAACCAGTTCAAACAAACTTTAAAAAATAGAAACAACATAACCCATGGGAACAAGACGATAGGGACCCCGAGACACAAGAACAAAAAAGGTTTCATAAGGTGACAGAACAATTATGCAATTGAGAACATCGGTAGACGATGCCACAGAGTCAGCGAGGATGGGATCAACGCCAAGATGAGGAATGGATGAAGAAAAATGAGGGCAACCTGAAACAAGAACAAATACCATTTAGGAATGCAAGACAACGGACCACAAGAACCACTACAACACGCACGAATCTGCGAAGATGCAACTGCATTTTGAAATTTAAACTGCAGGCCAAAAGGGAGAATGTCGCGGGAAAAAGGGAGCACCAAACAACTCCTTTAGTCTTTAAGAGGTCAACACAGAAAAGGCATGACGACTGGACCAACAAGGCAAGAAGAACTACGTCAAATCAAGGGGCAGACAAAGGAGGGAATCAAGACAATAACAGAGCAAAGATATATTTCAAGGGATAAACTGGAAACAAGAGGAAAGGAACAAACATAGGGTGAAAAAAGAGACAAACAGGAGACCGGAATGAAATGGATAGAAAAAGGGATCGAGAATAGAGAAACAAAGCAAAACGAGACAAAATGGCTGAGGACACAAAATGGAAATAACTGAAGGCCCTCAAAGGCACTAATGAGACACTAAGAATCTATGATAAAGAGCGAGTATAGGCCCCCATAAGGGCATCCATGAGAACCACTGAGAACATATGAGAATATTGGAGTAAAAAAAGAAACAAATAGAGCAACCACAATAAATAGCAAGGACTAAAATTCATGAATGTATACCCACATACATAACAGATCCAAGCGAATTTTCAACGTAGAAACAATGATAGGGACCTTGAGACTCAAGAACAATCCAGAGGACTGGACCAAAGAACCCATTATGGCGAGAGAAAGATGGAGAAAGATGGGTGCTATATGACATCGTCGGAAGAAGCAGAGTTAAGAGAACAACTCGGTGAACAACATGCAAATTTGGTTGACGAGGGTAATCCGGTCACTGAGACCAACAAGAATAAAAAAGGCTAAGCAAGGTGGATACAACAACTGGGGTCAACATAGTAAAACGACATAATGATTGGACACCACCAGGGCAAAAAAGCATTACGATGAGATAAGAGGCGGGCAAAGGAGGGAGTCAAGACAATAGAAGAGCCAAGACGTTTCAAGAGATAAAATGAACAAACAAAGAGGAAAGGGACAATATGCAAAATGAAAAAAGAGAGGAATGCGAGATTATAATGTAATGGATGGAATAAGGGTCTAGGAATAGAGGAACAGAGCAAATTGGGACAAAGGAGCTAAGGCCACAAATGCAAATAAAGCCCTCGAAGGCATTCACGAGAACTAAGAATCAATGATAAAAGAGAAGAGTATGGGCCCTCATAAGGGCATCCAAAAGAACAATTGAGAACATATGTGAAACAAGCATGCACTTATCTACCTATACATACACCATGGTGTTTTTTAGTGGCCCCGGCGGGCCAGTTGGCCACACATTCACATATTTCGTAAAATAGTCGGCCATGCCAGAGTAGGATGCATTCTCACCATGACCAAAGGGTGGTGGCCAGTTCAAAGCACCATTTCATTAAATTCGCTTCATAAGTGGCCAATTCGATATTTGCCAAATCTTTAAACCCCTATGGCGTGGCCATTCCAAAATTTTATGTGCACTAGCAACTTGTTGTGGTGGCCATTTAAACCATAATTTTATATTTCAAGCGCTATGGCCAAGCTCTACATTGGCCAAGTGTAGGGACATAATTTTGCCACTTGTAGGGGGCTGAAGTCTTTTTTAATTTAGCCATAAAGTTCTAAAAACATTCATGATAATATAGTTTTTTTTTCTTCGGATCCTTTTTTTTTTATTTGATTTGCAAATTACATCTCAAATTTGTTCTTCATCGTCCAGCTCGAATATGCACTTCATTGCCCCAACTCAAATCAAGGTTAGTTTCCATTTACCAAGTACTTGCAATATGGCTTTGGGTGAGATCAGGCCTACCAATTCCATTTGTGCTTTTGCCTAAATTCAACATGTTTAAAACATTCAAATGATCTTATAGTAATCTTAGTTAGAGAAGTGTAGCATGTATTTGTTTGTGACAACTGCATAGAGCATCGTAGAAACTAGATATTATCTTAGTGACGTGACTATCATATTTACATTTTAGATGTATGGATATGGCCAATTCAAATTCTTGGGAAAAAAATAGTTTCATGATTTCACCATTGAAGTTACAACCTCTTGCTGTAACGATTCGAAAAAGGGCCAGGCCAAACTACGCTTAGCAAATTATCTAAGGTAAGTAGTGGCCAATATTTTACGCCCCGTCAAATATGTAAGGAGGTTAAAAAATACCCTGACATACACCTAGAAACAAAGCTCAAGAATCTTAGAGCAAAAAAGGGAAGCAAAGCAAATGAAATGGATGGAGAAATGGGATAAAGAAAAGAGGCACTAGAAAACCGCTCTGAAATGGAAAGACGAGGGAAATAGATTGGGCAATCGAACAAAGTACAACTGAAAAGACCAGGGAAAAAGGACGAGTGAGAGGAACAAATCATGCATGTGCAAGTGAACAAATTACTACTGAGAAATCATGAGACAAGAATGCTAAGAGCAATCAGACAGATGGGACAACTCAGGACAACTCAGACAAGCAGAGCAGTGTAACGACGTATGGATGGAAGCAACTCAAGCACAACCCGGACTGCAAGAGCTAGGACTCAAGGGACACCATAAGAGCTCAACGAGACAAATGGAACAAAAGTCGACAAAAGGGAATAATGGACGTCATGTAGTAAAGGGAACAAGTAAAGGCAGTGGAAAGAAGCCAATGAACCAAAAGAATTGAAGGGGCACATGGCTAGGTGGTCATCACAAGTACAAGGAACTAGCCACATAAAGGAATATAAAAGAAAATTTGCAACTAAATGTCACAAGCACCAATGCAGCAAGAATGCAATAGCTCAACCCATACAAAATGCAAACTGAGATATGGCACTGGCAAAAGCCATGTATAAATGAGCCAAATGATTCTAGCAAATACCGCCAATTGTAAAACTCCTGCAAAACGACCAAATGTAAGCGACCACCACAAATGGTACCAATAGACCAACGACGGGGAAACCTGAGATCCTAAGCAAAAAAGGACCACATCTAAGTATGGAAGCAAAACGCATTAAAAGGACTAATTGCGATAGAAAATAGAGACGTTATGGACCACAACCATGTCTACGAGATTTGAAAGTGTCGAGAATAACCAAAAGCAACATGGCATGAACTAACATGAATCACCAACCCATGACGCATGCAGCTAAGGAAAAGTTCAAGAATAGAAAAAAATGCTAGATTATCCCAAATGGAGAAGGTTATGTACAAGATACTGGAAATACCTGACTCGCCCGACAACTCGTGCTAAAGTCCTTAGGTCGAGTGCCAAAATGTCAACAAAAGGGGGCAACCGGCATGTATTGATTAAATACAGGATATAATGAGGAATTGCCAAAAATGCAATGAAGGAAAATGCAAAACTGACTTGGCGTAAAAAAGCAACATACAAAGTAGTTAGCCCCTTGTTGAACTATGTGGACAAAGAGTTGACAACGATCCCCATCAATGTCCACTAGAGATGGCACCACCCCTTCGTAATGACAAGACGAGGAAAAATACCAAGAAGCCAGTCTGACATTGACCCCTCTAGTCGCCAAGTCAAAAAATGATTCTTATCAGCATCTACTTGAGATGCCCTCCCCAACCGAACCATAACTCGAATCTCTCCACACCAAAAACCCTGCAACTAAAACCAACGAAGGCTATAAACAGTCAACATTTGCAAAAGGCGGGAACCATACATGGGCAGGCCACCAAAGGAAGGAAGGAAGGAAAGAAGGTATTTTTATCGTCCACGGAGACCAATCAGTCTATGGGACCTAATACAAAAGCGCAGCAAGCAGATTACTACCCGGATTAAAAAACCCCCGCCCCAAAGGGTTTTCGAGGGAAAAACCGTGGCAGCAATCAGCCTGCTGACAAACTGTTCCAATATACGAAATGCAAAAACACACAAATACATACACTCATGTACCATACCCGTAGTGTCTGATCAGCGGGCAGCCAGGCGGGGGCAAAGATGGGCTCGCAGATCCAGTACCTCCTGAATGTACGACCCCAGAGCACGTACTGACGGTGTGTTCATCAGCAAATGTAGGGGCAAGTCCGGCCGTACTAAGGGAAGGAAAAAACCATCAACTCTGACAAATATACTAATCTAAACATCAACTGGCCCAAGGGAACCTGACAAAACCAACATCTAACAACCCTACTTTTTACCCACTACATAACTTACAAACAAGACGGGGTTTCAAACCTTCAAATCCGAAAGAGAGAGAAAGTGGACATAAAATAGACCACCAAAGAGAGAACCTATCACTCAGACGAACATACTCACTCAAACACGCCAATCACCACTAAAAACTAGTAGGACTAGTCAATTTTAAATGAAGGTAAACAAGAAATAAGATAGGCGACAAGAAGATACAGCAAGAAAGGAAACAGAAGCAAATGAAATGGATGGAGAAATGTGATTAAGACAAAAGGACCAGAGCACAACAAATCGGAAGATATCGAGGAATCAAAAACCAAACGAAGGGGACATCGTGAGATACATGGAGTAAGAACAAATAGAGCAATGGGTACCACCGATGCAGCAAAGGTTGAATGGGACAAGACATTCATGCAAAAGGGAAGGAAGGAGGGAAAGTCATGAGGTAAGAGAAAGAAAGAATGAAAGAAATAAAGAAAGAAAGAAATAGAGCAAGCATCAAGAGTACCAAATGAAACTACAGGCCGAAGAGAATGGAGAGAAATGAGCCACTTCTAACTAAACCAATGAACCATGTAATCGCATAAATAATTAGCGATGACGGGGAACCCCATAAGCTGCAGAAGGAGATCAACAAATTCCAAGAAGAAAACAATGTAAAATGGACAAACAAATGAGCATCCCTCAACTAAGAAACCTATGATGCCAAGGATGCTACCATAGACTGCAAAGATAGAAATACATGGAATACCCAAGCAAGGAATTAGACATTCGACCGAAGTTACTTTATGCCCAAATGGATGCTCCCACCCTCAAGTCAAACTAAATGAAGGCGAACAAGGAAAAAGATCAGCAACAAGGAGTAGATAGGCCGCCAAATGACAACAAACAACCACAACAATTATAGTTAGCCAAATGCAAACCGACTCAAGGAAAAGAACTAAACGACTCTGCAAAAATGAGCAATGATCCATAATTTATACACCAATGAATACATACAAGTAAGAAAGCAAAAAAGTATGAAGACACATAAGAGGATCAATCTAGGGACTACAACATAGAAACTAGGAGATTGGGCATCATAAAACTGCCGCCCTAAAAAGCTGAAAAATGAACAAATAACACGCAGGCCATTGATGGAAAAAATGACAATACGACAACTATCACATCAAACAAAAACTAGAAAAAATGCGACCCTAACTCCAAAACTACAAAAACACTACAAGCATAAAAGGACGCACAGAACCAAAACAAGCACCGGTAAACCAACCACGAAAAAAACCCTTAGACGACAACGCATCATACATCCAAGCAACACACCGACCAACCGAACAAAAACCAGAAAAGCAACCAAAGAGTACTATGCACTGAACCTAACATGACCCCTGCAGAAACTAGACATCCAAGGGAACGACAAAGCAAAGCAAGGACCGACTCTAGACCCCAAACACCAACGAAAAAGACGCCAGAAACAACAAAGAAAAAGGAAGAGGGAGGGAAGGGACCAATCTATGCACAAGAACTTTTGTTATTAATGTTTAATAAAATATGCACCAAGGACCCTTGATTATAATGTTTATAACACTAGGTTTAATGTTTGTAACATAAGGGGGCACAAACGACCTATGCGTGGCGTCAAACAACAAGGGAAAGATGAGGCAAGAACTAGACTGACCAAACTTAACACCGAAACATAACCATGCACAAGGTTCGACCTATGTAAGGACCTTTTATGATTAATGTTTAATAAATTATGCACAAGGATCCTTTGTTATAATGTTTATAACCCGAGATCTAAGGTTTATAACATAAGGGGGCATAAACGACCTATGCATGGCGTCAAACAACAAGGGAAAGACGAGGCAAGGACTAGACTAACCAAACTCAACATATAAATTATTCTAACCATACAAATAAGACCCCGGACAGAACCAAACCAAGCCCAGGCACAACCTCTAAGAAACACCATAATTCGACAAAAAACAATACAAACATAAAGCTAAAACTTTTTAAATCTAGAATTAAGGGATATCGGGAGTCGGAAACCCCATGCAATTTATAGCCAAAAAATTTGACGGGGAAACCAGACCCCGGTAACCCCGACAAGCAAATCAGCACAGGTCATCCTGCGGACGAATCAACCGGCGGCCGACCTCATATCGATCTGCCCAGATAGCCAATCCTCTGTCGATTTTTTCAGTTGGGTGATGCTAGGGCAGTCGGATAGGCTAGATGCAGGCCGAGGCAGGGCCTGTGATGAAAAAGAGAAGGCAAGACAAGGCAGAGGTTATAGCCGGCCAGGGCACAGAAGCGAAGAGCATGCTGGGAAAAAACCATATGATAACTGGGGCAGAAAGCGCAGCGACCACAAACATGCACATCCAGAAGCGAAAAGCATGCTGGGAAAAAACATATGTTAACTGTGGCAGAGAGCGAAGCGACCACCAACATGCACAGACGAGAGGAACATAGAGCAAGTAAGATTCCACTTTCATTTAGGATCGGTTTTTCAGTAAGCACCATTGATTCCATGAGGAAGCAGATCATAACTTGAGCCCAATCCACCTGACCACAACCAAGGGACACAGTACCTGTACAGAGCCGAAAACCTCTCAGATCGAAATCAAAATGATCAATCACAACAAACCTTGAGAAACAGAGAAGCAAGAATTGAGTAGAAGAAATCTACAGGGCCACAATGCTAACAACACAAATCCAGCGACGTCCACAGATGAATGCAGCAGCACCACAGAGGATATCATTGGAAAAGCATGCTGAGATCAAAAGCAAAAGATCTAGAACGGAATTAGCATCAAAGGTGAGAGCCAAGCCATGACACAATTATGTTCTGGGACCAGATACTCAGGTAGCACCATCGATCCTAAAGCGCAAGTGCCCCCCCCAGACCAATCCATCCTATGCATAATCAAGAAGCAGCACCAGTGTAGGAATCAATGTAACCGTACAACAACAAGATTCAGCTCAGAGGAAATGTGATGAGGAATGCAGGAAGACACAAGGCTTTTATGGGAGAAAAGGCCAAAGAAAGCCTGCGCTATAGCAGGCTTGTGCCAAAGAAAGCTTGGATCCAAAAGCAGAGCTGGCGCCAAAACTGGCGTCCCTTTCCCTAGAATGATGGTTCTCTTAGAAGAGAACCATTGCATTGTGAATAAAATTATTCTAGTCATGTGGTATGAGACGTACAAAAACATACAAAAGCTTCACAATGGAGTAGTTACAACAAATTCCTGTAGTAACAATGTAGTGTGTATCCTTCCTATGCTATGCAATATGATTCTTGCGCGTCCTTGCCACCATTTTATACAATTTATAATCCCTACTTGCTGTTAGATAAAGTAAATGTAGGTGTCACGCATTCTTGTGATACATGAATACGGGGTCATGCCAGATTAGATCTGGCATGTAACTGTTATTTATCACCTTCAAAACATGTTTGCCTTGAAGAAAGACAAAAACGCTAGCATATTGTATGCACATTACTAAAAATATGCTTCGTCAATAGTTTTGAGCTTTTAAGCAGCACGCTTTCCTGTATTCAGGTCAAAAAGAAAGTGAAATTTGCAGCATCAGAACATTTGTATGTTTGTAAGGCTTATTACCTAAATCTACTTTGTAAGAAAGATAATAAACTGACTAACTCCTATAATGTTGTCCTCCAATACAGATCAATCTCGAATAATAATAAACCAACCTTTGCTGTAAGAAAATTCATCTTCACAAAGCAAAAATAGCATAGAAGAATGAAAACCACAATAAATTAATGGAAGATTAAGAGAAAAAGATGCATGTACCTGCAATCTGTTTTGAGAAACCTCCAGTAGCTCCTAAAAGTCGAAGTCTGTAAATGAAATAGAGCATAAATTTATATTTGCTATTGCGTTGGATGTAGGCCGAATTTTGCCAGATCATGTCAAGTTGACTCTCAGTCAAATGCTACATGACTCTCACAAAAGAATCTATAAATGGTTAAGTCGCTTATAAAAAGCATATGCATTTCGTTGTCAACATCAAAGGAATGAACATTGGATCCTACAAATGCCTACGAAAATATTTTGCAACGCACTCTAGTAGACTAAAAAAAAATATAACCTGGAGATACATGTTGGAACACGTGTTCGAGTACAACAAAGGCAATATAGATGGACCATCGTAACCTGCAAACAATGAAGATGTGTCAAATCGTAAAGAAGATCACATACTAAATTGAACGAAACAGGTACATTAGAGAAGAAAATGATATCACACATATAATATATAAATAGCTTCATGAAAGGGTTTCCTAGTGCGACAAATTAAAATGTGCAGCAGTAATACGATAAAGCCAAAGTAGCCAAAACATTATCAGAATAGGAACCCAAGATTCCACCTTCAACAAAGCTAAGAACACGAAATTATTACGCAAACCCTTAGTTACAAAAAGAATTATGACTAAGCAACTAAAAAATGCTTGAAATCATAGCTTATCATCAAGTAAGACAACAATAGAATAGATTGCACCACATCATATTTCATATCAGAGCAAAATACAGAGTGCATGTAAAAGATCCAATAGCCTAAAATAAATCAAGGCCTACCAAAAAGAATAGAAGGCAAGGCCCATTGATAAACATTAGCTACTTGAGGGAAGCTCATCCAGAGTGACTGCCACAAGACAAATAGATGTCAATGGTTAGAGTGAGTGATTGCCAAAGGACAAATAGATGTCAATGTTTACCCTGGGAGAAAATTGAAAGCTCCCATGCTCAAAAGTAGCTGCAAAAATCCCTCCTACAATGCCTCAAATGATGGCATTACATACTTCAATCTGCACATGCATGCTTCCGCTTGTCCCTGTACAAAAATAGAATAAAAGATGAAGGAGAAAGAGGAATACAGATTCATATGGAAGTTAAGAGCAAAAAGATTCATTGAAAGAAACAATGTTATTGTGGACAGATGGACCTGAATTTGGTGCGAAGTTCTTGCCTTTGCACCTAGAATACTAACTTGCCTAAACCCAAAGTATCTGTCAACAACAAAGATTCAGTAGAATCCATAACTGCGTGCAGAAGTTTCTTAGCATCAAACATGCCCGAGAATGAAGAAGTTACCTTATGAGAAATGTTGCAGACGTTGGATGTCTATTTTGCTTGAAGCAACCTTCCTAACTTCATTGATAAATATTGATCAGGTATAGATATAACAGTTGAGCAATTTGCTGCACTGGATGCCCGAATAGATTATAAATGCCATAACCAAGATATCTAAGTCGGATCATGTTGAATGCCACAATTCATTTTTTTCCCCTTCCCCTTTTCCCCATGCCCTTCCACCCTTCCATTTTTCCGTTTCTCTCTTCCCTTTTTTGTCGTGTCCTTTTTTCCAGACTCTCTTTCTCTCTTTTCCCCCCTCCCTTTATCTTTTTCCTTTCCCTTTCCCTTTCCCTTTTTCCATGCCTTTTATCCCTTCCCTTCACCCCACCTTTTCCTTTTCTCTTTTTCTCCCCTTCTTTTTCCTCCTTTCCCCAGCCTTTCTCTCTTCTCATTTTTCCGGTGCCTTTTTCCCCTACCCTTTCCCCTTCCCTTTTGCTTTTCACCCTTTCCCTTTTTCCACGCCATTTTTTCCTTCCCTTTTCTTCTTTCTTCATGCTTTCCCTCTTCTCTTTTTTTGCCTTGCCCTTTTTCTATTCCCTTTTTCCATGCTCTGTTTCGCTCTGCTTTACCCTTTTTTCCATCCTTTTCCTCTTCCTTTTTTTCCATTGCCCTTTTTCTCTTCCCTTTTTTCATGCTTTTTTTTTTGCTCCTCTTTTTCCCTTTCTTGATCCTTTTCCTCTTTCCCTTCCCTTTTCTACGTGCCATTTCCCCATTCTCTTCCCTTTCACTTTCCCTTTCCCTTTCTCTTTTCTCATGCCATTTTTGCCTTCGCTTTTTCCCTTCCATCACCTTTTCCCCCTTCCTCTTTTTTCCATGCCCTTTTCCCTTCCCTTTCTCATTTTCACTTTTTCTCCTGCCTTTTTTCCCTTCGTATTCCCCCTTTACCTTTTTCTCTCTCTCCCCAGGCAACATCCAAAAGATCAAAGAATGACCAATCACGGTGATGGGAAGTCGTTGGATAAATCTCGGCCTTCGAAAGCAATTAGATGATCTTAACCATTCAAATTAGGGCTTGATACAACACGTTAAAACATTATAATATAAGATATTTAGAGAATGATATCCACTTAAATTATGGCAGATTGAAGAATTGATTAGCCAAGATTGAACAATGTTATCCATCTTATGTATAATGAAGAAGAAGAAGATGAATAGAGGAATAAAATATTTAATGGTAGTAGGTAAACCATGAAGTTGAACGAAAGAGTTGTCAGATAAAGCCCAGACATGAGATAAGAGGGGAATGTATAGACATGGGGAAGTGCCATTTTTTGAAAATCTTAGAATGTAATAGAAGAGCTGTAAGCATGGTGCTTCCATGTATCGTAATTATTTGGCATGCTAGAAATGATTGTAGATTAATGGAGGGATGGTGATTGCATTATTTGATTAAGGATATAGTCAAAGGATTGAAGTTGTGAACGAAATACATGAAGTAAGAGCTTCATTGAAATTAACGGCAATTGATGCCTATAAAAGCTTGTTGAAAGACTAACCAGTGTGATGGGGTAATATGTATGGAAGTAGGCTAAATATAGAGGTCAAGTGTATAGCCTAGGATACTTCAATGTCATCGGATGAACTCGTAGAGGAATTCTCTGTACCATGGACTATAATTCTTATGGGATCCTTTGTATCAACTTAAGTATGTTACCTAGCTATAAGATACCCAGACTGGGGGACTTGATTATGTATTTTGCTTATTACTTTTTGGATTTGGCCACCCAAGAAGTCTCGAGAGATTACATATCTAGTTCGACCTGAGTACCTCTTTGAAATGGTGGGTTTTTTTTTTCTATGGCACGTACCTTCTTTATGAAAAGTTGCATTAACTGCATTACGTTTATTACTAGTAACGGTGCCCAGCGTTGCTGGGCATAATTTGGGAACTTATAAATGCTGGGAACTTGTACATTTGCATAGAATAACTTCTGGGCTTTTGAATCATTTTGCGAATTGTAGAGTAACTTCTGGGCCCTTGAATCATTTTGGGAACTTGTATAATGCAAGTGGCCATGTCTATGAATTGTTGAGGTTGTTTACTAAATCTCATATAGTAACTGTCTCTTGCTACTTTTATATGAATGTGGATGTGTTGTGGCTATGGCTGTGTTGTGAAAAACACCATGCAACCTTTTAAAGGCATTGCATTTATTGCGTTATTTACTGTGACCTTAGACAGGCTGTTCATTGTGTGTTGCACCTTTAGCTTTAGCTGAAGTACTTGGAACTTCTACTTAGAACTACCTTTTGAAATACTTTGAATGTTGTTCATTGTGTGCGCAAATAAAATATAAAACATGTGGTCATGCATCTTGCTAATTAAATATGAAAATTGCCAAAGTTTGAAGAAGGGTTTAATGTATTTTCTTCAATATATGTATCCCATGTGTGCCTAGTATCATATCTGGACAAAACAAAACTTTATTTTGAACCATTGACAAAAAGTATATTGCAAAATAATGGAACCCTTACTCACCTTATAAGGCATAACATTAAAGAACTTATAACACAGCAATTACCATGTCAAAACTTATATGCATGCAAGCTTCTTGGGTTTCCCACGAAGCTGTAACCTCTACTAATTGTCGCTTCTCAGCGACTTAACAAACTTTAGTAACTTGCAACCTGTACTAATTTTCACTTCTCAACTGCTTAGCAAACTTTAGTGACTTGCGAATTGTCGCTTCTCGACGACTTAACAAAGTTCAGTGACTGTAAATCATTTTCTTTTTATATGCACTCGTATTGCTATTAAACATTCCGGTTTGACTTTGATCAATAAAAGCTCCACAATCAGCAGCCATATCCACGATAGTCTGTTGTTTTATATTCATGCCGTCATGCATACCATCTGAGGGCATTTAACTTCCACAATTAAAAAAACATAATTTACATGCCATCTGAGGGCATTTAAATGTGTATAGGCTTGAAAAATTAATTGAAAGATGTTACTTGAGGGCATTTAAATGTGTATAGGCTTGAAAAATTAATTGAAAGGTGTTACTGGTGATCTCTTGCATCCATTTGAAAGCCACCTTTTTTATGTAATGCTACCTTGTTCTACTAAAATGTAAATGTCTTGATGCATGCAAGCATGTGTATAGAATACATAAAATGGCATTAAACTTGAGTTTATGAAATAACTGACAGATTAGAGTGTCATATTTGCCATACAAATACCAAAACCACAAACTTGCTCTATGGCTTGACTAAATTCAAATGGTCACTATGAAATGCATTTTGAATTATTATAAGAGTACCATGCAATACATCACTTTTAACACAGAGCATGAACCTTGTGTCCTCAATATAAAAATCATTATTAATCAGAGGACAAATAAAGCAGACTCATCAGATAATAGCCATTGTTAAAGAGAGAAAAAGCATTGCAACATTTGTAGTTTGAGATTCAAACACTTGGAGACTTAGGCTTCTGTCCATGCCATGCACTTTTGAAGAGTTACAAATCGAGAAACATCATGCTAAAAATTAATTGCTGGCCAGAAGAAACTAATGAAGCAATCAAATCAGACTTCATCAGATATTGAACTGCAACAATATACAGGTCGGCCGTGCTAGTTGTGCATAGGAATCTAAGTGGCTATTTGTTATCAAGCCAAACAGGGGATCCTTATTTGATCCCTCCAAAAGGATATTCAAGATGATCATTGCAAAGCAATCAACTCTTAACAGCCAACCTCTAACAGACCACCATCTAACAGACGACCATCTAGCAGAGTTAGATCCACAAAAGTTCTTCAGGATCATGGAGAAGCATACCTATTATATAGTGTGCTTTGGAACCTAAAAGAAATTCATGCCATCTTTTGAGATATTCCTCCAGAATTGCTTTTGATCCAGTGAAGCTCCAAAGGAAAATAGATGTAAGCTTGCTTGGTATGCCATCAAAATCTATACCTGTTCTTCAAAACTTTGAACCATCTGCTAAGTCCGAACTCCAAGAGCCATCCAGACCATAACTTGACAATTATTCCTGCATTTCAATTGACTGCCATAGATCCTCTGGCACAAATTTAAGCCATCATGATTTGTTTCTAGCAGATAAATGTTGAGAGATACTTGAACCCAAATCAAGTTCTTCTAAAGCAGCCAAGAGTCCTGCAAATCTATTTTTGAACTGAGATGTATCTCTTGGATACCCTGTAGAAGGATGACAAAATTGTCAAAATCGTGAGAGGCAACATAACATGGCTATGGCATCATTTCTCTGCCCGCCCCTGCAACCCCTGAAACTTTGCGTTTGGACCATCGAAAAAAGGATTTAAAAAAAAAGGGGGCTTTGTTTGGACCCTTTTGTGGCCATCCGATCTAGGGCTGGATCCAAATCCAGGAATTACGGCATAACATTATAATATAGGATATTGAATTGGATATGTATGTTCCTCTTTTCCTTTTGTTGTTATTGATGCATAGAGTATACTCAATGTTATTAATATTTGAGTTAGTTCTAGACTCGGCGGTATGTTAAATTGAAAGTTACAAGCGTCGTGCATTGGAGCTATCTAATATGTATCTTTCCTTTAGCTTAAATTACTTGTATGAAGCTAGCTTTGAACTTTCAAGTTTGGAGAGGCATCATCTTGGATTGGAAGGCTAAGAAATTGTGTTTGACAAGGATGGGTCAGTTCTGAGGGACAAAATTGTATTCATTTGGGAGTATGTTGAATTTTGAGGATTAAGATGTGAAGGCATAAAGGGAAAACACTCGGGGAATTAAGGAGGCAGACTATAAAAAGAAAAAATTTAGATCAATGGTTGGGTTTGTTCCAAGGAAGATGTCACAAAGGGAGATGCAAACTGAATTTTTCATGAGTGCTCGAAGATGCACCCATGAGGACATGGGTTGAATTTTTGGAGGAGAGACTGTAACGGACCTAGCAACCTAGCACCAACATTGCATTCCATTTGTCCATGCATGCACTGTGTGCATGCATGCAGCATGTGCATGCATGCAAGGTTATTGTTAGGTTATATAAGCACAACAATATTATTCTTGATTTTTTGGGAAGGAGTTTTTCCATGGGAAAGAAGCCTTTTTTGTTGTGGTGAATGCGCTTGCACCAGATTGATCAGAATTGGACCGAGGAGAAGGAGCAAAGTATTTCCAGGTGGGGGTCAAGTCTTACACCTGGGGTTCTTGTGATGTCTATGTTTTGGTTGACATAGTTTGGGAAAACTTAATGAGCTTTGACCATGGTTTGTATATTTAATGGATTCAATTTGAGGCAGATCGTGATGTCTATGTTTTGGTTGACATAGTTTGGGAAAACTTAATGAGCTTTGACCATGGTTTGTATATTTAATGGATTCAATTTGAGGCATGATCTGAATTGAATTAACATAATCAAAGATAGATTCTTGAATGTAAAAGAGAAGGAAAAATAGTGCTTTTAGATTATCATCTATGCTTTTTATATAATCATATAGTAGAGATTGATTCTGAATAGCTGAGAAATTGATGAGTTAAACATACATAATTGTATTACGGTTGAATGATGTCATTAAATTGTCTTAGGTTGTTGGTCCTTGAAAGTATATCATGTCGGTGATTTAATTGTTCTAGGAGCATGGGATCATACTTACTATTGTCAATGTAGCGTGTTGTTAATGTTTTGCATTTAATTAAAGGAATTATGATTTATCATATCTCTGATTTGGTTGGCTTAATAAGGTATAATTATGCGTGCATGGATTATTGTTAAAAACGTGTCTTTGGAATGTATCATGGTGTGGTTGGTTACCCATTAATATGGCATTATGATTTGCTACACAATTTGGTTGGCATTGAGAATCCTTGTTGAAATATGCTATGATATATTTTTATGCGAAGTGCTATAATAGTATTGGAATGCTCTGTGATATAATCCTCTAGGGCCGGAGTCTAGGTACGATGGTCTAGACTCGCAGTTATTGCACAATGATATGTGAATGGTTTATTTGGAACATCGGGCGTTGGTACCAACGTCTTGCACAGTTAAGTGGTCCTCCAATGCTGGACGTAGCATGGATGGGTGTGTACACACGTAGTTTACCCCGCCTCTATGTCACTGGCCTGCTCAGCCGAGTTGACCATGCTCAGACCCAGAGGAATATTGGTTGTTGTCTATGTTACCATGGTTGCTAAGTTGTTATTATGTTAATTGGGATGTCTTGTATTGAATTGCAATGGTTGTAGTATGTAGTAGCTATTCATGGGCACATTGTGCATTGTGGGACATGCTTGTATGGATTACTAACTTGAGTTTCAGGGGCGAGGCTACGGTAAGGTTAAATTATTGTTTTTGGATGGATGCATTATGTTGCTGATGCTTAGGCATGTCCTAGAACCTCGATCCCCACTTAGTCCCTGTGACTAACCCCATTGTTGAGTGCAAGAAGCTTTGGAGTGTAACTAAGCTTTGGGAAAGCGATAGTAAGAATTGGATTGCAAATAAACAAACTTGTTGATTATTATAAGAACTGGGTTGAAACTATAATTGCTAAGTTCATGGATGTAGCGTGAGAATATTATTATTGGTTATGGGGAAATAGTTTTTGGGACCTTGGAATATTGATATAAAGATTAAATTCTTTACCTAAGTGTTATTGTTGTGGATGCATGAGTTAATTTCTTAAGTTTTTAAGCTTAAGTAGATCCAATGGTCGAGATTGATGGGATCTCCAGTTACCATAAAGGTTAACTGGCCAGGCCCATCACAGTTGGTATCAGAGCATAGTTGGATCCTTGGATGTATGATAGCGAAGTCTAGATTCAAGTTGAGGTTGTTGGATTATGCTAATAGTATTCAATTGAATATATGTGGAGATGATGGCCTTAGAGGAGGCGTGACAAATTGTTTTATGAAGGTATGTGAAATTGATTACATGGTATTCTATAATCTTGGTTGATTTTCTATCCTGCACAGCAGATAAGCTAGGAAAAATGTACTTTATCAAGGGGTTAACTTTGATTTAGGGTTGCCAATGTGCACATAGCATGGAAGTGATGCTTTGAGGGAGATTAAGTTACAGGTATTGCATTTCACTTTGATAACCACTCCTTATAGTGTAGATGTGATCTCCTAGTAGTATACTTTGGTGGCAAGAAAATTTTGGAATAAGCAGTGCATGATATATAATGCCTATGATATTCAGGAAAAGTGCATCTCATCATATCGGATGAATAAGATTCTTGATGGGACCCATGACACACACACGAAAAAAATGAGTGCCTCCTTCTCGCGCCTCGGGATACGTGCATCACCCAGCCCTGATGGATGAGGCTTTGCTCAAAGCTGTTCTCTAGGGGCTGGGTTTTGTCATTCCTCCCCAGGGCCATATGTGAGCACCCTTCAAGCCATCGATGATTTGATTGAATTAGCTAGTAATAACCATTCTAGAATAGGTTTCTGTAGAGCAGATTTTGAGTTCTTTAACAAGTTTTATCTTTGCATCCTTTGTTTTGACAGAGTTGGTTCCCTCAGAGTCACAGCTCACAACTCTCAGCCTTATTTGGCTTTGGGTAACAGATTCGAGAGAAATCTCTTCCTTCTTGAGGTCCCAACAGAATTTGGAATTGAACCTGTCCATCACTGGGCAGAAATTTTTGATCTCCAGCCAGCAGAAGTTTTTGTGGATCTTGATATTGTAGTCTGGAGGTTTGGGGTGGCCAATTGTTCTTGTCAGCAGCTTGGTTTTCTAAATTTCTTTCTGTTCTTTCTGGTTTTTCCGGTCTGCTGTTATTCTGACGGCTGATGGGACCCTCTTCCCCTGTTAGATCCTTGCAGATGGTTCAGGGGTACGAGCAGTCCTTCTTGATTAAGATGGCAGCTTTCCTCTTTTTTCCCAATCATTTCCTTTCCCGTGCTTTTTCCCCCCTTTCTGATCTTCCGGCCCCTTTAGCATTTCTTTTTCCCCTTCTTTCAATTTTCTTTTCTGTTCGCCTTCTTGTTTCTTTCTTCCTTTCTCTGTCGACCGCTACCCCTCTCTTTTCTTCAATATGAGATCCAAAGGATCGACAAGTAAACCGGCGGTTGGAGGACCTTCGTCCTCAAGAAGGGTGCCTTACGAGTACAAAAATACTGATCCAATCTTGATTATCCAAAGTTGGGATCAGATTTTTGTTTTGGATGACAAGAAAGATCAAACTTGGATCAAAATGAAGGAACTAAAGGCTGCCTTTGATATAATCAGGGAGCAACAAGAAGCTGCCGCGGAATGTATGGGAGTACAGAAGGAGGGACAGATCTTGGTGTGCAAACTTGAGATGCAGAGGCTACAAAACCAGTATAAAGAAGGCAAAGCTAGTGACCGGGACCTAGCTTGGCAAATGCTTCAGAAGATTCAAGAGATGGATATTCTTCTGTACCAACTCATCAGGGTGAAAACGGGACATTCAAAAGAGGACTGTTGCAGCCTCAAAAACCAAATTTTTAGAAGATCCATGACGGAAATGCTGTAGGCAGCTAAGTGTTTAGTTGAAGAACTCGAAGATCTTGGGTGGAAATCCAAGGCCTCCTTTCGTTTGGTAAAAATTTGGGAAGAAGCCGATGATCATGTTATTGAAAACTTTCGGAAAGGTTTCAAAAATAGACTTCCCCCTTTTGCCGCTGAAACTCTGAAGGAAGTGGAGATGGATTACAAAACCTACCAACTCCCGCTCGAGACACCAACTAAATGCAAAATTGCTGACAATAATGGCTATTTTCACCCAACAGACTGTGCTAATTGTGACTTCCATAATTGTACCAGCATCAAAGAGCAGAATATGGACAAGAACAAGACAAAGGTCTCCAAGCAAACTCTAAAGTCCTCGGTTCCGATCATGGGAAAATATGACGAAATCAATGGTAACTCTTATAAGAATGCTTTGCTTAACTCTTTGAATTCTGGTAATGTTGCCCCTGATTCTGTTGAAAGTGGAACTAATACTAATAATGTAGAGGGTATCCTTGATCTCAGTGATATTATTGATAACTCTGCTAATATTAGATATATTAATCATGGAATTCTGGTTCATTTCCCTCAAAATTGTCCTCCTATAAGCACTGTGAAGTATTGGATTACCAAATCTCTTTTGGTTCCTATCCTTTCCATTCTAAAATTGGACAATAAAACCTTCCAGATCATTTGTAAAGAGGATAAGAGTGTCCCTCTAATTTTAACCAGAAAGATCTCCCTCATTTCCGGATATCCTGTGTACATTATGAAATGGGACCCTCTTTATATTCCAGGGGATCTCTCCACGATTTCTACTACCACATGGATCTCTTGCTTGAACTTACCCATGGGATGCTGGACAGTCTCTCATCTTAAGGCCATAGCAAGTAGTTTAGGTGAGATCATCCAAATCTCCATACCTCAAACCAACTTCCCCTCTGTCTGTATCCAGAAGAAAATTTATTCTAACTGGGGGGACTGTATTCCCTGTAAAATCCCTTTCTTACTCTAAACTACCTTTGGCTAAAATTTCCCAAACTCCCCTAAAGGAGCAGAATAAGGAAATTCGGGTGCAGAAAGATGTGGAAATACAACAATGCAAGCAGGTTTGGAGACCTAAAGCCAAGCACATGGAAGATAATCACAACATCAAGACTGAGTGCAACACTAGCAAAATGGATGTCCAAGAAGAAAACCACAAAACTAGGGTTGACTACAATACTGGTATAAAAGATCTCCATGGTAAGTATTTCCTGACAAAAGTATCATATTCCAGTTTCCCTCTAAAGTGGTGATCAAAGTTGATCCCATTAACATGAGTATCTCTACTGGATCTTGGTATTTTAAATGACAATTTTGGTATTTATGAGGAAACCAGGAAGGAAGACTCAGAGGATGGCCTTGACTTCCAGGTCAGCAGCAAGACCTCCACATTGGAAGATGAGGTCTGGTCTACAATCAGCAGTAGAAGGAAAAGGGGGAAGAAAACCTCCAAAGATTATACTTTGGGACCTCCAAGAAGATCCCCAAGAAGGATCCTCCCCAATGGATATAAGTCTTAAAGGTATCACTTGGAATATCCAAGGCATCAATTCAAATCACAAAAGAGGTAGATTGAAGGTTTGCCTTAGCTCTATGAACCTTGACTTTATTTTCTTTCAGGAGCATAAGATTCATGATGATAATGTCAATTCTTTAATTAGAGAAGTTCTGCCTGCTAACTTCCAGCATTGGTCTCTTAAAGCTAATAACACTTCTGCTGGCATTACCATAGCTTGGAAAAATAGACTCAACCTTGAGGACATTCAGATGGTCAATGATAATAGTAGAAGATGGCTCCATGGGAGAGTAGGTGACAAAAGGATAGTATTCATTAATGTATATGCATATCATCAACCCCCTGATAGAGTCAACCTTTGGAATGTCATAAACATGAGTTTAGACAGAATTCCCTATGATGAATGCATTCTAGCTGGTGATTTTAATATGGTTACTCACAGCTACATGAGAAATATTAACTTCAGGTATCTAACTGATAATGAGTTCTCGAGGGTCCTCGCACGCTACGGGTGGCATAAATGACGCCATTTTTAGCCCTAAATAATGGCGCTAATTAAGGGGGTTTAACTGAATTTTTAAATTTTATTTTAGCACTAAATCCCGCCCATGGGATTCTAAACCGTCGAACCTTTCCTACTTTCTTGGAGTTTCTTGGATCGGATTCAGAAACATAGCTGCTCCCCATCGAGATCCCCGTACATTGCTTGGTTAACTGGCCGGATCAAATTGCTGTGACTGTACTGCTCCCACAGCAGTAATTATCGAAATCCGTTATCTGTACCATTCTAAACAATAACAAAATCCCCAATCGAGATCCCATTTCCCTGCTTGGTTAACTGGCCAGAGTAAATTGCTGTGACTGTGCTGCTTCCATTCTAAATTCGGTTATTTGTACCATTCTAAACAATCGATTGCCAGACAATCGAGATCCCATTACTCTGCTTTGTAAAGAGCTCAGATCAAATTGCACCGTTAGTAGTATTATAATGTTTTAGTGCAAGTAATGGACTACACCCTAAAATAGACGGCCCAGATTTTGAGTTAAAAGTTAACGGTCCAGATGTCTACGGGTTTCTTTTCTTCTTCTCGCTATATCGATTTAGGGTTTAGGGCTCTGTGAGCTCTGGAAAACTACGCCCAAGCCCCAGCACCTCAACATGGCTTTGGGACACCTCTTCCAAAGTCCTTTGCAAAATTTATCTGCTGCTTAAAAACTTCTCCTAATCCCTCAATTTCGGACGACCAGCATGCTTTAAAGCGATGTTTCCAACATAGCAGCTTTTTTGCGACGGTGTGCCAATTCGAGGTCGTTATCGGAAGCTAAGAACGTCCATTGCCATATCGTCAAATCTGGGCTTCAAGAAAATGTGTTTTTAGGTAACCTACTTATGCATATGTATGGCAAGTATGGAGATATACAAGATGCATATGCAATGTTTCAGAGTATATCCAATCGAAATTGTTTTCCTGGAATATTATGCTTTCCGTTTATACCAAACATGGGCATG
The DNA here is from genome assembly GCA_021234155.1 of Isoetes taiwanensis. Taxonomy (NCBI): domain Eukaryota; kingdom Viridiplantae; phylum Streptophyta; class Lycopodiopsida; order Isoetales; family Isoetaceae; genus Isoetes; species Isoetes taiwanensis. The sequence continues at coordinate 4,756,269 of JAJEKV010000085.1, forward strand.
TTAACAATTGCTCAGGCACAAGCCACAAGCAGATTAAGAAAGCTTTCCAGGTATGTGCTCTGTTTCGCTTCTAGCTTCAATTTCCTTCAGGAAAAACGACCAAGCTTTATAACCAGAATTCTTAGTCAAATCGGCTATGAATGGTAAGGATTTATATACGGTCTACATGATCTTTGGCATGCTACAACAAATTCGGATTTTAAGGAGAAGGATTCACATAAGCTCCTTGCTATCTTCTGCATGCTGCAATTTAGAATGTCCAGTCTTGCTTGAAATAACGTACAAAAAACATTGGATGGCTCAAAAGCAATCGTTTATTCAAATAATATAGATATAAGAAAGGGCATTTCATATATTTTTTAATGAGACCCAACAAATGTAAAGCTATAAAAGTAGTCTTGCAAGTTCAAATATTTAACAACTCCACTCACCACGTGACAATAACTTCCCGAGATTTCTTATTTGAAACTTTAAGGATTGTAAGACTGGTCCACTATTCCGTACCTTGCTTATAGAATTTGAAGATATAGGGTATACAAGTTCTTCTATCAAAGAGGCAAGTTAAGATAGCTACTGAGTAAATCTGCATTTGCAATTCAGTTGTCGGATCTACTCTCACAACTATGCTATTTTGGAAAGTCTTATAACCAAAATAGCCTCCAACAACTTGCAGCCTGTATTTGCAACAACTTGCAACAACTTGCTCTCAAATAGTAACTTTTGAGTTGAATGCCAGACCTGGCGCATTGAGCAAACGGTTTAGTAGTTTCTGACACGAACTCTCAGGTCACCTAGATATCCAGGAATTTTCCAAGTTGACCAAGTGTCCCCATTGCGTGAATTTGAAGCGGAAACACTAGACTCCCTGTCAAAATTTCTATGAATCTACTGTGCGCCTTAGATTCAAATACACTTGCCTCTAGATATTTTACCTTGAGCTTTAGATATTTGTGAGCTATTGCTTGGAGGCAGCATAAGCTTATATTGAAACAAATATTTTGGAATTTTGCTTATTTCACATGACAATGCTACATTAATGACTACCGAACCCCTAGAATACGTTAAGGAAGAACCTCAAAACGTAATGCTATGGCGGTGGCGGTGGACGTTTCAATCGGCAGGATGATCAATGATGGCTGCTGGCAGAGAAACGAGGGCTGGCTAGCTGATTGTTGGCCCCAGAAAAATTCCAAGAAGAATCCTTCAACGATTTCAGGTACCTATTTGCATTGCGGTTCTGAAGGGAGTGAAATTTCTGTTTTCAATACAAGAGGCGCCCTATTCATCTGAGAAACCGTGAAATTGCTCTGTTGCTTGGATTCAGGTATGTCTGTTTATTTTTAAACTCTGATAAGGATCAGCATAAATTAGTAGAGGTCTAGAATCAACTACTAGATGAACAATTATGAAAATTTGGATTTATGCTGCTGACGAGCAACTTTACAAGCATTGCTATTTTGGTTTTTTATGTCTGCTGATGAGCAACTCTACAAGCATTGCTATTTTGGTTTTTTATGCCTTACCTTGCCTTGCATTGCCTGCATATAGCCTAAGTACTTGGAGATGATTACTTGGACCTGCATAATTTCTCATCTTTTGACAACTGCATTAACTATTTGTTTGGAAGTTGTGCCATATTTATTCTACATAACACTTCGTATTGATGCTACTTTTACTCTTCTTCTAGATTGCTTGCATCAATATGGCTGAAAGTCTGCCAACACTCTCCGAGAACTCAATGTGGCAGCCTAAAGATGTGGCTGCGTATATCTTTAGTCGTTTCTCTTCTACGCCGGTGGAGATTGGGGAAGCATTAGTTGTTGAGAAGCAGGTACATGGGATGAGTTTTCTGAATTTTCAGCTCAATGATTGGCTTGAATTAGGTTGCGTAAGAGGGTTGGCTGTTGGGATTATGGGCCTGCGTGATGAAATCAAGAGCAATGCTTCTCTTACTGTTTGTACAAATGGATCAATGCTTATTGTGTCCAAAGGAGGTATGTCTAGCCATCAATCAGCTCTAAATGCTGATGCGATTGTAGAGCGAGATGTAAGAAGTGATGAACAAAGGGATATGAGACGTGATGTTGGTCGTCTTGAGAGTTATGGTCAAGTACGATTTGATAAAGTCCCAAAAGCTGGCCATGTTTTTACAGTATTGAGCAGGGGACCAGATTTAAAAAATGGGAGGTTGGCTTTAAAGAAAACAGGACATCGTTCTCAGTGGCTGCAAATGGTTGACAATCATAGGGAGATTCGCAATGCTGTGCTGTCCACATTTCCTATTTTTACATTGCCGCAATTTAGGCCATGTGATGAAAATAAGAAATGGATTGCACGAAGAGAGAAACTCATCCAACACCTCATGGGAAGTGGAATCTTGAAGCCTATATGCTGGCTTAGTGTTTCTTATTCTGTTCCAGAAAGATTTATCCGTGAAACAATAAATTTAATAATTGGTGGACAGAAAAAGCGCTTGAGCAAGTGTGCCAAAAAGTTTGAATATGAAAGGAATTATGAGAAGGATAATGATGTTATTTTGCTAGCTTCGACAAGGACTTTAAAAACTACTCATTTGAAGTTCTTCAATGATCTCTTCTTTGCTGGTTGTAGACGTCCATCTTTGTTTGCAACTAAGGAGGTTGTAATAGGAACTGCAAAAGTGCAAGATCAGGTTGATGGAGAAAACTATGCTTTGATTCAAATTAAAATCAAAAGCATTATTGACAGTGAAAAAGCTGCCTATCTGCCATTTGAGCAAGGGAATTTTGCTGCTCAAAAGAGGATCGAGGATCTTGCCATAGACGTATGCACACTATCCTAACTCATATTCTTACTTGGATTTTCATCTTAGATTTTCATTGGTTTTTTTTTTTTTGTTGTAATAGGATGAGCTACAATGGCCATAATCCTTGACAATTTCAGCAATGGACAAGCGATTTGAGATGTTAGACAATGATGATGATGACTTTGAAGATCTTGGAAATACTGACACGCCAGTAACGTATGCTGCAAAGAAATGACGAAGCGATGGTAGTGTGAATTCGGTGTGTATTATCACTCACCTCATAATGTTGCATCCATATCACTTTCTTCTTCGTAGTTCTGGGTACTGCAGGTTGCTAGGTACCCTTATGTAGAGTAGTTTAATATGGTGTCGATGGGTTGGTCAGGCTGCTTAGCTTGCTAAAAGCTGGATCAAGAACATAGGATATCCCTGACATCCAGATTCTAATATATAGCTTCAAAAACATTTGGAGTCCTAAATATGTACTGGAGGGTCTCCGTAAATACCGAGCCATCCAAGCAGCAACAGCCCAATAGAGATTAGAATCCAACTATCTGATCTCCTGGTTGAAGCCAATGTTGACATCTTGAAAAGATTACAAAGCTTTATTGCTTAGTGAATACAAGGTGCAGCTTTAATGTGTGCATTAAGAAATATGAAAGAAAAAAGGTTCCTGTTAAATAGATCATGCAAAACTGCATTAGACTATGCAGAACTCAAATAAATGGAGAGAGTGGTGAAACATAATCTTATATTGATATTGATATATTCATGAGAGATCTACAACTATGCTGCTGCACCCTTTCCAAGGGCATAGTGCACAATGCTCGCTTGGAGAAGTGCTAAAAGAGGGCACCATAATAGACATATTGAGATTTCCAAATGAGTCGTGCAGTAGAACTACCAGCTTCATCTTTTCCAAGGGCATAAAGCAAAATGCTCTCTTGGTAAAGCAATTATGTTGTCTTTAAATAGCTGATGTCGTATGATTACCAAATCGTAGTAATCTCCACCCTTGGATCAGCATCTTGGCAATGGAAGTTATTTCCATGGCCTATTGCTCTCACAGATTCCCAGTTCCATGGCTGAGAGTGAGAGGATTATCAAATCACCTCCAGCATGCCATAATAATACCTTCTCTTCTTCCTGCTCAGAATAATCTTATGGAAAGCCATCGAATAGGCCATCATAGTGGCTTTCCTGTAATATTTTCCAGCTTAGAATGATATAGCGGAAGGCCATAGTCTAGGCCGATAAGCAAAACTTGAATATATAGTAGGGCTATCATAGAATGTGGTTTTACTAGAATATATAGCAGAGCAATCATGCTTTGTAAGGGAACATGAGCATGAAATCCATAAGAAACGCTGTGTTTTATCAAGAAAGAGGGACGAAATGGGAAAGATGAATGCAACCATTATTTAAAAGGATGATTCTTTTCCTAGTTTAGCTTGGGATTTAAAATTTTGGGAATTTTAAATCGAAGTCTCGGTTGGAGAGATATACTACTCTGTTATTTTTTGTCTCTTTTATTTGTGGTTTTGGGTTGCATATATTATCTTAAGCTCTGGCTGGTATGGGGGAATGCCGTCCCATTTTCTGAAGCGCACAAAACAAAGCCATACCCATTTCGAATCAGAGCCATGCATTTGCTTCTAGTGTCCAAGTTTTTAGCTGAATCAAAGTTGTTCTATGACAACAATGCTGCATGGCCTGCAGCTAGATCCTTTGACAGTTCAACAGTAATCTATATTTTTTTGCAGCTAAAGTTGTGAACGGACTATTGGCAAGTATTATTGGCTGCTAGGAAGTTCCTCCTGCTTCAAACGACCTCCTGCTTTTCTTTTGCACCGTTCCTCGGCTTGGCCGGCCTTCGGCCGGCCTCGCCTCGATCTGGACCCACCCATACCCTTCTTTTTTATGTAATATTCCTCGGCTCGGCCGGCCTCCGGCCGGCCTCGCCTCGATTTGGACCCCATTAACACTTTTGACGACGCCCCTTTCTCTCCTTCACCTCTGTCTCTCTCTCTCTCTCTCCTCCCTTTCTCTTCTCTCTCTCTCCCCTTTTTTCCTTCTCTCTCTCCTATCTCTCTCCTCTCTCTCTATTTCTCCCCTCTTTCTCTCTCTTTTCTATTCCTCTTTCTCTCTCTCTCTCTTCTCCCTCCTCTCTCTTCCCTCTCTCTTCTCTCTCTTCTCTCTCCTCTTTCTTCTTCCCCTCTCTCTCTCTCAGCTCTCCTCTCTCTTCTCTCTCCTCTCTCTTCTCCCCCCCTCTCTCCCATGTCTCTACCCTCTCTCTCTCTCTCTCTCTCTCTCTCTCTCTCTCTCTCTCTCCCATCCCTCTTCTCTCTCTAGCTTTTCTCTCCTCTCTTCTCCCTATCTTCTCTCTCTCTCTCTCTCCCCCCTTTTTCTCTTCTCTCTCCTCTCTCCTCTCTCCTCTCTCCTCTCTCTCTCTTTCTCCTCTCTCCTCTCGTTCCCTCTCTTCCCTCTCTTCTCTCTCCTCTCTCTCTCTCCCCCCTCTTTTCCTTCTTTTTCTGCTATCTCTCTCCTCTCTCACCCTTTCTCCCCCCTCTCCCTATCTCTTCCTCTCCCTGTATCTCTCTTCTCTCTCCTCTCTCTTCTTTCTCTCTCCTCTCTCCTCTCTCTCCCTCTTTTCTCTTCTCTCTCTCTCTCTCTCTCTCTCTCTCTCTCCCCTTTTTTTTCCTTCTCTCTCTCCTATCTCTCTCCTCTCTCTCTATTTCTCCCCTATCTCCCTATCTTTCTCTCTCTTCTCCCTCCTCTCTCTCCTCTCTCTCTTCCCTCTCTCCTCTCTCTCTTCTCTCTCCTCTCTCTTCTCTCCTCTCTCTTCCCTCTCTCCTCTCTCTCACCCCCCCTCTCTCTCTCTCTCTCTCTTATCTCTCTCCTCTCTCTCTATTTCTCCTTTCTCTCTCTCTATCTTTCTCTCTCTTTTCGATTCTTCTCTCTCTCTCTTCCCCTTCCTCTCTCTCTCTCTCTCTCTCTCTCTCTCTCTCTCTCTCTCTCTCTCTCTCTCTCTCTCTCTCTCTCTCTCTCTGGGCACAGGTCTCCTGAGGGCGTAATAATACAATTTCATTTCATTTCTCTCTCTCTCTCTCTCTCTCTCTCTCTCTCTCTCTCTCTCTCTCTCTCTCTCTCTCTCCTCTCTCTTCTTTCTCTCTCCTCTCTCCTCTCTCTTCCTCTCTTCTCTCTCTCTCCCATTTCTAGAACATTCTAGAACATTGTACTTTCAGTGTTTGCAAAGTTTCCAAAAACTTGCTATTTTTAGATTGAGGTGCTTGCCCATGAGCATCTGGAACATTCTAGAACATTCTAGAACATTCTATTTTGAGTGTTTGCAAAGTTTCAAAAAACTTTCTATTTTTAGACTGAGGTGCTTGCCCAGGAGCACCTGGAACATTGTAGAACATTCTATTATGAGTTCTTGTAAACTTTTAGAGAACTTTCTATTTTTAGACTATGGTACTTTCTATTTTTAGACTGAGGTGCTTATCCGTGAGCATCTGAAACATTCCAGAACATTCTATTTTGAGCATTTGCAAAGTTTCAAAAAACTTCTATTTTTAGACATTCTAGAAGGTTCTAGGAGATTTTAGAACATTCTAGAAGGTTTTAGGGCATTCTAGAAGCTTCTAGAGCCATCTAGAACATTCTAGAACACCCTAGACCATCCCTGAATTATCTCTCTCTCTCTCTCTCTCTCTCTCTCTCTCTCTCTCTCTCTCTCTCTCTCTCTCTCTCTCTCTCTCTTCTCTCTCTCTCTCTCTTGCTCTCCTCTCTCTCCCCCTCCCTCCCTCTCTCATCTCTCTCTTTCCTCTCTTCTCTCTCTCCCCTCTCTCTATCCCCCTTTTTCGTTCTCTCTCCTATCTATCTTCTCTCTCTCTATGTCTCCCCTCTCTCTCTATTTCTCCCCTCTCTCTCTATCTTTGTCTCTCTCTCGTCTCTCTTCCCTCTCCCCTTTCTCTCTTCTCTCTCCTCTCTCTCTCATCTCTCTTCACTCTCCTCTCTCTTCTTTCCCCTCTCTCTCCCTCTCTCTTCTCTCTCCTCTCTCTCTCTCCCATCTCTCCCCTCTCTCCTCTCTCTCTCTCTCTCCTCTCTCTTCCCTCTCCCCTTTCCCTCTCCTCTCTCTCCTCTCTCTTCTCTCTCCTCTCTCTTCTTTCCCCTCCCTCTCTCTCTCTCCCCTCTCCCTTCGGTCTCTTCTCTCTCCTCTCTGCTCTCTTCTCTCTCTCCTCCCTCCCCTCTCTTCTCTCTCTCTTTTCTCTCTGCTCTCTCCTCTCTCCTCTCTTCTGTCTCTCTTCTCTCTTTTCTCTCTCTCCCCTCTCTCTTTCCCTTTTTTTCCTTCTCTCTCTCCTATCTCTCTCCTCTCTCTCTATTTCTCCCCTCTCTCCCTATCTTTCTCTCTCTTTTCTATTCCTCTCTCTCCCTTTTTTTCCTCCTTTCTCTTCTCTCTCCTCTCTCTCTCCCTCTCTCCCCTCCGTCCTTTCTCTCTCTCTTCTCTCTCTTCTCTGCTCTCCTCTCTCTCTCTTCCCTCCCCTCTCTTCTCTCCTCTCTCCTCTCTCCTCTCTCCTCTCTCCTCTCTCCTCTCTTACGTCTCTCTTTTCTCTCTCTCCTCTCTCTCTTTCCCCTTTTTTCCTTCTCTCTCTCCTATCTCTCTCCTCTCTCTCTATTTTCCCCTCTCTCTCTATCTTTCTCTCTCTTTTCTATTCCTCTCTCTCCCTTTTCTCCCTCCTCTCTCTGCTCTCTCCTCTCTCTTCCCCCTCTCTATCTTTCCCTCTTCTCTCTCTAGCTTCATTCTAGAACATTCTAGAAGGTTCTAGGATCATCAAGGTTTTAATTAGCCAAAGAAAATTTCCATTGCCCAGCCTTGGACTTCTTATTCTTTCAAGAAAAGACTGGTTGGTCTAGTGGTAAGGGTGGGGGGTTTGGGGGGCAATGTCCAGGGTTTAAGTCCTTGGTAAACCAAAAAATTTTTGTCCACCAAACTTGGGAGCTTTTGAGAGGCCAAGGCCCACGGAGTGCCGAGATCAAGCCACGTGGCGCCTCCTTATCCGTCGATGGGTGTGAAATACTCAGACGGACACTATTCTTTTATAATATTAGACTAGAAAAGGGCCCACGGGCCGGGCCCTTTTTCTTTGTTTTTCTCGGCTTTTGGCCTCCTCCCCGTTGAGCCGCTAATCCTCGATTTTGGCCCACCCATGTGCCCTATCCCTATCTCTTCTCTCTTTTCTCTCTCCTCTCTCCTCTCTCTTCCCTCATCTCCCTTTCTCTCTCTCTCTTTTCTCTTCTCTCTATCCCCTCTCCCCGTGTCTCTCTTCTCTCTCCTCTCTCTTCTTTCTGTCTCCTCTCTTCTCTCTCTGTCCTCTCTCCTCTCTTTCTCCCTCCGCTGTCTTCTCTTCTCTTTGTGTTTACCCTCTCCCCTCTCTCCCTCTCTCTCTCTCTCTCCTATCTCTCTCCTCTCTCTCTATTTCTCCCCTCTCTCTATCTCCCTCTGTCTCTATTCTCTCTCCTCTCTCTTCTTTGTCTCTCCTCTCTCCTTGCTCTCTCTCTCCTCTCTCTTCCATCCTTCTTCTCTCTCTTCTCTCTCCTCCCATGCTCCCTTCTCTCTCTCTATCTTTCTCTCTCCTCTGTGTTCTCTCTCTCTCTCTCTCTTCTCTCCCTCTTCCCTCTCTCTTCTCTCTCCTCTCTCTCTCTCCTCTCTCACTCATCTCTCTTCTTTCCCTCTCTCTCCTCTTTCTTCCCTCTTCCTTTCTCTCTTCTCTCCCTCTCTTCCTCTTCCCTCTTCCCTCTTCCCTCTTCCCTCCCTCTTCTCTCTTCTCTCTCTCCTCTCTCTCTCCTCCCTCTAGTCCCTCTCCTCTCTCTCTCTCTCTCTCCTCTCTCCTCTCTCTCTCCTATTTCTCTTCTCTCTCTCTATTTCTCCCCTCTCTCTATCTCCTATCTCTCTCCTCTCTCTATCTCCTATTTCTCTCCTCTCTCTATTTTTCCCCTCTCTCTCTACCTTTCTCTCTCTTTTCTATTTCTCTCTCATCTCTCTTCTTCCCCCTCTCTCCTCTCTCTTCCCTCTTTCTTCCTCTCTCTTCTCTCTCCTCCTCCTCTCTTTCTCTCTCCTCTCTCTTTTTTTTTTATCTATCTCTTCTCTCTCTCCCCTCTCCCTCTCTCTCTATTCTCTCTCCTCTCTCTCTTGTTTGTCTCTCCTCTCCTCCTTGCTCTCTCTCTCCTCTCTCTTCCATCCTTCTTCTCTCTCTTCTCTCTCCTCCCCATGCCCCTTCTCTCTCTCTCTATCTTTCTCTCTCCTCTCTATTTCTCTCTCTCTTTCTCTTTCTCTCCCTCTTCCCTCTCTTCTCTCTCCTCTCTCTCATCTCTCTTCTTTCCCCTCTCTCTCCCCTCTCTTCCCTCTTCCTTTCTCTCTTCTCTCTCCTCCTCTTCCCTCTTCCCTCCTCTCCTCTCTTCCTCTCTCCCTCTCTCTTTCCCTCTTCCTTTCTCTCTTCTCTCTCCTCTCTCTCTTCCTCCCTCTCCTCTTCTCTCTCTCTCCCCTCTCTCCTCTCTCTCTCCTCCCTCTCCTCTCTTCTCCCTCTCTCTCTCTCCTCTCTCTCTGTCTCTCTCCTATCTCTCTCCTCTCTCTCTCTTTCTCCTCTCTCCTATCTCCTATCTCTCTCCTCTCTCTCTTCTTCTGTTTCTCTATCTCCTGTTTCTCTCCTCTCTCTCTATTTCTCCCCTCTCTCTCTACCTTTCTCTCTCTTTTCTATTTCTCTCTCTCTCTCTCTCTCTCTCCTCCTCTCTCCTCTCACCTCTCTCCCCTCTCCTCTCTCTCCTCTCTCTCTCCTATCTCTCTATTTCTCCCCTCTCTATCTCTTATCTCTCTCCTCTCTCTATCTCCTATTTCTCTATCTCCTATTTCTCTCCTCTCTCTCTATTTCTCCCCTCTCTCTCTACCTTTCTCTCTCTTTTCTATTTCTCTCTCTCCCTCTTCTCCCTCCTCTCTCTTCTCTCTCCTCTCTCCTCTCTCCCTCCTCTCTCTTCTCTCTCTAGCTTCATTCTAGAACATTCTAGAAGGTTCTAGGATCATCAAGGCTTTTAATTAAACAAAGGAATTTCCATTGCTCCAGCCTTAACTAAGCATGGACTTCCTATTATTTCAAGAAAAGACTGGTTGGTCTAGTGGTAAGGGTGGGGGGTTTGGGGGGCAATGTCCAGGGTTCAAGTCCGTGGTAAACCAAAAAAATTTTGTCCACCAAACTTGGGAGCTTTTGAGAGGCCAAGGCCCACGGACGATCCAGATCAAGCCACGTGGCGCCTCCTTAACCGTCGATGGGGGTGGACTTACTCACTCACTCACATACATACGGACGCTATTCTTTTATAATATTAGACTAGAAAAGGGCCCGGCCTGGCCTCTCCTCTTCTCTTTTTCTCATTCCTCTGTTTTTCGACCTCTCGTGACCTAATGTTTTGAACCCATGTGCCCTATCTCCTATCTCTCTCTGTCTCCTCTCTTCTCTCTCTGTCCTCTCTCCTCTCTTTCTCCCTCCTCTGTCTTCTCTTGTCTTTGTCTTTACCCTCTCCCTCTCTCCCTCTCTCTCCTCTCTCCTCTTTCCCCTCTCTCTCTCCCATACCTCTTCCCTCTCTCTCTCTCTCTCTCTCCCCCTCCTCTCTCTCTCTGTTTCTCCCCTCTCTCTCTATCTTTCTCTCTCTTTTCTATTCCTCTCTCTCTCTCTCTTCTCTCTCTTCTCTTTCCTCTTCCTTTTCATCTGCCCTCTTCTCCTCTCTCTCATCTCTATCGATCTGGACCACCCATGCCCTTCTTCTTTTCTAGTATTCTCATTCTCTTTCTCTCACTCCCCTCTCTCCTGCTCTCCTCGATGTGGACCCCATTAACACTTTTGGTGGGCCCCTTCCTTTTGTAGCATCTCTCTCCTCTCTCTCCTCTTTCTTCTCTCTCTCTCTCTCCTCCCTCTCTATTCTCTCTCTCCTCTCTTCTCCTCTCTCCTCTCTCTCTCTCTCCTGGTCTTTCTCTCATCTCTCTTCTCTCTCCTCTCTCTCCCTCTCTTGCCTTCTTCATCTCTCTCTCTCTCTCTCTCTCTCTCTCTCTCTCTCTCTCTCTCTCTCTCTCTCTCTCTCTCTCTCTTCTCTCTCCCTCTCCCCTCTCTTTCTTCTCTCTCTCATATGTCTTCTCTCTCCCCCCTCCATCTCTTCTCCTTCTCTCTCCTCTCTCTCTTCTCTCTCTCTTTCCTCTCTCTTCTCTCTCTCTCTCCTTTCTCTCTTCTCTCTCCTCCCTTTCCTCCGTCTTCTCTCTCCTCCTTTCCTTTCTCTTCTCTCTCTCTTTCTCTCTCTCTCTTCTCTCTCCCTCCCTCTCTCTCTCTCTCTCTTTTTCTCTCCCTCTCTCCCCTTTTCTCTCTACTCTCTATTCTCTCATCTCTCTCTTCTCTATCTCCTCTCTCCTCTCTCTATTTTCTCCGTCTCTCTCTCATCTCTTTTCTCCCTCCTCTTCTCTCTCCTGTCTCTTCTTTCCCCTCTCTCTCTTTCAGCTCTCCTCTCTCTCTTCTCCCTCTCTCTTCTCTCTCTTCTCTCTCCTCTCTGCTCTTCTCCCTCTCTCCTCCCTATCTCTCTCCTCCCTCCCTCTATTCCATTACCAACAAAGTATAATTCATGAATAGCATACTCACACATGCCCATGAATATTCTATTTTGAGCATTTGCAAGATTTCAAAAACTTTTACTTTTAGGCTGAGGTTAGCTTCAAGGCATAGGTGGTTTGCCCTATAGCATCTGGAATATTACATTTTTGAGTTTTACAAAGTTTAAAAAACTTTTTTATTTTTAAACTTGAAACTTTCTATTTTTAGGCTTTATTTTGAAAGGTGCTTACCCTTGAGCATCGTAATATTCCATCACATTCTATTTTGAGCATTTGCAAAGTTTAAAAAACTTTCTATTTTTATCTCTCCCTTTCTATTTTTTTAGATTGAGGTGCTTACCCATGAGCATCTGGAACATTCCACCACATTCTATTTTGAGCATTTGCAAAGTTTCAAAAACTTTCTATTTTTTTTTTTCTATTGAAACTTTCTATTTTTAGACTGAGCTTCTTAGCCATGAGCATCTGGAACATTCCACCACATTCTATTTTGAGCATTTGCAAAGTTTAAAAAAACTTTCTATTTTTAGACTGAAACTTTCAATTTTTAGGCCAGGGGTGCTTACCCATGAGCATCTCTGGAACATTCCACCACATTCTATTTTAAGCATTTTCAAAGTTTCAAAAAACTTTCTATTTTTAATTTGAAACTTTCTATTTTTAGGCCGAGGTGCTTACCCATGAGCACTGGAACATTCCACATTCCACAACATTCTATCAACATCGCAACATTCTATAACATTCTATTTTGAGCATTTGCAAAGTTTTTAAAAACTTTCTATTCTTAGACTTGGAACTTTCTATTTTTTACAGCAGGGGTGCTTACCCATGAGCATCTGGATCATTCCAGAACATTCTATTTTGAGCATTTGCAAAGTTTTAAAAAACTTTCTATTTTTAGACTGAAACTTTCTATTTTTTAGGCTGAGGGTGCTTACCCATGAGCACACAGGAACATTCCACAATATTCTATTTTGAGCATTTGCAAAATTTCAAAAAACTTCTATTTTTAGACATTCTAGAAGATTCTAGAAGATTCTAGAAGATTCTAGGACATTCTAGAAGATTCCCCTGTTTCTAGAAGCCATCTAGAACATTCTAGAACATCCTAGACCATTCATGGATTATTTGGCCCTCACCCTTAACTATGTATGAACTTCCATTTTTTTTTAAGAAACCAATGCTTGGTCTAGTGGTAAGGGTGGGGGTTTTGGGGGCAATGTCCGGGGTTTGAGTCCGTGGTAAACCAAAAAATTTTGTTTTTTGGTTGAAACTTGGGAGCTTTTGAGGGGCCAAGGCCCACGGGCCGGCCCAGGATCGCGCCACGTGGCGCCTCCTTCTATTCGGATGGGCGGTTTTACTCACTCCCATGACACTCTCACTCTCACTCACTCCTAGACTAAAGCGGACACTTTTTTTACATTATATTAGACTAGAAAAAGGGCCCTCTCCTTTCTCCCTTCCCTATTTCTCTTCTCCTCTTTCGTCAAGGACTTTCCTCTCTTTCTCTTTTTGAGCCCTGCTCTCTATCTTTTGGTCTCCCTCTCTTCTCTCTCTTCTCTCTCCTCTCTTCTCTCTCTTCTCTTTTCTCCTTTCTCTCTCTTTTCTTTTCCTCTCTTTTCCTCCCTCTCTCTCTATTTTTCTCCTCTCTCCTTCCCCTCCCATCCCTCTTCTATCTCCCTCTCCCTCTCTTCTCTCTTCCATCTCTTCTATTTTTCTCTCAAAATTTCTTCCTCTTCTCTCTCTCTCTCTCTTTCTCTTTCCTCTTCTCTCTCTCTCTCCTCTCTCTCTCTCTCTCTCTCTCTTCTGGACCTATTTTGCCCTTCTTCTTTTTCCTATTCCTCTCTCTTCCTTCTCTCTCTCTCCCCTCTTCTGGACCCCTTTAACAATTCCCCCTTCCTTTTTGTCTCTCTCTCTCTCCCCTCTCCTCTCTTCTCTCTTCTCTCTCCTCTCTCCTCTCTGTTCTCTCTCTCCTCTCTTCTCCTCTCTCCTCTCTCTATCTCTCTCTTTTCTCTCCCCTCTCTTCTCTCTCCTCTCTCTTCTCTATCTCTCCATCTCTCTCTCTCTTCTCCAAATCTCTTTCTCTCTTCTATCTCTCTTCAATCTCTTCTCTCTCCCCCTCCATCTCTTCTCTCCTTCTCTCTCCTCTCTCTCTCTCCTCTCTCTTTCCTCTCTCTTCTCTCTCTCTCTCTATTTTCTCTCTTCTCTCTCCTCCCTTTCCCTCCGTCTTCTCTCTCCTCCCTTTTCCTTTCTCTTCTCTCCCCTCTTCTCTCTCTCTCTCTCTCCTCCTCTCTCATCTCTCTCCTTTCTCTCTCTCTCCTCTCTCCTTTTCTCTCTCTCTCTCTTCTCTCATCTCTCTCTCTATCTCTCCTTTGAGCATCTCTCTCTATTTCCTCTTTCCCTCTCTCTCATCTCTTTTCTCCCTCCTCTTCTCTCTTGAGCATTTGTCTCTTCTTTTCTCTCCTCTCTTTCTATTCTTCTCTCTCTCTTTTCTCCTCTCTCTCTTCTCTCTTCTCTCTCCTCTTGCTCTTCTCCCTCTCTCCTCCTATCTCTCTCTCCCTCCCTCTATTCCATTACCAACAAAATATAATTCATGAATAGCATACTCACACATGCCCATGAATATTCTATTTTTGAGCATTTGCAAGATTTCAAAAACTTTTTACTTTTAGATTGAGGGTGCTTCAAGAGCATAGGTGGTTGCCCTATAGCATCACGGAATATTCTATTTTGAGCATTTGCAAAGTTTAAAAAAACTTTTTATTTTTAACTTGAAACTTTCTATTTTTTAGGCCGAGGGTGCTTACCCTTGAGCATCTGGAACATTCCACACATTCTATTTTGAGCATTTGCAAAGTTTAAAAAACTTTCTATTTTTTATCTTTGAAACTTTCTATTTTTTAGATTGAGATGCTTACCCATGAGCATCTGGAACATTCCACCACATTCTATTTTGAGCATTTTCAAAGTTTCAAAAACTTTCTATTTTTAGACTGAAACTTTCTATTTTTTAGGCTTCAGGTTCTTACCCATGAGCATCTGGAACATTCCACCACATTCTATTTTGAGCATTTTCAAAGTTTCAAAAAACTTTATATTTTTATCCTGAAACTTTCATTTTTAGGCCTGAGGTGTTTACCCATGAGCATTTTCTACATTCCACAACATTCTATCAACATCTATTCAACATTCTATAACATTCTATTTTGAGCATTTGCAAAGTTTTTAAAACTTTCTATTCTTAGGCAACTTTCTATTTTTAGGCCAGGTGCTTTGAGCATCTGGAACATTCGGAACATTCTATTTTGAGCATTTGCAAAGTTTTAAAAACTTTCTATTTTAAACTGAAACTTTCTATTTTTTAGACTGAGGTGCTTACCCATGAGCACCTGGAACATTCCACAATATTCTATTTTGAGCATTTGCAAAGTTTCAAAAAACTTCTATTTTTAGACATTCTAGAAGATTCTAGAAGATTCTAGAAGATTCTAGGACATTCTAGAAGATTCTAGGACATTCTAGAAGCAGAACATTCTAGAACATCCTAGACCATCCATAGATTATTTGGCCCTCACCCTTAACTATGTATGAACTTCCATTTTTTTCAAGAAACCAATGCTTGGTCTAGTGGTAAGGGTGGGGGGTTTGGGGGGCAATGTCCAGGGTTCAAGTCCGTGGTAAACCAAAAAAATTTTGTCCACCAAACTTGGGAGCTTTTGAGGGGCCAAGGCCCACGGACGGCCGAGATCAAGCCACGTGGCGCCTCCTTTACCGTCGGATGGGGGTGGACTTACTCACTCCCCCGGACTCACTCACTCACTCCTCATTCTTTTTATTTTTACATTATATTAGACTAAAAGGGCCGGCCTGGCGGTGACCCTTTTCTTTTTCCCATTCCTCGGCGGCGGCCCGACCCGGCCCGGCCTGCGCCTCGGTTTGGACCCATTCTTCTCTATCTATGTTTCTTAATATCCAAAGTACAACACCCCTATGTGTTCAAGGAATTTACTCATCTTACCCAGCATCCATTGTTCAACCCATGCCTGCTTCCATCTACTGCCATGCAAGTTTATACACACACATGCCTTATTATTAATTCTAAAGTATCATCCATGAGGAGTTTACTTGCACCTACTACCATGCAAGTCCATACATACACATGCTCTCCTACTCATGCTTTTGCCCTAATTTTAAAGTGACACACATGCCCTACTATCAATTCTAAAGCATCATTCATGAGTTGATCACTTACAATTCCAACTACATATTGCTTAGCCCCCTATTCTATTACCAATTCCAAAGCATCACCCATGAGGACATATTCACACATACACCTATAAGGACCCATACCACATCCTATGAGGATCTTTACCACATCGCTCTTGAGCCCTCTATTTCATTATCAATTGCAAAGTATCACTCATGAGGAGATTACTGCTTCAAAGTTTTACCCATATGGAGCTTATACACATGTATAGGAGCATCATCCATGAGGAGCATACTTACATCCACTATCTATTAGCATTTGCAAAGTTTCAAAAAAACTTTTATTTTTAGACTGAAACTTTCTATTCTTATACTGAGGTGCTTACTCGTGAGCATCTGGAACATTCTAGGACATTCCAAAAGATTCTAGAACATTGTAGAACATCCTAGAGCATCCTTGAGTTAATTAGCCCTCGCCCTTAACTATATATGAACTTCTATTTGTCTTAACAAATCAATGGTTGGTCTAGTGGTAAGGATGGAGGGCTTGGGGGGCAATGACCACAGTTCGAATCCCCGACAAAACATAAAAAATTTTGAAAAGGTCCAAGAACATTTTAGAAGACTCCAGAAGCTTGTAGAATGTTCTAGAATTCTAGAAGCTCAAGAAGAAGACTCCAGAAGCTTCTAGAATGTTCTAGAAGCTTCTAGAAGCTTCCAGAAGATTCTAGGACCTTCTAATGTTCTAGAAGCCTCTAGAACTTTCAGGATCTGACGGCCGAGAGCGCGCCACGTGGCGCCCCGTGAGCCGTCGATGGGGGTGGAGTTACTCACAGACTCACTACTCACTAACGGACACTATTTCTTAAAAAACTTTCTATTTTAAGACTGAAACTTTCTATGGAACATTCCAGAACATTCTATTTTGAGCATTTGCAAAGTTTCAAAAAAACTTTCTATGTTTAGACTGAAACTTTCTATTTTTAGACCGAGGTGCTTACCCATGAGCACCTACAAAGTATTATTCATGAGTAACATACTCATACATGCCCATGAGGCACAATTCTAAAGTATGTCAATTCTAAAGTATCACCTATGTGAAGCTTACGCACACCCATTATACCAATTCCAAAGTATCACCTGCAGAATATTCTATTTTGAGCATTTGCAAGGTTTCAAGAAACTTTCTATTTTTAGACTGAGGTGCTTCTAGAGCGTAGATGGTTGCCCTATAGCATCTAGAACACTTTAGAACATTCTATTTTGAGTTTTTGCAAAGTTTTAGCAAACTTTTCTGTTTTGAGACTACCGTACTTTCTATTTTTAGACTGAGATGCTTACCCTAGAGCATCTGAAACATTCTAGGACCTTCTAATGAACGTCCGTAACATTCCAGAAAATTCTATTTTGAGCATTTGCAAAGTTTCCAAAAACTTTCTATTTTTGGATTGAGGTGTTTACCCATGAGCATCTGCAACATTCCAGAACATTCTATTTTGAGCATTTGCAAAGTCTTAAAAAACTTTCTATTTTTAGACTGAAACTTTCTATTTTTAGGCCGAGGTGCTTACCCATGAGCACCTACAAAGTATTATTCATGAGTAACATACTCGTACATGCCCATGAGGCACAATTCTAAAGTATGTCAATTTTAAAGTATAACCCATGTGAAGCTTACACACACCCATCATACCCATCACAGTTACTACCAATTCTAAAGTATCACCTCCAGAATATTCTATTTTGAGCATTTGTAAGTTTCAAGAAACTTTCTATTTTTAGACTGAGGTGCTTCTAGAGCATAGGTGGTTGCCCTATAGCATTTGGAACAGTCTAGAACATTCTATTTTGAGTTTTTGCAAAGTTTTAGCAAACTTTTTTGTTTTTAGACTACCATACTTTCTATTTTTAGACTGAGATGCTTACCTTAGAGCATCTGAAACATTCTAGGACATTCTATTTGAGTTTTTACAAAGTTTAAGTAAACTTTCTATTTTTAGACCAAAACTTTCTATTTTTAGACTGAGGTGCTTACTTTGAGCATCTACAACATTCCAGAACATTCTATTTTGAGCATTTGCAAAGTTTCAAAAAACTTTCTATTTTTGGATTGAGGTGTTTACCCATGAGCATCTGCAACATTCCAGAACATTCTATTTTGAGCATTTGCAAAGTATTAAAAAACTTTCTATTTTTAGACTGAAACTTTCTATTTTTAGACTAAGGTGCTTACACATGAGCACCTGGAACATTCAACAAAATTCTATTTTGAGTATTTGCAAAGTTTCAAAAACTTTCTATTTTTAGGCCAGGTGCTTACCCATGAGCACACGGAACGTCCGAACATTCTATTTTGAGCATTTGCAAAGTTTCAAAAAAACTTCTATTTTTGGACTGAAACTTTCTATTTTTAGACTGAGGTGCTTACCCATGAGCACCTGGAACATTCTAGCACATTCTATTTTGAGCATATGCAAAGTTTCAAAAAAACTTCTATTTTTGGACAGAAACTTTCTATTTTTAGGCTGAGGTGCTTACTCATGAGCATCTGGAACATTCTAGGACATCCCAAAAGATTCTAGAACATTCTAGAACATCCTAGAGTATCCCTGAATTAATTAGGCCCCAGCCTTAACTATACATGGAGTTCCTATTCTTTCAAGAAAAAGGCTTGGTCTAGTGGTAGGGGTGGGGGTTTGGGGGCAATGTCCGGGGGGTTGAAAAAATTTTGTCCACCAAACTGGTAAACCAAAAAAATTTTGTCCACCAAACTTGGGAGCTTTTGAGAGGCCAAGGCCCACGGACGACCCGGATCAAGCCACGTGGCGCATCCTTTACCGTAGATGGGGGTGGACTTACAGACCAGGACTCACGGGGCTTTTTTAGAGGCCAAGGCCCACGGGCGACCCGGATCAAGCCACGTGGCATCCTTTGCCGTAGATGGGGGTGGACTTTTGAGACGGACTCAGACTCTCCATGATCACCTGGGCGCTATTCTTTTTATTATATTAGACTAGAAAGGGCTAAAACTTCTCCCGGCGTCTCTCTTTCCCTTTCTCTTCCATCCGTCCCTCTCCTCTCCTCTTCTTTTCCTCTCTTCTCTCTCCTCTCCTCCCTCCCTCCTTTCCCTCTCTCCTCCTCTTCCCTCTTTCCCTATCTCCTCTCTCCTCTCTCTTTCCTCTCTCTCTTCTCTCTCTCTATCTCTTCCCTCTCTCCTTTCTCCTCTTCTCCTCTTTCTTCCCCCTCATCTCCCTCTTTTCTCTCTCTTCTCTTCTCTCTTTCTTCCTTCTCTCTCTCCTCTCTCTCTCTCTCTCTCTCTCTTTTTCTCTCTCCTCCTCTCTCTCTCTCTCTTCTCCTCTCTCTTCTCTTCTCTCTCTTCCCTCTCTTCTCTCTCCTCTCCCCCATCCTTCTCTTTCCTCCTCTCTCTCCTCCTCTCTTTTCCTCTCCTCTCTCTTTCTCTCCTCTCCCTCTCTCTATCTCCTCTCTCCTCTCCTCTCTCTCCTCTCCTCTCTCTTCCCTTCTTCTCCTCCTCTCCTCTCTCCTCTTTCTCCTCTCTCCTCTCTCTCCTCCTCTCTCTCTCTCTCTCTCTCTCTTTCTCTCCTCTCTCTCTATCCTATCTCCTCTCTCTTTTTTCTCTCCTCTTCTCTCTCTTTTCTCTTCTCCCTCTCTCCTCTCTCTTCTTTTCCCTTTTCTTTTTCTCTCTCCTCTCTCTTCTCTTCCCTCTTCTCTCTCTCCTCTCTCTCCTCTTCTCCTCTCTCTCTCTTTCTCCTCTCTTCCCTCCTTCTCTTTTCTCTCTCCTCTCTTTCTCTCCTCTCTCTCTTTTCTTTTCTCTCTCCTCTCTCTCCTCCCTCCTTCTCTTCTCTCTCTCTTCCTCTCTCTTTCTCTTTTTTCTCTCTCTTCTTCCTCTATCTCTTCTCTCTCCTCCTCTTCTTTCTCTCTCTCTCCTCCTCTTCTCCTCTCCTCTCTCTCTCTCCTCCTCTCTTCTTCCTCTCTCTCCTCTCTCTCCTCTCCTCCTCATTTCTTCCCTCTCTTCTCTCTCCTTCTTTCCTCCCCTCTCTGTTTCTTTCTCTCTTCTCTCTCTTTTCTCTCCTATCTCTATTCCTCTCTTCTCTCCATTTCTCATTCATTTTTTAAAACTTTCTATCTGTCCTCTCCTATCTCTTCTATCACTTTTTTCTCTCTACTCTCTTCTCCTCTTCCCTCTCTATTTTCTTTTTTCTTTCTCCTCTCTCTCTTTCTCTTTTCTTTCCTCTCTGTCTCTCCCTCCTCTCTGTCTCTCTTTCTTTCTCTCTCTTCTCTCTCTTCTCTTTTCTCTCTTTTCCCTCTCTTCTCTCTCCCCTTTTTTCCTTCTCTCTCCTATCTCTCCCTCTCTCTCTCTTTTTCAGGTTGCCCCCAGGTGGTACCCTCTTTACAAAGTTTAAACAAACTTTCTATTTTTAGAAGCTTTCTATTTTTTTCTTTCTCCTGCTTACCCATGAGCATCCGCAGCATTCCATAACATTCTATTTTGAGCATTTGCAAAGTTTCAAAGAGACCTTCTATTTTAGACTGGAAACTTTCTATTTTAGGCCGAGGGTGCTTACCCATGAGCACACGGAACATTCGAACATTCTTTTTGAACATTTGCAAAGTTTCAAAAACCTTCTATTTTAGGCCGAAACTTTCTATTTTTTAGGCCCGAG
Organism: Isoetes taiwanensis; assembly: GCA_021234155.1. Lineage (NCBI taxonomy): Eukaryota > Viridiplantae > Streptophyta > Lycopodiopsida > Isoetales > Isoetaceae > Isoetes > Isoetes taiwanensis. The sequence continues at coordinate 4,776,589 of JAJEKV010000085.1, forward strand.
GTGCTACCCCATGAGCACACCTGGAACATTCCAACATTCTATTTTGAGCATTTGCAAAGTTTCAAAAAACTTCTATTTTTAGATTGAAACTTTCTATTTTTAGGCTGAAACTTTCTATTTTTGTTGAGGTGCTTACTCATGACCATTTGGAACATTCTAGGACATTCCAAAAGAGTCTAGAACATTCTAGAACATCCTAGAGTATCCTTGAATTAATTAGACTCCAGCCTTAACTAAGCATGGACTTACTATTATTTTAAGAAAAGGGCTGTTTGGTCTAGTGGTAAGGGTGGGGGGTTTGGGGGCAATGTCCGAGGGGTTCAAGTCCGTGGTAAACCAAAAATTTTG